>BSBK01000615.1:3307500-4507500 GCA_027943335.1 Chamaecyparis obtusa | reverse complement strand
CCCCACCAAATCCACAAGCTTTTGGGTTTCTAGTTCTCTCAAAGAGAGAAGAGCATAATCCCCTAGCAAGTAGAAGTGCTAAAGATTCACTACCTTGCTTTTCTTTCCTAGGTATCTATCATTCTAGCAACATTTGGGTCTCAGTTTCATTCATGGGTCTCACTTCCATGTAATGAAGAGCCTATTCTCCTACTTTACTATCAGGACCCTTGAGAAATTTTAACAAAGCCCTAATTATACTATGTGAATGAAAGAAAGAAAACAAACATAATGTTTTAAATGATCTTCAGCAATCATCTTGCAAGAAAACCATTAGCAAGTTTTATGATCATTGACAAAGTGACTTGTAGATCACTTTTATGCTATGATAGAAATAGAGATATGAAATCAACAGCAAAAAGAAAATGTCAGGAAAAAACAACAGTAAATTATAGAATCTGGAAATTTTAAATGTCTAACAGTGAAACTTGGCACGAGGAAGTGTAGCGCTGGGCACAAGAAAGTACTAGGGCCTGCATAAGAAAGTACTATTTCATGAGAGAGAGTGTTATTGGAAGAAAAAATTTGCATGGTACACTCATAAATCTTGCATGAACTTTCATACATAGAAAAGTACAGACGTATAGAAGATTGTAGAATTCAAAAAAAGTTTAAGATTGATGAGGCCAGAAATCAATTTTTCTACCCCATGGTGGGTGCTAGAATGTCTATAGCTGAATGTGGACCTCTAATCCAGCCACATACACAACATAGTCATTGCTCAATCATCGAAATTATGAAGGTGAGTATAAATTACTCAATTCACAATGTCTATCGATTTGACCTATTGCCTCCTAATTAACTGCAATGTTTGAATTCCTCTCAGATTGGAGAGCCAATAACCATATGACCAAGCTAATATGGAGGATTTTTGAAAGCTTGAAAGATAAACAAATGAGAAATTAAGCTATTATGAGGATGCAATTAATCTAAAATGAAGTGCAGATTTTAAGCTAAGAACATGAAGGAAACATGATAATTAAACTAATAGAAATAAGAAAACTATATTAAATGAGAATGCAATTTACACTAAATGAGAAATTAAGCTAATGTGCAATGAAAGCTTTGAAAATATGAATAATTGAGACTAAAATTTTCTATAGTTTATGTGCTCTCAAATTGTCCTCTTCAAAATGAGAAAATGAGGTTCATAATATAGACAAGCCCGAAGAAGGAATGAAGAGTTTCTTGAAATGAAACAGTTGACTCTTCATTCCTAATTGAGGCAAATATTGAGGAATTACTTAATTAAAGAATGAATTATTGCCACATATGGGTGACCGTTTGAATATTTTGAATTATTAAATCCAAATAAGATAATCCATTCAAATAACCAAGTAATATTAATTCCTTTCATGTATATTAGCTAAAGGGGGTGGATTTTAATTTAATTTAATTTAAAGCACTTAGGACTTTATAATTAAATCAATTTATCATAGGGATTATTTAGCTAATAAAGTCAAATACTTAGGAATTAATTATAGTGTGAGATTAATGCAATTTAGGGTTTTTGCAATTGACATCAAGTCAAATAAAGTCAGGTAGGAGAGATAAAATTTCCTAGTAAAATAGGACTTTGATGATGTAAAATTGAAAAAAATGCACCAAAATTTATTGAAATTATAAGGTGCCAATTTTGGGGCATTACAATTATAAGCTATTATTTTAGATGCACAAAAAGAAACAAGGGTTCCTTAAGAATCCCTTCTAAAAGAGACTACTTTTACAACACCAAAGAAGAGAAAGTTATACTTTTTAATACTTTCACTAGCCTTCCTTTCATCAAAAGAAAAACCTCATATCATCAAGAAATCAATTTCTTCAAAACCTTTAACGAAAGTTTGGATGGACCATGGGAAGCTCACCTCCCAACCAAGGCCTCTAAGAGGCCACCCCCGAGCTAGGGGAACCAAGCATAGATGGGATTACAATAATCATAACCAACAAAAACAATAATATTGAAGCATACAAATACAAGAAATTTCCTTCCCAAGGATTTACACAAAGAGACTCTCATTGTCCATAACATTTGGAGGGAAGGTGGACCAAACACCCTAAGGGTAGAAAAACATATCAAGGATCAATCCTTCTCAAGGCATCATAAAATCAACATTTGCATCTACTTAAAAATACCATCTCCACTCCCTTATGGACCCCATGGAAAATATGCCCAAAATACTCCCTTATGCCCCCTAAAAATAAAACAAATAACAATAGTTTCATGGAGCCCATACTCCATGTTTATCCCTCTCCTCCTTGAAGAGAGATTCTACACCCATGGGCTGTCCAAATACCCTTCACCCCCAAGGCTACTCTTCTCTCCCAAGGGTGAGTGTGGCCTTGAGACTCCCCAACACAAACACATTCAATAAAGAGAGAAACAACTACAATGAAAAGGAATACAAAACATACCATTCTCATCACAATACAAGAATAAATCAAAACTACTATTTTCATTCAACAAACAAAACAATAAGCAAAGATGAGATCCACCAACCTAGATTCCAAGCTTATAGAAGATATTTGATGAAGAGCCTCCTCTTTCCTAAGTCTCCTTCTTCAAACTAGCAATGTCTCTAAGATAGAGAGTGGGTGTTCAAACTCTCCACAAGGAAGAGTCCCCACTAAAATGACCTCCACACATCTTCCCACAATCCTTAGGGATAAGGTCTCCTTTCTCATTGGTTGGTCTTCCCTAAGCCCCTTGCAAAATTTCTAAAAATGGGCTCTTACAAAGGTTGGCCAAAAAGTTGTGAAAAGGACTTGCATTCTAATAGATGGTGTTCTTACCAATAAGAAAATATGAGAGCCACCAATATAGATTCCAAGCTTATAGAAGATATTTGATGAAGAGCCTCCTCTTTCCTAAGTCTCCTTCTCCAAACTACAAATGTCTCTAAGATAGAGAGTGGGTGTTAAAAATATCCACAAGGAAGAGTCCCCACTAAAATGACCTCCACACATCTTCCCACAATACTTAGGGATAAGGTCTCCTTTCTCATTAGTTCGTCTTCCCTAAGCCCCTTACAAATTTTTTTAAAATGGGCTCTTACAAAGGTTGGCCAAAAAGGTGGGAAAAGGACTTGCATTCTAATGGATGGTGTTCTTACCAAGACCTTGCTTCAAAAGTTGATTTTCGGCCATTTTGAAAATCCAACTTTTGGAAGGGTCTTTTGATCAACTATGGGTTTTTATATGGTTAAAATTGACCCTTACCCATAGTTATACCAAGTGGGCTAACTAAAAATGGCATAAACACACCCCTAGGCACCTTTCTAACCCCCCAAAAGCTCATGACAAGTTCAAATTCGAAATTCTATGACAAGACACCACCTCAAGCTCCCTAACTAAGGCACTATCCTAGGTTGGTGGACAACCAATCCTCAAGTGGAACATGTCATGGCCACATGTACACATTTCAAGTGTTAAGTGACACAACACACAAATTACACATCATAGGTCACATGACATTTCCACTTGAGCATTCACATAAACCATAAAGCAATTAAAAATTTACAAAATAAATTGAGACATACAAGATCATTATGTTTACAAAATAAAATACAATTATAACGAGGTTTTTTCTCTAATTAGACGCAACCTTGGCTCAAACTAAATTTACATAGGTCTATATTTGGTTCCTCATTATAAAACCATTGTCTAATTCCCTGCACACTAATTCCAACATCAGTAGTCCAAGGAAAAATAAATCCACAACATATATGATTCAATTACATTCAACTTAACAATTCATTTGCAACATCTCATAATCAAATTAAAAATTCACATATCATAATTTAACCTTACTCATTTGTGAAAACATATATAAACTCATCATGTAATAAAAAAATTGAATTTAACACTTAATAAAACTCATAGCACCATAATTGCATCAAATATTCATTTCTTAATTAATCACATAATTAATCTCATCATGTCTTATAGCATTCATAAAATCCATATAACCACAACTGTGGGACCATAATGATGTCACATGAAATCATCATAATAAACATATCATAATGTGTATCTAGCCTCTAAGGTGATATAATCCATAACATAAAATGTCTAAAAACCATAATGCATCAAAATATAGTATCAAAAAAGTCTATCTCAAATGTAGAAAACTGAAAAGCTATGACGGTCTCGGGGTGAGGCCTCACAATTCTCTTGTAATGAAACACTTTTTCATCCTTGGTGTGGTAGTCATCGGTCTTGCCTTATGATGACCTAAGAATTTTGTATAGAATTTTAACTCCTTAATATTACATTGGATAATTATTTTAAGACCTGTGATGAGACCTTCATACTCAACAATGTTGTGTGTACATATAAAATTTATCTTGAAAGAATTAGGAATGAAATATACTTGGGGAATGAAAAAAAGAATACCTTACCCAAATCCCTTTTGAGTGTGGGAACCATCAAAATATAACTTCCATAGGGACTGAGCTTGGATCATACAAACATACTCATCAGTAAATCTATAACTAGTGGGTAAGCACCCAATGGAGGTTTTTATGCAAGATGATCTCCTATTATTTGTCTTTTAACTGCTTTCCTATCTATGCATTGAATGTCAAACTCACTTAGAAGAATAACCCATTTCTCCATGCATCTCATGAAAGCTATCTTGTAGAGAAGATACCTCAAAGTATCTCTCATGAAAATGAGTTATATATTGCATATAATTTCTCATATCCTACCAAGTTACGACTGATTTAGTATATTTCTCATTCTTTACCTTGATCATCATGTTGGGCCAGGAGTGCCACTAATGTTGTTGTTGTGATTTAGATTTACAAAAGAAGAGTTCATCTTGGAATTTATGGTGCCAAGATGGGTGGATGTGTCAAATATTCCTTTATTTTGTCAAAACCTTGTGGGAAAGGAACATCCCATTTGAAAGTTGTATCTGTCCTTAAGAGATGTGTGAGAGGTTGATGCTTGTCTGCAAGTTGAGAAATGAAGCACTTGAGGGTTTGAATCTTACCTTAAAATCTATGTATTTATTTCAATGTCTTTGGGGGAGGAATCTCTAATATTACTTTGAAACTTTTAGGATCTACCCCAATTCCATGCCAAGGTACAATAAATCCTAGGATTCAATCTCAGCTTGTACTATGTGAGACATTTAATTATGTAGTCACACTATTGGATGATGTTATACTCTTGTCCTTGACTTTATTATAACATTTTCCATGTAACCTACCATTATTTTATGGAGTAGGTCATGGAATATTAGTTTCATGGTGTGATGATATGTGGCACCTACTTTCTTGAGACCAAATGACATTACCTGATTGGAAAAAGTGCCCCATGGAGTGGTAAATGTGGTCTATCTCAGAAGTATTGATTTTATTATACCCTAAAAATTCATCCATGAGGGAAATCATTTCATGATTGGTTGTTAAATCTACAAGCATGTCAATATTATGGAGTGGGAAATCATCGTTTGAGAACATTTTTCTGAGACCTCTAAAATATGTTCAATTCTAATATCACCACCGTGCTTTGAAACTGGTACCATGTTGTATATCCACTAATAATAATCAATTGATCAAATGAACTTAGCCACAAATAGATTTTCTAGTTCTACCTTGACTAGGTGGGACACATGAGGATGTATCTTTCAAAGTTTTTTCTTGATTGGTTTAGCATCTTGTTTAACTGCAAGATAGTGTACCACAAGATTTGGATCAAGGCCAAGAATTTCATCATATGTCTATGAAAATTTGATAGCCCATTTTTGTAAGATTTTAATGAAATCTTGTAACTCATCCTTGAATAGAGAAGCTACCACATAAGTGATGCATGGGTATTATGTGGTTCCTAGATTGGATTCTCTTGTTTCATCTATCTGAATAAATTTCCTTTCCATGTAATACCTAGCCATGAGAGGAAGAGGAAAATATTCATCTTCTAGTACCTAAATTATGTTCTCACAAGGATATACACCCTTTATTTTTTTCTATTTTTGTTCTAAGGGTGCCTTGGAAAGGTTTTCACCAATAGAATCCTAATTTTTTCTTTCTTTTTCAATTTTGTTGCTAAGGATATCTTCTTTCTCAAAGTAAGATTGAGAATCAAGTCTATATACCATGTGTAGAGTTAGATCATAATAGGGTAGATAATCATTGACATCCATCAATCTTAAAAGTGTCACATTGATTTAAAATGTATTGAGATGTGCAATAGTTTGTCTACAATCAATTAGGTCTAGATGGTAAAGTGGTAGGTCACTTAGAAGAATGGAAGTATCAAATATGATTGAAGTACCAAGTAAGGAAGATTTTTTTATATTGTATTAGGATTTCTTCACAACCTCTTCATGCATAACTTTGATTTCAAAGTGATTACTCTCAAAATTGTGATATGTACTAGCCAATGTTGAGGCATAATGAGAGGAACTCCCAAAACCAAGCCCCTAATTGTTAATATTTTGGGAAGGATCAATTGGTACTCTCATACCTTGTTCTTATTGTCCTAATATACCACCTTTCTAATCCCATTTTTTTGTAGCTAACACATGGGATGCTAGATATTTACCTTCGAAATAAATATGACATGACTCATTATTAGTATGTGGAACCTTATAAAGCCACTGATTTATTTTTCCTTTTATTACCTCATGATTAATTTCTTCATGATATTGAAATGTTGTGGGGCCAAATTCTTTTCTTCTATTCTTTTTTGGGTTTTTCATATGCATGGGGATTAAGAGGAAGCATTTTTTCTATGAAGATTCCTTTGAGAGCATACTCTCAACAACCAATGTTGTTGATCTTTAATTTTGAAAAGGATGATGAGATGGAAGTTTTACCTTTTTAGTAGAAAGAATGATTTTAGGGTCAACATATGAGGAAGATGAAGTGGTATGAGGTGTTCCAATGTCAACCCTAGGGAAGTAGGTGAATATGGGGATGAATCCTCAAGAGAAAGACAATATTCATATGGTTGTGTATCTCCATGAATAGTGATCTCACATCCTTGATATGGGAATTTGAGGCATTGGTGGAAATAGGATGGTACATCTTGAATGTCATGGATCCATGGGTGACCAAGGAGAATGTTAAATAGAAGGTACATATACACGATGTGGCATAGTGTATTATACATTTCTTGACCAAGCTAGATAGGGATATTTATCTTTCCTATGAAGGTCCTCTCAACATTTTCATATGCCTTATGGTAATGTATGACTGTGCATATTTGGGATAGTGTACCCCTCTTGAGTCATAGATGTCAATGTACACATATTCAAGGAAAAAACATTGTCAATCAAGACTCATTTTACCTTGCATTTCTTTATGATGACCTCAATATTGAGAGGTTGTATGTGATTGGGATCTAGGAATGCCATCAAATTGAGTGAAACACTAAGGTGGTATGTGGATGATCTATGTGCAACCATAGCTTGGAATTGGGTAGGATCAATATCACTTGGGATATGAGCCTCTTGAAAAGTGCGTGAGTATATCTTGATAGGTAGGTGACAACTTTAAGAGGTCCAAAATAGAGATATATGTTGTGATCTTCCCTAGATTCTCTAAGATGTTGTATTGCAAAGACATTAAAGCTTATAGAGGGATAGGAGCCAAAGAATCAAGAGATTTTATATGATATCATCTAAAGTAGAAAAACTTTACATGGATACCTCTTTAACATAGATTATGTTGACATGGTGATGGACTTGTGTGATACACCCAATGGTATTACCATAATAAAATGGGACAAAATTATAATTGATGTCATTAGCTATAAATTAATCTCATGCTTTGATGTTGGTGCAATACCAAGGTGGGAGACCCCCAAAGGTGATGCCCACACTCACATCTAAGAGTAACATAAGGAAACAAAAACACAAAACTAGAGAGAGAATACATGATCCAATATGTTTATTCAAAGATCGAATAACATACATGTCGGGCTATCAGGTTGTCCTAGTTATGGCCATATACATGTAATGAAACTCAATCCTAATTGAAATATGTCAAAGTATTAGATCTAGGTTTCATGAGCCAACTACTACTACCACTCAAGATACATCTAGTTATTATATATAGGCATCGCCTATATAGGTTGGCCAAGAGAGAAATACATTCCCTAAGAAGGAAACATGTACAAAAAATAGGTCTAACCAAAATGAATCAAAGATCCAAGAAAAGAAACAACAAGATGTGCAATCACAAGAAATTATTCATAATAGATCCATCAACCACAGGCTATTATCACAATTTTTGGGAGCCAAAGATCAATGATTGCACATTGAATCTCCAAGTAGGTCCAGGTAAGAAACAAACATGTTACCTAGAGATAGAAAATGGATCAAATCTCAAACAACCACAAATAGAAGGAGTTGTAATCATAAGAAGAGGATCCTAGATAGGTCTAGAATAATAATTTATGATCACACATTCCATCTTGAACAAATGATGATCAGTCAGCATAATCTCTCCAACCAGTAAATAGGAACAAAATAACAAAGAATTGTTTTTGGTTGATGCAAGATTGTGATGAACCCAAGATGCTCCTGCATCAGACACAAGGGGTTAATAAAAAATGATGCTCCAAATCAGAGCTATTGTACAACCTAAGAAGAATCCAAATGATCCAACTTAGATTAAGAAATCCAAGTAGCGTCCTCAACCAGTCTATTTTTCCACTTAACCAAATACTCCATGTAATCCTTTTCTCTTGTTCCTCTCCCAATCCTGCCATCCAAGAACTTCTCAATTTCTTCTATCTTCTTCTTAGGATATTCCTGCTTCATATCTATCTCATCATCTAACTCATGGTACTTATAAAAATCTATAATGTTGAATATAGGTGATATATCCATGTCAACCGGTAACTCAACCTCAAAAGCATTACCACTATCAAATTTCTTTAGTATCTTACTATTAGTAAAAAGATTTTTCCTTTCATTAAATCTTTCTTACAAAATCTCTCTATCACCCATTTGAAAGACAATCAATCACTAATAGTTGGGTAAATGTTCTTTCAATCACTTCCCTCTGAATTTTATCTTAGATACAACTCCCTAGAACTGATTTTCAATAAATCTCAAATATTAATTTGTAGGTACAACTTTTAACCAGAAAGCTTCAAAAGGTTACTATATCATTCTTAGATGATAATCTCTTTCAACATTATTTTAGAAAAAGAACAAAAGGTAAGGATAATAGAAAATGCATAGTTTTCTATTACTCGAAACACTTCAAGAATAAAATGTTAAAGAATAACTTAAAGAACTAAGAACTAGATAGAGATCGTTGATGTTTCAAGTTACTGTTGGAACTTTCTCAACACAATGTGGAATGAATTAAAATGTTAACATAGAACATCCATCCATTCATTCCAAACAACACAGATTTGAAATATAAACACATATATATTTATCATCCTTGCAGCACAGGTAAAAATATATATAAATATATTAGTTTTTAATAGTAAACCCAATTCATCAAGTTTTTTAGAGAAATTTAACTAAAATAGAAAGTTTAACTAGCTTCTTTCCGAAAGAATTCAAACCCTTTCGCTATCTTTACTGACCTACTTATAGTCTAGCAAACCAAGAGGTCTCCCTGAAAACCCAACCTCTCAGACAAATAGTTAATAGGTAAACCAAATTAAAAAGGACACATCTCCTTAAGAGTTTTTAATGCAACAAGAAAAGTAACTAAATCTCTAGATCATGCTCCTTATTGATGACATGTTCCTTGCCTCCACTGGGACTTTCTCCTTCACTTGCAACGAAATGGGTCACCTCCTATTGTTTACACACCTAGACAAGCTCCTTTGCGAGAAGAAATTGGGGAATCTTCATGTTCAAAATCCTCATCATTGAAGCATCTTTAATCCATTTCATTTTTTTAACCTTTTAAATCATTATAGGAAGCTGATTAATGCACAAATATAGTAGTGACTCATTTCTAGCCATTTGAGTGAAATATGAAGCTTTCAGGTTGATCTTCTCCTTGATTTTATTCATAGTGGCTTCAAAAACTTCTAGAGCTACCTTTAATTCTTGATTACCATAATTGGTTGAATATGTATGAGCAAAATTAATTACCTTTAACTCGTTCAACATGGTTTTATGTATTTGTTTGATTTCATTCTCATAGTCTTTGGTTTCAACTATGGTACTCCTGATAGTAGTAATGCACTAGCTAATGTTCCTTCTTAAGATAAAGAAAGTGCATTCCTTAGAGGCTTTCATATCTTTCTCAATATAGGACTTAGTGAACTCACACTTCTCAATCTCTAGGATCTTTGACATAGCAAAAATCCATTTTTCTTCTTCTTTGTCCCATACTTTTTGTGCTTGCATCTCTCCTACCAAGGCTTCAACATCATGGAGAATGGCCTGAGAATCTTTAACATATTTGAGACCACTTCTAATTACTTCATTCAACCACTCATCCACTATAGACACTTGAGCTCGGCCATGTTGAAATTGATCCAATAGATTTTTTCTCTTCATTGAATTCAGATCAAAAATATGGGGAGACTATATCAGAGGGATTGCATCAAAATTGCATAATGTGTTTATGAGTTGAGATAGTGTCACAATTGTCCATTTCAATTCCTTCTTTTCTTTACCATCCTTCCATGAAGTTAACAACATTTGTTGAGCTATTTCTTTGAATAAATGATTTTTTACCCATGCAATCCATGGTCCCCAACTCAGCCTTTGTGACCTAAAAGTACTCATCTTTGAGTTATTCTTCTCCCTCTTTCAGTCTGTAAGTAGCTACTTCAGCAGTCCACTTCCCTATTTTTACATCAACAAACATTCAGGTTGTGCTTTCCACTTTTTTTGTCTTTGGGGTTTTTTGAACATATTTAGTGACAATGTCCTTGATAGGAACTAAAACTGGAACCAGGCCGTGTTTCTTATTTACAAAAGAGGCCAACCATTTAGGTGTTGTATCATACCCAATTGACTATTCAAGAGTCTTCATTAATGTATTAATAACTTCCAGTGTCACATAATCAAGATCAAAAAAATCTTTGTCCACCTTCTCTTCTTCATCTATTTGATAGTTCATTATATCTTCAAAATTCTCCTCATCTAAATTGATGGTCTACACATTTTCTTGAGCCATATCTTTCTTTGTCCTAAAATTGGTCTTTGATCTTTTCATCCTTTGAGAAGGAGCTACTAGTGAGTGATCTATTGTGGCTTTCTTATGGGTACCTTTAACTTGTCACTTTTTTGAAGGTCCTTACTTTGCATATTTTATTGATCACATGAGCTCCAATGTCCTTACCTCTACCTGCTAGTTTCTCAATAAAAAAATATTTAGGACTCTGAGCATAGGAATCAAATTAAATAGGGAAAGCATGAGAACTTAGTTATTTATTACAAATCTTTACGGAGGTGACGATAAAAGATTTGATTTGACAACTTATGCATGTAATCCATAATTACTATTTATGCAAGTCCTCATGTCAAAAAAAATAATGATTATTTGGACATCTCAGACGTTCCAACCTTCTCACCATTATTAGCATTTAATGCACAACCTCATGTGGGACCTACTACTAAGTTGTCATAAAATTCATCTTTCTTTTTCCCTCTTAACTTCTTTTGAGTACTTTTGAACATGGAAGAACAAAGTTCATGATAGTTGAAGAGTGTTCAATATAGTTTAGGAACTTTGATCCTCCAGATTTTTCCACTTGGTATTCCAACTGTAATGATGTTTCATAAATCCATGATTAATGTGTCAGCATTCCTTGTGACTTGTTGGCTGGATGATTATCTTCATTGCATTGATAAACCTGTCATATTTTCAAAAGTAAAGAATCCATCTTAAACAACCTTGAATAGGTTTGAACAAAGTTCAAACTTGTTCAAAGGTGTTCAAGGTGTTCAAGAAAACTTGTTTACCAAGAACTTACAATTCTCAAAATCAAATTATGACCTCAAAAGACTAACAGATTTTATAAATAGCTGGGCTAAAGGGAAAAACAAGATAACAATGGTAAAAAGGGTGACCCAATTGACACATGACTGAAACAAATAGAGAAAGAAGAACAAGTTCCAAACTTGCACTAACATCAGCTTCGACTGGGGACTGTGTGTGTGAATTGTGGACCTGTAAAGCTGCAACACAACACTTCAATAAGACATTATATTACTAGCAAATCAATCAAATAAAGCATACAAGAATACTAACAAAATTATCCTATTGCTTCCTAGTCATAAAGAGTTTGATCTATGTTAGTATGCTCTCATAATTATGCATAGATCATTGACATTACAATTATGAAATGGAAGATTCAATTGATAATAGACATATTCATTAATGCAAGCAATTAAGATGAATTAAGCTAGAAATGAAGAATTGAAGAATTAGATAATAAATAGAAGAATTCATCTAGATTTAGAATTCAAAATGATAGAGTTTCCTTATGCAAATGATCTAGATATCAAATGAAGTAAATGAGCTTGATTTTTATATATTTCCACTTGGAGGGAAAGATTGAATTTAAATTTGATTTTTGAGATTCATCCTTGATGAATGGTTGATATTGATTCTCACTTGATCCATGTGAGTGATCCTTATGATTAGCTCCCATTGGTTGGAATTAACTCCTTTGTCCTTTTGTGGGTTGAAAGGATAATAAGACAATTAATTAATTCACATTAATTAATATCTAGCCATAGGTATTTTTTATTTTGATTTGATTAAATGACTAGGATAATTAATTAAGGAATTATTCTTGATGATTGATATTTGATAATTGATGAATTATGTAATTAAATTGATCTAATTCAATTACACAATTATGCTTGAAATTAGCTTGATTTGGTATTGATTTGATCACTTGATTTGAGATTTGAGATTAAGGGCATATAGTTTAGCTAGACCATTTTTAGGTGATTACAGGGACTGCTTTTGACAAAAGGAAAAGAACTTAGAACTCTAGTTATGCAAAAATTAAATGGGTGAAACCAACACGACAAAAATAGGACAGGAAAAATAAACAAGAACTAATATATACAAAGATTTACTCCCTAAGAAACTCAAATCTTTAAAATCTTTAAATCTTTCCCGTTGTAAGAAAATGACAAGATGGTTCCATTTGGATATGCCGGTTTAAAAGCATTAGGTCCTAACTCTTCATTAGTTAGGAAAGGCCCCTTCCACAAAGATTCAAACTTTCTATGAGCTCCTTTTAGTTCCTTTCTTTTATCCCAGAGTAACACTTCATCTCCCTTAATGAATTTTTAGGGTCTAGCCTTCTTGTCAAAGATATTCTTGACCTCGACTTGATGTTCTGTGATTCTATCTACTAGTGCTTCTCTTTCTGCTTCAAGTTTATGCAAGTACATAATTATTTTTTCTAAAGAATCTCTGAAAGTTTGGTCCTCAATAGCGGTTTGCAACTTTATCATTGACAATTCTAGTGGAAGTGATACTTGAGCACCCACCCCATACACTAGTTCAAAAGGTGCCATGCCAATAGCTCTTTCTGGGGTTATCCTATCAGCCCAAAGAGCTTCAAAAATATTTTTATGCCAATTTTGACCATTTTCATCTACCAATTTTTTTATAATAGTCACCAGATTCTTGTTGCTTCATTCCTCTTTCCCATTACCTTGTGGAAAATAATCTAACGAATGGTACAAGGAAATACTATGATCATAGCAGAAAAGGGTTAACTCCTGTGATGAGAAATAAGTTGCATTATCTATTACAATCTTTTGAGGAACTCCAAAGCACACCAAGATATTATTTTTAAAGAAATCCTACACTACCTGAGAGTTTTCCTTCTTGGTTGGGATAGCCTCAACTCATTTGGTGAAATAGTCAGTTGTTGTTAGAATTTAGACATCACTGACACTTGATAGAGGATTAACTAGGCCAAAAAAATCTAGTCCTCATTGTTTGAAGGGTACATCCACAATAATTGGTTTCAATGGTAATGTCGCTAATTGAGGTTTCCCACAAAACAATTGACACTTCTCACACTTTTTGACATATGTATAAACATCTTTGAACATACTCGACCAATAAAAATAGTTGTGAAGGATTTTAAAAGTAGTGACTCTAGAATAAAAATGCCCACCATAGGCTTCTTCATGAAAAGTTCTCAATAACTGCACCTAATGTTCTTTATCCACACACCTGAGGAAAGTTCAATCTACGCCTCTTTTAAACAATGTACCTTTCTAGATCATGTATTTGGCTGCTTGGAGTCTTAAATTACATCTTTCTTTGGGATTTAACCATGCAGGACATTCTCCATAGGTTAGATAATATGTTATGTCACAAAACCAAGGGTCAATTAAGTTAACAAATAATGCCTAAGATACCTCATTCCCTGGTTCTTCTACTTCTTTTAAATTTTTAGCTATGAACTTACACAATCCCCTTCCTCTAACCATTTTAGTGTGTTTTATTATCAAATCATACTCCTATATTTTGGTTATCCATGCTGCCCTTTTATTCATCGCTATTTCTTATTGAGTAAGCAGGCTCTTTACAATAGAATTAGAAACAAACATCACAAAGTGTGAATGAAGAATATAAAATCTGAACTATTTGACAACTTTAACTACCGCAAAAGCTTGTTTCTCAGTGGTTGAATATTTGAGCTCATGCTTTTTTAGTTGGGTACTCATAAAAGCAAGTGGTGCTTCATTCTTAGAATCAATATTTTGAGTTAATATTCATGACAATGAGTGATTAGAGGCATAGCAATAAATGATAAAATCCTTTTTATAATCTGGGTAAACTAAAGGAGTAGTTGCCATAGTATTTTTGATTTCATTGAATGCTTTTTTACCAGTTTCAGTCCACTTGAAAGGTTTCTTTTCCCTCATCATCCCCACAATATGTCTAGTTAGCTTAGAGAAATCTGGTATAAATGCTTGCAAAAAATTAATTTGACCAAAAAGATGTGTTAGGATTAAAAGTCCATAATACAACTAAGAGGGGGGGTGAATCAATTGTATGAAAAAATATTAAACTTTAAACTTTAAGCTTATCAATATTAGATCCAATGAACACAATCAATGCCAACACAATCACACAATATTTTGGTTATGGGGAAACCATGTTAAAGGTAAAAACCCTAGTGGGAATTAGGACCCACTAAAGATGTACTGAGAGTATAGTAATCCTTGTTAGAAGATATAGCTCTATTAGGAGCTTATTGAAACATTATAGTACATAGTCCTTGTTAGAGGATAGACCTGATGTAGGAGCATCTCAGGTCCTTGGCAATCCCATGTCACCAAAAGAATTTGGAGTTTTGTCTGTGTTGCTTGGTTTCTACTTTGACCGAGTTGGTTGGTAGTTGGCTGGTTTCCTTTGGTTATCGAGTGTGGCCAGTTCTCTCCTGGGTGGTCGGTTATTTCACTGGCACTTGACATTGCCTATCTATTGCTCGGTTATGATGCTTACTGACAGGTCTAGTTTTATTTCCTATTGTGGCCAACTTGTGCATTTATATTGGATCATGGAATCAATTTTTGTATCCATCATTGGGAAGTGTGTGGTCTAGATTTGACTATTACTTCCATTGATTATGGATCTGAAGGCCAACTCAGCTCGGTAGCTTCTTGTATAAATGTAGTTGTTTAGTTGTACTTTAGGGAGGCAGTTTTGATAGAAGATGATAGATATTAGATTGAAGATTTGTAACAGATCCTCCCATGTTTGAGGACTTCTAAGATTCATTGTAATATCGGGCCATAACCAGGAAGGCCTTAGAGCCCAGCATGTATGATTCCTATTTAATGATAATTTATTGAAGGATCTAGCATTCTCTCTCACTGTTGTGTTTGTTTTCTTCTGCATGCATTATGCAGGCTTGGATCATTAAGGTGTGCCATTGTTTGGCCCCTCTTACTCCATGCCTTTTGTTAGATGGTATCAGAGTGAGGTTAGATCTTGATCTAGTTCTATGGATCTAGGTTTGTAGGTTCCTCTTGAAGCCCTAGTTGATTGTTGTGGGGTAGCAGATTTTGATCTGACCTACAATTATAGAGGGTTGTCAAGATGGTTCATGGGAGGCAAGATGTAGATCCAGGATTGGAAGATATGCTAAGGAAGATTACTACTAGGTTAGAAGTAGTAGAAACAGCCCAGAGAAGAGGCAGACATCTTGAAGATGTTAGTGATGATGAAATTGAAGAAGAATAGGTGAATGCAAAACTTGTACCTACTATGGATCAAGGTGAAGAAATATTTTTGAAGGCTTTGACAAGTTTGAAGTAAACACCACATTTCAATCCTCCTGAGTATGGTGGAAAGCTGGATTCTAATGAATTGGTGGACTAGATCACCGAGATGGAAAAGTATTTTGAATATGAAAATATCCCTGAGGATAAGAAGGTGAAGATTGCAAGCACAAAGTTGAAAATTCATGCATCCTTATGGTGGGAACACCTATAATTAGATTGGAAAAGGAAAGGAAAAGAAAAAATCAAGGTATGGAGTAAAATGGTGAATAAATTGAAAGGAAAGTTCTTACCCTATGATTATCAGATTAACCTAGTTTAGTGAATGTAAAGTTTGAGATAGAAAGATAGCTTGGTAAAAGAGTATACTGAGGAATTCTATAGATTGGATATCAGATCTAGATATGATGAAGATGATGTGGAAAGAATCAATAGATACTTGAATGGTTTGAGAGTTTCCATCCAAGAGGAAATTAGTATGGTCAAGTTGGAAAACATTGAAGAGGCTTATCAATTTGCTTTGAAGGTTGAGGAGAAACTGAACAAGAGACATGAGAAAAGATAGAGAGGTCAAGGTGGTAGATTCCCTAGAGGAAGAGGTAGATCTAATGGTGAAAATGGTAGATCTAAACCAAAAAATAAAAATCTAAACAAAGGCAAGACCGAGTGGAAAGGTGAAAGTTCTAGAGGCAGAGGCAGTAACTACCAAGGTGGTTATGGAAGAGGAAGTTTCTGAGGAACTTGTTATAATTGTGGAAATGAAGGACATAGATATTTTGAATGTACACAAGCTAGTAAGAAGGCTGGTAGCAGTAGGAATGCTCTGGTGCAAGAAGAGTCATCAAATGAACCTAAGAAAGAAAATAACTTGATGGTAAGGAGAGCATGTGGAATGAAAGCAAGAAGGAAGATCTAGTAAGGAAAAGTTTTTTCAAGACCAGATGTAGAGTTTTTGATAAATTTTTGAAAGTAATCATTGATAGTGGTAGCTTAGAGAATCTAGCATCTAAAGAGATGGTTACAAAATTGTAGTTGGAAAGGTTGGTACATCTGAAGCCCTATCAAATTTCATGGATCAAGGATGAGCATACACTCCTAGTAAGTGAACAATATTATGTGAATTTGAAGATTGGAAAATACTATGATAAGGTGTTATGTGATATCATGCCTATGGACTGTTGTCATATTTTGTTGGGTGGACCTTGGAAATATGATACACATGCTATATATGATGGAAGATTGCATAAATATACTATTGTGGCTGATGGAAAGAAACAAATCTTGTTACCATTAATGGAAGAACTTGTTAGTAATGTTTGCACATCTATGAAAGTTTGTTTGATGGAAGGAAGAAAGTTTGTTAGCTCTTTGAAGAGGAATGATGTATGTTTTGTTGTGATTCCTAATAAGCTGAGTAAGAAAATAGAGGATAATATCCCTAAGGAGATTGATAAGTTTCTCACTGAGTATAGTGATATCATTTTTAATAATGTACCTAATGGTTTGCCACTAAAAAGAAGTATTGATCATTGTATGGATCTAATCCCTAGAGCTAGTTTACTAAATAAGGCACCTCATCGATTAACACCAACTGAGAATCAGGAATTGAACTGACAGATTCAAGAGTTCCTGGAGAAAGGCTTGATTAGATAAAGTTTGAGCCCTTGTGCAGTACCTATTGTATTGGCACTAAAGAAGAATGGAGAATGGAGAATGTGTATTGATTCCAGAGCAATCAATAAGATAACCATGAAGTATAGGTTTCCTATACTGAGGATGGATGATATAATGGACAGTTTGACTAGAGCAAAGTATTTCACAAATATTGATTTGAAAAGTGGGTATCATCAGATCAGAATCAAAGAAGGTGATGAATGGAAGACTACTTTCAAGACAAAAGAAGGTTTGTATGAGTGGTTGGTTATACCTTTTGGTTTAACTAATGCATCGATTACTTTTATGAGATTGATGAATGAAGTTTTGAAGAAATTCTTGGGTAAATTTTTGATTGTATATCTTGACGATATTTTGATATTCAGTAAGACCAGAGAAGAGCATGTGTGGCATGTTAAACAAGTTTTGTAGAGATTGAAAGAGGAAAATTTGTTGATAAATCTGAAAAAGTGTTCATTCATGAAAGAAGAGATTATGTATTTTGGATTTGTTATTTCACCTGATGCTTTGAAGATGGACCCTGAAAAGGTTGAACCTATTCTGAATTGACCTACACCTGTGAATGCTAGTGAGGTAAGATCATTTCATGGTTTGGAAAGTTTCTACTAGAAGTTCATAAGGAATTTCAGTTCAATTTGTAATGCTATGATTGAGACTATGAGAGGAGACAAAAGAGAATTCAAGTGGACACATGGAGCTGACAAAAGTTTTGAGACCTTGAAGCAGAAGGTTGCTGAATTACCTATTTTGGCATTACCTAATTTTAGTAAATTATTTCAAATAGAATGTGATTCAAGTGGAAGAGCAATTGGAGTTGTGTTAAGTCAAGAAGGTAAACTTGTTGCTTTCTTTAGTGAAAATTTGAATGATGCTAGAAGGAAATATTTTGTGTATGATCAAGAATTCTATGCTATTGTTCAAGCACTGAAGAAATGGAGACATTATTTGATACCGAGTGAATTTGTGTTGTATACGATCATAAGGCTTTACAATATTTGGGTAGTCAAAATAAGTTGAATCAGAGACATATGAAATGGGTTGAGTATTTATAGAGTTATACATTTGTGATAAAGCATAAGAGTGGAGTTACTAACTGAGTTGTTGATGCATTGAGTAGAAGAATATCTTTGATGACCGAGATGAAAATCAAAGTTCTTGGTTTTGATGA
Organism: Chamaecyparis obtusa; assembly: GCA_027943335.1. Taxonomy (NCBI): domain Eukaryota; kingdom Viridiplantae; phylum Streptophyta; class Pinopsida; order Cupressales; family Cupressaceae; genus Chamaecyparis; species Chamaecyparis obtusa. The sequence continues at coordinate 4,488,415 of BSBK01000615.1, read as the reverse complement.
GATGAGAGGTTTGTATGAAAATGACCCTGATTTTTCTGAGCCATGGAGAAAGTGCAGAGCACCTGTTCAAGATCAACAAGATACTAAATGGGATGAATATTTTATTTAGGAAGGTATGTTGTTTAAAGGTATTCAATTGTGTATACTGAGAGGAGTAATGAGAACTAATTTGATAAAAGAGAAACATAGTAGTCATTTGGCTAGACATTTTGGTACTGATAAAACATGGAATTTTCTTAAGATGAAGTACTATTGGCCGCAATTGTATAGAGATGTTTAGAAATTTGTGAAAAGTTATGGAATTTGTTAAGTTGCAAAAGGAGTAAGTCAGAATATTAGATTGTATACACCAATTGTTGTTCCTGAGAAACCTTGGATTGACATTAGTATGGACTTTGTTCTTGGCTTACCAAAGATAGTAAGAGGTAATGATTCAATATTTGTTGTTGTGGATAGATTTTCTAAGATGGCACATTTTATACCATGTAGAAAGACATCAGATGCAGTACATGTAGCAAATCTTTTCTTTAAGGAAATTATCAGATTGCATGGATTACCAAGGAGTATTATCTCTGACCAAGATAGTAAATTTGTTGGATATTTTTGGAAAACACTTAGGAAGAAATTTGGCACTAAGTTGAAATATAGTTCTACATTTCACCCACAAACCAATGGATAGACTGAAGTTGTGAACAAAAGTTTGGGAAATCTTTTGAGATGTTTAGTCAGAGACACACCGAGTAATTGGGATTCTGTGTTGGCACAAGTAGAGTTTGCATACAATAATTCAATGAATAGGAGTATTGGAAAGACACCATTTGAGATTGTGAATGGCACACAACCAAGAGGAATATATGATTTGAGAGCATTACTGATGAGAATAAGAAAAGTGCCGAAGGAGTAAATTTTGCTGAGTACACGAAGATATTGCATGAAGATGTGAAGCTAAAGCTAGAAGACAGTAACCAAAAATACAAAGACAGAGTTGATAGATCAAGAAGACATAAAACTTTTGATGTTGGGGATGAAGTGATGGTTCATTTGAAGAAAAGTTGATTTCTTGTTGGAACATATGGGAAACTGAAAATGAAGAAGTTTGGACCTTGCAAGATCTTGAAGAAATTTGAAAGTGGAAATGCATATGAGATTGAGTTACCTGATGACATGGACATATCACCTATTCTCAACATTGCTGATTTGTATGAGTATCATGAACCTGATGAAGAAGTGATGGTACCAAAAGAATATCCTAAGAAGCAAAATGATGAATTTGAATAGATTTTGAAGGAAAGATTTGGAAAAAGTACAAGAGGAAAATAGTATATGGAATATCTAGTTAAGTGGAAGAATAAACTAATGGAAGATAGTTCATGGATTTCACAGTCTGAGTTGGATGTAGCTTGGACTAGGAATACCAAATGATTTGGAGAATCATTTCAAAATAACCCTAGGTGTCTGATGTAGGAGCATCTTAGGTCCTTGGCAATCCTGTGTCACCAAAAGAATTTGGAGTTTTGTCTGTGTTGCTAAGTTTCTACTTTGATCGAGTTGGTCAGTAGTTGGTTGGTTTCCTTTAGTTACCAAGTGTGGTTGGATCTCTCCTAGGAGGTTGGTTATTTTACAAGTGCTTAGCATTGCCTGTCTGCTACTTGGTTATCATACTTACCGAGGGGTATAGTTTTATTTCTTATTGTGGCCGACTTGTGCATTTATATTAGATCATGGAATTAATGTTTGTATCCATCATTGGGAAGCATGTGGTCCTAGATTTGATCATTACTTCTATTGATTGTGGATCTAAAGGCTGACTCAGCTCAGTAGCTTCTTGTATAAATGTAGTTGTTTAGTTGTAGTTTTGATAGAAGATGGTAGACATTAGATTAAAGATTTGTAATAGATCCTCACATGTTTGAGGACTTTTGAGATTCATTGTAATATCAAGCTATAACCAGGAAGGCCTTACAGCCCGAAATGTATGATTCCTATTTGATGATAATTTATTGAAGGATCTAGCATTCTCTTTCTCACTGTTGTGTTTATTTTCTTTCGCATGCATTGTGCAAGCTTGGATCATTAGGGTGCACCATTGTTTGGCCCCTCTTGCTCCTTTCCTTGTGTCAAGACCCTGTTAGGAGTCAAGAACAAAATAGGGCTCACTGCCCAAAGAAGGTTAAGTCCACCTTCTGAACTCACTAGTTCACAACAAGTGTATATGAAGAAATATACAATCTTTTGAACTGTTTGCCAGCAATTGTCTTTTCTTGATCAGTTCCAATGAAGTCCACAAATAATCCTCTACTCTACATACAATAGACACAAGTTCACAACCTCCTTATATCACACATATCACATCCATGTCTCTCCCAAAGAAAAGACCTTTTATTTATAGCTTATTACATTTTACCAAGAATAGGTCGACCCATAAGGCTTTCCTAATTACAAACAATTACATAGGCCCTTGCTAAGATACACATGGTATCACAAAAAAGTTTACAATGATTACATTACAACAATTAAGGACCGACATCCTTGAATTATGCTTGCCAAACAAAACACACACTTCATTCCCTAAGTCAGCTTCATAATAGGCCATCACCAAAGCACACACCATAGATGACATCACCAATCATTGTGTACCTTGTGCTGACCAATGAAATTCCATCAGTACCTCTTCCATCATCCTTCAAGATCGCATACCTTGAATCCAATCCCTCTGAAATCTATACCAAAAACTCAGAGACTAACTCTATCAATTCTCACTATCACAGTCCAGTGACCAGTCTTTACCAAAATAGTTGTATCTTCCTTAATATGCATCCATTAATGATGTGATCTTAGATATAAGATCACAACATCCATCTGAACTCTCTTCTGACTTCACAACATCTAAAACAATTATACACCTTCTGTACACTATGATTACCAGTTTGGTTCCTTCATAGAAGCATATGTTGACATCAGTGAAAAAGCACAAATGACAATAGTATGAGTGCCCATTTAGTAACATAGTGATTAAACATATTAAATATCTCAATCACCACCCATGCATTAGCAATATGCAACAATCTCCCCCTTTGACATTGATGTCAACATATGGTAAAATCTTATCCCAAAGTTGAGTTAGAAAGTAAAGTCCACCAAGATAACTGAGAGGGGGGGGTGAATCAGTTATTAGATAATTATAAATTTTATCATCTTCAACAACATTGAACCATATAAGCAATATAATTACCAACCATAGAAAAATATTCATACATAATGACACAATGACACAAGATATTTTGACTAGAGAACCTCTTGATCAAAGAGTAAACCCCAGTGGGAATGATGCCCACAAAAGATGCACTAATATGAATATTCCTTGTGAAAGGATGGACTCTATTAGGAGTCTTATGAAATACATTTAGTACATATGAATCCCTATTAGGAGATTTTGAATCCCTATTAAAAGATTCTAACCCTATTAAGAGTTATGGAAGATAGAAGGACCCACTGCCCAAATAGCTTCAGGGTAAGATCAATGAACACACTATCCAAATAATCTTTGCATTACTAAACATAATAATATTTTACCTCTTCTCTGACTATGTCAAACTGCACTCACTGTTACATCATATCTCAATTTCAGATCTTTGTACTTCACATGTCTTCCTTCACATATTAGCTTTCACATTTATCTCTTTTCTTCACTTCATACATACAACATCATACACAACTTCTACTTCCATATCATGACCACATAACAATAAGGAAATACATTCCTTCCTTTATACCACACTAAAATAATTACAAATGAGTTGGCATACAATTACAATATAAAAGTTTCACACACTACATCAAAATTACACAAAATTGTCAGCTTCCAAATACAATAAATATTCACTTGTGTGACCTCAAAGTCTGCACTATCATCCACATCACTATCAATGTGTCTTAAACTTCCCATTAGCTACAAAAAACTATATTCCATCCTAATTAGGAGATATCATCCGATTTCCACAAACGGCTACTCAGGAACACTGCTTGAATACTGCTTCCACCAAAATGCTCATAACTTCCATGAATAAATGAATTACTATCTATGCTCTTAACCATAGACATGTAATACATCAATGAGTATAGCTTCAACATCACATAGCTCCAACTATAATAACCCACGTGCTCTAATCCAAACTCTTTCTGCTTCTCTGCAAGTCTTCGGTAAATCACTATGTTGACATCAATGACAATCATAGTCATGAATGCAACAAAAACTACTATAGAATGGATGATAAATATTTTTCATTCATTCCTAACAATCTCCCCCATTGGAATTGATGGCAACATAGATGAAAAATATCCAATGTTCCAAAAATCCAATACTACAACACTACTTCAAATCCTCTTCATCAATCAAATCTTGCTTCGTTATCCTATTCAGTTCTCTCCAAGAGATGTTTCAGATGGTTTTCATGTATACTTCTCCCCCATTGACATCAATGACATAAATTTCATCACTATGTCAACAATAACTCAATGTTGAAAGACACCATTCAGAAAATATATTTACTAGAGTCCTCATGACTCAGCTCAGATACACATACTACCCCATAAAGGAAGTACCAACATCTAGTCCAAAAGAAAGATAAGGCTCATATGCCACTAGATGGATGCTACCAAATGCATCACTTTTCAAAAGTAGGCTAGGGCATGACCCTAAGCATACCTCTTAGATACTCAAATGTATCCTTAGGCAAAGGCTTTGTGAATATATCTTCTATCTACTCCTTTGTACTTATGTACTCAAGTTTGACTTCTTTCTCAGCAACTTTCTCTCTTACAACATGATACTTAATCTCTATATGCTTTTTCTTAGAATTTAATACATGATTCTTAGACATACTAATTGTGCTGGTGTTGTCACAATCTATGACAATAGGTTCAACAAATTTTATTCCAATATCCTTCAGAATTTGCTTCATCCAAATTATCTGGTTACAATTATTTGTTGCTGCTACATATTTTGCTTCTGCTGTGCTTTGTGAGATACAATTCTACTTCTTTCTTAGCCAAGAAACCAATCTTCCTCCAAGGAAAAATGCTCCACCACTGGTGCTTTTCTTATCATCAACACTACCTCCCCAATCAGCATCTGTATATGCACATAGGGTAAAATCATCATATTTTTCATACCATAATCCATAGTCCATTGTCCCTCTTAAATATCTCAGTATCCTTTTTACTGTTGCATAATGTGATTCTCTAGGTTTAGCTTGAAATCTTGCTACAATTCCAACTGAATGTGCTATATCAAGTCTTATATGAGTCAAATACTACAATCCTCCAATCATAGATCTGTATTTCTTTTGTTCTACTATAGGAGTCTCATCTGTGCTAGATAACTTATGTCTAGTCACCATGGGTGTTCCAACTGGTTTACAATTCTCCATTCCAAATCTTTTCAACAAGTCATTCAAGTACTTTGTCTAACTTACAAAGATACCATCATTGTTTTGTGTTATCTATAATCCCAAAAAGTATTTCATTTCACCAATCATACTCATTTCAAATTTAGTCTTCATTTCATCAGCAAATTTGTTGCTAGCTTCATCTTCTCCTCCAAAGATAATCTCATCAATAAAAATAACTATAACCAACAAACCATTTTCAATTTCTTTTGTGTATAGATTACTATCAGCTGTTCCTTTTGTAAATCCCAATTTTAACAAATACTTATCCAGTCTTGCATACCAAGTTCTAGGTGCTTGTTTAAGTCCATATAAAGCTTTCTTTAGTTTACACGCCATGTCTCCTTCTTGAGTCAAAGGAAAACCTTTAGGCTACTCAATGTAGACTTCTTCCAACTCTCCATTCAGAAATGTTGACTTCACATCCATCTGATATACTTTGAATTTCTTGTAAGCTGCATATGCCAAAAACATTCTTACTACTTCAATTCTTGCAATAGGTGCAAAGGTTTCTTCATAATCAATTCCTTCTTTTTGTGAGTAAGCCTTACATACCAATCTTTCTTTGTTTCTTACTACTTCTCCTTGTTCATTCATCTTGTTTCTGAATACCCATTTAGTTCCAATAACATTCTTGTCTTTAGGTCTAGGGACCAATTCCCATGTCTTGTTCTTTTCAATCTGATCTAGTTCTTCTTTCATAGCATTAGTCCAACTTTCATCTTCACAAGCTTCACTAGTAGTCTTCGGTTCAATTTGAGAAATCAAACATAACTTTTCTTGTACCTTATTTCGAGTTAGAACTCTTCTTTTGATGCTTCCAATAATTTTTCCAATAGGATGATTTCTTAACAAACTCTTGCTAGGTGTCACTGTCTCAAATCTCTCTTCAAATGTAGGTTCTTCAATGACTTCAATGTGGCTTTCATTCAACAAATCACTGTCAGTTTCATAACATAAATTAGTTGATCTAGTGTTAGGTTTAGGATGAGCTTCTTCATTTGATTCATAATCAAGCATTCTTTCCTGAATTTTGAACTTTTCATCAACTTTAACATTTGCGCTTTAAACAATAGTCTTGGTCCTTTTATTGTAACATCTATAAGCTTTTCTTTTCAAAGAATATCTAAGAAATATACCTTCATCACTTCTAGGATCAAACTTTCCAATATCATCATCTCTCTTTATATAACATTTTCTTCCAACAATTCTAAAATACTTAACTGAGGGTGCATGTCCAAACCATAATTCATAAGGTGTCTTGTTTGTGTCTACTCTGATTTGTACTTTGTTCATTGTATACACTACTGTGTTCACTGCTTCTCTCCATATATCTTCGCCAAATCATTCTCAAATAACATAGCTCTTACTACTTCAGTCACTGATCTATTTCTTCTTTCTACAATGCCATTTTGTTCAGGTGTTCTAGGGGCTGAATACTGTCTCTTAATGCCATTTTCTTCACAAAAGATGTTAAACTCTCTAGAAGTAAATTTTCCACCTCTATCAGATCTCAAACATTTAATCTTCATTCTAGATTCATTCTCAACTTTATTCTTAACAATCGTAAACTTATCAAATGCTTCATATTTTTCTTTAAGAAATGCAATCCACATCATTCTTGTAAAATCATCAACAAGAATCATAAAATACCTTTCTCTATAGAATCCTCTAGTCCTAGTAGGACCGCTCAAATCTGTATGAACAATCTCCAGCTTCTCTGTAGATGTAAAATTCTTACTGGGAAAAGAACTTCTCTTCTATTTAGCCATTACACATTCTCTGGTTCTAGATCCAGTTCCAATCAGATTTCCATCTTTATCCTTTATCACACAAGTTTTCTCAATAAACCAACTTGATATCCCTTATCAACTAACTGTTCAACACTCAAAAGATTATGTTTCAATCCATCCACAAAATAAACATCATCAGTATTAGTCTTTCCATCAAGAGTAATAGATCCTATACCTTTAATCAAACAAGGTGCATTTTTTCCAACTCTAACAACTCCTCCATCATATTCATTAAACTTTATGAACTTTTTCATGTCTCCAGTCATATGATGTGAACAACCACTATCTATAATCCATTCAAATTTCTTTTCAACTTGAGAAACTAAGGCTTTTTCTTCCTTAACATCAGTTTCAGGATTCTCTTCTTTAATTGCTACAAATCCTATGTCATCATTATTCTCAGTACCACTTTCACTTAAAGTTCTTTCTATACTAGCTTTAAGATCTTCATCATTAGCATAATAAAATTCCTTAGATCTTCTAGGTTTGAAATTATTTTTGTACTTTTTAACTCTCTTAGGACATTTAGATGCAAAATTACCATATTCTTGACAAGTCCAACATTTAAATATTTTCTTACCGTCTGGTTCTCTTTTCACAAGCAAGGCAATACCTTCTTCAATCTTCTTGTCTTCTTCATTTCTAGATTTGCTGCTACTAGCATAATCTCCACTCACACTAATGCTCCTTGACAAAGTAGGGTGAACACTAAGAGCACAGAATGTTGTCTCCATTCTAGGTAAGTCTCCTGATAATCTCAGGTTCATTTATGCCACTTCCAATCTTCCAAGAAGAGTTTCTCTTATAATGTTTGTAGTACAAGGTATAACTTGTTCAATAATTTGTGTTGTCTGCTTAAATACAGGAGTCAATGTCCTCAAAATTTTCCATATCACTTCATTCTCTATCTTTGTTCCTCCACAAGATTTTATACCTGTAATAATTTTTGACATTCTACCAATATAGCTTCTAATAGATTCATCTTCCAACATTCTTATATCTTCAAATGCACATATCCAATTATGTAATCTAACTCTTTTTCCATGTTCATCACCTTCAAAAGTAGAGTGTAAAGCATTCCAAATTTCATGAGACTTTTTCAAATATTTTACCTGACTGTACTCATTCTTTGGAAGGGCTCTCAAAAGTTCTTCTCTTGCAAGTATGTTACACATGAATAGATCTCTCTCATCAGTAGTACATGTTTCAAGATTGTCTTCTTCAATGATAGTCTTATCATTATTTGTAATCAACCAATAACCTATTCTTAAACATAGTAGGTGTGTCTTCATCTTTTCTTTCTAGCTGTCAAAATTTACTCCATCAAACTTAGGGCTTTCTTTCCTGAAATTTTCCATGGATCTCCTTAAGCTGTTAAACTTCTTTTTCAAGGACCTGCCACTCTGATACCAATTGTTAGAAAGTAAAGTCCACTAAGATAACTAAGAGGGGGGGGGGGGGGGGGTTGAATCAGTTATCAGATAATTATAATTTTTATCATCTTCAACAACATCAAACCATATAAGTAATATAATTACCAACCATAGAAAGATATTCATACACAATGACACAAGATATGTTGACTTGGGAACCTCTTGATCAAAGAGTAAACCCCAGTGGGAATGAGGCCCAAAAAAGATGCACTCATATGAATATTCCTTATGAAAGGATGGAATCTATTAGGAGTCTTATGAAATACATTCAGTACATATGAATCCCTATTAGGAGATTTTGAATCCCTGTTAAAAGATTCTAACCCTGTTAAGAGTTATGGAAGACAGAAGGACCCAATACCCAAGAAACTTCAGGGTAAGATCACTGAACACACTATCCAAATAATCTTTGCATTACTCAATAGAATAATATGTTACCTCTTCTCTGACTATGCCAAACTGCACTCACTGTTACATCAGATCTCAATTTTAGATCTCTATACTTCGCATGTCTTCCTTCACATATTTGCTTTCACATTTAGCTCTTTTCTTCACTTCATGCATACAACATCATACACAACTGCTACTTCTATATCATGACCACAAAACAAGGAAATACATTCCTTCCCTTATACCACACTAAAATAATTACAAATGAGTTGGCATACAATTACAATATAAAAATTTCCACACACTACATGAAAATTACACAAAACTGTCAGCTTCCAAATATAATATATCTTCACTCATGTTACCTCAAAATCTATACTATCATCCACATCACTATCAATGTGTCTTCAACTTCTCTTTAATTACACAAAACTAGATTCCATCCTGATTAGGAGATATCATTTGATTTCCACAAATTGCTACTCAGAAACATTGCCTGAATACTGCTTCCACCAAAATGCTCATAACTTCCATGAATAAATGAATTACTATCTATTCTCTTAACCATAGACATATAATATATCAAAGAGTATAACCTCAACATTTCATAGCTCCAACTATAATAACCCACGTGTGCTAATCCAAACTCTATTTGCTTCTTTACAAGTCTTCGATAAATCACTGTGTTGACATCAATGACAATCATAGTCATGAATGCAACAACAACTACTATAGAATGGCTTCCAAACATTTAGCATTCATTCCTAATAAGTTGTATCAACCCAAAAGTCCTTCAACTAAACAATCTCCCCAAACAGTGAGGATTTTCTCATAACAACACTCCCCCTTTAACAACAATGGCAAAGGCTACCAACTGCCTTCACATATAAACTTTCTTCCATGATCACTCCCCCTAAGGAGTAGATCCATACAACTAGTCTAGAAAATGATGAGGCTTTGAGCACTTTTGGACTGATACATCTTTGCATCATTTAGTTATGGCTAGGAGGGGCCTGAACCCCTAACATACCTCTGAGATATTCAAAGGTATCTTTTGGTAGTGGCTTTGTAAAAATGTTTGCAATCTACTCTTTTGTACGGATATATTCTAGCTTGATTTCTTTTTCTCCCACCTTGTCTCTCAAGAAGTGATACTTGATAGAAATGTGTTTAGTTTTAGAGTGCATCATCAGATTCTTTGACATGTTTACTGTGTTGCTGTTATCACAATGGATAACCATAGGCTCATTAAAAGTTATTCCAATGTCTGTCAGCATTTGTTTCATCCAAATAATTTGAGTGCAATTTATAGTAGCTACAACATATTTTGATTCAGTAGTAGATTGTACTATACAATCTTATTTCTCACTTAGCCAAGAAACTAACTTTTTCCCAAGGAAAAATGCACCACCACTTGTACTTTTTCTGTCATCAATATTTCCTACCCAATTAGCATCAGTATAAGCATGAAGTTCAAAGCTATCATTCCTTGCATACCATAAACCATAGTCTATGGTTCCTCTGAGATACCTCAATATTCTTTTCACAATAGCTAGATGAGTCTCTTTGGGTTCTGCCTGATATCTCACCACAATTCCAACAACATTAGCAATATCTAGTCTGGTGTGAGTAAAATATTGTAGCCCTCCAACCATTGACCTATAAAAAGTCTAAAAAAAACATTTTGATTCATCTTTAGTTGTTAGCTTGTTTCCAGTCACCATAGGTGTTCCTACTAGTTTACAATCTTCCATACTAAATTTCTTAACCAGTTCTTTTAGATACTTGGTTTGAGAAATGAAAATACCATTCTCATTCTGAGTTATTTGCAATCCAAGAAAGAATTTTATTTCACCTATCATGGACATCTCAAATTCACTTTCCATTTCTTTAGCAAACTTCTTACATAGATCATCATTACCTCCAAAGATAATGTCATCCACAAATACCTCTACTATCAGGATTCCATCTTCAGTAGTTCTTAAGTACACATTATTGTCTGCATTACCTTTTCTAAATCCAAGTCCAAGTAGATACTTGTCCAACCTTTCATACCAAGCCCTAGGAGCTTGCTTCAACCCATACAGTGCTTTCTTTAATTTGTACACCATGTCTTTGTCTTCACATAGAGGAAATCTATCTAGTTGTTCTATGTATACTTCTTCTTCAAGATCTCCATTCAGAAATGCAGATTTAACATCCATCTAATACACTTTGAATTTTTTGTGTGTAGCATAAGATAGAAATAATCTTACTACCTCTATTCTAGCAATAGGAGAAAATGTTTCTTCAAATTTTATGCCTTCTTGCTGTGAGTATCCCTTACACACTAGTCTTGCTTTGTTCCTTACAATTATTCCTTCTTCATCCATTTTGTTTCTAAAGACCCATTTTGTTCCTATAACATTTTTATTTTTAGGTCTTGGAACCAATTCCCAAGTATTTTTTTTTTTATCTGATCTAATTCTTCTTTCATGGCATTTATCCAAGATTCATCTTTAAATGCTTTGTTTGTAGTCTTTGGCTCAACTTGGGAAATCAAACAAATTTCTTCTCTAACTTTAGATCTAGTTAGCACTCCCTAACTAGTATTGCCAATAATTTGATTTTCAAGATGGTTATTTTTAACATACCTTGGAGTTTTAGGAGTTTCAGTGGCCTTTCTTGTATCATCACAAGCCTCTTTTTCACTTTCTTCCTCAACATGTTCTTCTTCCTTAGTAGGAGAAATGACTTCTTTTACTTTTGATATCTGATTGATGTCATACATTATTTCTTGTACCTAAAATTTCTCATCTATTCTTACATTGTTACTTTCAACCATCTTCCTTAATCTCAAATTGAAACATTTGTATGCCTTACTTTTAATAGAGTAACCAAGGAAGATACCTTCATCACTTCTAGCATCAGATTTTTCTATCTCATCATCCCTCTTGATATAACATTTTCTACCAAAAAATCTAAAATATTTTACAATAGGAGTATGATCAAACCATAGTTCATAGGGAGTCTTACTTGTGCCATCTTTGATTTGAATTATGTTTAATGTGTACACTATTGTTCCAAAAACCTCTCTCTAATGTACATGAGATACATTCCCTTCAATCAACATTGTCCTAGCAGCATCAAGTATAGTTCTATTTCTTCACTCTGCTATCCCATTTTGTTGTGGAGTTCTAGGATCATATGTTTGTCTTTTTATCCCATGCTCTTCACAGTATGAATTAAATAGATATGATGTAAACTCTCCATCTCTGTCTAATCTTAAACACTTTATTTTCAGTCCTGATTCATTCTCTACCTTTGCTTTAAACAACTTGAATTTTCCAAATGCTTCTGATTTCTCTCTCAAATAGGTAACCCACATCATTCTAGAAAAGTCATCAACAAATAGTGTAAAATACCTTTCACTGTACTATGACTTTGTTCTTGTAGGCCCACATAAATTTGTATGTACCAGATCCAACTTTCCTTTTGATGTAAACATTTTTCTTTTATGACTACTTTTAGTTTGCTTTCCCATAACACATTCTCTGTATACAGTGTTAGAAGGTTTTACAATCTTTGGTAGATCTCTTACTGCATTAGCCATACTTGCTTTCACAAGGTTATCAAAGTTAACATGAAAAAATCTTCTATGCCATAACCAACTATCATCTACCTTTGCAAAAAAACAAGAGGCTCCAAATGTGTTTAGTTCAAATACATTACCTCTAGATCTTAAATCGGTAGCAATTAGTTTTCCTTCCTTACTTCTGATAAAGCACTTACCATTAACAAAACTTAACTAAAAGTTTTTATCCATTAACTATCCAACACTCAACAAGTTATGTTTTAGTCCTTCAACAAGTAGTACATTGTCTATATTATTCTTTCCATCCAGAGTGATGGATCCTACTCCAATGATGGATTTTGGGAGATTGTCCCCAAACCTTACAACACCTCCATCATAATTTACTAATTTAACAAATTTATTCTTATCACCAGTCATGTGATGAGAACATCCACTATCGATTATCCATTCAATTTTCTTGTCAACATGAGATACTAAGGCTTTTTCCTCATGAACTGGTTCATCTTTAATAGCAACAAATCCAATTTCTTCATCGTCTAAATTATCATCATCATTAGAGATTCCTTCACTAGAATAATAACATTCTTTGTCTCTTCTAATCTTTGCATAATCAGGTTTGTACTTATAAATTCTTGTAGGACATCTAGATGCAAAATGACCTATCTTATTGCATGAAAATCATTTTAAAGGTAATTTTCCCTTACCTCTTTTCTCTCTTCTAACTATCAATGCAACAAGTTCTTCCATCTTCTTGTCCTCTTCCATTATCTTCTCCCATTCCTCAGCATACTCACCAAGCTCTTCTTTTAGGTCTTCTTTGCTTGTGCTTGGAAGTACAGATACTTTCTTGTGTGCGGATGCCCTAAATGCAGATTCAACTTTAGGAACAAATTCTCCTAATTCCATAGCCTCAAAGGTAGTTAAATTTTCAATCAACATCTCTCTGCTAAAGTTTGGATTCATGGGTATAGTTTCTTGAATTGACATTACCTCGAATTTGTAAGTAGGAGTTAGAGATTTGAGAATCTTTGCAATGACTTCATCTTCATCATAAGTACCTCCACAATTTCTGATTCCAACTATAGCTTCTGTAACCCTTTGAACATAGGCTTTGATGCTTTCATCTTCATTCATTTGTAGCTTCTCCATCTTTGTCTTCCAATTTTGCAATTTTTCTTGTTTGGTATACTTGTCTCCTTCATAGAGTGCCTCTAGTCTATTCCAAATTTCATGTGCCGAATCTAGATCTTTAATTTTAGTAAAATCACCCTCAGATAGTGCACTAATCAATGCTTCTCTTGCAACCATGTTGCATGAAAATAAGTTCTTTTCATCTTCATCAGCTGTTTCCAAGTCATTCTCAGCTTTTAGAGATTCCTTCTTCTTCATAATCATCTAGTAGTCTATGCCCATGCATAGAAGATGTGTTCATATCTTGTTCTTCTAACTGTCAAAGTTTTTAGGATCAAACTTAGGACTTTCCTTCCTATAGAATGCCATTTCCAAGATCACCTCAAGTTGTTAAGCTTTCTCAATGAGGACCATAAGCTCTGATACCAATTGTTAGGATTAACAGTCCACAATACAACTAAGAGGGGGGGGTGAATTAGTTATATGATAGAATATTAAACTTTAAACTTTAAACTTATCAATATTAGATCTAATGAACACAATGAATGCCAACACAATAACACAATATTTTGGTTATAGGGAAACCCTGTTAAAGGTAAAAACCCTGGTGGGAATTAGCACCCACTAATGATGTATTGAGAGTATAGTAATCCTTGTTAGAAGATATAGACCTATTAGGAGCTTATTGAAACATTACAGTACATAGACCTTGTTAGAGGACAAACCCTGTTAGGATTCAAGAACAAAAGAGGGCTCACTACCTAAGGCTCACTACCCAAAGAAGGTTAAGTCCACCTTCTGAACTCACTAGTTTGCAACAAGTGTATATGAAGAAATACACAATCTTTTGAACTATTTTCCAGCAACTGTATTTGCTTGATCAGTTCTAATGAAGTCCACCAATAATCCTCTGCTCTACATATAGTAGACACAAGTTTGAAACCTCCTTATATCATGCATATCACATCCATGTCTCTCCCAAAGAAAAGACCCTTTATTTATACCTTATTACATTTTACCAACATAGGTTAGCCCATAAGGCTTTCCTAATTACAAACTGTATTGGGTAAAATGTGGATGAGGTCCTAGAACAATGGTTTGCACATAAAAGAGACCCCAAAGCCAATATTTTACACATACATGAAATTGTATTGATATAGAAAGTAAATATAGATGATTAATATTGAAATTAAGAAATAAAGGTACTTACCTCTAAAAAAGAATCAACTGAAAACCCTATCAAATGATCTCAAAAACTATTGATTTTTGTGTTACTAAAACTAAAATTGCGAGATCTACAAAACCCAGAAATATTTTTCCAAGATGAGATTAGGATGACTTTGACCCTCATAAAAGGTCAAAGGCTACATTTTTATTCTGAAGGTCGATTTTGACTTTGTTCACAAATCTTGAAAGTTCGATGAAAAGGGTATCCAAATCCGATCTCAGATCTAAAATTCTGCACTTGTACATGTAAGAAAAATGGTTTTGTTTGTTGGGGGGAAGGGGTTTGCCTTAGTCAAACCGCAATTTAGGAATTAACCTTGAAATTGAATTGAAATTGCTGGAATAAACAAAGTAAATGGAACAATTCACCTTGCTTGAGTTGAAACCCTTATGGAGGATTTGAATCCTTGAATCCACAAGAATGGATGAATTTAGAATCAAATGTAGGATGTCTCCAATCACTTGTCTTTAGATCTTCAACAGCAATCTTGAATGGATCTTGAATTTGGAAGAGGCTTGAGTGGAAATGGAGGAATATTCAATAAGAGAGCTCCATAGAGCTTGAATCCTTCAATGGTTACTAATGGATCTCCTTGATGAATTGTATCTTGAATTCTTGAAGGCTTGAATGCTTGATCTTCTTGCTTGCTTGCACTTGAGAGCTTGAGAGATTGTGAGATGAGATATGAGATATGAGATGAGAAAATGAGAGAGGAAGGCTCCTTTTTATAGTGATCTAGGGCACAAGAGGGGCCTCATAGAAAACAATAATTAAGGGCCCATGGCACAAAACTCTAGAGAGGTGCACATGGAGAGGAAATTAAATTAAAGTCTTGACATGAAACTCTAGGAGGGGACCACCCTTAATATAGAAATAAAAATAATTATTTAAGAGCCTTGTTACAAAATTCAAGGTAAGGCCAACCCCAAAGTTAATTTGAGCATTAGGCACAAAACTCAAGAAAGGCTAATCTCCAATAATAAATTAAGAATCCTATACAAATATCAAGAAAGGTCTACCTCAAATATTAATTTGAGAATTTGACACTTAATCCAAGAAATAATGGCCCCAAAGAGGGAAAAGATAAGATTTTGATGAAATCCTGAAACTAAAAGCTAACCCCGAGGATCCCGGACCCTAGGGTCAAGGATGAGGTTGTTCCTGACTAGGTCAAGATTGAGGTTGATCCTGACCAGGTTAGGATTGAGGTCATCTTTGACCTAAAAGGTTGACCTTGACCCTGAGGTCAAGAATCTCAGGTTCATAGTCTAAGATACTAGGAAAATGCCAGGAAGAAGTGGAAAATGGGGTAGAGCAGGGGAAAAAGCCAGATCCAAGTCAAGTATCCATTCAAGGCATTCAACATGACCCCAAACCACTTACTCAAAGGGCTAAATGCTCTTACCATGGAAGTGCTTCCATTTTAAGATGATACATTAAGCCCCCACTTTAGCAAGAGTATGGACTTGATGCAAAATCTTGGTAAAGGAGATCATAAAGAAAAATATAATCTTATTGAAATTAAAGGGACAAAGGAATCCTCAAGCCCCCAAGGACTCGAGTCTTCATCAACTCCAAGATTTCAATAAGAGAGACATGACTAGAAAAAGATAGAAAGGGAAGAGAGGAGTGGCTAGCTCATCCAGTAAGATGTGTGTATCTCACTATGAACCACAAAAAGGATAGGATGGACCACCAAGAAAACTCTTGATAGTCACCCCATAATTTTGTGTGCCTTCTGGTGGCTTTGTGCATGTATGTAGTGCATCTTCTGATGGATTTTATAAAGTACCCATGGATCCACCTTCTTGTATCACCATGAATATGAAACACATGTCTCCTTAGGATTTAGTAACTTATGTGCATTACCTTCGAAAGATTTAGCATATTGATGGATGTCTTTTCAGGATTTAGCAACTTCTATGCATTACCTTCCAAGATTTAGCATATTGAAAATTGAAAAATGTGTGTCTCTTCAGGATTTAGCAACTTATGTGTGTTACCTTCAAAGATTTAGCATGCTGCAAAATAAAAGGTTAGAACAAAAATACATAATATAGAATGAGGGAGGTTGTATATATGCCCCCCTCCTTAATATGGAAAAAAAATACTATTTTGACATGTTAAGGAAAGAAAAGAACAAGGATACAACCTTCTTCAACATCAAGACAATATCCAAAAACAACACCCACTCCGAGCCAAGAAGGTCACAACTCCTATGAGGCCATGGAAGGGATGAATGCAAAGAGATATCCTACAAAAAGTGAAAAAGTAACCCTTGTAAGGGATAGCACACTGTTTAGCTTCCAAGGTGAGAGATTTATCCACCAAGGAAACCCAATGTCAAACAACAAAATAGGTTGTGATCAAGGATAAAGATCCTCAATGCAAACCAAAATTTTCATGTATGAGTGGATATCACATAATAGATAGATACATCTTAACCAAGGAAAGAGGTGAATCCCAGAAAGATAGAAAAGAAGGAGATGACATCCTTTCCCCCCAAGTGTAGGAACAAGAACGGAAGGGGACCTATTATATTGATTGCAACACTATTCAAGACAACGATCCCCCAAGTATTAGGCTAACATTTTTTACATAATGTGGAGCTCCATAATAGGAACATAGATGTTATTTAGAGAAAATAGGATTGAGATACAACTCATTGCCACATGATATATAAATAACATTACTATCAATGAGCTTCCTAATCTTATAATGTAAAGCTTGACATTCATTAGTAGAGTGATCATGAAATCTATGATATAAAAATAAGGAAGAGTCTTCAAGTGTGGACTACATTTCTTTTTGCATTTAGGTCTAGTAATCATCTTAGCATGAGGGAGTTTAGGCAAAAGAACTTCTTGATCAAATTCCTTCACAGGTTTATCATGTTTTGAAGTGTTATTTGAGATGTTATTAACATTGATTTGTTGTTGAGGATTAAATCCTAATCCATAAGAATGCTCATGCCCCCTAGTGTGTAAGGGCATGTGAATTGCCTGTTTATGTTTACCACATCCTTGACTATTAAATCCTTGTTTAACTAGGAAATAAAAACCAAGACCATAACAAGAAGCCATATCAGAAGGAGTCAATGGAACTTTAGTAGTCACAATATCATCCTTAGTAGGTTTGACAGATTGATTGTGGGTAGAAGTAGCAACAATGTTATTACAAAGGGGTTTAGAAGTAAAAAATCATTGTTCAAACTCTCTTTGTTTCTTCATAAAAGAAAGATCATTAACTTTATAATCTCCAATAAAGGTAGGATTAAAATCCAAGATTCCCCAATCATCATCAGGAAGAGGATTAGAGGAAGGAGGATTACTATTAGGAACATGAGTAGTGTGAGTTTGAATATTTAAACAAGGATTAGGCACATCATCTGCATGAAGCGAATACATCTTGTTATTATGTATAAACTTGACTTTACGATGAAGGGTGGAAGGAACAAAATGCATCTCATGAAACCAAGGTCTACCCAAAAGAAGGTTATAATTGAGAGGTCTAGGCATAACATGAATAAGTGTATTTAGGATGACCGGTCCTACTTTGATAGGCAAGGTGATGATTCCTAAAGTGTTCTTAGCAATGTTATCAAAGCCACGTATAGGAACATTGTCAGGTTGAATAGTTGAAAGATTAGCATTCATCACTTTGAGCATGTCCATGCTACAAACATTAAGCCTAGATCCGTTATCAATCAAGGTCCTATGAATGATACTTTTATTGATAGTTACAGCAACCATAAGAGCTTCATGCCAATTTTGAACTTCTTTAGAAGGTAAGTCTTTTTGAGTAAAAACAATGTCAGGAGGACCCGGAGTAGCATGTGTTGGTGTTCAAAAACACTTATGCCACTTAGGGCTACCAATATGCCTTGAGACTGATGTTAGGAGTGGTTAGCTCCAAGTGTGAAAGCTCTGCAAGACAACTAGACCAACTATAGGGACAAGACTACTCTCTTCACTTCTGGCTCTGCAAAACCATGGCAGGTGCACCTAATCTAGTAACTTATGGCATTTTAGGACTTTGGACTGGATTAAATAAAGCAGATGATAGCAAGAGACTACTGAATGTTAACCAGACATTCATTGAATCTCAATTGCTATTGGGTATAAAATGGCCTTGTGAAGGGTATTACTACTATCAACCAAATAATGAAAAAGACTTGAAATGGTGTTGATATTCAAAGATGCAGGAAATAGCCAAAAACCATCAAGCATTGGACTCAACTGAATATACTAGTCCTTGATCAGTGCCATTATCCATTGGGCAGCACTCAAAAACAAATATAGAACATGAACCAACTACTGTCAAAGACTCAAAGCCATAAATATAATTGATCCAGCCTATCCACTACTTATAAGATCCATCTGTAGACAAATCTAATGAATCTATGCCCTATCTAAAGTATTTTTCACTTGATCCTAGATCAAGAACTAAAGACTAGAACATATGCAAAGGTAACCCTATGCAATGGACCAGAAAATCCAAAACTCATAAGACTGACACCAAGGAGAGACTTGAAAGCTTGAAACAATTATATTAAGTATGATGAATCATGTACATGTCTATACTAGAGATGAGGCAACCACTTCAATAACCTACAAAAGATGCAAAGAAATTCTATTCAGCCTCCTACAATGCGACATAGTTTACTACTTCCCATAGGAACCAAACAAAATGGAACCTCTAGAACTGATAAAATTCAAAACCCTTACTCAATCAAAAAATCAACTATTTATACCACTAGCCACCTTGGGAATCTCAAAGAGATTGCAATAAGCTTAGGGTGACTAGGGCCAGGGTTACAATGGCTAACCATAACAAAATTTCAAAAAACCACTAGAGGGAAAACCAGCACTAGCCTGTCAGACCAAGGATGATCTTCGCACTTGAGAAGAATCTTTGAGAAGGATAGGAAGATCATAAATTTACCATGCAAATCAAACTAAACAAACCTACCAAAAGCCTCGAGCAACAAAATTTTTCCATCACCATACAGTACAAATCCCTACAAATGATCATGGAACACCCTGGACCACACCGCAATAGCAAGCGCCACCAAACCAATCAAATCTGGCCATGAAAGCATTGAATTCTAGTACCTCTTATCGCTGGAAAACCCTCTACAAATTTGAAATTAAAATCCAATGGTCACCCCCAAAAGTTTAAAACATGGCCGTAGATCTCATCCTTTTCCTGGCACATCGAGTGGCCTATGTTTAAGTTCACAACAGTCACTGGCACCTCAAAAAGTCAACAGCTAATAAAAAACTAGCACATCAACAACACAGGCACCGTGGACCCACCCAACTCCGCAACCACGATGCCAGAAGTGGTTGCATAACCAAAAATTGGGCTATGCAAACATGTGACAAGCATCCATGTCAATGCCACCCTGTCACCCACCGACCAATCAGAACTAAGCACATCACTGAGCAAGCAGCCCCAGTTTATCAGGTGAACTAGCGACCGAAGAAATTTTGCCAGTTCGTGAAATAATTTCCACCATCGCAAAAAAACTTAGCGATCACATGACCACTATTTGTTGAATCACCAAATAAACTGGGGCATCGCCAAAACATTACACGAACCAGCGAATAGGAAGAAAGTTTGTCAAGCCGCTAAACATTTTATCACAACTGCCAAAGACACCAAGAAATTTAATTGAGCCCACATAGGAAGATCGACGGCTGTCGCAAGATCTTAAGCCTCTGACACACTTGATGAGATTATATGTTGTTCGTTGATTAACTGACAAGATTAGGACCCACTGACACATCCAGAAACTAGGTCCCACTGACAACAAGCCACTGTGCAAATACATGGATGAATAAAATAGTGCCAACTATGCATACGTGTCAATGAACCCACCTACCTCGCTTATGAGAATCAACAGCTGTCGCTATACCACTACATTAAAGGTTGAGCATGTTTTATTAATGGTATAACGATAGCCACAAGATTAAACTGAACTTTAATCTACCTGAATGCCAAGAAGATTGGTCCCACTGACAACACTCCACTTCATACTCCCATGGACCAATGAGATACTACCAAGTCAGCTCACCTAGCAGCAGGACCATGGCCAAACATATGTTTGAGACAAATGAGATCAACAGCACGCGCATGATCTCATGAGCATGGAATATTTCTTACGCTCATACGCTGACCATCGATCTCCTCCCTCTACTACTTGAAGAATCTGGCCCCACCAACCATCGCACTTGCACACTTAAGACTGACGAACAAGGAGTACCAACAGAAGAGAAGAAATGCAAGGTCAAAAACACACAGGGTTTTCAGTGAAAGATCAAAAACATCCAAGGTATGCAAAAAAACATTGTGGGTTTTCGACACTGGGCAGATTCTGAGACTATTTCTTGCAGACCTTAAAACTTTAATAGTTCCTTGGGTTTTGCAATTTAGGAGATGCAATCTGAACTGGAGCTAGGTGACACAATGAAGAACACAGGGCAGAACACTTCAAGAAAACTTGCAAGGAAATGGGCCATTTTCAAAAGATTTTGCATTGACAGGAAAATGGACCAACAACATGCATGCATTGTAAGAAGTTATTGATGTTATCTTGATTAGGAGGTGGAGTGGGAAGAGTTGCTAGAGATTTTTTCAAGGCTTCATAGTAGGTAGGTGAAGTTTGAAGAAGCTCCCATAAAGAAATCTTGGTAGGGGTATTTTGCAATTGGTTTATCAAATTATACTCCTTGCTAGGAAGATCGGGTGGAGGAGGAAGAATAGGTTGAGAAGGTGGTAAAGAAGTAGAAACCAGTGGATTAGGTTGAGGGTTAGTCCATGTATGATATGTGTGAGCTATCAAATCTTGATCATTAAAAGACTCCATAGGTTTTCCTTTGATAGTAATGCAAGGACAACCTTTGACAGTCAACAAGGGTTTAGCATAAACTATTTTAGTTGTCTCAACACTACAAATAGATTCACAAGAAGGAAGAAAAGAGGACATCCTAGGAGGAGATGAGGTAAGATCTTGATTCTCCATAGGATCATCACTAAAAGGGAGAGCATTAAGGGAATTCATATCTTTCTCCACCAATGTCTCATCACTATAAGGAATCTCAAATGGAGGTAAAGCATCTACAATATCATCTTCTTTCGCTAAAATGTCCACATAAGGGGAGTGTGTTGTAGAAAAAGAGTTATCATCATGTATTAATAAATCACCCTCGTGTATCAAATATTCTTTAAGAGGAGGGGATAAATCAATGTCTTTATCTAAGGGTTCATCCCAAAAGGTAGAGTCATTCACAATGGCTTCATGAGGAAGAAATTAATCAATATCCAAATCTAAAGGTTCATCCCAAATAGGAGGATTATCATCCCTATCCATAAAGCATTTGAAAAACACTTGAAACAACTTGTGCATCATGATAATGAATAAAGAAATGCATAGAAAATAGATCTAGTTATATCTAAATGCATTCAAATGAAATTTTTTTGTATTTTTGAAAAAATTTTGGAATTTTTTTGATTTTGTAGTTTTGAAATATAAATGCAAGAGCATAAAATAAACCTACTTTTGTAAGTACAAAATGTAAATCTAACACCATAGAGAAAGAGTTTTCGTAAAATAGGTTCACCAAAATGTATAGTGAAGGCGAACACACAAGATAATAGAAAGGAAGATCTAACACAATAGGGCATCTAAATCCACAAAAGAAAGGGGTAAGCATGTCAGGTTCACCAAAATGTATTGGGTAAAATGTGGATGAGGTCCTAGAACAATGGTTTGCACATAAAAGAGACCCCAAAGCCAATATTTTACACATACATGAAATTGTATTGATATAGAAAGTAAATATAGATGATTAATATTGAAATTAAGAAATAAAGGTACTTACCTCTAATAAAGAATCGGCTAAAAACCCTGTCAAATGATCTCAAAAACTATTGATTCCAATGATACTAAATTGAAACTACGAGATCTAAAAAACCCATAAATCTTTTTCTGAGATGACATCAAGTCGACTTTGACCCTCATAAAAGGTCAAAGGCTACATTTTTATTCTGAAGGTTGATTTTGACTTTGTTCATAGATCTCAGAAGTTCGGCGAAAAGGGTATCCAAATCCAATCTCAGATCTAAAATTCCACACTTGTACCTACAAGAAAATTGGTTTTGTTTGTTGGGGGGAAGGGGTTTGCCTTAGTCAAACCCCAATTTAGGAATTAACCTTGAAATTGAATTAAAATTTCTAGAATAAACAAAGTAAATGGAAAAATTCACCTTGCTTGAGTTGAAACCCTTATGGAGGATTCGAATCCTTGAATCCACAAGAATGGATGAATGTAGAATCAAATGTAGGATGTCTCCAATCAATTGTCTTTAGATCTTCAACAGTAATCTTGAATGGATCTTGAATTTGGAAGAGGCTTGAATGGAAATGGAGGAATCTTCAACAAGAGAGCTCCATAGAGCTTGAATCCTTCAATGGTTACTAATGGATCTCCTTGATGAATTATATCTTGAATGCTTGAAGGCTTGAATGCTTGATCTTATTTCTTGCTTGTAGTTGAGAGCATGAGAGATTGTGAGATGAGATATGAGATATGAGATGAGAAAATGAGAGAGGAAGGCTCCCTTTTATAGTGATCTAGGGCACAAGAGGGGCCTCGTAGAAAAGAATAATTAAGGGCCCATGGCACAAAACTCTAGAGAGGTGCACATGGAGAGGAAATTAAATTAAAGTCTTGACAAAAAACTCTAGGAGGGGACCACCCTTAATATAGAAATAAAAATAATTATTTAAGAGCATTGTTACAAAATTCAAGGTAAGGCCAACCCCAAAGTTAATTTGAGCATTAGGCACAAAACTCAAGAAAGGCTAATCTCCAATAATAAATTAGGAATCCTATACAAATATTGAGAAAGGTCCACCTCAAATATTAATTTGAGAATTTGACGCTTAATCCGAGAAATAATGGCCCCAAAGAGGGAAAAGATAAGATTTTGATGAAATCTTGTAACCGGAAGCTAACCCCGAGGATCCCGGACCCTAGGGTCAAGGATGAGGTTGTTCCTGACTAGGTCAAGATCAAGGTTGATCCTAACTAAGTCAAGATCAAGGTTGATCCTGACCTGGTTAGGATCGAGGTTGATCATGACCAGGTCAGGGTCGAGGTCGAGTTTGACCTAAAAGGTCAACCTTGACCCTAAGGTCAAGAATCTCAGGTTCATAGTCCAAGATGCCAAGAAAATGTCAAGAAGAAGTGGAAAATGGGGCAAAATATGGGAAAAATCCAGATCCAAGTTGAGTATCCATTCAAGGCAATCAACATGACCCCAAACCACTTATTCAGAGGGCTAATCACTCCTACCATGGGATTGCTTCTATTTTAAGATGATACATAGATAATTACATAGGCCCTTGCTAAGATACACATGGTATCACAAAAAAGTTAAAAATGATTACATTACAACAATTAAGGACCGATATCCTTGAATTATGCTTGCAAAACAAAACACACACTTCATTCCCTAAGTCAGCTTCATAATAAGCCATCACCAGAGCACACACCATAGATGATGTCACCAATCATTTCATACCTTTCACTGACCAATGAACATCCATTAGTACCTCTTCCATCATCCTTCAATATCACATACCTTGAATCCAATCCCTCTAAAATCTATACCAAAAACTCAAAGACTAACTCTGTCAATTCTCACTGTCACAGTCTAGTGACCAGTCTTTACCAAAATAGTTGTATCTTCCTTAATATGCATCCATTAATGATGCAATCTTAGATATAAGATCACAACATCCATCTGAACTCTCATTTGACTTTATAGCATCTGAAACATCTATACACCTTTTGTACACTATGATTACTAGTTTGGTTCCTTCATAGAAGCATATGTTGACATCAGTGACAAAACACAAATGACAATAGTATGAGTGCCCATTCAAGAAGGTAGTGATTAAACATATTAAATGTCTCAATCACCACCCATGCATTAGAAATATCCAACAAGATGCTCCTGCATCAGACACCTGGGGTTATTTAGAAATGATTCTTAGAATCATTTAGTAGGTTTGGTCCAAGCTACATCCAACTCAAACTATGAAATCCATGAACTATCTTCAATTGGTCTATTCTTCTACTTTACTAGATATTCCATATATTGTTTACCTCTTGTACTCTTGCCAATTCTTTGTTCCAAAATCTATTCAACTTATTCATTTTTCTTCTTAGGATATTCCATTGGTATTGTCATGTCTTCCTCAGGTTCATGATACTCATACAAATCAACAATGTTGAAAATTGGTGATATGCCCATGTCATTAGGTAACTCAATCTCATATGCATTTCCACTATCAAATTTCTTCAAAATCTTGCAAGGTCCAAAATTCTTCATCTTCAACTTCCCATATGTTCCAATAGGAAATTGACCTTTCTTCAAATGAACCATCACTTCGTCCCCAACATCAAAAGTTTTATGTCTCCTTGATCTATTAGCTCTATCTTTGTATTTTTGATTACTCTCTTCTAGCTTGATTTTCACATCTTCATGTACTCAGCAAATTTCATTCCTTCAACACTTCTCTTACTTTCATCAGCAATGTCTCTGAAATCAGATATACCTCTCGGCTGTATGCCATTCACAATCTCAAATGGTGTTTTTCTAGTACTCCTATTCATTGAATTATTGTATGAAAACTCTTCATGTGCCAACATATAATCCCAATTACTAGGTGTGTCCCCAACTAAACATCTCAAAATATTTCCCAAACTTCTATTTACAACTTCTGTTTGTCCATCGGTTTGTGGGTGAAATGTAGAACTATATTTCAATTTAGTGCCAAACTTTCTCCAAAGAGTCTTCCAAAAGTATCCAACAAATTTACTATCTCAGTTAGAGATAATACTCCTTAGTAATCCATGTAATCTGACAATTTCCTTAAATAAAATATGTGCTACATGTACTGTATCTGATGTCTTTCTACAATGTATAAAATGTGTCATCTTTGAAAATCTATCTACCACAACAAATATAGAATCATTACCTCTTACTGTCTTCGGTAAGCCAAGAACAAAATCCATACTAATGTTAGTCCAAGGTTTCTCAAGTACAACAATCGGTGTATACAATCTAGTATTTAGACTTACTCCTTTTTCTACTTGACAAATTCCACAACTTTTCACAAATTTCTAAACATCTTTATACAACTACAACCAAAAGTATTTCTCCTTAAGAAAATTCAAAGTTTTATCAATACCAAAATGTCCAGCCAAACTACTACTATGTTTCTCCTTCATCAAATTAGTTCTCATTTGTCCTCTCGATATACACAAACAAATACCTTTAAACAACATAATTTCTTGAATGAAATATTCTTCCCATTTTGTACTCAGTTGATCTTGAATAGGTGCTCTACACTTTCTCCATGGCTAAGAAAAATTAGGATCAGTTTCATACAAATCTCTCATCTCATCAAAACCAAGAACTTTAATTTTCATCTCGGTCATCAAAGATCTTCTTCTACTCAATGCATTAGCAACTCAGTTAGTGACTCCACTTTTATGTTTTATAACAAATGTATAACTATGCAAGTACTCAACCCATTTCATATGTCTTTGATTCAACTTATTCTGACTACCCAAGTATTGTAAACCCTTATGTTCAGTAGACAACAAAAATTCACTTGGTATTAAATAATGTCTCCATTTTTTTAGCGCTTGAACAATAGCATAGAATTCGTGATCATACACAAAATATTTCCTTCTAGCATCATTCAACTTTTCACTAAAGAAAGAAATAGGTTTACCTTCTTGAATCAACACAAATCCAATTGCACTGCCACTTGCATCACATTCCACTTGAAATACCTTATTGAAATTAGGCAATGCCAAAATAGGCAATTCAACAACCTTCTGCTTTAGAGTCTCAAAACCTTTATCATCTCCATGTGTCCACTTTAATTCTCTTTTTTCTCCTCTCATAGTCTCAGTCATATCATTACAAATAGAACTAAAATTCCTTATGAACTTTTAGTAAAAACTTGCCAAACCATGAAATGATCTTACCTCACTAGCATTCACAAGTGTAGGCCAATTTAGAATAGCTTTAACCTTTTCAGGATCCATCTTCAAACCATCAATTGAAATTACAAATCCCAAATACACAATCTCCTCTTTTATGAATGAATACTTTTTCAGATTTATCAACAACTTTTCTTATTTCAATCTTTGCAAAACTTTTCTAACATGCAACAAATTTTCTTCTTTGGTCTTACTGAATATCAAAATATCATCAAGATATACAATCACAAACTTACCCAAGAATTTCTTCATAACTTCATTCATCTATCTCATAAAAGTACTCAGTGCATTAGTTAAACCAAAAGGCATAACCAACCACTCATACAAACCTTCTTTTGTCTTGAAAGTAGTCTTCCACTCATCACCTTCTTTGATTTTGATCTAATGATACCCACTTTTCAAATCAATCTTTGTGAAATACTTTGCTCCAGTCAAACTATCCATTATGTCATCCATTCTCGGTATAGGAAAACTATACTTCACTATTATCTTATTGATTTCTCTAGAATCAGTACACATTCCCCATTCTCCATTCTTCTTAGGTGCCAATACCACAAGTACTACACAAGGACTCAAACTTTCTCCAATCAAACCTTTATCCAGCAACTCTTGAATCTGTCAGTTCAATTCTTGATTCTCGATAGGTGTCAACTGATGAGGTGCCTTATTCGGTAAACTAGCTCCAGGGATTAGATCCATGTAATGATCAATACTTCTCTTTGGTGGAAAACCATCATGTACATTATCAGAAATGATATCACTGTACTTGGTGAGTAACTTATCAATCTCCTCAGGGACATTATCCTCTATTTTCTTACTCAGTTTGTTAGGAATCATAGCAAAACATACATCATTCTTCTTCAAATCCTTAACAAAATTTCTTCCTTCCACCAAGAAAACTTTCATAGATGTGTAAACATTACTAATAGGTTCTTTCATCAAAGGTAACAAGATTTGTTTTCTTCCATCAGCCACAATAGTATACTTATGCAATCTCCCATCATATATAGCATTTCTATCATATTTCCAAGGTCTACCCAACAAAATATGACAACAATCCATAGGCATGATATCACACAACACCTTATCATAGTATTTTCCAATTTTCAAATTCACATAACATTGTTCACTTACCAAGAGTGTATGCTCATCTTTGATCCATGAAATCTTATAGGGCTTCAGATGTTCCAACCTTTCCAACTACAGCTTTGTGACCATGTCCTCAAATGCCAAATTCTCTGAGCTACCACTATCAATGATTACCTTCCAAACTTTGTTAGAAACTCTACATCTAGTCTTGAACAAAATTTTCCTTATCAAATCTTCCTTTTTACTTTCATTCCATAGTGCGCTTCTTACTATCAATTTATTTTCCTTCTCAGGTTCATTCGGTGACTCTTCTTGCACCAAAGCATTTCTACTGCTACCAGCCTTCTTACTAACATGTGTACATTCAAAATATCTATGTCTTTCTCCATAATTGTAACAAGTTCCTCAAAAATTACCTCTGCTATAACCACCTTGGTAGTTACTGCCTCTACCTCTAGATGAAATTTCACCTTTCCACTCAATCTTGCCTTTGTCCAAATTTGTCTTTTCAGGTATAGATGTACTATTTTCACCATATGATCTACCTCTTCCTCTAGGGAATTTACCACCTTGACCTCTTTATCTCTATTCATGTCTCAAACCATTTAGGTATCTAGCAATTCTTTCCACATCATCCTCATCATGTCTAGATCTGATATCTAATCTATATAATTCCTCAATATACTATTTTACTGAGCTATCTTTCTACCTTAGACTTTGCATTTTCCTAACTAGGTTAATCTGATAATCACAAGGTAAGAACTTTCCTTTCAACTTATTCACCATTTTATTCCATACCTTGATTTTTTCTTTGTCGTTCTTCTTCCAATCCAATTGCAAATGTTCCCACCACAAGGATGCATGACCTTTCAACTTTGTGCCTGCAATTTTTACCTTTTTCTCCTCAAATACATTTTCATACTCAAAATAATTTTCCATTTCAGTGATCCAGTCTATCAATTCATTAGAATCCAATTTCCCACTATATTAGGAGGATTGAAATGTGGTATTGACTTCAAACTTGTCAAAGCCTTCAAGAATCTTTCCTCACCCTGATCAATCACAAGTGTAGGTTCTGCTTCACCTTGTTCTACTTCAACTTCATCATCACTAACATCTTCAAGATGTCTGCCTCTTCTTTGTGCTATTTCAATAGCTTCTAACCTAGTAGCAAGTTGCCTCAACATGCCTGCCAATCCTAGATTCACTTCTCACCTCCCACAAACCATCTTGAGAACCCTCTACAATTGCAAGTCAGATCACAATCTACTACCCCACAACAATTCAACTAGGGCTTCATAAGAAGGAACCTATAAACCTAGATCCATAGACCTAGATATAGATCTCACCTCACTCTAATACCACTTGATGCAAGGGAAGGGACCTTAGGGGCCAAATGATGGCACACCCTATAGATCCAACCTTGTCAACAACTCACAGAAGCAACAACAACATAGCGAGAGAGAGAAAGAAAGATCAATGATATATTAACTTCATTCAAATTGATTCATACATGTCAGGCTATTAGGCCTTCACAATTACAACTAGATATTACAATGAAATATAGAAGTCCTCATACATGTGAGGATCTACCAACAATCTTGATTCTATTATCTCCTATCTTCTATCCAAAAACTCACCTCCTAAACTCAAACCAAACAACTATACTTATACAAGAGGCTACCAAACTGAGTCAGCCTTTAGATCCACAATCAATGGAAGGAACAGTTAGATCTTGGACCACATGCTTCCCAATGATGGATACCAACATTAAATCCATGACCCATAATCAATGAACAAGTCAGCCTTAATAGAAACTCAAAATAAACTACTCGATAAGAAAGGATGATCGAGCAATAGACAAGCATCACCGAGTGCCAATGAAACAACTAACTGCCCATGAGATAACTGACCACGCTTAGTAACCAAAGGAAACCAACCAACTATTGACCAACTCAGTCAAAGAAGGAATCAAGCAACACATTTAAATTCCAAAATATTTTTTTTTTGGTGACACAGGATTGCCAAGGACCCGAGATGCTCCTACATCATATTCCTTCTTTATAGACAATATGACCTAATAGTTTATCTTTTGTTACACAAAAGATAGACTTTTTGGGGTTGAGAGATATACCATGGTTTCAACACCTTTCAAGAATAGACTGAAAGTCTCTAAGGTGATGCTTTCTCCTCCTAGAATAAATTGTTAGATCATCAAGATAAATCACAATGATCCTGTTCTTTATATTAGAAAAAGAAGAATCCATAGCCCTTTGGAAATTTTCTCCTGCATTAATCAGGTCGAAGGGCATCCTGTTATATGCAAATGTTCCCCATGATGTAGTGAAAGTAGTTTTGTGTTTATCATCTTCTGCTACACTAACCTAATTGTATCCTGAGAATCTATCAAGTGTTGACATCATTTCAGAGCCAGCAATAGTTTGTAGAACATGTTCCATCTTTGGTAAGGCATAATTGTCTTTCAAGCTGGCTTGATTCAGATTTCAAAAATTAACACAAATCCTTATTTCTCCATTCTTCTTTCTCACAGGGACAATGTTTGCAATCCATGCTGAGTGGTGAATAGGATATATGATTCTTGCTTTCAACATTTTGTCTACCTCATGAAGTATGGCCTCTGATACCTTGGATTTATAACTATGAAGCTTTTTCCTGAAATGTTTAGACTCTGATTTAAGGGGTATATGATGACTAAAACTCCCACCTCTAAAATCCTTCAGATCATTATAATTCCAGATGAATACATTTATATAAGAAGTCAATAACACTTGCAATCTTTCCTTTCTCTAAGTGGATAAAGCCTTATCTATAGATATCCATTTGGGTTGCATGTCATTTCCAATATTGATTTTATCATATTTTTTCAAAACCTCAGAGTGTAAACCTCCCTTTGAGATGCAACTATCATCTCTTCTAGAGAAAATATTTTCAAGTGAAATCAGTCCTTTAGGAATCTTGTTGCCCTTTAACTGGACTACTTATTTTGATGACTGTGCCTCGGGACCAGATTCTTCACATGTTTCATCCAAACCTTCAAAGTAAGTAGATGCAAACACCTCTACACATGCCATAAAATCATTTATACTAGCATCATCTTCAAACACTTACAAATGTTCAATATTGTGAGGAACTGCAGGTATGTATATCATCTCTATTCTGTAAGTGTCTATTTTAAAATCAAGGTGAGGAAGTAGTAAGGAAGCCAAAACTACCAAAGAATCAGCTCGTGAATTTAAACTTCTTGGGATGGCTTCTATAGAAAAGGCATCAAAAGCTTCAATTTCATTCCAAACTAAATCTCTATAATGCCTTAACTATTCATTCTTTACTATGAACTGACCTTTCACTTGTTTAACTATCAGCTCAACGTCGCCTCTTGCAGCAAGAATTTTGATTCCATGAGTTTTTTCTTCTTGCAATCCTAATAAAAAGGCTTCATACTCAAAAGTATTATTAGTATTATTAAAATCTAGCTTGAAGGAAAAGGGTAAATACTCTCCATCAGGACCTTTAAGCACTGATCATGCCCTAGATCTAGCATTAGCACAACTGCCATCAAATTTCATAGACCAAATTTGAGAAATCTCATCATGAACCATTGGAACTAAAGGAAACTCATCTAAAAGGATTAAATAATTCCCAAATTCACACTCATGATATAGAATTTGAGCTTTCAGATCATCAGATGGGAAGACTGTATACTTATTTTTTGCTTTAGGTTCCAGCTTAACCTTCTTTCTTCCTACATGAATGACTACTTCATACCAATCCATTTTAATTTCTCCACCCATATCCCTACAAAATGTCCTACTTAAGACCATTCCATAACTTGCTCGAATGTCGGCCACAAGAATTATCAATTTTAATCTTTTATTTGGATAAGCAGCTAAGACAGCCAGGGCATCTTTTACTTGACCTATTAAGGGTACCTATTTACCATCCATTGAGTAACACCTTCCAAAAGTTTTTGTCAGAGTCAAACCAAGGGATTTAGCAACTAAAGATGGCATAATGTTATTAGATGCTCTTGAATCTATGATACAATTGCTCAATTTAAGACCATTAAGGAGAAAATAAATGTAGAAAGGTTTAGGCTTTCTAGTTTCATCTATGTCACAACTTTTTCTTGAGGTAGATGCATTAGATAAATTAATTTGGTCTACAATAGAAGGAGGAACAACTGAAGGAGGATGAATGAAAGTGTTAGTTTGATTAGATTTACATTGATTAGAATGGAAAGGGTCCTGAGATTCACCCTTGACATATTTTTTTAACTTGTCAAGTTCCTTAGGGTTCAATCTTAAATAATCTGTAGGTGAAATTTGAAGAGGAGAAGATTTAGAAAATTCAACTATATCAAATGAAGGAGTTCAAGCATCTTTTTGCAAAATTTTGAAATCAAAGACTTTTGAACTTGAGGAAGATACATTACTTACATATTCTTTATTCTTATGAACAATATTTGACATTGCTGGAGTGTACTTAAGAGATTTTTGATTGTGGGTAAGCATGGCACATGTTGGATCTTCAAGAGTGACTAAAATATCTCCTCTTTTAGAGTCTGATTCATATTCTAGGTAAAATGATCTGGAGTCACCAAGTCTCTCTTGAGCCACCTCCTCTACTTTCACCTCTCCCAATACATCCTTAGTTTCTTCCTTTTGCACATGTCTCATCATATCTGGACATGTATTACCATCATGATTTGTTGTCAAGTGAAAATAACACATGACTCCCTCTCTAGATGGGGCTTCAAAGACTAACCTTGGTTGAGTTGAGGGTAAAAGAGGAGTTTTACCATGCCACTGACCAGTTTTTTTCCTATTAGCATCTTGATATGTAGGGGAATAGGTTGATCCTTGTTTTTGCAATTACATTTTCAAAGAAATCATATCATTCATTAACCTTTTAATGACTAGATCTGAGGAAGAGGTGGAGGTTTGAGAGTGTGGAGACTGAAGATCCTTTTTCCACTTTCCTACTGTAATTAAATCATCTTCTAATTCAGTTTCTTAACTTTGAGAAGCTACCAAATCTAGTGGCCTATTTCTTCTAAGGTGAAAATTAATATCTAAAGGCATGGAGTTTATGAAAAAGAACAGTTGGTTTTTAGGATTTGTTCTTTTAGTAGTACAAATCTTATGAATAACTTTGTTGTATCTAGCCACATAATCCCTCATTGGCTCATGAATTTCTTTTTTCATTTGTGTGAGTTGTGCCAACAAATAATGTTGATCATCATCACTTTTGAAATGATTTTCAAAGGTAGTCTTCATGTATTACCAATCCATTATGGACCCAATTGGCAGATGACCAAACCACTTTGCTACTCCTTCTATGAAGGTTTGGAAAAAAATTATAACTGCAACATCTTCATGTTGCACTTCTAGTATACTAGTGGCTACATTAAGTGCATTAAAATGCTCTTCCATAGAGATCTTGTCATCTCCAGAGAATTTTGGAAGAATGTCCTTAGTGCCCTTAAGAAGAGTGTGATGACTAGCAAGGGAAAGGGGACCAAATGCAGCATCCTATGGTTGTGCCATAATAGCTGATAGAAAGATTTTCAAAAGGGGAGGAGCTTGAATACCAAACAAAGTTAGGGCTTGCCAAATACTATTAGAGGTAGAGGTGTTAGATGTGGTTTTAGACAACGAAGGAGGTTTTCTCTTTTCTTTTGGCCTAGAGGTGTATGTAGTTTGAAATTGAAGATTTTTCAATTCTTCAAAGAAAGTATCATGAATTCCCTTGCTCCTTTGGGATCTAGTATATGTTCACGGATTGAGTATTTTGATTCTTAGGGCCTCTGGATAGCTCTATTCACAACTTCAACTTCTTGAGCAATCGGGAAACCTCTTAAGCATTCATCTATATCTTCTTCTTCTAGAACCTAGAGAACTTGATGATATTTTTGATTACTGGTTCTTTCTTTCCAAGAAAGGGTATTCAAATTTGTGATGATATATTCCTATGTATCATGGAAATTCAAGTTTGGTTGAATAATAGAAGGAATTTCTTGTTGATTAGGTAGTACAACTGTAGGTAGAACCATGATTATGCATTAATAAAAATAATATACATTGGTCTACACTGTTTGTGCTCCCCAGTAGAGTTGCCAAAAATCTGTTAGTAAATAGATTTTTCCTTTCATTAAATCTTTCTTACAACATCACTCTTGTTGGTCATATTTTCAAAATTTTCCAAGATTTCTTTATTCCCTTGTTTCCTTGGTAGCTTTCCAAGTCTTTGTATCTTTTTCCTATAATTTTTGTGTCCAAAGTGCCAAATTTGTATCCTTAATGTTGAAAACCCTAGGTGCTAGGTCAATTTCCTTGTAAAAATTAAAAAAAACCCTACAAAAGCTTGACCGGGTTTTAATTTTTTGTTACTTTTTCAAGTGACTTAAGTGATCCCTTAAGCATGTGTTCTTTATGTTACCACTTAGTTGCTTGATCTTAGAATGCATTCGGCATATTCCTTTTAATTTAGTGATTCAAAAAATGCCTTGTTGCGCAGTCTTTATAAGCCTAGAGAATATTCCCTTTTATCATGAGATTCAGTGACTATTATTGATAAATATTTCAAAAGTGAACTATAGTCGCTAAGTCTCTAGATGTGAAAAGCATGCAGTCGGGTAATCTCTTTATGGAATAATGAAGTTATCAAAGTTCTACCGATTAGGAGACTCATTGATTAGTCACCAAATCTCTAAATAAAGGTTGATAGTTAAGTTTCTCTTAAGTCTCATAATCTCTTAATTCTTTGGTAGTTAAGTATATGATCCAGTGACCTAGCGAGTGTGATAGTCACGTGTTCTTTGATTCCTGGTGGTTATGCTCTAAAAACTTGGTGATCCAGCAACACGGTTGTCCCTTAATCTCACAATGAAGTGGTTAGGTCGTAAAAGATCTAGCGACTCAATGATAACTAAAGGATGAAAGAAGAATCAACGGCCATCATTATATTTCACATTTTGATTATGGTTAAGAAAAATATCTGGTGACTTGGCGAATAAAGGGTTTCAGATAGTCTCTGAATAAACCCAAGGTAAAAAGAAATATCTAGTGACTATGAGATGTCTTCAGTCATGAGATCACCATAAGAGTTTGGGTTAAGAAAAGGGTTTGTAGTGAATAGATTTGAGTCATTGATATGTTTGAAATCAGGTGGTGGTCATGTTGTCTCCAAATCAGACCATGAGTTAAGAAATCTTTCCATGACTATGAGAAATGATTTGTTGCATAGTCTCTGAATTAAACTCAAGTTAAGAAAATTATCCAGTGACAAAGAGACAACCTTGGTCACGCAATCTCAGGATGACTAAAGGTTAAGTGCTAACTGAGAAACAAAAGAATAATAGTTTTTCAGTGGATATGAAATAAACTATAGTTGCTCAATCGCTAGATGAACAAATCAAAGGTTTATACCAAAGTCGCCCAATCTCACAAAGTCTAGTAGTTAGCATGAAAGGTTTAGAGATCTGGAGACTCACCATCGGTTGTGAGATCTCCCAATACAAGTGGTTAAAAGATCAAAATCTGGCGATTGCAAGGCTTGTTGCCAAGTCACCAAAAAAAATATTTAGAGACTTGGAGACTTAGAGATTTGGAGACTTATTTCGGTTACCCAAGTGCTAAATTTGACTCAAGGTTAAGAAATGATTATGAGATTCAAAGACTAGTCTATTCTCCAGATCACCAGATAAACCCATGGTTAGAGAGATCATCAAGAGATTCAGAAATCAGAGGCAGTTGCTAAGTCTTGTAATAATAAAATGAGGATATAAGACTTATGAAAGACTATAGTCATCAGATCTCAGAATGGAAAATACAGTTTTATACAGTCGCCAAGTCACTGGAAATTATTTCATAACGTATTGATTAAAGATTTCCCTTTGGTCGCTAGATCTCTGAATAATATGAAAAAGTGCCAAATCTTTTAGTGATTATGGTTGGCTTGCTAGTCGCTATATCGCTAGAAGTTAATTTTGATTACCTATCACTGTCGTATCCAACAGCTAGTGAATTAAAGTCCAGGGCATGCCAAGTAATGGTGGAGGTGATAGGATTTACCAAATTTGAAATCTTGAAATGGCAAAGTGCATTCAATTCTCTAGCATAATTAACTGACTGTCAATCATTGTGAGATTACCAAGTATTCTAGAGAGCTGAAGCTAAGGCACAAAGAGTTTTTGAGCTTTTTACAGTCAGAGAATTTACAGTTTCAATGTTTTTAGAAGAGTATATAGTTTTAGTTAGAATGAGTCAACCATCGACCAGCAGGGCTTCTACCAGCAAAGGTTATAAGGAAAAGGCTAAAGAAAGCTATTCAGATGAGTTTCTCACTTTGCTACTAGGATTGTCATAGAACAAAAAGGTTAGTGATGAAAGTTTCATTGATAATTTGAGCTATTTAAGAGACGCTAAGAAACTTGAGATTTTTGGAATGTATCTATTTAAATATTTCTATATAAATGTTGAGAGTCCAGTTCCTATGTCAAACCCCTGGATGTTGGGATTAGCCAAATTGATAGTCCCAGATGTTTTTCTAGATGTTGATTTAATAATTCCATTAGTTAGCCATTATGACCCCCTATCAAAAATAATGAGAAGGTACGATGGTTCAGCTCTAGTCACTTTGGATAGGAGCTCATTCATGAGGGCCTTTGGTATCAATATCCCCATGGTCATGAAAATTAATTTACAAGCCTTGGCAAATAGTCATACTCAGGAATTTGTCCTTGTAGCCAAGAAGGTTAAAAATCACGTCAACATAGGCAATAGGAATTACATTGTGCTAGTCCCTAGATCAACCCCTTACTTCTATAAGGATTTAGCATTTTATATGAAGTACATTGCATATGGTCCATGTAGAGTACTTGGAGTAGATGGTGGGCTAGAAAGGATTACTTCTGACCTTCTAATGATGGTATTGGACTCACAAACTATGCATACCAGCAAAGGATATGATTACATTGGGTATGTTATTGACAAAATGCATAAGGGATTAGAGGCAATAAGAAACAAGGAGGATTCCCATAGGTTTTTGCATTACTCTTTGTTAATGCACCTAGTCTTGTTCTATAATTATAAGTTTACGAATCTAGAGTACTTGCATCCTCAAATGATGTGGAAGGGACAACCTAATCTAGTACAATTTTGGATAGGTGTTTGGAGCCCTACATACCCAAATTTTGAGTTTTGTGCCTTTCAAAATTGGATGGTGAGACCAATCATGCTGGAACTAGGACTGGATCTTTGTAGATTGCCGGTAAAGGCCCTTCAACTACTAAGACCCTACCAGTTTGTTGACAAATCGCCTAAAGGGCACAATTGGGGAGATTTTATTATGAGAGGACCCACACTATAATAAGAGTGTATGGATGCCCCCAGCCACCTCACATATTACCATTTTTTGTTCTGCCAAGGGTGGCTTTCTTGGAAATCATTTGGTAGTTGATATTGATTGATAAGGAGCATCTGGCCTCCCTCAGAAAGGGTACATTTACCCCTAGATATTTTTGTGTATGCAATTTCATAATTGGAAAGAATGCATTTTCCAAATTGAATGATTGGCTAGGCCAATTCAGAATGAATCTTGCATCACACAAGTATGTTGATACAAAGGGTTTTATTGTAATGGCCAGAAAGTACTATACCCCTACCATCCTGATGAAGGGTGCTCCCCTTAATACCACAAACACATAATAGAAATAGAGAAACAACAACAATAATATGCAAGAACACAAAATTGGCTTCTTATTATCTCCATAAATGTGGAATTACAAACTTTCAGAATTACAATATGCAAAGCCACATGGGCATTCCCTTACAATATTTTGTAGGACAAAGCCTCGAATCAATACCCAGATCTACTACCCAGAACTGCCCTAGACAACACTACGGGCCTTCTTTATATAGGCAATTTCCACCACCCGAGAAGGTTCCAAAAATTTAGCCCTAAGGGCCGACCCAACTTAGAATTATTTTATTTTTTAATTTATTACATCAAAGTCGGCTCAAAATAACTTTTGAAACCTGAACAAAAATTTTGAAGGAAAATTATTTTCTGCCATTTCAGGTGGCCTGACTTCTAGAGACCATAAGTCATCACCAGTTGACTCGATTGACTATTATAACCCCATTTTAGAAATGCCACGAAGCGCTCTACAGGCTTGACCTATGCAAAGTGCCCATCACCCAATTTTTGACCTCATCCGGGGCATCTAAAGCTTTCAAAATTAAGTTCAAAGTTTCTGTACCCTACTGCCAATACTGAAAATCTTCAATATCTTCAAAACTAGACCTGATCTAGCCATGAAACTTTGCTGGTAGGCTGATATGACTGAGATGAACCTCCACATGTAAAATTAGAACATTCTGAGATCATAAGACCAACTTACTAAAAATAGCAAGTTTCCATAAATAGCAACTCTGCACAAGATAGCCCTTATTGAATACAAAAATAGAAATATTTTTGGGTGATGCAAGATTGCCCTTACACCTAGGATGCTCCTGCATCAGACACCCGGGGTAATTTAAGAAGTGACCCTGTCATGACTCAGGTGTGCAGAGGAAAACCAAGATGGTTAACCTCCTCCTTTGTTAGCCATGATGAATCTTCTATAGGTTGTCCTTTCCATTTGACCAAACACTCTTCATATGTCCTGTTCCTTGTGCTTCTGCCAACACGACTGTCTAGTATGTCTTCAATCTCCTTGATATCTAAACTGGTTGCTGGAATACTCCACTATGCTGTTGCAACCTCATCTTCAACACCTCCTTCATGATATTCTATCAAATCTGAAATGTTAAACACTAGTGAAATATTCAGCTCATTAGGCAATTCTACCTCATATGCATTTCCTGAATCATGCTTCTTCAGTATCTTACATGGCCCAAACTTCTTCATTTTCAACTTGTTATATGTACCAACCAAAAATTGCTCCTTCCGCAAATGAACCATGACTTCATCTCCAACTTGAAATTCCTTATGCCTCCTTTTCTCATCTACCTTAGCCTTATACTGTGCATTCATCTTGGTAATATGCTTCCTCACCTCCTCATGGATGTTCTTCAAGTGTTTTGCAAAATCCTCAGCTTCAGCACTACTTATTTCTCCTTTATCTATCCTTCTCAATTCAGATGCATTTCTTGAACTACTTCCATATACAATCTAGAATGGTGATTTACTAGTGCTTTTATTGACAGAATTATTGTATGCAAATTCTGCCTGTGGTAAAATCAAATCTCATCCTGTTGGCTTATCTCCAACCAAACATCTCAGCAAATTTCCCAAACTTCTATTCACCACCTCTGTCTGTCCATTAGTCTGTGGATGATGTGATGAACTAAACTTCAAATCTGTCTTCAACTTCTTCCACAATGTACGCCAGAAATATCCAACAAACTTAGTGTCCCTATCTGAAAGTATGGTCTTTGGCAAACCATGTAGTCTCACTACTTCTCTAAAAAACAATTCTGCTACATGAACAACATCATTAGTCTTCTTGCAGGGAATGAAATGTGCCATCTTCAAAAATTTGTCAACTACTACAAAAATTGAATCATGTCCCCGCTGTGTCCTCGGTAAACCAAGAACAAAGTCCATACTAATATCCTCCCAAGGCTTCTCTGGTACAGGTAATTGTTGATACAACCCTATATTTTGCTTCACTCCTTTCACCGTCTGACATACTCTACAATTTTGTACAAACTTCTTCACATCTTGCTGCAATTGTGGCCAATAATAATTCTCACCAACCAAAGCAAGAGTTTTATCACGACCAAAATGTCCAGCTAATCCTCCACTATGCTTCTCTTTGATGAGATTCTCCCTCATAGAACTTTTTGGAATGCACAACTGACTCCCTCTGAATAGCATATCATCCTGGATGATGAAATCTAGCCATTTCATCCTATCTAGAGTAACAGGCTCTTTACAAGCTTTCCAAGCTCCACAAAAATTAGGATCCTCTAGATACAAATTCTTGAGTTCCTTGAACCCAACCACCTCAATCTACATCTCTGTCAGCAATAGTTGCCTTCTGCTAAGAGCATCTGCAACCCTGTTAGACTTTCCACTTCTGTGTTTCAAAACAAATGTATAACTCTGCAAAAACTCAACCCATTTCAAATGCCTCTGATTCAACTTTCCTTGACTATTCAAATATTGCAAAGCTTGATGATCAGTATACAAAACAAACTCTTTAGGAAGTAGATAATACCTCCACTTCTTTAATGCCTAAACTATAGCATAAAATTCTTGATCATAGACAGAATATTTTCTCTTGGCATCATTTAACTTCTCACTAAAATAAGCAACAGGTTTACCTTCTTGGCTCATAACAGCTCCTATTGTAGTACCACTAGCATCACAATATACTTGAAACACCTTATTAAAATTTGGAAGTGCTAAAATAGGTTGTTCTATAACTTTTTGTTTCAACAATTGAAAGCTCTTTTCTGCCCCATTAGTCCACTTAAACTCTTTTCTATCCCCTCTCATTGTTTCAGTCAAGGGACCACAAATACTGCTAAAATTTTTGATAAATTTTCTGTAAAAACTAGCTAGACCATGAAAAGATCTTACCTCAGTGGCACTCCTTGGAGTAGGCCATTCAAGGATAGCCTGTACCTTCTTTGGGTCCATTTTTAGACCTTCTGTTGAAACTACAAATCCCAAATACACTAACTCTTTCTTCACAAAATTGCACTTCTTCAAATTAATCAACAATTTCTCATCTCTCAACTTCTCAAACACCATACAAATATGCATCATATGTTCTTCCAATGTCTTGCTAAAAATCAAAATATTATCTAGGTAAACAATGACAAACTTACCCAAAAATTCTTTCAGAACCTCGTTCATGAGCCGCATGAAAGTGCTTGGTGCATTGGTTAGCGCAAAAGACATGACTAACCACTCATACAGTTCTTCCTTTGTCTTGAAGGTAGTCTTCCATTCATCTCCTTCTCTGATCCGAATCTAGTGATATCCACTCTTCACATCTATCTTTGAGAAATACACAGCTCCACTCAAACAATCTATAATATCATCCATTCATGGCAATAGAAACCTATACTTGATTGTGATCTTGTTTATTTCTCTAGAATCTATAGACATCCTCCATTCTCCATTCTTCTTTGGTGATAGTACTGCTGGTACAGCACAAGGACTCAGACTCTCTCGAATCAACCCCTTTTGCAATAACTCATGTACTTGTCTGTTCAACTCTTCACTTCCTGCTGGTGTCATTCTATGTGCTGCCTTGTTTGGCAAACTGGCTCTTGGAATCAAATCCATCTGATGACTGATCTTCCTTACCGGTGGTAATCCATCAGGTACATTATCAGATACAATATCCTAAAACTCATTCAACAAATCTGCAACCTCTACAGGTATATCCTCTACTTCTTCTTTACCAACTTTTAGAATTAAAGCAAAACACACATGCTCATGCCTCATACCATCTAGGAATTTTATTCTATCAACAAATTTTATTCTTGCATTACCACATACCTTTTCTTTGGTCTCCTTCAATGGCTTTAGCTTATGTCACACTCCATCTTTTGTTAGGGAATAGGTATTCACACAACCATCATGTACAACACATCTATCAAACTACCACGGTCTACCCAACAACATATGACATGCATCCATAGAGATGATATCACATAGTACCTCATCTTGGTACTCGCCGATCTTGAACTTTACCAAGCACTGTTCACTAACCATGACCTTGTGGTCATCCTGCACCCAAGCAATCTGATATGGATGTGGGTGTTTCTGTCTCTTGAGCTTCAACTTTGTCACCATCTCTTCTGACACCAAATTGTCAGTGCTTCCACTATCGATAATCACATCACAACATTTACCCTCACACTTGCATCTAGTATGAAACAGGCTCCTCCTCTGTTCAGGTTCATTCTCACCACTCAACAAGACTCTTCTATTAATTAGCGTTTCTCCTCTTTTAGCATCTTCAGAATTTGATGATCTGGCATCTTCGTCTACATGTGCAACTCTGGCCTGGCCTTCATTTCTCCTATCTGTTCTGCCTTGGCATTGAGGACATTCAAATGCCCTATGACCTTCTTCTCCACAGTGAAAACATGTTCCATGGAAGCCTCCTCTTCCAGATCCTTGTCCTCTTCCTCTTCCTCTCTGATCTCTATTACTCTGATCCTGGAAATGATTGGAATTATTTCCTCTCTAATTTTGACTGCTACTGGCCTCATCCTTCTTTTTCAGATCTTCATTTCGGCCACCATATGACCGTCCACCAGATCTTCCACCATGACCTCTTCCATTTTGTCTGCTCTCAAATTTCTTGTTCATCTTTTCCTCTACTTTTAGGGCAAACTGGTATGCCTCCTCAATACTGTTCATTCGAACCAGATTCAACTCCTCCTGAATACTTGGCCTTAACCCATTAAGGTATGGGTAACTTTCTCCTTATTAGCTTCTGCATGGCCTGTTCTGATGAGGAGTCAATAGAATTCCTCTGTATACTCCTTAATAGATCTTCCTGCTTGCTACAAACTTTGCATTTTCTTTAGTAGGTCAAGCTCATAATCAATAGAAATGAACTATCACTTCAATTTATCCACCATCTGATCCCATCTCATGATTTTATCTTTTCCTCTTCTATTTTTCTCCAATTGAATTTCTTGCCACCAGATCTTCGCATGACCTTTCAATCTGGCCTTCACAAATTTGACTCTATCAGGATCCTCAATATCTTCATACTCAAAATATTCCTCACATTCATTGATCCAGTCGATCAATTCCTCTGGGTTAAGATTTCTAGAAAATGTAGGAACCTCAATCTTAGGTCTTTTCCCAATCTTGGAAATCACCCGAAAAAGTCTTTCTTCCTCTTGGTTCACAACTTCATCTTCTCCTTCTTGATATTCTTCTTCGGCTTCATCCTTGCTTTTGTCTCTGACATTAAGATTCATTCCTCTAAGAATCTCTTCTTTCAATGCTCGCACTTGTCTCTGCAGCTCTCTAACCTCAGGTGTCACAGCACCAGCTCTTCCACCACATTCTCTTCATGGAGGCATTTTCATGATGCGCACTGAAACCCTAACCATGGTCCTGATGAAAACTACCTCACAGTCGATAATCTATTTACACACTCAGGAACTCCTGCTCTGATACCACTTGATGAAGGGTGCTCCCCTTAATACCACAAACACATAACAGAAATAGAGAAACAACAACAATAATATGCAAGAACACAAAATTGGCTTCTTATTATCTCCACAAATGTGGAATTACAAACTTTCAGAATTACAATATGCAAAGCCACATGGGCATTCCCTTACAATATTTTGTAGGACAAAGCCTCGAATCAATACCCAGATCTACTACCCAAAACTACCCTAGACAACACTACGGGCCTTCTTTATATAGGCAATTTCCACCGCCCGAGAAGGTTCCAGAAAATTAGCCCTAAGGGCTGACCCAACTTAGAATTATTTTATTTTTCAATTTATTACATCAAAGTCGGCTCAAAATAACTTTTGAAACCCGAACAAAAATTTTGAAGGAAAATTATTTTCTGCCATTTCAGGTGGCCTAACTTCCAGAGACCATAAGTCATCACCAGTTGACCTGACTGACTATTATAACCCCATTTCAAAAATGCAACGAAGCGCTCTACAGGCTTGACCTATGCAAAGCACCCGTCACCCAATTTTTCAACCTCATCCGGGGCCTCTAAAGCCTTCAAAACTGAGTTCAAAGTTTCTGTACCCTGCTGCCAATACCGAAAATCTTCAATATCTTCAAAACTAGACCTGATCTAGCCATGAAACTTTGCTGGCAGGTTGATATGACTGAGATGAACCTCCACATGTAAAATTAAAACATTTCAAGATCGTAAGAGAAACTTACTAAAAATAGCAAGTTTCCATAAATAGCAACTCTGCACAAGATAGCCCTTATTGAATACAAAAATAGAAATATTTTTGGGTGATGCAAGATTGCCCTTACACCCAGGATGCTCCTGCATCACATCCCCATCAACAAAAGACATGAGGAGTATCTTGAGAAAGATTTAATCAAGAACATTGTTGAGGATGATGTAGTAGAGAGGAGGATATATCAATTCAATGAATTGATGAGGTATGAGAAGCATTTGAAAACCAGGGGATTGCCCTTTGGAGGTTTCTATCCTACTGCGCCCTACTTGCAAAGATTGGACATGATGATGGATAATTACCATACATTGGTCAATTCCATTGAGGATCAAATTGATGATAAGGATGGGGAGAAGGAGAAACATTCTAAGTTAGATTATGAGGATAGTGATGGAGGTTATCCATTTTATAGCCCTCCTGCTATGG
This sequence comes from Chamaecyparis obtusa, assembly GCA_027943335.1. Taxonomy (NCBI): domain Eukaryota; kingdom Viridiplantae; phylum Streptophyta; class Pinopsida; order Cupressales; family Cupressaceae; genus Chamaecyparis; species Chamaecyparis obtusa. Next base: position 4,443,865 of record BSBK01000615.1, on the reverse strand, counting down.
AACAAGGATCTCCTGCTACCCAACAAGGAGAAGAAAATGTGATAATGGACTTGACAGAGCTTCCTAGCTCTCAAGACACGCCTCCTCAAAAAAAAAAAAGGTTGCAAATAGGAGAGTCTTCAAGGGCTAAGACCAAAGAAAAGAAGGGAGATAGAGTAAAATCTCTCTTTCCAGGTGACAGAGAACATGATCATCAGGTCAGGCAGAGGATCAAAGAAGAAAAAAGGAAACAGAAAGTAGTAACAGAGGTTGTTGAGTTACCTCTGATCCTAGGACAAGATGAAAGGATGTTGGAGCAGGATGCCTTCTTGAAGGATGACAATTTTATCAAGTCAAATGAATTCAAGGACTTCCTTTTGTGGTGAAAGCAACAAAAAGTATGGTGACAAAATGATTTGGTCAATTCATAATACTAGAGATCTTGAAATTTCACAAGTATTGACCCATTTTGCTAGATTAAATGAGGACAAGACCAAGCAACTGCCAGAAAGGAACCAAACTTTGTTTAATGATTATAGTGCATTGGTCAAGGATAGGGAGATTTTGATAATGAAAGAGAAAGAATTAGAAAAGTGTGTAGAGGACTTGTAGTTGAAAATTCTCAACATGCCTACAGTTGCCCCTACACCACCAGAGTAGCCAACAGTATCAACAGTACATGGTATAAGTGAAGAAGACGCTGCTGCCATAGAAGAGAGAATAAACAAGGAGAAAACTGAGGGTATAATGTAGTCCTTATTTACAATTTTGCAACATAGAATAAAATTTTTGAAAGATAAGGCAGAGGCTGTATATACTGCATATAATAAATTGCTTGGTTTACAAACTAAAGTAAACAATTTTGTTTCTATTTTGAGTACATATCACACAACTTGGTCCACAAGGGAGTCATTATTTGAGAGATTAGAAGAAGTATGGGGTCTAAGAAATAACATCCCAGAGATAGTACTACAAGTGGGAGCTAAGATTGCCAAGATTGGTGTTGTGTCATCTTTCTACAAAGGCAAAGCAAACCAGGTAGAGGCAAAGATGGCAATGCTTAGGCCTGATTTCAACAAGTTCATTCCTAGGTCAAGACAGAGGAGGGAGAAATAAAGGATTTGGATACATGGAGGTCATATTTTGACCTCTTACTGCCTAAGAAAGAGGATTTTCTTAAGGATAAGAATGATGTTGATATGGATCATTTCAACACAATTTTGGATGAGGCCATCAGAGCAAAAATAGACATCAACATGTTCATCACAAATGTAAAACAAATTGTTGATGCAAGATAGGAAAGGCAAAAGAAGTAGGTACAGAGCATCCAGCGATTCTCATGGCCAACAGAAGACCAAGTCACTACATGGGATAGCATGACAAAGCCTAAGGTGAGTAGGCCTTCCACAGATGACTTGGATGACTTGGATGATGAATGATTTCCAACATTGCACCTGATCTATGAGCACAGGGAGAGAAATTGATCAAACAGAGGATGATGTAGGTTAGTCGGTGAGGCGCTCATCATTCACACAAAAAAATTTAGCAGTTGCATCTGAATACATGTAAACAAAGGTGCAACTCAAAATGGAAATTCAACTCCAAGAAGAAACAAAATTGGTGCCATTTTTCCTTTTTTCTATTGTAAACTTTAAAAATTTTGTATTCTAGTGCAAGTCACTATCAAAGCCACTCGTAGCTTGTTGCATCCTTTTCTCAAGGATCCTAAGGTGGTCTCTCTATATATAGTTATTTCTCTCTCACACTAGGGGCTGAAAAAAATACATATTGTCATAGGAGCTTATAGATTTAGTCTTTTCTTCTGAGGAATCCATGTTTCTTTGAATGTACTAATACTAGAGGTTTATCAATAAAATATACTAAATTTCCATGTATATTTCTTTTTTTTTTCATGTATAGTTTTGATTTCTCTGTATGTTTAAATTTGCAAAGCATTTTAGGCATAGTGGGGTTGAAATTTGAGTTCCTTTCAAGGAAGGGATAAATCTTGAATGAGGTCTCTAAGATTTCTGTGTTAATACATGAATTAGATGATATGATTTATGCATAAGAGGTTAATTTGCAAGGCATCTTATCTGGGGTTTGGGTGTGTTTGATTTGGGATATTTCTTGTAGATGTTCATTTATTGACTCTGATGCCCTAGGATTAGGCAATGGTCTATGCTTATTTTGTAATTGTTTTTACCATCAATCAAATTAAAATGATTTAATTTAAACTGTATGAATTATATGATTAGGTCTATATTAATTTTATAGATCATAGTTGTGATATTTGAAGAATCCAATCTAGAAAGGTAATACCCACCTAAAGCTTTAAGCTCAAAGAGAAGAAGGATTGAAAATCCTTAATACCTTAGTATTGATTATTGTTGATGCATCTATTGGGACTGCTAGAGTTATAAATCAGAGTTTTCTGATTGATATTTGATCATCTGCAATTTTGAGTACTAACAAAATTGGTGACTCTACTGGGGAAAAATATATTTCTGCAATAAGCATAGTGATAACTTTGTTGACAGTTTTTATTGTTATATTTGAAGACCAATTTATCAAATTATTTCCTACAAATTTGTGGGTGGCGACTCTAAGCTCTATGTTACTAGTTGCTGGTAAACATTTTGGAAAGGAATTAGAAGTTATCTTGGTCTCAAGCAACATGAGTAGACCCAAGAATACTAGGTCTTATTATAGGGATCATCTGAAAAGAAAAATGGGTGATGAATTACATACTCCTAGTAGAAAGCAATGGTCCTAAAGAGGGGCAATTAGTGGTAATTCTCCTAGACCATCTCAAGAATACATTCCAATTCCTACCCAAAATGAGATTCCATCTTTTTCCACAAAACTTGATTCCTTAGAAGAATAGACCTCGAGTCTGTAAGTCCCCCTCAGGAGGATGAATTTATAGATATTGGTTTCTTCCCTACATAAGAAAATTTAGAGCAAGTAGAATATGTTTCTACTACTGATACTAAATCTTATGATTTTGAGAAGCTAAGGGAGGATGTATTGGCTTTAAGAAGAAAGGATCAGGAACAATTTTTGGAAATCAAGCAAAGGCAAAAGGAGCGGGAACAAGAAATTTATGAATTTCTCATGGAAAAGCAAGAGCTCCTTAGAAAGACAAAGAACAATGAGATCTAAGAAAAAAGTTTGAAATAGAAGGTCTCTGGCCTAAATACTAAATTATTTGGGGAGGTTCAAGTTTTGAGACAACAAGAAAATAAAAGTAAGCCAAATCTTAAGAAGAATGAGTTTGAGGGTGAGGGCCATGATTTGAGACGGTTGCATCCCTCAGAGATTAAAAGAAATGAGGATCTTAAAAATAAAGGGGTGGGTGTGTTTGACAAAGGAAAGCAAAAAATAGTTAGGGTTAGCATAAATGATCCCAAACAGAATGATGCAAATCCTGCTACAATATATAAAGCTAATCTGGATTTAGAAAAGGCTAGAAAAGCCAAGGAGGATTTGGCTATTTAGCTTGAAAAGCTAGAACTAGAGGCTGCTACAGATGAGATGAAGAAGAAAATAGCTTTCCTTCATACTACTATGAATACAAATGCTAGTATTTCAATCCTTGTTATCAATGGGAAAATATCAAATAATCAGTCTACTGGTCCTTTGCCTAACACCCAAGCATTAGTCTCAAATCAAATGACTCAAGGACCACTCCAAAATATAAGTCATACAATCCCAGTGATTGGTAATCTTGCTAGAAATGTTGTACAGTAGAATACTGGAGGAGGTAGAGCCCTGACTTCACAAAATTTTCAAAGGAGTCCAGTCCATTTGGAAAGATATAGGCCATTGTTCTTTGATGGTATTCCTGGCCAACCAAATGTCATCCCAATGGAGGTAAGAGACAAGATCCCTAAGTTTACTGGAAATAATGTTATTACATGTGAAGAGCACCTCAAATATTTTATTGATACAATAAATGATTATGAGATTGAGAATGAAGATGTTGTTATGAAACTTTTTGTTCAGTCTTTAATAGAGGATGCTAGGGATTGGTACAAAGGTTTACCTAAAAATAGTATCACTTCATGGGATGAATTCATAGGGAGTTTCAAAGAACAGTATGCTAAACATGTTAATTCTAGTTACATGCTGAATGAATTCAATAATATCAAAAAGCATGTGAATGAAAGTATGTTAGAGTTCAATGCAAGATTCCAAAAGGCCATGTTCAAACTCTTCCAAGTCTTATGATTAGATGATGAAGTTTTCTTAACCACTTACTTCAATGTTGTAGAAGGAAAGATGTCTTATCTCTTAAGGGATAAAAATCCATGTACTTTGAGAGATGCTTTCAAGTTAGCAATAAATATTGAAAGTAATAGAAAAGCATCTGGTCAAATGTATAAAAGAGATGAAGGAAGACTATGGAAGGAGACTAGGTCTAACTCTATAAAATTTGCCAGGCAATATGACAAGGTTGACAAGTTAGCTAATGTTGTAAAAGACTTGTCAAATAGGTTTGATAAAGGTGGGAAGAATCCCCAAGATAACAAGCCACCTTATCAGAGGTAGGAAAGATTCTTGAGGTTACATGATCAGCCATATAAGACAAATTGGAAGGATGGGAAATCCATTTTTGACAACAATGAGCCACAAAAGGGTAGGGATACTCTTGATCCTTTAAAAAGAAGCACAACTCACAATGTGGAAAGTATTCCATGGTGTGTAGCTTGCAATATGCCTCATTCCCCTTTTTAGTGTGTTGTTGCTCAGGCTCTAAAGGATGAGCTAGAAGATTCATATGCAGGAGACCATGAAGGCTTTGAAAAGCCTGCAATAAATATGTTCACTACTAAAAAGATGGAAGTTTCTACCTCTTCAGATGATGAAGAGGTAATAGAAGATGTTGACTCTAAGAGGAGAATTCTCTCAGCTTATGAGCCACAAGTATTTTCCCATTCTAATCATGAGGGGTATGATGTTGAGACTATTAAAATTGATATGAATAGACAAGAGATGGAAGATAATCATTGGAGAAATCATAGTAAAGAAGAAATTGAGAATCTAACTGCAACAACTATTTCTCAGGTTAGATCCTCATACAATTTGAGAAACATAACAATTGATAAAAAATAAGGAGTTCCCAAATCAATCTTTGTTAAGAATGACTCACAAAATAAACTTTCTCCTAAACTAGTGGTTTCTACAAGTAAAGATAATAACAGTAAGGTGTAGTTTAGAATAACAAGAAGAATGTGGAAAATACAATAGAATAGAAGAATAAGAGGGCCGGTGGGAAAATAAATTTGTTAGATTTGTCTACTGAAGCCCCAACCTTTGACATGAGACATGCTTTGTCTCAAATGAAAGTATCAATCCCTCTACTAGAAATGTTGAAGATAAAAGAGCTCAAAACAACAGCTTTGTCTCTGATTAATGAGCAAGAGAACTTTCCTACTATGATAGAAAATAAATCATCAATAGAAAAACATGAAACAACCAAAGAGGTTTCCAACTTTTGTGTTGGGAATATTGTAACTCAAGAGCCTTCCTCTATTGATCCCTTTTATGTCACCCTAATTGTAAACAATTTATTACTAAAGAATTGTATGATAGATTTTGGTGCTATAGCAATAGTGATGCCCTACCATGTAATAAAAGAATTGGGACTTCAAGTTGACACTTCTAATGGTAGATGTTATGCCATGGAAAATAGGGCAGTTCCTATAGTAGGGACCTTAGTTGGTATAGAGGTAAAGATTGTTGCATTTCCTGAGGCCACTTATAAAATGGATGTTGTTGTAGTTGATACTAAGCCCCATTATGGTATGTTACTATCTATACAATGGGTGACAGCAGTAGGAGGAAAGTTGCAATTAGATTTGTCTTATGCTACAATTCCTATGAATGGTACTGAGGTAAAGTTGTACAGAGAACCTCATTCACCAGTCATGATTGAGATGGTAGCCCCTGAGGATCTAAATTGTTTTGTAGATATTGATATGAATAACTTCATGATTGAGGAAGTGGTGCCTCAATTGAAAAATACTGACCCAATTGTTGATGAATTGCTTTTACAACAAGATGGATTATGGAAACTGTTCTTTGATGGTGGATTCTCTAAAGAAGGCTCAGGATTTGGTGTTTTACCAATATCCCCATCAGGTATTACTTTTAAGTACTCCTTTCTATTGACTTTCCAATGCACAAACAATATTGCTGAATATGAAGATCTGATATTGGGATTAGATATTGCAGTAAAACATGGTATAAAATGTTTAAAAGTTTATGGGGATTCCCAATTAATTATTGATTAGATTAGAGAACAATATGCTGCTAAGGATGAAAGACTCAAGTTGTACAAATATGCTGTCTGGGATAGAATTGAGTTTTTTGATGCTTTTAATATCTTATGGGTAGAAAGATAAAAAAAATATTATGGTAGATTTCCTTGCAAATGTTGCATTAAAAAGCAATGATGTAACCCTTACTGGAGTATCAAAATTGGAAGTGAAAAGTAGACCTGTTGTCCCTGATAATGTCTGCAATTGGCAAGTTTTTGAAGATGATAGTGACATCTTAAGGTTTATTCAGGGTTTGGATCAGTATGATGGTCAACATATTGATTTTGATGATTATCAAGAAGTAGTAAATGGGAAGGACTATGTTATGGGAAATGATATTGTTCAGTTTCCTTCAAACAATATCCCTAAGGGTTTAGTTGAGTTGGAAGGGATGTTCAAAATAAATGATAGTCACATGTCCCAAAAGTCCAATGCCAAAGTTGAAGACTTAGAGGAAATAAACTTAGGGTCAAAGACTTCCCCATAGATTGTCTACATTGGAAAAATTCTCAGTAGGGAAGTGAGAAGTAACTTAATCAGGTTGCTCAAAAAATATAAACATGTCTTTTCTTGGTCATATGATGATCTCAAGGCCTATAGGATAGATTTGTTTCAACATGAAATTCCTTTAAAGGAAGACAATAAACCTTTCAAGAAAAATCAAAGACCTATTAATCCCTTATTGGCCACCAAAATACAAACTGAGTTAACCAACTTAAGAGATTCAAGCATCATTGAACCCATAAGAAATTCATCCTGGGTTTCAAATCTAGTACCGGTTAGGAAAACGAGTGGTGACATAAGGTTATGTGTTGACTTTAGAAATTTGAATGTTGCTTCACTCAAGGATAATTATGGACTTCTCAATATGGAAGCCATGCTTCATAAAGTGACTGGCTATGATTTGTTGTCTATGATGGATGGATTCTTAGGATATAACTAGGTTCTTGTCAAAGAATCAAAGCATTTCAAAACAACATTCACTACCCCTTGGGGAACATATGTGTATGTCAGGATGCCTTTCAGTTTGAAGAATGCTGGAGAAAATTTTTACAAGGCAATGGATATAGCCTTTAAAGACCTTATTAATTTACTTATGGTTGTATACCAAGATGATCTGATTGCATACTCAAAGAAAGCTAAACATCACTGTAATCATCTAGAAAAGGTCTTGGCCAAGGGTCTAGAGTATGGTATTTCTTTGAATCCTAAAAAATGCAACTTTTCTATTACTAAGGGAAACCTGTTAGGACATATAGTGTCTAAAGAAGGAGTGAGGATTGATCCTAAAAGAGTAGAAGCTATTGAGAAGCTCCCTACTCCAAAAAATCTCAAGGGTGTCCAGTCTTTTCTTGGACAAATAAATTTTATTAGAAGATTTATTGCAAATTTTGTAGAGTTAGTAAAACCCATTGTTAAGTTACTGAAGAAAGATTTGAAATTCACTTGGGATCAATAGGCACAAGAAGCTTTTGAGAAGATAAAGAAAACAATTCAAGAAGCTCCTATTTTGACATCTCTGGATTACTCCAAGCCTTTCTCTCTTTTCTCTTTTTCTTCCTTTCACACCATTGTTGTAGTTTTGCTACAAAAGGATGATGAGGGATTTGAACATCCTATTGCTTTTTTTAGCAAGTCTTTGCAATCAGCAGAACTAAACTATGAGCTGATGGAAAAACAAGCTTATGCCTTGGTGAAGGCTGTCAAAGCATTTAGACCCTACTTGGTATGTGCTAAAATAAATGCATATGTTCCTCATGCTGTAGTAAAAGATATTTTGGCATAGAGTGAGGTTACAAGCAAAAGATGCAAATGGATCAATAGAATCTAGGAGTTTGATATAGAACTTCACATCACTAAACTTGTCAGAGGACTAGGTCTTGCAAAATTAATGACTGAAGAAAATATGGATCTAATTCAGGTCAATAATGTTGATGACATTGGAAGAAATGTTACTAATATTGAAATGCAGCTTTGGTACACTAATATTGTATTTTTTCTCAAAGATGTTGTTTGTCCAAAGGGCCTCAATGATAATCAAAGAAAAAGTCTGAAATTGAAAGCCCAGAGATATGTATTACTGCAAGGTGATTTGTATTGGAAGGACAATGATGGCATCCTACTGCTTTGCTTAGATAAATGACAATTTCTGAGAAAATTTTAAAAGAAATGCACTCTGGAATGTGTGGAGGACACCATTTAGCTAGGGCAACTACCCATAAGATATTAAGGGCTGGATATTACTGTCCTGTGTTGTTCAAAGATACCCATACATTTGTCAGAAAATGTGAACCATGCCAGAGGTTCTCTAACAATTTGAAATTCTCAGGAGCATTAATGTTAAATTCTATGGTGGAAGAGGCTCCTTTTGCTATGTGGGGTATTGATTTCATTGGAGAGTTTGCTAAGAAATTCAGTGGAGGTCACAGCTAGATAATTGTAGATACTAATTATTTTACCAAGTGGATTGAAGCAATCCCAACAAAGAAAGATACAATTACAGTGGTCATTGATTTCTTGATGGATGATATTATCACAAAATTTGGTGTTCCTATCAAGATAGTGATGGATAATGCCATGAGCTTTAGATCACAAGAATTCAAGGATTTCTTCTTAGAAATGGGCATAGTAATGTCATATTCTTCTCCATACCACCCACAAGCCAATGGGTAAGTAGAATCAAGCAATAAAAGTATCTTGTAGATTTTGAATAAGACTTTAGAAAAGAATAAGAGAACTTGGCACTCTAAGCTTAAGTAGCTCTATGGGCAGATAGAATCATAGAGAAAAAAGCCATAGGTAAATCTCCTTTTGAAATGGTGTACGGTATCAAATCAAGGTTACCTATAAATAACTTATTGCCTATTTACAAATTCATACAAGAGGAAGATTTAGAAATGTCTGATCCTTTGGAAGATAGGGTGCTCCAATTTGTTGAATTGGATGAAACAAGAAGAGAAGGCCAAAAAGAGAACATCAGATTGCAACAAAAGATGAAATACTTGTTTGATAAAAGGACAACTATTAGAAAATTCCAGCCTGAAGACTTGGTCTAACAATGGAATGCAAGAAGTGAGGATAAGGGCAAGGAAAAGAAATTTGAATCATTATGGCTAGGTCCTTATATCATCCATCAGACTCATGGGAAAGACTCTTACTTCCTAAAAAAATATGGATGGTGAAGAACAGGAATTGCCAGTGCATGGACAATTCCTAAAATCTTTTTTCAATTAAAATAAATTCTATTCCATGCACAGTAGTTTCTTAGTGTATAGGTGTGTTTATTTTTCAAGTTGTGTGTTATTTTCTAGCATTAGGTTAAGTTTGTGTTGGTCTACAACCCAGAGATTCTGGCTCCTTGCTATAAAATGGCATTTAAGCATCCTCAGAGAGAGCCACTGTTGGTCATATTTTAAAATTTTTCCAAGATTTCTTTATTCCCTTATTTCCTTGGTAGCTTTCCAGGTCTTTGTATCTTTTTTCCTGCAAGTTTTGTGTCCAAAGTGCCAAATTTGTATCCTTAATGTTGAAAACCCTAGGTGCTAGGTCAATTTCCTTATAAAAATCCAAAAAACCCTACAAAAGCTTCACCGGGTTTTAATTTGTTGTTACTTTTTCAAGTGACTTAAGTGATCCTTTAAGCATGTACGCTTTATGTTACCACTTAGTCACTTGATCTCAGAATGCATTCAACATATTCCTTTTAATTTAGCAATTCAAAAAATGCCTTGTCATGCAGTCTCTATAAGCCCAGAGAATATTCCCTTTTATCATGAGATTCAACGACTGTTATTGATAAATATTTCAAAAGTGAACTATAGTCGCTAAGTCTCTAGATGTGAAAAGCATTCAGTCAGGTAGTCTCTTTATGGAATAATGAATTTATCAAAGTTCTAGCGATTGGGAAACTCACTGATTGGTCACCAAATCTCTAAATAAAGGTTGATAGTTAAGTTTCTCTTAAGTCTTATAATCTCTTAATTCTCTAGCAGTTACGTATACAATCCAGCAACCTAGCAAGTGTGATAGTTGCATGTTCTCTGATTCCTAGTAGTTATGCTCTAAACACTTGGTGATCCAGTGACATGGTTGTCTCTTAATCTCACAATGAAGTAGTTAGGCCATAAAAGATCTAGTGACTCAATGATAACTGAAGGATGAAATAAGAATCAATGGCCAGTGTTATATTTCACATTTTGATTATGGTTAAGAAAAATATCTGGTGACTTGGCGAACAAAGGGTTTTAGATAGTCTCTGAATAAATCCAAGGTAAAGAGAAATATCTAGTGACTGCGAGATGTCTTCAGTCGTGAGATCGCTAGAAGAGTTTGGGTTAAGAAAAGGGTTTGTAGTGAATAGATTTGAGCCATTGATATGTTTGAAATCAGGCGGTGGTTGTGTTATCTCCAAATCAAACCATGAGTTAAGAAATGTTGCCATGACTTTGAGAAATGCTTTGTCATGTAGTCTCTAAATTAAACTCAAGTTAAGAAAATTATCTGGTGATAAAGAGATAACATTGATCACACAATCTTAGGATGACTAAAGGTTAAGTGTTAACTGAGAAACAAAAGATTAATATTTTCTCAGTCGATATGAAATAAACTATAGTTGCTCAATCACCAGATGAACAAATCAAAGGTTTATACCAAAGTCCCCCAATCTCACATAGTCTAGCAATTAGCATGAAAGGTTCAGAGATCTAGAGACTCACTGTCAGTCACAAGATCTCCCAATACAAGTGGTTAAAAGATCAAAATATGCAGATTGTGAGAAGGCTTGTAGCCAACTCACTGGAAGAAATATTTAGAGACTTGGAGACTTAGAGATTTGGAGACTTATTTTGGTTGCCCAAGTGCTAGATTTGACTCAAGGTCAAGAAATAATTTAGAGATTCAGAGACTAGTCTATTCTCTAGATCATTGGATAAACCTAGGGTTAGAGAGATCATCAAGAGATTCAGAGATCAAAGGTAGTTGCTAAGTCTCATAATAATAAAATGAGGAGATAAGACTTATGAAAGACTATAGTTGCCAGATCTCAGAATGGAAAATACAGTTTTATACAGTTGCCAAGTCGCTATAAATTATTTCATAACATATTGATTAAAGATTTCCCTTTGGTCACTAGATCTCTAAATAATATGAAAAAGTGCCAAATCTTTCAGTGATTATGGTTGGCTTGCTAGTCGCTAGATCGCTAGAAGTTAATTTTGATTACCTATCACTATCTTATCCCATGGCTAGTGAATTAAAGTCTAGGGCATGCCAAGTAATGGTGGAGGTGATAGGATTTATAGAATTCAAAATCTTGAAAGGGTAAAGTGCATTCAATTCTCTAGCATAAATAATTGATTGTCAATCATTGTGAGATTACCAAGTATTCCAGAGAGCTGAAGCTAAGGCACAAAGAGTTTTTGAGCTTTTTGCAATCAGAGAATTTAGAGTTTTAGTGTTTTCAAAAGAGTATACATTTGCAGTTAGAATAATTCAACCATCGACCAACGGGGCTTCTACCAGCAAAGGTTCTAAGGAAAAGGCTAATGAAAGCTATTCAGATGAGTTTCTCACTCTGCTACCAAGATAGTCACAAAACAAAAAGGTTAGTGATGAAAGTTTCATTGATAATTTGAGCTATTTAAGAGATGCTAAGAAACTTGAGATTTTTGGAATGTATTTGTTTAAATATTTCTATATAAATGTTGAGAGTCCAGTTCCTATGTCAAACCCCTGGATGTCAGGATTAGCCAAATTGATAGTCCTAGATGTTTTTCTGGATGTTGATTTAATAATTGCATTAGCCAGCCATTATGACAATCAGAAGGCATGATGGTTCATCCCTAGTCACTTTGGATAGGAGCTCATTCATGAGGGTCTTTGGTATCAATATCCCCATGGCCATGGAAATTAATTTACAAGCACTGGCGAATAGGTATACTCGGGAATTTGTCCTTGTAGCCAAGAAGGTTAAAAATCATGTCAATAGAGGCAACAAGAATTACATTGTGCCAGTCCATGGATCAACCCCTTACTTCTATAAGGATTTAGCATTTTATATGAAGTACATTGCATATGGTCTATGTAGAGTACTTGGAGTAGATAGTGGGCTAGAAAGGATTACTTTTGACCTTCTGATGATGGTATTGGACTCACAAACTATGCATACCAGCAAAGGATATGATTACATTAGGTATGCTATTGAAAAAATGCATAAGGGATTAGAGGCAATAAGAAACAAGGAGGATTCCCCTAGGATTTTGCATTACTCTTTGTTAATGAACTTTATCTTGTTCTATAATTACAAGTTTATGAATCTGGAGTACTTGCATTCTCAAATGATGTGGAAGCGATGACCTAATCTATTATAGTTTTGGATAGGTGCTTGGAGCCCTACTTTCCCAAAATGTGATTTTTGTGCCTTTCAAAATTGGACGGTGAGACTAATCATGCTAGAACTAGAACTGGATCTTTGCAGATTGCCAGTAAAGGCTCTTCAACTACTAAGACCCTGCCAGTTTGTTGACAAATGGCCTAAAGGGCACAATTGGGGAGATTTTTATTATGAGAGGACCCACACTATAATAAGAGTGTATGGATGCCCCTAGCCACCTCACATATTACCATTTTTTGTTTCGCCAAGGGTGGCTTTCCTGGAAATCATTTGGTAGTTGATATTGACTGATAAGGAGCATTTGGCCTCCCTCAGAAAGGGTACATTTACCCCTATATATTTTTGTGTGTGCAATTTTATAATTGGAAAGAATACATTTTACAAATTGAATGATTGGCTAGGTCAATTCAGAAAGAATGCTGCATCACCCAGGTATGTTGATACAAAGGGTTTTATTGTAATGGCTAGAAAGTACTATACCCCTACCATCCCCATCAACAAAAGACATGAGGAGTAGCTTGAGGAAGATTTAATCAGGAACATTATTGAGGATGATGTAGTAGAGAGGAGGATATATCTATTCAATGAATTGATGAGGTATGAGAAGCATTTGAAAACTACGGGATTTCCCTTTGGAGGTTTCTATCCTACTATGCCCTACTTGCAAAGATTGGACATGATGATGGATGATTAATAGACATTGGTCAATTCCATTGAGGATCAAATTGATGATAAGGATGGGGAGAAGAAGAAACATTCTAAGTTAGATTATGAGGATAGTGATGGAGGTTATCCACTTTATAGCCCTCCTGCTATGGAACAAGGATCTCTTGCTGCCCAACAAGGAGAAGAAAAGTGATAATGGACTTGATAGAGCTGCCTAGCTCTCAAGACACAAATGAGCCTCCTCAGAAAAAACAAAAGCTACAAATAGGAGAGTCTTCAAGGGCTAAGGCCAAAGAAAAGAAGGGAGATAGAGTAAAGCTCTCTTTCCAAGTGACAGAGAACATGATCATCAGCTTAGGCAGAGGATCATAGAAGAAAAAAGGAAACAGAAAGTAGTAACAGAGGTTGTTGAGTTACCTCTGATCCTAGGACAAGATGAAAGGATATTGGAGTAGGATGCCTTCTTGAAGGATGACAATTTTATCAAGTCAAATGAATTCAAGAACTTCCTTTTTTGGCGAAAGTGATAACAAGTGGCTTCTACAATGCAAATCAAGGAAAATGGCCAAATACCAGATGAGGCCTTACAAATCCTAAAGGATTATAATCTATAATTAGAGAAATTGACCCTAGAAGAAGCTAGACAACTAGTGAAGGCTAGCAATATACTACTTGTACCTAGGTGGGATTTGGCTTTAACTTTCATAATTGACCAAATCAGGAAACAAGATAATATAAATTTGACTTCAGAAACCCAGGTGGGGGATTTAATAAAAGGGTTTGGATATAGCCCTAAGAATAACACATTAGCCATGTGGAGCTTGTATCCAAAGGATCAGAAGCCTGCTCTATTAAACATCCAAGAGAAGATGGATGGTGACAAAATGATTTGGTCAATTCATAATACTAGAGATCTTGAAATTTCACAAGTATTGACCCATTTTGCTAGATTAAATGAGAACAAGACCAAGCAACTATCATAAAGGAACCAAACTTTGTTCAATGATTATAGTGCATTGGTCAAGGATAGGGAGGTTTTGATAATGAAAGAGAAGAATTAGATAAGTGTGTAGAGGACCTTCTATTGCAAATTCTCAACATGCCTACAATTTCCCCTACACCACTAGAGCAGCCAGTAGTACCAACAATATAGGGTATAAGCGAAGAAGAAGTTGCTGCCATAGAAGAGAGAATAAACAAGGAGAAAACTGAGGGTATAATGCAGTCCTTATTTATAATTTTGCAACATAGAATAAAAGTTTTGAAAGATAAGGTAGAGGTAGTATATACTACATATAATAAATTATCTGGTTTACAAACTGAAGTAAACAATTTTGTTTCTATTTTGAGTACATATCACACAACTTGGTCCACAAGGGAGTCATTATTTGAGAGATTAGAAGCAGTACAAGGTCAAAGAAATGACATCCCAGAGATAGTACTACAAGTGGGAGTTGAGATTGCCAAGATTGGTGTTGTGTCATCTTTCTTCAAAGGCAAAGCAAACCAGGTAGAGGCAAAGATGGCAATGCTTGGGCCTGATTTCAACAAGTTCATTCCCAAGTTCAAGATAGAGGAGGGAGAAATAAAGGATTTGGATACATGGAGGTCATATTTTGACCTCTTACTACCTAAGAAAGAGGCTTTTCTTAAGGATAAGAATGATGTTCATATGGATCATTTCAACACAATTTTGGATTAGGCCATCAGAGTAAAAATATACATCAGCAAGTTCATCAAAGATGTAAAACAAATTGTTGATGCAAGATGGGAAAGGAAAAAGAAGTAGTTATAGAGCATCCAGTAATTCCCATGGCCAATAGAAGACCAAGTCACTACATGGGACAACATGACAAAGCCTAAGGTGAGTAGGCCTACCATAGATGACTTGGATGACCTGGATGATGAATGAGCCCCAACATTGCACCTGATCTATGAGCACAAGGAGGGAAACTGATCAAATAGAGGATGATGTAGGGTAGTTAGTTAGGCATTCATCATTCACACATCAAACTTTAGTGGTTGCATCTGAATACATGCAGACAAAGGTGCAACTCAAAATGGAAATTCAACTCCAAGAAGAAACAAAATTGGTGCCATTTTTCCTTTTTTTTGTTGTAAACTTTAAAACTTTTGTATTCTAGTGCAAGTCACTATCAGAGCCACCTGTAGCTTGTTGCATCCTTTTCTCAAGGATCCCAAGGTGGTCTCTCTATATATAGTTGTTTCTCTCTCACACCAGGGGGGGTGAAAAAAATACATAGTGTCATAGGAGCTTATAGATTTAGTCTTTGATTATGAGGAATCCATGTTTCTTTGAATGTACTGATATTGGAGGTTTATCAATAAAATATACTAAATTTCCATGTATATTTCTCATTGTCTTCATGTATGGTTTTGATTTATCTGTATGTTTAAATTTTCAAATCATTTTAGGCATATCTTTCTACAAGGTAGATAGTGGGGTTGAAATTTGAGTTCCTTTCAAGGAAGAGATAAATCTTGAATAAGGTCTCTGAGATTTCTATGTTCATACATGAATTAGATGATATGATTTATGCATAAGAGGGTAATTTGCAAGGCATCTTATCTGGGGTTTGGATGTGTTTGATTTGAGAGATTTCTTGTAGATGTTCATTTATTGACTTTGATGCCCTAGGATTAGGCACTGGTCTATGCTTATTTTGCAATTGTTTTATAAAAAGAGCAAAAGGTAAGGATAATAGAAAATGCTTATTTTGCAATTTTTTTCACCAAGTAGCGTCCTCAACCAGTCTATTTTTCCACTTAACCAAATACTCCATGTAATCCTTTTCTCTTGTTCCTCTCCCAATCCTGCCATCCAAGACCTTCTCAATTTCTTCTATCTTCTTCTTAGGATATTCCTGCTTCATATCTATCTCATCATCTAACTCATGGTACTTATAAAAATCTATAATGTTGAATATAGGTGATATATCCATGTCAACCGGTAACTCAACCTCAAAAGCATTACCACTATCAAATTTCTTTAGTATCTTACTATTAGTAAAAAGATTTTTCCTTTCATTAAATCTTTCTTACAAAATCTCTCTATCACCCATTTGAAAGACAATCAATCACTAATAGTTGGGTAAATGTTCTTTCAATCACTTCCCTCTGAATTTTATCTTAGATACAACTCCCTAGAACTGATTTTCAATAAATCTCAAATATTAATTTGTAGGTACAACTTTTAACCAGAAAGCTTCAAAAGGTTACTATATCATTCTTAGATGATAAGCTCTTTCAAAATTATTTTATAAAAAGAGAAAAAGGTAAGGATAATAGAAAATGCATAGTTTTCTATTACTAGGAACACTTCAAGAATAAAATGTTAAAGAATAATTTAAAGAACTGAGAACTAGATAGAGATTGTTGATGTTTAAAGTTATTGTTGGAACTTTCTCAGCATAATGTAGAATGAATTAAAATGTTAACACAGAACATCCATCCATTCATTTCAAACAGAACAAATTTGAAATATAAATGCATATATATTCATCATCTTTGTAGCATAGGCAAAAATATATATAAATATATCAGTTTTCAACAATAAACCCAATTCATCAAGTTTTTTAGAGAAATTTAACTAAAATAGAAAGTTTAACTATATTATTTCCAAAAAAAATTGAACCCTTTTGCTATCTTTACTAACCTACTATAGTCTTAGAAAATCGAGAGGTCTCCCTAAAAAATCGACCTCTTAGACAAATAGTTAATAGGTAAACCAAAGTAAAATGGACACATGTCCTTAAGATTTTTCATGTAACAGGAAAAGTAACTAAATCTCCAGATCACACTCCTTATCAATGACATGTTCCTCACCTCTAGCAGGAATTTCTCCTTCATTTGCAATGGAATGGGTCACATCCCATTGTTTATATGCCAGGACAAGCTCTATTGCAAGCAAAAAATGGGGAATCTTCATATTCAAATCCTCATCGTTGAAGCCTCTTTAGTCCATTTCAGTTTTTTAACATTTTTAATCATTACAGGAAGTTGATTAATGCATAGATATATCAGGGACTCAATTTCTAGTCATTTGTGTAAAATTTGAAGCTTTCAGATTGATCTTCTTCTTGATTTTATTCATAGTGGCTTCAAACACTTCCAGAGCTACCTTCAATTCTTGATCACCATAATTGGTTGAATATGTATGAGCAAAATTAATTACCTTCAACTCATTCAACATGGTTTTCTATATCTATTTGATTTCATTCTCACAGTCTTTGGTTTCAGCTATGGTACTCCTGATAGTAGTAATGTGCTAGCTAATGTTTCTTCTTAAGATAAAGAAAGTGGATTCCTCAAAGGGTTTCACAACTTTCTCAATACAGAACTTACTGAACCCATACTTCTCAATCTCTAGGAACTTTGACATGGGAAAAATCCATTTTTCTTCTTCTCTGTCCCATATCTATCACTATTCTTGCATCTCTCCTACCAGGGCTTCAATGTCATGGAGAATGGCTTGAGAATATTTAATGTATTTGAGACCACTGCCAATTACTTCATTCATCCACTCATCCACTGTAGGCACTAGAGCTCGACCATGTTGAACTTGATTCAACATATTTTTTCTCTTCATTGAATTCAGATAAAAATATGGGGAGACTATATCAGAGGGGTTGCATCAAAACTACAGAATGTGTTTATGAAATGAGATAGTGTCACAATTGTCTATTTCAATTCATTCTTTTCTTTACCATCCTGCCATGAAGTTAATAGAATTTGTTGAGTCATTTCTTTGAACAAATGATTTTTACCCGCATGATCTATGATCCCCAACTCAACCTTTGTGACCTCAAAGTCCTCATTTTTTAGTTCTTTTTCTCCCTCTTTCAATCTGTAAGTAGCTACTTCAGCAATCCACTTCTCTATTTTTATATCGGCAAACATTCGAGTTGTACATTTCACTTTTTTTGTCTTTGGAGTTTTTTGAACATATTTATTGACAATGTCCTTGATAGGAACTGAAACTAGAACTAGGCTATGTTTCTTATTTATAGAAGAGGCCAACCATTTAGGTGTTGTATCAGACCTAGTTGACCATTTAGGAGTTTTCAGTGATATATTAATAACTTCTAGTGTCACGTCATCAAGATCAAAAAGATCTTTGTCCACCTTCTCTTCTTTAGCTATTTGATAGTTCATATCTTCGAACCCATCCTCATCTAAATTGATGGTCTACACATTTTCTTGAGCCATATATTTCTTTATCCTAGACCTAGTCATTGATCTTGTCAGCCTTTGAGAAGGATCTACTAGTGAGTGATATGTTGTGGCTTTCTTTCAGGTACCTTTAACTTGTCACTTTTCTGAAGGTCCCTACTTTGCAGATTTTACTGATCACAGGAGCTCCAATGTCATTACCTCTGGTTGCCAATTTATCAATAACAAAATATTCAGGACTCTAAGCGTAGGAATCAACTTAAATAGGGAAATCATGAGAACTTAGTTATTTATTACAAATCTTTATGGAGGTGATGATAAAAGATTTGATTTGACAACTTATGCATGTAATCCATAATTACTATTTAGGCAAGTCCTTATGTCAGAGAAAATAATGATTATTTATGCATTTGGACATGCCAACCTTCTCACCATTATTAGCATTAAATGCACAACCTCTTGTGGGACCTATTGTTGATCTGTCGTAAGATTCATCTTTCTTTTTTCCTCTTAACTTCTTTTGAGTACTTTTGAACATGGAAGAAAAAAGTTCATGACCATTCAAGAGTGTTCAATGTAGTTCAGGAACTTTGATCCTCTAGATTTTTCCACTTGGTATTCTAACTGTAATGATGTGTCATAAATCTATGATTAATGTGTTAGCATTCCTCATGACTTGTCAGCTGGCTGATTATCTTCATTGTCTTGATAAACCTATCATATTTTCAAAAGTAAAGAATTTGTCTTAAACAACCTTGAACAGGTTTGAAAAAAATTTAAACTTGTTCAAAGGTGTTCAAGGGTGTTCAAGAAAACTTGTTTACCAAGTACTTACAATTATCAAAATCAAATTATGACCTCAAAATACTAATAGCTTTTATAAATAGCTGGGCTAAAGGGAAAAACAAGATAACAATGGGAAAAAGGGTGACCCAATTGACATAAGACCAAAAAAAATAGAGAAAGAAGAACAAGTGCCAAACTTGGACTAACACTTACAAGGACCAAAATTCTTAGTCTTTATCTTACTATAGGTTCCAACAAGAAATATTCCCTTCTTCAATGCATCTACAACTCTATTTGACAATCCACTTCTATGTTTCAACACAAAAGTAAAATTATGCAATTATTTAACCCACTTCATCTGTCTCTGATTCAACTTATGATGACTACCCAAATACTGCAATGCTTTATGATTGGTGTACAAAAAAAATTCCTTAGGCATCAAATAATATCTCCATTTCTTCAAAGCTTGAAAAATAGCATAAAATTCTTGATCATAGATTGAATACTTCCTCTTAGCATCATTCAATTTCTCACTATAAAAAGAAGTAGGCTTACCTTCTTAACTCAATACTACTTTGATTGCACTTCCACTTGCATCACAATAAAATTGAAATACTTTAGAGAAATTAGTTAAAGCTAGTACCAGTAATTCAACTACCTTCTACTTCAAGATCTCAAAACTTCTATCAGCTCCATGTGTCTACTTGAAATCTTTCTTGTCTCCTTTTATCATCTTTGTCATAGAATTACAAATAGAACTAAAATTCCTTATGAAATTTTGGTAGAAACTTGCCAATCCATGAAAAGATCTAACTTCACTAGAATTCTTAGGAGTAGGCCATTCCAAAATTGCTCTAACTTTCTCAAAACCCATCTTCAAACCTTCAACTGAAATCACAAAACCCAAGTACACTATCTCTTCCTTCATGAAAGAACATTTCTTCAAGTTAATCAACAACTTTTCTTCTTTCAATCTCTACAATACTTGTTTTAGATGCAACAAATGATCTTCCTTATTCTTACTAAATATCAGAATGTCATTTAAGTAAACAATCACAAAATTACCCAATAATTTCTTCAGGACCTCATTCATCAACCTCATAAAAGTACTAGGTGCATTTACCCAACCAAAAGTCATAACCAACTACACATACAAACCTTCTCTTGTCTTAAAAGAAGTCTTCCATTCATCTCCTTCTTTGGTTCTGATTTGATGATAACCACTTTTCAAATCAATCTTGGTAAAATACTTTTCTTCACTCAAACAATCCATGATATCATCCATCCTAGGCAAGGGAAACTAATATTTCAATGTGATCCTATTTATAGCTCCTGAATATATACACATTCTCCATTATTCTTAGGTGCCAACATAGTTTTTACTACACACAAACTTAAAATTTATCTGATCAAACCCTTATGTAATAATTCTTGAACCTGTCTATTCAACTCTTCATTCTTTGCAAGTTTCAATTGGTGAGGTGCCTTATTAGGTAAACTAGCTCCTGGTATCATATCCATGTAATGAATGATGCTTCTAACAAGAGGTAACCCATTAGGTACATTATCTAAAATGATATCCTAAAATTCTATCAACAATTCTCTAACTTCCAAGGGTGAATCATCTTTTGTCTTCACAACTGGTCTATTAGGGATCCATGCATAGCACACATCATTCTTCGTCAAACTGTTTATGAAATTTTTTCCTTCAACCAAGAAAAATGTAATAGTAGTTCAATTCTCATTTTTAAATTCTTCTACCAAAGGTAACAAGTATTTTTTCTTCCCATTAGCCACAATAGTATACTTATTAAATATACCATCATGTATAGCTTGTCTATCATATTGCTATGGTCTACCTAGCAAGATATGACAACAATCCATCGACATAATATCACAATGAACTTCATCATGATAGTTTCCAATGTTAGATTTCACAACACATTGTTCACTTAAAAAAAATTATGCTCATCCTTAATCCAAGAAATCTAATATGGCTTAAGATGCTTCATCCTCAGTAATTGCAACTTGTTAAATAACACTTCTGATGCCAAATTCTTTGAACTTCCACTATCAATGATCATCTTGCAATAATTTCCAACAATTTTACATTTTTTTTTTTAATAAGCCTTTCCTCAGAGGGTCCTCATTAGCTCCTTCATTCCACAAAGCTATCCTAATCATCAAGTTTTGACTAGCTTCTAGTTGGTTCATTGAATTAGGTGAATCTTCCTACACAAGTGCATTCCTACTACTACTACCAACCTTCTTACATTCAAATGCCCTATGTCCCTCACCATACTTGAAAAAATTTTCCTTGAACTAGGTTTTGTCTTATCTCTTATGATCATTACCTCTAAGGTAACTACCTCTTGTATAACCTCCTCTTCCTTGGTATGAACTTTATCCTTTAAATTCTGATATTTTGTATCCTGATTTGTCTTGTCTTGATTAGATCTCTTAATTTATGCATAAGATCTTCCTCCTCCTCTAGAAAATCTACCAGCTCTACCTCTCTACCTCTGCTCATGCCTTTTGTTTAGCTTCTCTTTTCCTTTAATACAAATCGATATACTTCTTCAATGATATTCATATTGAATAAACTAATTTCATCTTGTATAGAAGTCCTTAATCCATTAACGTATCTGTAGACACCGAAAAATCCTTCAGAAAATAAATTATTTTTGTTTTATGAAAATCCTTGATGACATCATCATTTATTAATTAATTAATTATTTAATTAATTAATTTATTTTTATGGCATTAAATCCCTCTCTCTTAATTAAAAATCTTTAATTAAGGAATCTAGCCTAAAAATGTCATTTGGACATTATCCCTAATTTATTAATTATTTAATTAATAAATTGACCAAAAACTTCAAAAATAAATTAATTTAGTTTTAATTTATTTTTTATCCCAAACTTGGCCAATTTCCTCTAGACCACTAACCTCTTCCAAAATCTTCTAATCCCTTCTTAATTTCGATTAAAAGGCTAATCCCATCTTTTCTAACCCTAATCCCAAGGTTAAATATTTAATTAAGGTTAAATATTTAATTTCCATATTTATTGAAAATATTTTAATAAATATTCCTAAAACTTAAGCTTTTGGAATGAATAACTTTTATTCCATGAAACTAAGGAGAAATCTAGACTCTTCTAGAATCTTCTCAAATCCACCCTCTTCACCCATCCTAATCCTTTTCTTTGTCCTAATCTAATCCTAATCCTACCCTTAAACCTTTGTGCAATCCTAACCAAGCTTAAGACTTTCCTAAACCAAAGTAAAGTCTTTCCTTCCAAATATCTCAACCACAAAGTATTTATTGCTTCCCCAAAGTCTTCAAAGCCTCTTAAAGCCCATTCATTTCTCTTACAAGCATTTATTTGGAGAGTTATGAGCTTGGAGCCCCCTTTGTTGACTCCTTTTTGCCCTTCCCTTCATCCACTCACCTTGTGACATGTGTCACCTCTTGATTGGCTGAGAACTAGCACAATCCATGTGCTTCCCTTTGAGTGAATCTTGGCCTCTCTTAAGGATTTCAATCCTGGCCATTCATTCCTCCTACCCCAAGCCTTAGAAATCCTATAAATACCCTCACTTCCTAAGGCAAATCATCTTTCAACTTTCAAACTCAATAGCAAAGTTATAATGTCATTTTCATTCTAGCATAAGCATAAACTCATCATTTTAGATCATTTTCAAGCTTAAATCACATCTAAATTAGCTTAAATGGATTAACATAGATTCATTTCTTGTTTTAATCTTAGTTCATTTATTTAGCTTTGCATATTTGTGTGTTCTTGAGGCCTTTGAGGCAAAATAGGTTCCTCATACCTATTTTGTGTCATTTTGGGTCTTCTTGATCCTCAAATCATCCTACTTTGCATGCTCCAAGTGCTTGAGTTTGCACACCCACATCCCTCTATATCTAAGCATATCAAACGGTGCATGGGCGCACCCGTTTTAAGCTTAAACTGAGGTGGCTTTGATTTTAGTTTGTTTACCTTTAAATTTGATTTGATTATATGCTATGACATTTGTTTGTCTTTGGCTTTCAAAATAGGTTTAGGTACACTCAAAATCCTTGTCTACATTCTGGCACGCCCGGTGGGACACAAACCACAATCATTTTGATGAAATTATAGTTTATATGCTTGTTTTTTGCAGGAAATAAAAGAAATGTCGCCTTCATGAAAAGAAATGATGCCTATAGCAATTAAATGTCGCCTTCAAACAAAGAAATGTCGCCTTCAACAAAAGAAATGTCGCCTACAAACAATTCAGTCACGCCTTCATGAAATTAAATCACACCTTTGAGGAAAGAAATGACGCCTGTGAACTCTGTTTTCACACCTGCATAACTGAGAATTTCCTGTTGTCGGCAACTTCTGTTACGTTCCAGAATTCTCTTCAGTCGCCTTCTTGTAATTAAATCACGCCTGTAACAAAAGAAATCATGCCTCTGGTCATTTTATCTGTCGCCTTTTGAGGTACAGGATGTCGCCTGTAGGAATTAAATGTCGCCTCTGCACTTTCCAGCGTCGCCTATAAGCTGGACAGTGTCGCTTTTGGTTTTTGTCTTGAGTTGCTTAAAGACTGGTTTTTTTTTCATTTCTTTTATTACAGCCAAGGTCAAACTCAATCTTGAATGAAACTTAAGGAAATGAACTTAGGTCCTAGAGTGTCATTGTCAATTTGAAAAGCTAACTCAATCTCGAATGCACTAAAGGAATGAACAACTCTATTCCCTATCTCGCTTCAAATTCCAAAGCAAGCAAACAAATTCAATCTTGAGTGATCTAAGGGACAAAACAAAGCTTTTTCAAAGTTCTTAAATCAACTCGCTAATCAAATCTTGAATGCACAAAAAAGAAAGAACTTGCAAACGTTCGAAGCATTTACATTTTTGAGGAAAAGAACAAATCAAAATCTAATCACGAGTGTCTTCATTTCAAAGTTCAAACATCACTTAATCAAATTGGGAAAATGAACAAAATCTGCTTGATGTGCATGTAGGAGTTTTTCAATTCTTGCATAATCCTTGTTAGAGTAAGCAACGTGGAACATTTGAACTTGGACAAGTTCACTTGTTCTACTTTTAGCAAGGCCTGTCCAAGGAGAAGCGCTTCCTCCTCGGAGAACGACCTCAAACCGGTATCCCCCCCGGCCGGTATACAAATAAGTGAATACCAAAAGAATCACTTACATCTCCTAATCGCCGAGCGTTCATGCCAAACACGTGTCTGGGGATGGTAAACATTCCTCTCCCCCAGCATAATTGGCAAGGCTCTTAAGTGAGTCACGGATGATCAGCAAAACCGGGTATGGAGACTCCACGGAATCATTAGCAACCTGATAAAATAGAGGCTACCCTATCTACATCCGAAAGTATCAAAATCCTTGTGCAAGGACCGATTCCAAGGGGTTTACCGGGTCGCCTCAAGATTACTCACCATTTGTATTCCCTTCTGGGGGATACCAAGCTGTGGGCAAGCGATTTTGATACTCACCTTCCTTAGGTAGATCTGTTTGAAGTGCTTGACAGTCAAAGACTCCGTGAAAACACTTGTTGAAACATATACTTTCAAAGCTTTGTCAGAGTCAGTTGCCTTTGTTTGTATCCCATAGGGTTGCTTTGTCCCTTGCGGAGATTGCTTTGACTTTAACCTTTGCCATTGGAAACCTTTGCCTCAAAATCAGAAGCCTCTTTTCGAAAGTGATGCCCAGCAAGAACAAACATCCTAAAGCGAAGTTGCCCAAATCCCAAGCCTATCAAGAGCGAAAAGTTATCAAGAAGAACACCAAGACCTATCAATCCATTATCCAAGCAACCCAAGCAGAGGAGAAGTCCCAAACCAGATTTGAGAACATTGCCTATAACGCCCGTATCAAACAGTTCACCTTCCATTTCCGAGTTAACCATCACTTTGTCAACCTTGAGCCAGAAGATTAGCCAAATCCTTGTTCATGTCTTGTTCCATCTTCAGATCTTGAAACCTTGTCTCAACAGCCTTGCATCTTAGTTTCATCCTAGTTTCATCCTTTGCATCAGCATCAAAACCTTAGTTGCATTTCAGAACATCATAAAAGTTGCATTTGCATTCATCTTCCTACCAGCATTCTAGAATCAATCCTTGTCATTTGCATTATCCCTTTAGATAGAGCATTGCCCCTTCACCCTTCAATACCTTTTCCACCAGCATCCCCCCATCAGCTTTCCATATCTTTCCAGCAGATCCATCATCTTTTGCTCCAAATCTAGAGATCCACCAACACTTAGTGTTCTACCCTTTTGGGTTGTTCCTATCCCATATCCAAGATCAGAGACCATCATCCTCTTTTTGGCACAACGTGTTGTCATAAAGAAATCAAACCTTATCCTTGCATAGCCATCATCTCGAGAAAGAGATTGGAGTGTATTGATAAGAAACTTGTTGACCGAAGATCATCAGTCTATCCTAGGTTGACCCCATCCATTCTCTGATCCTCCATTTGGGAAAAACAGCAGCTCATTTGTTGACCACTCAGTAATCTTTCACCAACTTTCCACCAGCAACCTATATTTCCTCCACCATCTTGGTCCATATCAGTTCCATCCAGCTTCCATCATCACCATCTTGATCTCCATCCTTGCATTGCATCCTAGAAAGTCATCATCTTTAGAAGTTCATCAACTTTGCATCCATCAACATCTTTTAGCCAAACATCTTGCATCCATTTAGCACTTGCATCTCCATGCCTGTTGAGACCAGATCTCGGAAAAGAAGAAGCATGAATCCTTATCCGCCAACAACCTCATCTGATCCCAACCTTTTCACCAATGCCATGATGACCTACAATCCCCAGATCCAAGCCAGTAACCCATGTGAAGATCTAAACATCCCTTCATCCCCCTTGGCAAACCAAGCATTTATAAATCCTCCAGAAAGCCCACCAGCAACCAATGCCCTTGTACCACAACATCAGTAAAGCACGTTTGTTCACTACCTGCCAGAAAGTACCTCCATCCCACCATCTCTCTATCCATGCATCCCCATCAAAACTATCCAAGTTCCAGCATAAGCATATTCTCCGTTTGTCCAAACATTTCCCGATCCTATCATGCAAACACCCCAAGAGCTTTCCACCATTCCCCTTTTCTTGCAAGGAAGCCTCACCAGTCCCGCAACACAAGCTGCAGCACCATCCCCTCCATCTCATACCCCTTTTGCTTCATCATCTGCTATAGCTGCCCAAGCCCAAATCCAAACTCAAAGTCAGCTTCCACCTCTCACACAAGCTTTTACACCGCCGCCATCCGCAAGTCAAGCAATGCCTTTCACCATCAAAGGAGCACCATCACCCTTCACCCCCCAAGCACCTGTACCTTCTTCTTTGGGGTTAGCGCAATCGCTCCCCATTCCAACCTCATCTTTCTCTTGGGTGTTTCCTTCATTTTCCTCCTCACAAGCATCCGCTCAACCACAACCTCAACAAGCTCCTTTCTCTCAACCATCATTCGTGTCCCAAGCTCCCATTGCTCCTACCATTCCATCATCCGCTGCAGTGCACCCTAACACAAGCTCTCAGTGGGGCCTTACACAAGAAGAAATGAAGGCATGGGGGATCCCATCTCAATCCCCTACATCTATGGTTGCAAGTCAACAAACCGCCTTCACCCAAGCAGCACAGCAGCAACTACCCCAACCACCGACACCTTCAAGCTATTTGTCCCAAATCCCAAATACCTTCCAGCAAGTTCCACCACCTCAACAGCCAACTTTCCCCAGCTATCTTACCCCATCACCCTTTGCTTCTAGCTTCCCCACGTCTGTTCCACCTCTAAGTAACGCAGGCATGCACCCAGTTTATATCAGCCAACCTCAGCAACTACCACCATCATACCTGCAAGCAACATCGTTCCAACAGCCTCCCCCATAGCAACCACATGTCCCCTTTCAGCAAACACCCATCATTCCTCCACAACAGCAAGTCCCTTGCTATCAGCCCCAGCAACAAAACCCTATCATCCCCCAGCAACAACAAGTTTCCACCCATCAGTTACAACAACAAGTTCCAAATATCCAATATCAGCAAGCAGTCCCACAACAACCGCCAGTTCAACAATAGCAAGCAGCCCAACAACATCAAGAGGTTCCATATCATTTACCACAATATCCCCCTATGCCACACCAGCAATATCCCCAGCAATCATTGCCCCAAAATCAGTTCCAACCCATTTATCCATAGCAAGCGCCATATCTAATTCCACAGCTTCCATCACAAGCAGAAGTCCCAGTTCCCTCGCCACTCAATGCTGAGTGGGAAGCAATGAAAAATGCTCTAAAGGAGCTCCAAAGTGGAACAGAGAATAAAATATACAAGTTCGAAGAGGTGTGCTCATATCCCTTCGATCGGTCCATAGCAACTATCCCTTTCCCCAAGCATTTTGAGATGCCCAAGTTTGACAAGTGTCGGGGGAAAGGAGATCCAGTAAACCATATCAAAGAGTTCTACATGGCATGCCAAGAAGTGGCTTACAGTGATAACTATCTCCTGCGCCTGTTTCCCAAAAGCTTGGGAGGAACTGCTGTTGAGTGGTTTTACAAAATACCCCATGGGACAATAAAAACCTTTGCGAAACTCTCTGAGAAGTTCATCACACACTATGCCCATAATGTGGAGAATGAGTTGTCGTTGCTAGACCTATGCAACTCAAAGTAGAAAGACGGAGAAAGCCTTGCAGAATACTTGCAAAGATGGTAGAATCTTACAACCAGGTTATCATATCAGCCGCCAGAGAAGCATCTAACAAAGATCTTCATTGATAACCTGCA
Source organism: Chamaecyparis obtusa (assembly GCA_027943335.1). Lineage (NCBI taxonomy): Eukaryota > Viridiplantae > Streptophyta > Pinopsida > Cupressales > Cupressaceae > Chamaecyparis > Chamaecyparis obtusa. The sequence goes on along the minus strand of BSBK01000615.1, from coordinate 4,415,705 downwards.
TCCAAAGCTATCCCATCACATGCGAATGAACTGTCTCCAGACATACCAAGACATCAAGAGCAAGGGCATAGGCATCGAGAAAGCTCTCTTAGACGAAGGCACTATTCATCACTTCAAGGATGATTCCAAGAACAAACCCAACAATGATAAATCTCGTTACTGGAATCGTAACAAGAATGTTGTTACAGATGGAGCCACTGACACTAAGAATGTACAATTTGTTGTGGCTAGTCCTACACCAGCTCAAACATACCAACCGCCACAAGCGCCCATTTATCAGCAACCACCAGCTCCTGCATATCAAGCACCTATTTATCAGCAGCCTCCTCAAGCTCATCAACCACCTGTGCAACAGTATCAGCAGCAATACCAACAGCAACAGCTAGCACGTCAAGGCAATCCTGTTAACACAGTTAACGTTGCCCCAAGGCAGAACAAACCCAACAATCAGAACAATCCAAAGAGGACCTTCACACCTTTGGGTGAGCCTTTGGATCAGATCTTTTATCGGCTAGCCAAGGCAAATATGATCACATATCTGCCCATCCCACAGAAGGATGACAACGCACCAAAGTCTGATTGGTATAAAGAACATGAATACTGTGATTACCATCGTGTGAAGGGGCACACAACATTGAAGTGCATGTGGCTTAAGAACTACATCCAGGACCTCATTGATCACAAGGAAATCCAGGTCGATGCACCGGCTCAAGCTTCACCCAACACCGGTTTACAAATATATCAAAATATGTTCCCTCAACACGATACCGGGAAGAATCAAGCCAACGCCAATCAGCCCCAAAATCATGGCAAAGGCAAGCAAGAAGATCACACAGCGGCCTACATCAACTATGAAAAGTATGTCGGATGCATAACTCAAGTTGAGCCCATCCAAGATGAGCCCACCATCAATACCATCCACGTCAGAGGGCCGGATCGACAATGTGCTGCAACTACCCGCAGTGGTAGGATAACTATTGCCGGTGCTCCTCCAAGGTCAGCTACTCCTCCAAGGCCAACATCTACTGCATCCACAGCACAGTCTAACACCAGACCAGCATCAAATGCATGTGCAACACAGCATAATGCACCAAGAGCACAATACAATATCATAGAGCATCTTGGGAACATGCCAGCCCAAATATCTATCTTGGATTTGCTCCGCATATCACCCATCCATCAGGAGATCCTAGACAAAGCTCTAAAAGAAGGCCATGTCCCCATGGACATTAACACAACTCAGTTTGAAACTCTTGTGGGACACCTATCAGCAGCATGTGCCTTTTTCTTCAAAGAATCTGATATACCAGATGTCACTCCTGACCATACTCTCCCTCTCTGCATTGCTGTCATGGTCAGAGATTTTTCCATCAAATGAGTTCTAGTGGATAATGGCTCAGCCCTCAACTTGTGCACGTTAAAATTCATCAAGAAGATCGGGTTCACAGAGGCCGACATACAACATGAACAAATCACTATCAAAGCATATAATAACTTGGAGCGTACCTCTGAAGGTACTATAACTTTGCCTATCCAGCTAGGCCCAGCAACGCAAGATACTCTTTGCCACGTTGTTGATCTTGACCTACCGTTCAATATCCTCCTCGGTCGTCCATGGATCCATTCCATTAAGGCCGTACCATCTAATTACCATCAGTGCATCAAGTTTCCACATCAAGGCACTGAGGTTACCATCCACGCTGACCCTAACCCCTTCGCATACTACCTTGCGATGGAAGCATCTTTCCCTCATTCTACTCATTGTCCTGGAACCGATATTGGTACTTCTATTGCTAGCTCATCCTGATCCCATTGCGATCCAGAGACCATCCTCTCTTCCACCTTATCATCCATCAAGATCAACAACCAGGGTTGTGGCGAGTACAGCCTCAGTGATGCATTTGCTGTAGGAGCTCTTCCACGTGATCCACATACTCAAGGGCGCCCAAGTTGTCAAAACAAGCCTGTTGAGGAACATTATAAGCTCAAGCAAATTAGAAACATGACTTTTGAGTCTCATGGTACCATCAACAGCAAAGAAATGGATCCAGATATTAACAAATGGTTATACAAAGATCCCCCATCACGTGACACCCAACTTCTTGAGTACTTCAAAGAGAAATATCCAATCCCCTACAAAAATGTCACGGAACACTATAACTATCAAGGTGGTGGTCTAGGACCACAAGAGGATGGAAATTTGTTTCCTATCATACCATCCCAAAATCCAGAACAGCAAGGACTTGGCTTTAATACCTCTCGCCTGCTTGAACAAGAGCCCAATACCACAACTGCGGGCACTAACATGACCAACGTGAACTTTTCAAATAGCCAGGATGACCTCGTGGAAATCAAAGACATCCCCGAAGAGAAAGACATCCGATCCTACGACGATATCTTTGCCAACGACACCCTCTTGGGGACTTCTATTCTCCAACAACTCTCCATTAACCTCATAGATCTTCCCCTCACAAACCCCGACCTCATAGATTGGGACCAACCAAGCATCGCACACATCGACGAGTTCCAAAGCGCACAAGCACTCCTAGAATTCATGGGGGCATCAGGTCTAGCAGTCAACCAGGATCCAACATCAACCTCTATCTATCAGCTTCACCCAGAAGGATATTTTGGGGAAGAGGCAAGCTTTAGTCACAAAAATGAAATAGCAAAAGAACATCATGAGTCTTTATGTGAAAACCCCCTTGGGGCACATTCTGATTCCAAAATAGTAAAAATAAAGGGCGTATCTTCTAGCGAAAACCTGGCAATTCAAGCGCTAGAAGATGAAGCCTTGCCTCTTCCCCCTATCCAAGATTATAGACCAGAGCAGTCGCCGATCATCATAGAGGAAACCAAGCCAATCAACTTGGGAATAGAAGAATGTCCAAGGATCACCTACATTGCAGTAAACCTAACAGAAGGAGAAGAAATGGCTCTTAGCGCCTTGCTCAAGGAATCCATCATCAACTTTGCATGGTCATACGCCCACATGCCTGGGCTTGATCCAAACCTTGTTGTTCATCATCTATCAGTAGATCCAAACGTCAAGCCAGTGAAGCAGAAGCTAAGGAAAATGCATCCAAAGGTAGCATTGCTCGTCAAAGTAGAGCTTGAGAAGCTCCTCCAAGCTAAGATCATCAGAGCAATAGATTATTCAGAGTGGATCTCTAACATGGTGCCAGTCACAAAGCCTTCTGGTGACATCAGAATCTGTACTGATTTCAGGGACTTGAACAAGGCATGCCCTAAGGATGACTTCCCATTGCCAAACATAGACATGCTGGTAGACCTCACAGCGGGTCATGAGATGTTATCATTAATGGATGGCTTTTCAGGTTACAACCAAATTCATATAGCGGAAGCAGATCAACATAAAACAGCATTCACAACCCCATGGGGTACCTTCTGCTACAACATGATGCCATTTGGGTTAAAGAATGCAGGAGCAACATATCAAAGAGCAATGATAGCAATCTTTCATGACATGATCCACAAGATCCTTGAGGACTATGTGGATGATATCCTTGCAAAATCTAAAACAAGGGATGAACACCTCAACATACTAGAGCGTGTGTTTGATCGTCTGAATCATTATGGCTTAAAGCTTAATCCTAAGAAATGTGTCTTCGGCGTAACATCTGGCAAGCTTCTAGGCTTCATCGTCTCTAGACGAGGCATAGAGATCGATCCTAAAAAGGTAAAAGCAATAACAGAGATGCCTCCACCAAGAAATCTCAAACAGCTCAGAAGCCTATAGGGCAAGCTTCAATCAGTTCGGTGATTCATCTCTCAGCTAGCAGATAAGTGTCAACCCTTCTCACATCTCTTATGCAAAGACACCAACTTCAAGTGGGATCCCATATGTCAAAGAAGCTTTGATAAGCTCAAGGAGTATCTAGCTAATGCTCCAATCCTAGAACCACCGGTTTCAGGATGCCCACTCATCCTTTACATCTCAACAACAGCTACAGCACTAGGGGCACTCCTAGCACAGCATGATGATGAAAATAGAGAACGAGCTATCTACTACATCAGTCGCACTCTTGTGGGCTATGAGCTTAACTATTCACCCATGGAGAAAGCATGCTTAGCAGTGGTCTTTGCCACTCAAAAACTTAGACATTACATGCTTAGCCACACAATCAAGCTCATATCAAAGGTGGACCCTCTTAAGTATCTGTTATCAAGGAAAACCCTCACAGGCCGTATGGAAAAATGGGTCATGTTACTCAGTGAATTTGACATTCAGTATGTAGATCGCAAAGCAATCAAAGGGCAAGTCATTGCTGATCAACTAGCAGAAGCACCACTGGTGGATGCCTATCCACTAATCATGGAATTCCCCGATGAACACTTATGCATGATTGAAGAGCAGCCCATGTGGAAACTATACTTTGATGGTTCCAACACATCCCATAGCTCTGGGGCAGGAATCCTATTCGTCACACCTCAAGGTGACTATATTCCAAAATCATTCAAGTTGGGATTCCCCTGTACCAACAATATTATAGAATATGAGGCACTCATCTTAGGTCTCAAAACAGCTATCCAATGGAACATCACAGAACTACAAGTCTTTGGAGATTCACAGCTCATTATCAAGCAAGTCCTTGATGAATATCAGACAAAGGATGACAAATTGCTACCCTACAAGCAACTGGTGGATAAACTGAAAGAGCATTTCCTACATCTACAATTCAATCAGATCCCAAGGCTTCAGAACAAAGCAGCAGATGCAATGGCAACCATCAGATCCTTATTGGAAATACCACGAGACGCAACACAATATGAATTTCTAGTCGAGCAGCTACACTTGCCAGCTTATGAGAACGTCGATGCAGACATGGTGTGTGTCTTGGTTGGTCCTCAATCCCCATGGTACCACGAAATCCATGCATATCTAAAAAATGGTATCATATCTCCCCATCTCACCAATAACCAACACCAAAACCTTATTCGCAGAGCTTCCCGCTACACTCTTGTAGCCAACACCTTATATCGTCGCGGGTATCACAATGTCCTATCTAGATGTTTAGACTCAAACGAGGCCATCCTGGCCTTATAAGAAGTTCACGCTGGAATTTGCGGTGCCCACACGAGTGGCATGGTTCTAGCAAAGCAGCTGCTTAGAGTTGGATATTATTGGCCAACAATGGAACATGATGCGTGTGAATTTGTCAAGAAATGTCTCCCATGTCAACAGCATGCCAATTTGATACATGCACCAGCACAGGATCTACAGCCTATTGCACCACCGTGGCCTTTTTCATGTTGGGGCCTCGACCTCATTGGCTTGATCACCCCCCTCTCTTCGGGTGGACACAAGTATATCATAACAGCGACAGAGTACTTTACCAAATGGGTTGAAGCGATTCCACTCACCCTAACCACTGGCATCCAAATATCCAAGTTCATCCTCTATCATATCATTTGCCGCTTCGGCATACCATCTACCATCTTCACAGACCATGGCACACCTTTTGAAAACCAGCATGTGGATGATCTATGTGCCAGACTCCACATCCATCATCATTTCTCCAGTCCATATTTCCCTCAAGGAAATGGCCAAGCTGAGGCAACCAACAAAACTATCTTGAAAATCCTCAAGAAGGTTGTCAATGATTCTGGTCGTGACTGGTACCTCCAAATCAATCCTGCCCTTTGGGCCTACCGCACTTCTTATCGCACTCCCATAGGCACCACCCCATACTCTCTTGTATATGGTGCTGAAGCCATTCTACCGATCGAGGTTGAGCTCCCATCCTTGCGCGTCTCCATGAAGAACTATACAACTGATGAAGACTATCGTGTGGCCCGGCTCACACAGCTAGATCTACTAGATGAAAAGAGACAGCAAGCTTATGATCACCTGGTTGCATACCAAAATCGACTCAAAAAGAGTTATAACAAAAAGGTCCATCCTAGACAATTCCAGGTCGGTGACATGGTCCTTAAAGAAAATCAGAAGGTCCTAGCAAATAGAGAAAAGAAAGGCAAGTTTGAGCCTACTTGGTTGGGCCCCTATGTTGTCACCGCATCCTTCGGCTCCGGAGCCTATCAGCTATCAACACCAGAAGGTGAGCCCTTGAATGATCCTATCAACATCATCCATCTGAAGAGGTTCTATGCCTGAACCTGATCCTGCATATATCAAAAAATTGAAAAAGCAAAAAAAAAGCAAAAAAAGCAAAAAAGCAAAAAAAAGAAAAGAGAAAGAGAAAATAATCGTCCAACGGTGAAAACTTGGCAATTCAAGCGCCCTGGACAAGTATGTTGGTGAAAACCTGGCAAACAGGCGCCAACATAGTAAACTGAGCTATTTATCCATTCAGTTGTCCTTTCAACTACCGTCCTCTTCCTCCATCCATAACAGATCTCCTAGCAGTTCCATCTCCCCTATCTTCCAAACATTCAGCTTCCATCTTCCTCTAACCCATCTGCAATCCATATCCTATTCCAAAGCTTTGTACCATATCTTGTACCATATCCTTATCCCTTTCCTGTACAACGCTTTCCTCCCTGTATTTATCCTTCTTGTCTCCGTCCTAGTGAGAGTTCCGCCAAGTGTGATCTTCCTATCCCCAATCCTGAGCTTCTGTACGTATCCCTTGTGCATATCATTCCTCCTTGTTGTACATAACCTTTGTCCATCCTGCAGCAGCATTTGATCAAATATCTTGTCCCATCCCCAGCCTCAGAAAACTTTTAGTCCCACTCGGGCCTTGTGCTTCAGCAACATCAATTGTCGACTTATCTTTGCTCATCCTGATTATTCCTTGAACTTCAGCTTTTGCCAGTGAACAACAACACTTATTCTCTCACCACCCATGGGTCCTTGGGGATATATCGTTCCTCCTGTCTGACCTAATCTTCCATCCTGGTCCTTGAGGATATATCGTTCCTCCTGTCCGACCAATCTTCCCACCATCAATCAAACCTAATCTCTCTCCTTGGCAAAGGATGTCTTTTTGGAGTTATCATTTTGATCTTGGATTTTGTCCTTTGGGTCTTGTTAATCTTTTTGGCTTCTCATTATCCCACCAGGGTCACCACGATTCATTATATCATGGTGTGTTGCGTGTGCGGATAATCTGGGGCAAGGTCTTTTGATCTTTCGCTTCTGCCTGTGAGTCAGTTGTGTGTTTGTGGTTCCTTCAGCATCAGTTTCGCCATGTCGCCTCTGCGCTTCATGTGTGATGTTGGGGCAACCCTGTGTGTTTGTTTAGCGTCAGTCCTCATCAGTCCTCTGCAACACTGGTGACAAGGCCTCGTGATCCCAGTATCCTTGGCAGGTCTCTAGCATTGCTATATTAAATCTAGGTTGTGCACTCCCGTTTGCACTTGGAGCTATTTGGTCCCTTGCATTTATCATATAGACTAATCTTGCATCTTTGCATATAGCTGCATCTTGCATCTTGCATTTCCATCTCATCTTGCATATCATCCATATTTGTTCTTAGAAGTGAGGTTATTTATCTCCCCTTTCTTCCTAGGCCTTTCCTTCCTCGTCCCGCTAGGCACACTCTGTCCCAGGGCATAATCCCTCTTTTTCCTTGTCCCACTGGGTGCATCTTCCATGATTTTGTCCCACCAGGGCATGTTCCTCTTTCTTCTAGTCCACCCGGGCGTCATACCCTCTTCTTCTGATTCTAGCCTCGGCATCTTGTTTTCTTGTCTTTGACACCATGCCACTTGCGGCATCGCATCAAAGAGGGGCAAAATGTAGACACCGAAAAATCCTTCAGAAAATAAATTATTTTTGTTTTCTGAAAATCCTGGATGACATCATCATTTATTAATTAATTAATTATTTAATTAATTAATTTATTTTTATGGCATTAAATCCCTCTCTCTTAATTAAAAATCTTTAATTAAGGAATCTAGCCTAAAAATGTCATTTGGACATTATCCCTAATTTATTAATTATTTAATTAATAAATTGACCAAAAACTTCAAAAATAAATTAATTTATTTTTAATTTATTTTTTATCCCAAACTTGGCCAATTTCCTCTAGACCACTAACCTCTTCCAAAATCTTCTAATCCCTTCTTAATTTCGATTAAAAGGCTAATCCCATCTTTTCTAACCCTAATCCCAAGGTTAAATATTTAATTAAGGTTAAATATTTAATTTCCATATTTATTGAAAATATTTTAATAAATATTCCTAAAACTTAAGCTTTTGGAATGAATAACTTTTATTCCATGAAACTAAGGAGAAATCTAGACTCTTCTAGAATCTTCTCAAATCCACCCTCTTCACCCATCCTAATCCTTTTCTTTGTCCTAATCTAATCCTAATCCTACCCTTAAACCTTTGTGCAATCCTAACCAAGCTTAAGACTTTCCTAAACCAAAGTAAAGTCTTTCCTTCCAAATATCTCAACCACAAAGCATTTATTGCTTCCCCAAAGTCTTCAAAGCCTCTTAAAGCCCATTCATTGCTCTTACAAGCATTTATTTGGAGAGTTATGAGCTTGGAGCCCCCTTTGTTGACTCCTTTTTGCCCTTCCCTTCATCCACTCACCTTGTGACATGTGTCACCTCCTGATTGGCTGAGAACTAGCACAATCCATGTGCTTCCCTTTGAGTGAATCTTGGCCTCTCTTAAGGATTTCAATCCTGGCCATTCATTCCTCCTACCCCAAGCCTTAGAAATCCTATAAATACCCTCACTTCCTAAGGCAAATCATCTTTCAACTTTCAAACTCAATAGCAAAGTTATAATGTCATTTTCATTCTAGCATAAGCATAAACTCATCATTTTAGATCATTTTCAAGCTTAAATCACATCTAAATTAGCTTAAATGGATTAACATAGATTCATTTCTTGTTTTAATCTTAGTTCATTTATTTAGCTTTGCATATTTGTGTGTTCTTGAGGCCTTTGAGGCAAAATAGGTTCCTCATACCTATTTTGTGTCATTTTGGGTCTTCTTGATCCTCAAATCATCCTACTTTGCATGCTCCAAGTGCTTGAGTTTGCACACCCACATCCCTCTATATCTAAGCATATCAAACAGTGCATGGGCGCACCCGTTTTAAGCTTAAACTGAGGTGGCTTTGATTTTAGTTTGTTTACCTTTAAATTTGATTTGATTATATGCTATGACATTTGTTTGTCTTTGGCTTTCAAAACAGGTTTAGGTACACTCAAAATCCTTGTCTACAGTATCTTGTAACTCTTTCAAATTCATCATCCATATGTCCAGATCTGATATCCAATCTAGAGAATTCTTCAGTATATTCCCTTACAGTAGTATCCCTTTGCTTCAAATTGTGTAGTCTTCTCAACAAACTAACTTGATAATCACCCGGTAAGAATTTAACCTCCAATTTTCTTATCATCTTATCCCATACCTTGATCTTTTATTTTTCTCTTTTCTGTCGATCAAGTTGTAGATGTTCCCACCATAAAGATGTATTTCCTTTCAATTTTGTACCAAAAAACTTCACTTTCTTATCCACTGATGTACCTTCATATTCAAAATACTTCTCCTTTTTAGATATCCAATCCAACAATTCATCTGAATCTAAATTGCTACTATATTCAGGAGGATTGAAATGTGGTTTTACATTCATACTTGTTAAAGCTCTCAGGAATCTTTCTTCACCTTGTTCAAGAATAGGGGTTTTTCCTACTCCTTCTACTTCAACTTCATCTTCACTAACATCTTCAATAGGTCTTCCTCTTCTTGGGGCTATCTCAAAAGCTTCAAGCCTAGTAGAAATTTGTCTCAACATATCCAACATAGAAGGATCATCATCTCTCCTTCTTTAAAACATTTTCATAACCCTCTACAATTTTAGGCCAAACCGCAGTCTACCACCCTACAACCAATTTAACTAAGGATTTCTACAAATAAAACCTTTCTCTAATACCACTTGGTTTCTACAAATAAAACCTTTCTCTAATATCACTTGGTTTAGTTTCAAGGTGGGAGATTAACGCAATCAAGGATGGTGGATCCAATTAAGGACAGTCCAAACCTTGCAGCTTCAGAACAACACAGTGGAATACTCAACAACACAACAACAAAAAAATATTTTTTAACTCTGATTTTCATTAACATGCCTGACTTTAAGGCCTTTTGGGTTAGGGCCAATTATAATAAAATACAAATTTGCAAGATCCAAATAGATCCAATACAATCTTAGCTAGTTCAACTCTGAAGACAATCAGAAGCTAATAGAAACCCTAAGGCAGATCTAAACTTGAGCTCGCAAGCCTCCAAGAAATCTCCTTGTCTCCAAGTGTGCAAACCACTAGCTCTGCAACTACAAACTATCAGATAACAATCTGATCTGCAAGATCATGCAAGATCTTTTCCACAACTTCACCAACTCCATGTTTCAAAACCTCAAATCTAGTTCACTAAGTCTTCCAGGTCATGAACTTCTCTTGATCTCCTCATGCTCCCTCAAAATCTACCCCAAACATCCTATAAATACTAATCATCAGCCACAAGTCAGCTGGATGAAACCATTAACTCCCCCCAACAATTATTAAATGCAATACAAGTTGGCATCAAAATAGCCTTACAAACATTTAATCTAATATGTCAGCTTGTAACAACAACTACCAATAATAAATGCACCAAGTTGGCCCAAAAAATCACACACAACTGCAGTCGGTAAACCAAAATTACCAAGCAATAGTGAAATAACCAAGCATGATAGGCATCATTGAGCACTAGTGTCGACTGAGCACCACAAGCATCACCGAGTAACATTTTTACCTAGTGCTAGAGGCTACCAAGTTCCTTCAGTGACTGAGCTTCCTTCAATGACCAAGGCCATTGGTCAAGGCTACAACCGAGTAATACTGACCAAACATACACCTCCCATGTAGATTCACTGAGTACCCCATAATGCCCCTGCATCAGACACCCTAGGTTCAAAAAGATGTTCATATGTGAGAAGAACATCTTCCATGATTAAGCACATAAACCCCAAACTAGTTCTTCACATACAAGTCCTCCACCTTTTCATCTTGCATACTCTTCCACTTTAGCTTTCTCTATCTCTTCAAGTATTTTCTTGACAACACACAGGTTAGTTCTCCACACTGATCATTCATTTTCTCTAGATCCACAACCTCAACTTAGCTACCAATACTTAGGCTTCTCCTACTGAGCGTGGTATCTAGTAAAGGCATCAAGGAAAACTTCCTATCATCCTTCTCAATAGTAAACACACTCCTTACATAGTCATACATAGCTTTGCAATCATATTGCCAAGGTCTATCAAGAAATATATCACAACTATTCATATTCACAATGTCATATAACACAAGATCCTTATACTGGTCAATCTAAACATCAATAAAGCATTATTCTCTTACTTCTAGAGCATGAACATCTTGTAACTAGCCAATCCTATAAGGACAAGGATGCTTCATTTTATTCAACCCAAGTCTCTGAACCATGTCCTCAGCAACAAGGTTATCAGTACTACCACTATCAACAATAACATCACAGATTTTACCTCTAGACTTGCATCGGGTCCTAAACAAGTTACTCATCTAACAAGGTTCCTCCTTTGTCTTGAAGTTCTCAAATTCAGGTTCATCCTCATTCACCATAGTAGTTCATCAGTCACCAAGCTTCTTCTATGTACACTCAAAAGAATGGTGTGCTTCCTCCCCACATTTATAGCAAGTACCATTAAAGATAACTCTACCTATCTTCTTCTTAGGTTCCACAGGTTTCTGCTCATCTTCTGCATCAGTCAGTTTATCCTTCACCAAGTGATCAACCTTTTCTTTCCCTTGGGGGTTACTATGTTGTCTCCTTTTCAACTTATCTTTTTCCTTCAAAGCATACTGATAAGCATCTTCAAAAGAATCAATCTTTAGCATACCAAGCTCATCCTGAATATTGAATCTTAGACCATTCACATACCGAGCTACCTTTTCCTTACCAAGCTCTCGGTGTCTAGACCAAATAGTAAATTTGTATAATTCCTCGATATAATCTTCAAAAGATAAATCCTTCTATTTCAGATTCTGCAACTTATTAAAAAAGTCAAGCTCATAGTCAGAAGGTATGAACTTAGCTTTCAACTTAGTCACCATCAACCTCCATCGATTGATCTTTGTTTCACCTTCATCTTCTCTATCTCTTTGTAGTTCCTTCCACCAAAGAGAAACATGTCCTTTCAACTTTGTCTGTGCTAATCTCACCCGAAGAGGATCTTTAATTTCTTTCAACTCAAAGAAATATTCAAGTTCACCAATCCAATCAATCAAGTTCTCGGGCTTCAAAGTACCAGAGAAAGTCGAAACTTTCATTCAGTAACTGCTACTTAACTGAGCTCTAGATCTCGGCAACCGAGTAGTTCTATCTTCACCAGTTCTATCCCTCTAGTCATCACCACTAGATCCAGTAGGTTCAAAGTCTTTAGCAGCTTCCTCATAACCATCTTCAATACCAACATTTTGAGGTATACCAGTAATAGCTCTCATGATCTCAGTGATCATGTCATTCTTCATCAACTCCATCTTAGATCTAAAATCTGATTTCACCTTCTCTGTGATCCGGGATTCAACAGTATCAAAAAGATTAGAAATAACTCTAGGGTCTAATATTCTCAGAGAAATCCTTAAAGATATACAAAAACCCTCTGCAAAAAACCCTGACTGACCACCTTGTGGTAATCTCCAAGTTGTATGCAAGTCAGATCTCAACCTGCCACCTTGAACAAATAACTAGGGCAAGATCCACAAGTTCAGTGCTCCAGATCTGCAATCCACATCATATGATCTCTTCACCGACAAGATCAACTTCACAAGATCCACCTTGCTAGGTCAACCTTCACTCCACAAGATCAACTCTTAGCTTTGATACCACCTGATGCAGTCAAGGATGGTGGATCCAATTAAGGACATTCCAAACCTTGCAGCTTTAGAAAAACATAGTGGAATACTCAACAACACAACAATAACAACAAAAAAATTAACTTTAATTTTGATTGACATGCCTGACTATAAGGCCTTTCGGGTTAGGGCCAATTACAATCAGAAACAAATCTACAAGATCCAAATAGATCCAATACAATCTCAGCTAGTTCATATCTAAAGACAATCAGAAGCTGATGGAAACCCTAAGGCAGATCTAAACTTGAGCTCGCAAGCCTCCAAGAAATCTCCTTGTCTCCAAGTGTGCAAACCACTAGCTCTACAACTACAAACTATCAGATAACAATTTGATCTACAAGATCATGCAAGATCTTTTCCACAACTTCGCCAACTCCAGCTTTCAGAACCTCAAATTTGATTCACTAAGTCTTCCAAGTCATGAACTTCTCTCATTCTCCTCATGCTCCCCCAACATCTACCCCAAACATCCTATAAATACTAATCATCAGCCACAAGTCAGCTGGATGAAACCATTAACTCCCCTCAACAATTATTGAATGCAATACAAGTCAACATCAAAATAGCCTTACAAACATTTAATCTAACATGTCGACCTGTAACAACAATGACCAATGATAAATGCACCAAGTCAGCCCAATAAATCACACAGAACTCTAGTCGGTAAACCAAAACTACTAAGTGACAGTGAAATAATTGAGCATGCCAGGCATCACCGAGCACTAGTGTCGATAGAACACCATAGGCATCATCGAGTAACACTTTCACCAAGCACTAGAGGTTGCTAAGTCCCTTCAACAACCAAGCTTCCTTCAATGACTGAGGCCATCGGTCAAGGCTACAACTGAGTAACACTGGCTAAACATACACCTCCCATACAGATTTACCAAGTACCCTAGAATGCCCCTGCATTAGAGATCCCCAAAGGAGATGCCTAGTCTTGTAGCTAAGAGTAACACAAGGAAGAAACAACACAAAACTAGAGATAGAATGCATGATCCAATGTGTTTATTCAAAGATAAAACAACATACATATCAGACTATCAGTCCTTCCTAGTTATGGACATATACTTGAAATGAAACTCAATCCTAATTGTGATTTTTCAAAGTCTCATATCTAGGTTTCATGAACCAACTACTACTACCACTCAAGATACATCCAAGTTATTATATATAGGAAGCACCTCTATAGGTCAACTAAGAGAGAATTACATTCCCCAAGAAGGAAATGTGTACAAACAAATAGGTCAGACCAAAATGAATCAAAGATCCAAGAAAGGAAACAAAAAGATGTGTGATCATATGAAATGATTCACAGGAGATCCACTAACACACACTATGATCACAATGGTTGGGAGCCAAACATCAATGACTACACATAAAATCTCCAAGTAGGTCTAGGTAAGAAACATACACGTTACCCACAGATAGAAAATGGATCAAATCTCAAACACCCACAAACAATAGGAGATGTGATCATAGGAAGATGATCCCATATAGGTCTAGAATAAGAGTTTACGATCACAGATTCCATATCAAACAAATGATGATTAGTCATCATAATCTCTCCAACCGGTAAACAATAAAAAAATAAAAAAGAATTATTTTTGGGTGATGCAAGATTGCAATGAACCCAAGATGCTCCTGCATGATATGTGCTAGTTTCCCCTTGGTATTTGGGAAAATAATATTTTTATAAGCTGAGATGAGCATAAGGATATTTCCCAGTAGTAGCATCAACATCAATATTACCTTGATCAATGAGGTCCTGAACTAAATGTTTGAGTTTCATTCACTTTTTTTATGGTATGACATTTGATCCAATGATAGTAAAAATACTCATTATCTTGTACCAATCAAGTTTTGGGTTGGAATAATTAAAAGGTTGGGTTTGTGTATAGAAAATCATTTTTGGAATTTTGGGGAGAATGTTGGAAGATTTCTAGGATATCATGCATATATGTGCTGACGTTGATGTCAATGTATTTCTACTATTTGAGATAGTAATCATGTGATGTTATGTGATTTTTTTGGTTTGGTATGGCTATTGTATTAAAGATCATATGTTGCATATGTATGACTAGTTTCCAAGATGTTTGTAGTTGACTCATTTCAATTTATAGATATTTTCATGATAATTTGAGTGAGATATTGGTTTTTGAGTTGGTATAGGTATTCTGAGATAATCAGTGGTGAAAGTGTTTCAATATTTGGTTTGGCAAGGTTTGGTATTGTAATATTTTGGTCTATGGACCTTGTGGCATGTTTAGGACATGTATTTTTATCCATAGATTGATTGGTTCATGATTTGGTGGATCACAAGCTATTTTTATTGATTAACAGAGGCTCCTATTGATTTCTTGAGGTTAAGTTGAGAATCACTAATGATTTTTTAGATTAGAGTTGTTGAGGATATTACTATGGAATTTCAATGTGCTTTCTCACATTTCTAGATCGATTTTCATTCATGTTTTTGGATTTCATTGATTGGTGTGATTATGTGTGAATATTTTTAGTTGGTGAGTTCATTTCTCTATGTTCTTGGCTGACTTGGTGATGTAGCATGTTGTGATGGATTAAGGCATAATTATTGGATCTATAGTGTGTTTGAGGTTGAAGATTTGGATCATTATTATGTCTTAGAAGACATATAGTGGATCACATTGATGATTGTATTGTAATTGATTATTTATTTTATAATTAGCTGTAAAGGGTTTAACTGACCTTGTATATTCTTTCAAGGTTGATGAATTGTGTAAATGAAATTGTATCCCTTTGTGGATCATGTGTATGGGTTTATGTGTGAAGGTATGTGAAGAGGCATGAGTAGAATCTATTATTGAGGTAGAGATCATATTTGTATGTACTTCATTGTAAATATACAAACATAACAAAGATGCTATTAGTTAGTTTATGATTTGTGGATTGTTGTCAAGTGTGGATTGTAGTTCATATCATTGTTGTATGGAAATGATAATTCCTTTGGTTCATAGCCCTTATTGTATTTGAAAAATGAGCTCTAGGCAGTGTTCTTGAATTCATGTACATTGTCCTTGTAATACTCCTAACAGGGTATAGTGCTTTTAAAGGAGTACATCATTTGTGGGTTCCATCCCCACCATGGTTTTTTCCCTAACCGAGTTTCCACACAATAAATCTATGTGCTATAACTTTATGTATTGTTATAGATCATTGGTTTCATGCTTAATTATCATATCCATGGTTTAAGGTTTAGTTTATGCTACTTTGTTTCATATTTATGAGTTTTGGACGCAATTGATTCACCCCCCCAACCTCTAATTTGTGTGGTGCTACCTTATCTATATCACTTGGTATTAGAGAAATTTCCTCTTTGTGAATCTTAATCACTTGATGTGATCCATAATGACATATTTTAAGTAGGATAGTATAAGATTTGATGGCACTAATTATTCATTTTGGATAAGATGCATGAAGAAATATTTGAGATGCATTGGGGAAGAACTTTGGTAAGTCATAAAGAAGGAATATAATCCTTCTACAAATATTTCTATTGCTACTCCTCATGAAAAGAAGAAAGATTAATCTCACACCAAAGAAATTGAAGCATTTTTTAGCATCTTGACTGATTCAGAGTATTCAAATATCACAGATTCAGAGACTAGACATGATATTTGGACAAAGCTGGAGACCTCGCATGAAGGTGACCCCTAAGTGAAGTAGGAGAAGTTGTAGACCCTAAAAATAAAGTATGAATCCTTGAAGATGAGTGAAGATAAGAATTTTACTTCCTATTTTTAGAAGGTGAATGAACTATTTTTTACTATCAAATGTATTGGTGGTACTTTGGAAGAAGAGGGGATTGTTGCTAATATTTTGAGGTCCTTTCCTTCTTCCTAAAATCACAAGGTTGTTTCTATTAAGGAGATTGGGATAGTGACTACTATGACAAGAGACATGTTGATTGATAATTTGACTACTTTTGAGTTGAGAGAATTTGGTGTTAACCTTCCTAAAGTTGAATCTGCATTCAAGGTTTCTATTTCTAAGGATAAGAAGAAATATGACCCTAGAGAAAGTTCATCAAAGTATGTATCTATGTATGCAAAGGAGCTGGAATAAATTGAAGAAGAATAAGAGAGAAAGATTGAAGAACTTGAAGCCTTTATTTCTCAGAGAGTGCCTAAAGGAGTTGGTAAGTGTGAAGGAAAGTCACCTCTAAAATATTTTTCCTATAATAAGATTGGTAATTTTTCTTCAAGATGTCTTGAGAGAGTTCCAAAGAATAAACCTAGGAAATTTTAGCCTAAATATCAAAATAAATGCTACTATGCTGCTAATGAAGGTGTAACCAATGATTAATTTGAAAAAAGTGATAAAAAGTGATGATGAATGGGTGTTTATTTCTATTAAGGAAGAATATATGATCCCTAATGAAACCACCAATTGCATGAATGTGGAAAGAGCCCTTGTTGCACATGTTGAAGAAAAGAGTTTATGGGTTATTGACATTAGATGTTCACATCATATGAATGCAGATAATATTAAACTTGTGAGCTTGGAAAGGTATGATGGTGGTGCTGTTAGATTCAATGATGACACTCCTTGTCTGATCTGAGGTAGAGGTTCCATTACTCTTTATGGTAAGAATAATACTAATGATAGTTTATATGTTGAAGGACTAAAGCATAGCTTGTTGAGTATTGGAAAACTATTTGGCAAAGGTTATGACCTGAAATTCAAGGATGGGAAGTGTAGTGTAGACACCTAAAAAGCCTTTACCAAAATAAAAATATTTTATTTTGTAAAACCCCTGATGACATCATCATTTGTTAATTAATTAATTAATTAATTTATTTATTTATTTTTATGCCATTAATTCCTCATATTTTAATTAGACACATTTAATTAAAGAATCCCTCCCTAAAGCACTTAAATCAAATTTGAGTAATTTTCCCCCATTTATTGAATCATCATTTAATAAATGATGTCACATTCCTTAAATAAATTTTATATTTATTTAATCCCTCAAAACCCTAGTGTAGACCCCTAAAAAGCCTTTACCAAAATAAAAATATTTTATTTTGTAAAACCCTTGATGACATCATCATTTACTAATTAATTATTAATTTAATTTATTTATTTATTTTTATGCCATTAATTCATCCTATTTTAATTAAACACATTTAATTAAAGAATCCCTCCCCAAATCACTTAAATCAAATTTGAGTAATTTTCCCCTATTTATTGAATCATTATTTAATAAATGATGTCACATTCCTTAAATAAATGTTATATTTATTTAATCCCTCAAAACCCTAGAATCTTCTAGACTTTCCTAGACTTTCCTAAACTTTCCTAAACCCTTCCTAAACCAACTTAGGAGGTGATTCCCACATTTCTTAGCCTAAACTAGTCTTCTTTGACTTTTGGTCAAACCCCCTCATTAACGAGCCTTAAAGACTCATTAATGGCCTCTTACACACTCTTTAAGGCTCTTACAAACTCACAAATGAGGACCGTGACTCTTCTTTCCACTTGGTTCCCTATGCACACTTCCCTAGTGTTTCTCACATGTGTGAGAAACCTTAACCCTTATCCATCTAACCTTACCCCTAACTATACCCCAAACCCTGACTCTGACCCTAACTCCACTACCTAACCCAAGCCCTTCCTCAAATCCTATAAATACCCTCACTTCTTAGAGAAATTTACCAATTCACATAATCATTCCATAGTAGTGTTATAATGCTATTTTACTCCTAGATCTTAGCTTTTAACATATTTGTTAGATTAACTCTATTTTGTGCTAAAATAGATTATCCTAGAATAGCTTAATGGATTGAATCTAGTTATTTGTTAAGCTTTTCTAATCATTTCAGTATCATATAATGTTTCATTTGGAAAATCAACTCTAGATTAATCATTTTGCAGTCTGGTTTGCATTTCATCTGCATTAGGGAATTGCTCCAAGTGTTTTGAGAGCACACCCACATCCCTCAATCAAGAATGAATCAAACGGTGATAGGGTGCTCCCGTTTAAGTTCTATCTGAATGTCCTTGCGAATAGATTTTTCTATATGTTTAGGAATATGCTGTTATAATTTTACTAACTAATGTTTGAATGTCTACACCTATTCTAAATAGGTTAGGTTCACTTTGCACACATTTTTGGCATGCTTGGTGGGACCGACTTCATGGGATCTTTACTAACATTCTAATATGGTTTGGAGTGTTTTTATGATTTTTCAAGCTTGTAGGTTGAGGGAGAATTTGGAATTATTCTTCATATTATTATTCTTATTCTTCTTCTATTCCTTCTACTTCTTCTTCTTCTTGCGAGATCTTGGCTTATTTTCTAGAAAAATCAATAAAGAGGCACTTTCACGAAAACCTTTGTAACTTTTGCATACAAGCTCCATTTTTTGCCATTCAAGAAGCACCAGAAAGATGGTTTAGAGGTCTATCCAAATATGTAGACAAATGTACTAGATTCTATACCAAAAATTAGGAATAGTCAGTAGGATCGTGAATTAATGATAAAAAATAGAATTAACACACTTAATCCTAAGGTCTTAAAATGAACATTGTATGAACTCATAACACCTTATCATTTCAATTTGGGCTTAAAATTAACAAAGGATAAAATTGAACAAGGAAAATATTACACACTTTTTTTGGTGCTTAAAATGAACAACAACCAAGTCTTGAATGCCTAAGGGATAAAAGAAAATCAATGCAATAAAACATTTTGTTTTAGTGCTTGAAATCAATCAAGCAAATCTTGAATAACTCTAAAGGATGAAATAGATAAAAATAAATTATTTCATTTAAGTTTTAAATCACATTCAATCTTGATTGAAAGAAAGGAAATCAAAGGCAAATCAAAGAAAACTTCATTCTTTTAGTCCTAGAAAGCAAAAAATCTTGAATGCTAAAAGGAAAAAACTCTTGCAAATATTTTTAAAAGGCTTTTTTGTTTTCAAGGAATGAAATTTGCATCCTAAATCATATGTGTTTGAAGGTCATATCATAAAAGCACACTTAATAAAATTGGAAAATGAACTCTTCATGATGTGTTTTTAGGATTTTTTCATATTTCTGTGAATCCCATATAAATCTAAGTGACGTAAAAAAGGTTGAACTTGGATGAGTTCACTTGTTTTACTGCTAGAGAAGCCTGTCCAGAGATAAAAGTGCTTCCTCTTTGGAGAATGACTTCAAACATGTACTTCCTCAACCGGTGTAGAAATAAAGCATTGAGAAAACTCTCGCTTCATCCCCTCAAGCTTAGGTGATGCATGTTGATGGTAGCCTGATGTAAGTGAATATCCCTACTATTTTAGCATGGTCAACTAGGCTCTTAAGTGAGTCACACATGTACAAACCAATTGGGAGGACACCAAAGACCTAATTAGACACTTGTTAAATCAGAGGCTTCTCGATCTACTCTCAAAGGTATCTAAATCTTTGTGCAAGGATTGATCCCTATGGTTTCTTGGATCACCTTAAGACACTTACCATATATATCCCTTTTAGGGGTATCAAGCTGTGGGAAAAGATTTTGATACTAGCCTTCCCTTAGGTAGTTCTTCTTGAAGTGTTTTCAAAGTTACAAACTCAGTGTAACCATCTATCAAAACATAAACATCTTTTGGAAGCATTATCAAATTCAATGGTAAATTATTTACTTGTATCCCACAAAGTTGCTTTGTCCTTTATCGAGATTGTTTTCAGAGTGTCTTTGTTAAGTTTATCCTTTGCCATTGGAGACATCAAAATTGAGCCAAAACTTGATCAAAATCTTTCAAACATCCTCCCAAAAAAGGTGCTTCAAAATCAGACACTCAAGAACCTTGATTCAATCCAATTGCCAAAAGCTATGTCCAATTTGACCAAACACAAGAAAGCTAAACTTCCCAATTCCTGAGTCTATCAAGAGAAGAATATTGCAGAAAGAGACCTAAAATATCACAAACCCATCTGAGAGGCAATCCAAGTAGAAGAGAAGTATCAAGAGAAACTATATAATGTGGTCTATAATGCCAGAGTGAAACAATTTGCATACCAGTTCCAGGTTAATTGTCACTATATCAACCTAGAGAGTGAAGACTAGTTCGGCCCCGTCATATATCCACCATTCCTTCAGAATCTCACTATCCTATCTCAACATCCATTACATTCTAGATCATCCTTAGACTCATCATTGCATCACCATCCATCCTTAGGTGTATTTTTTGACATCTTCTTAGTTGCATCATAAGTCATCCCTTTTTAGCTACATCTAGGTCATCCTCTTATAAATAACATCATTCAGTCATCCTGTCATCATCTTTCAATCAACAATCCACAAATCAGAATCCTTGTCATTATCCTTCATCCTCATCCAAATCCCAGAATCCAACATCTAAGTAAGAAACCCACCATCCTTGAACCAAATCTAGTAAACCCAATCCAAAACACTTAGTGTCTTATCCTTTGATTTTCTTCAAATCCTTATCCTAAATAAAAAAATCTCCACCCTTTGACAGAGCATTTTCTAGGGAATCCATACTTATCCTTATAAGCCTCATCATCTCGAGCAAGAGATTAGCATGTATTGATAAGAATCTTGTCAGCTGAAGATCATTAGTCTATCCTAGGTTGAAAATCCAATCCTATTTGATCCTACATCAGGAAGCAAGAGACTCATTTAACTGATACTTAGTAATCCTCCACCATCTTCCACCAATCATCTATCATCTCCTCGATCAAAATCCAACATCCACCCATCTTTCAGCATCTCACCATTGTTAAGTTGCTCCAAGTCTATGCATCACATCCTAGAAATCCACCATCTTTAGAGATTCTTTAGATCTTCATCCATTATCCTTAGAGTTCTTCCATCTATCCAGCATCTACATTTTCATCTTTAGATCTGCATTCCATGCCTTCCAAGACACGATCCAAGAGGAGAAGGAATATGGATCCCAACTTGGCCACTAGTTCGTTTGATCCTAACAATCTTACTAGTGTGATGGTAACCTACAATCCATAAATCCCACAAATTGAGAATGTATGGGATGAGCCCAACACCCCCCACTTCATTTTCCATGGAAACATTCATGAGCCATCTAGGGCATGCACAAATAGTAAGTGCACTTATTGATCATAATCAACAAGCCATATTGGCTAACTTTGTGCAAGAAGGTATGCCCATTCCACCACATCTCCAACCTTGCATCTGCATAAACACCATCAAAATCCTAGCAGAAGCATATACTCCCATGATCCAACACATCCCTAATCCCAACTTACACATATCTTAGGAAGCCTCATCTATTCCCCATCTTCTACAAAGTAGCTTTGCAAGTCCTACAACACAAGTAGCAACACAATCCACTCCATTTTCCATTATGGGAACACCATTATCTTCTATGGCATCTCAAGCCATCACCAAATCCCAAATCTTTGCGCAAAACCAACCACCACCTCTTACACAATCCACTGCACAAGAAATTCCTCCACCATCCATGAGCCAACTAGCATCACCATTTCTAGGGACAACGCAAAATTTTCCCTCTTTTACCCAAAAAAACTTCCACATCAGCATCACCCTTTCTGGGGGCAATGTAATCATTTCCTTCCTTTTCTTAGCAAGCCTCCACATCAGCATCACCATTTTCATGGGCCACTCAAGCATTTCCTTCAACTTCCCAAACATACATTCCACTTCCACCTTTCATTTCCAATACACAAGCCCAGCAAGCTACCTTCACAATGAGGATGCCTTCCATGGGGTCTCAGAATCCTCCATCAACATCACAAATCTCCACATCTACATTACCAACATTCTCTGTATTGCAACTCCTGCCACAAACTGGTTCTCATTGGGGCCTCAGTCAAGAAGAAATGCAAGCCTTAGGCATACCTATCCAATCTCACATATCCATGCCTACAAACCAACAAGCAAATTTTCCTCAAGAAGCACAAAAGAAACAATCGTAACCTCCGCTAGCTTCATCCTTTCCTTCTTACACCAACTATTTGTATGTGCCACCCACTGTATCTCAAGCAGTACCATAGCCACAACAAAAGAGTTCATCTCACCTCGCTAGCTACCTTGCACAACCACCTCCTATCACTAGCTTCCCAACATCCATTCCACCCCTAAGTAATGTAGGAATGCATCCCACCTACATCAGCCAAGTGCACCAAGGACCATCCTATCAGCAAGCTGGACCATTCCATCAACTTCTTGTTAGTACCTAAAATTGCAGATGATCAAAACTAATCAGAAAACTTTTGATACTTAACTCTTGTAGTGCCAATAGATGCATCTATCAATAATAAACACTAAGGTATTAAGGATCTAGATCCTTCTTCACTTTGATCTCTCAGCTACAGGTGGTTATACCTATCAGATTTAATTCTCTAAAAATCACAATAGTTAGCTGTATGCTTGATACATATATAAACATATAACTTTGTTTAGAGAAAACTTCAAAATATATTGTTATTCATTTTATTGATGGTGAAAACTATGTAACTTAAACAATGACCAGTGCCAAATCCTAGGGCATTAGAGTCAACTAAAACACACATCTACAAAAAACCTTCAAATCAAATAACCCCAAAACTTAGATAAAATGCCTTACAAATTACCCTCTCATGTATACATACTATCATCAAATTCTTGCATATATTATGAATTATCTGAGACCTCACTTAAGATTTACCCTTCCCTTGAAAGAAACTTAAGTTTTAACCCCACTATCTACCTTGCAGATGATGTATCAAAAATGCCTTATAGATTTGATATATAAAGAAATCCAAATTCACACATGAAGACAACAAAACATATACAAGGGATTTCAGTATATTTTCATTGATGAATCTTCTATATAAGTACATTCAGAGACTAAGATTTCTTAGAATCAAAACACTTGATGTAAAAACTCCTATTACAATAAGTATTCCACCACCCTTTACAAAACAAAAAACTTCCTATATATACTAACCATCTTGGAATCCTTAAAATAAGGATGCAACAAGCTTTGGATAGATAATGATAGTGACTTGCACTAGAATACAAAATATATTTAAATTAAATAGAAAAAGGGGAAATGGCACCAAAAAACTATTTCTTCTCATAGTGAATCCCCTTGAGTGGCACCTTTGTCTATTGGTATTTAGATAACTACAAAAAGTTTTTGTGTGGATGATGACCGCCATTCAGCTAACCTAAATCAACCTCTTTATAATAATTACTCTCCTTGTGCTCATAGATCAGGTGCAATGTTGGAATTCACTCCTCTTCCATTTCTTCTACATCAATTACTGCTAGTTTATTCTTCTTAGGTTTAGTGCTTTTGTCCCATGCAACAACCTCTTCCTCTGAAGGGAAGGTGTATTCTTTTAGGCTTTGCAACATTTTAACTTGTCTATCCCATCTTGAGTTAGTGATTACCTTATTGTCAACAACAAATTTGGTACATTCATTTTTAGTTTTGAACATGTCATCCAGAGTATTGTTGAACCTATCTATGTCTAAGGAGCCATCATTATTTAAAAACACCTCCTTCCTAGTCACCAATTGACTCATGTTTGATTTCCATTCCTCAACTCCTATGATGTTACCATCATCTTTACAAATTAGAGGGAGGTACTTGCTAAAATTTGGGCCAAAAATATCCATTTTGGCTCTCACTTGATTTGCCTTGCCTTTGAAAATTCCCCAAACAACACCAATTTGTTCTAGCTTTATTCCAACCTCAATCATTGATTCTAGAATGTATGTCCTATGTGGTTGCAATACTTCAAGCTTCTCAAACAAAGCCCCTCTGCTAGACCAGATGTTGAAAAGTGGCTCTAAACTAGCCATAGCATCTTTGATGCTGTCATTTATTTTCTACAACATAGAGTATGAATTATGGACTGAGTCCATTTTACCTTTAATCTCCTCATACCTATGTTGCAAGATATTAGTGAGTACTTTGAGAGCTACTTCTATCTTTTCCTTTTCTGAATCCCCTACTACCTCAATGGGAGTCTCTGCCATTGACTGGACTACAACTTCAATCTATAGGACTAGAGGAGGAGATTTCTTAGAGGCCTCTTCAAGTTTAGCTTTTTCTTCTTCAAGCTCATCCTCTAATGCCTTTCGCTTCATTATTCCTATGTCTCTATCCTTTTCTATGGTCATTTTTTTTTCAAATAATTTTGCATACCTATTCGATAGTTGAGCTGTCTTAGCTTCATTTAGATGTGCAAAATGGGTCACTGCTTTAGACAACTCCAGATCACTGGTGTTTTGGATAGTCCAGATGATCTGAGTCCCCTCTATTTTCTCCTCTACACTAACTAGGGAAGGTTTTTGAGTTCTTGGTGCAAGGGACCACATTGCTAGATCCTGTGATTTGGGGTTGTACCCACATCCTTTGATCATATCTCCAACCTGGGTTTCATGGGAAAGACAACCCTCAGCTTGCCTTCTAATTTGATCAATTATGAAGGCTGATAATAGATCCCATCCTGGCACTAGGAACATCCCAGTGGATTTGGCTAGTTTCCTGGTATCTTCAATAGAGATAGTCCATGACTTTGGATCATAGGTAGCTAAGGCCTTCAATGTCTCATTGTTTGGGTCAGTGCCCTCAGGTATTATTTTAGCAATCACCCGCTACTTCCTCCATATCAGGAAGTTCTTAAACTCTTCAATTTTTATGAGCTGATCATCACTAAGAAATTCTTCTTGGTATATTTCCCTTTCATCCTTACCAAGAATCAGGGGCAACTCCAGCTCTTCTTGTGTGGCCATCTTCTTTCCTTCTCTAATGGTTTTCCTCAAATGGTGATGATATGATCTATCACCGGGCACTAAGGCAGAAATCCCATCAACTTCTTTGTTTTGTTTCTTTCTTTTAGAGGGCTCTCCTTCCTCAAGTCTCTATTTCTTTTGTGGAGGCCCAGAGACATCCTCTACCTTAGGTGCATCCTGACTTATATCAATGATAGGGGATTCATTAACCTAGGGTGGACTATCACCTTCTTGTGATTCATCAATGTATTCTTCATAGTCAGAAGAAGAATAATCTATTTTTAATTCTAATTTCTCTTTAATTTGACCCTCTAATTGGCTAGATAGGGTACCATGCATTTCTATCATTCTGTGCATTCTTTTCAAGTATGGGAGGTCAGGGAAAAAACCTCCAAAGGAAATTTTAGCATTTCTGACTTGAGCCTCTAACTTCAAAAGGTCATAAAATTTGGTAAGTCTTCTACCAATCTCATCTTTATCCAATAAATTTCTCACTACATCCTCCTCATCACACCCCTCATGCTCCCTGATTGTACCAATGTGGGGGATTAGTGTCATTTTGGTAGTCCTAATAAAATTTTTAGAGTCCACATACTTGTAAATACTAGAAATCATCTTGAAATGATTCAACCATGAGCTGAGTTGTGGTAATGCTCATTTACCAATCAGGAAGTTATCTATCCTGAACTGCCATGGAGTTAAAGTCCCTTTTTGTGGGGTGTCAGGTGCTCTTTCTCTATCCATATCAACTACCAAATGAATTCTAATTGGGAAATTCTTGGAGGCACATACTTTGGGAGTATGTGTGGAGGCTGTGGGCATCCATATACCTTATTAGTATGAAATTATCACCCAAGTAAAATTCACCCCAATTATGGCCTGCTTGCCATTTATCAACATACTGTTGGGGCCTAAGAAGCCTTAATAACCTAGTTGGTAGCCTTGTTATATTGGTTCCCAACAAATTAAAAATTGGCAAAACTATCCAATTTTGGAAGTACAAAAATCATTTTCATTTGAAGTATAATTCAATAACCTCAACTAATACTCCACTAGATTGGGTTGTCCCTCAAACATTATCCTAGGCCTTAGCATATGCATGTCCAAACTGTTAACATTGAAGTATAGAATCAAATGCATTAAGAGGGAATAATGCATGAACCTTGTTGGCTTCTTGTCCTCCTTAATCATCATCAAGCCTTCATGAATTTTTTCAATTACATTTGAATGTAATCATAATCTATATTTGCATGTGAGTTCTAGATGTCTAGAATAATCATTAGGATATCTATTGCAATCATCTCTGCATCTCCATCCATCCCTAAAACTCTATATAACCCATAGGCTAGATAATTCATATAGAAATTGAGGGCTTTATACTCATAGGGAACATTTATATGTGCTGGGAGAGGGGTAATATATTTTCCAGTCCTAGGGATATGCCTAACCATCTAGGATTTTACAACTCCTACTTGACTTGAATACTTCTGTTTCACTTTCCTTAGGTCTATCTCTATGGAGGATGAAGAATATAAATCATAAGCTTTCATGAAAGATCCTCTATCCAGAGTCACTAAGGCTGATTGGTCACTTTTTCTAATGGTTTTTGATATGGGATCATAAAGCCTAGCTAATTCAATTATGAGGTCAACATCTAAGAAGACATCAGGAACAATTAACTTAGGCATGCCTAAAACCCATGCATTGAAAATGGGGATAGCTTTGGAACGGTTATTATAGAAGTAGTTGAATAACATGTAGCCAGAACATGAAGGAGTAATAGGATCCCTACAATCTACCATATAGTCAAGAAAGACTTCATCACTAACTTTTCTATTTTGATTTGATCCAGGGAGCAATTTGTTAAAATCTTCTGAGAAATTGGGCTTCTCCTTATCCTCACCACCTTGTTCCATAGTCTCCCCACTAGATGAAGCTCGACTTGATTCTGGTTCTCATTTTGCAATTCTGGATACCTCTTAATTCTAAAAATTCATTCTGCTCTCACATACACACACACACTACTATTTCTTTCTGAAAACTATTAACTCTTAATGCAAGAATGTCCTGTCTATATATCATTGATCATTTAATGCATAGGAATTATTAAGATCAATGCAAATCTTCCCTAAGTCATATGAGCATTCAATTCTATGTAAGACCAAAATTGAAATAGAGCTAGTTGTAATGTTAGATGTTGACAGTTTGCATTTAAAATTCATAGAGAAGTAAAAAGAATGATTACTATGACATCCTTTTTAAAACCCTTGAGTACTAACAAAAACTCTCAATTATGATTTGATTGGCTGGATTTCTCACTTTTTCCATCCTGGTAGAGTACCTTTCCATGTAATAGTAGCTCTTTTCTCCTTTTCATTAATGTGAACTTAACCAGGAGCTATTTCAAGATCAAGTGACTGAAGGTCTCTCTTGATCTTGAAATGATTTACTTAACTATGTTTTAACTCGAAGATCAAGCGACATAAGGTTTCTCTTGATCTCAAAATGTTTTCTTAACTCATGGTTTTATTCGGAGATCAAGCGACTATCATCTGATCTTATCTATATCAACGGTCCTCATATAAATTTCAGACCTTTTCCTTAACTCATATATGATCTCCCAATTTAGCGACAGAAAGATTTCTCCAAATCTCATAAACTTTAACTTAACCATAGTTCCTTTCTGAGATTCAACATCTGAATGTGTTCGCTAAGTCTCCAAATCATTTCTTTAACTTCAGTTATATCATGATATCAAGTGACTGAAAGCATTCTCATGATCTCTGAATGATTTACTTAACTCAATTTTAATCCTGAGATCTAGTGACAACTATGTTCTCATGATCTCTGAATATCTTTACTAACCATAGTTATATTATGAGACTCAGTGAATACTATTATCTCTAAATTTCTAGATAAAGTCCTTACCCTTGGTCTAATCCTGAGATCAAATGTCGACCATTGATCTTCAATACCATCCATGGCTCTTTGTTGAATCGTCGAATGTTTCAAGACTTAACTATTTTATCATGAGATCAAGCAAAAAACTTTAGTCACTTGATCACTGGATACAAAGTCATTAACTATTTACCAATATATGGAGATCACGCGACTGAAGAAATCGACACCCTTTTATAACTTGTTGCTAAATCACCAGATGTTTTACACTTAACTGCTAGGTCTTGGAGATCAAGCGAACACTTCATTCGCTTGATCGCTAAATTTTTTCTTGCTAGCCGCCAAGACTTAGAGATCATGAGATAAATGCCCTACTAAATCTTGAGATCAATCACTAACTATAAAGTCATGCTTGAGATATAACGACAATCATTGATCAAGAATTCAATTGATGGCTTGTGCTTAATCACTGAATATTTTCTTACTTCACTGTCATATTAAGTGAATGGGAGAAAAATGTTGCGCTAGGTCGCTAGATGTTTAGAGGAAACTACCAGGAATCATGAGAATTGGAGATAGCATTGTCGGAAGGTCGCCAAATGGATTCACTAACCACCAACTTAACTGGAGATCACACAATTGAAGAAAATGAAATGAAATCCAAGGCTTGTCTCTTGTTCTCTGAATGAAAAAGGACTTAACAAATCTATCATGATATTTTGCAAACACTAAGGAAGATGAATGACCACATGCACATATGAAAGCTTTAAGTGCCTCAAAAAGTAACATGAGAACATAAAAACTAGGGCATACTCATGATATTTTAAAAGATAAAAAACCATATTGAGGACAAAAAGACCCAGGGCAAGGATACTTAGACATTTTTACACCTAGTGGACTTGACATTTTCATTAAATGGATAATTTCTTATAGAGTCTTAAAATAATTGATAAAGAAGAAGGATTTAGATGTTGGCAAGATGTAAAAGTAAAACTTCTCAGAAAAACCTAAAAATTACTCCAATAGTGGCTCTATCTAAGGATGCTTGAATGCAAATTCATAGCAAAGAATCTAGAATCTCTGGGTGGTAGACCAAACAAAACCATTAACCTACTGCACAAAAACAAACTCACAACCAAAATAAATACACAAATTGAAAGTAAACACACCTATATACATTTTAGAACTACTATGCATGGAAAAGATTAGGATTTAATTGAAGAAAAATTTCAGAAATTGTCCATGCACTGGCAATCCTTGTTCTTCACCATCCATATTTTTCAGATAATATTTATCCTTTCCATGAATTTGATGGATAACCTAAGGACCCAACCATAAGGATTCAAATTTTTTGTGCTTTCCTTTATCTTCAGCCCTAGCATTCCATTGAAGGACTAGATCTTCATGCTAGAATTTTGTGACAGTAGCTCTCTTGTCAAAGAGATATTTCATCTTTTGTTGTAGTCTTATATTTTCTCTTTGACCTTCTCTTCTTACTTCATCCAGTTCAACTAATTGGATCATTCTATTTTGAAAAGGATCACATATATCCAATCCCTCATCTTGTATGAATTGGTAAAAATGTAGAAAATTGTTCATAGGTAGCCTAGACTTTATACTATAGACTAGCTCAAAAGGAGACTTAGCTATAGCTCTTTTTTTCTATAATTCTATTTGCCCATAATGCTAACTTCAACTTTGCATGCCAAGTCCTTTTATTCTTCTTCAATTTTTTTCTTCAAAATTTGTAGAATGCTTTTATTGCTTGATTCCACTTGCTCATTGGCATGTCAATGATATGGGGATGAATATGAAAGAATAATGCCCATTTATGAGTAGAAATCAATGAATTCTTTTGACCTAAAACACATAGCATTATCCATTACTAGTTTAATGGGAACACCAAAATTTGTCACTACATTGTTCATCAAGAATTCAATCACCACTATGCTTGTAGATTTCTTTTTGGGGATTTTTTCAATCCATTTAGTGAAATAATCAGTTGCAACAAGTATCCAAATATGTCCTCCACTGGATTTCTCAGTAAATTCCCCAAGAAAATCAATACCCCACATGGAAAAAGGAGCTTCTGCAACCACAAGGTTTAACATCAATGCTCCTGAAAACTTTATCTTATTGGAGAACCTCTAGCATGGTTCACACTTCCTCACAAATAAATGAGTATCCTTAAACAAGACAGGCCAATAGTAACCAGCCCTTAGAATTGTGTGAGCTATTTCTCTGGCCAAATGATGTCCTCCACGCAATCCAGAATGCATTTCTCTTAAAATTCTCTCAGATTTCCCTTTATCCAAACACAAGAGAAAAATCCCATCATTATCCTTCCAATATAAGTCACCTTGTAATAATACATATATTTGAGCTTGCAGTTTAAGGCTTCTCCATTGATTGTCATTTAAACCCTTTGGGCAACTAGTATGTTTGAGAAAATACACAATATTAGTATACCAAGGTTGCATCTCAATACTAGTGATTGTTCCTTCACTTATGTCAACATTATTTACTTGAATTAGCTCCATATTTTCTTCTGTCATCAATTTGGCCCATCCCAAACTCATAACCAACTTGGTTTTATGGATCTGTAAGTCAAATTCATGGATTCTATTAATTAATTTACATCTTTTCCTTGTTACCTCACTCTGTACCAGAATATCTTTCACTACAACATAAGGAAAATAGGCATTTACCTTAGCACAAACTAGATAAGGTCTAAAAGCCTTGACTTCCTTTACCAATGGATAGGCCTACTTTTCCATCAGTTCATAGTTTAGCTTAGCTGACTACAATGATTTTCTGAAGAAAGCAATGGGATGTTCAAATCCTTCCCCATCCTTTGTAACAACACTACTACAATGGTGTGAAAAGATGCAAAAGAAAATAATGAAAAAGGTTTGGAGTAATCAGGAGATACCAAAAGTGGTGCTTCTTGGATTGTTTTCTTAATTTTCTCAAAAGCCTCTTGTGCTTCCTGATTCCAATCAAGTTTCACATCCTTTTTTTGAAGCTTGACTAACTCTGCAAAGTTAGCAATGAATCTTCTGACAAAATTAATTTGTCCAAGGAAAGATGACACACCTTTAAGGTTTTTGGGAGTAGGAACCCTTTTAATAGCTCAAACTCTCTCAGGATCAATCCTTGTTCTTTAGACACTATATGCCCTAATAGATTCCCTTCAGTGACAACAAAATGACATTTCTTAGGATTTAAAGATATGCCAAACTCCAAAGCTTTGACTAGGACCTTTTCCAGGTGGTTGCAATGATCATTAGCCCTTTTAGAATAAGATGTCAAATCATCCTGGTATACCACCATGAGAATATCAATAAGATCTTTAAAGGCTACATCCATCACTAGTAGAATTTGGCAAATAAATGACCAGGTGACTAAAAATTTTAGTCACGTGACTAAAACTGATCATGTTCTACTATTTTTTTAGTCACATGACTAAAACTGATCATGTTCTACAAATATAAATGACTAAATAAATGACCAATTTGGTCATTAGGTAAAATCACAACTAAAATGACTAAATAAATGACTAAATAATCAGTTTTTAGTGAAAGTGATTGCAAGCCTAAGTCCTCTTGGGATATTGGTTTTGGAACCTCTTTTGGAAATCATTGTTTTGTCCTTTTGGAAAGGCGTTTTGACTTATTAGTTGTGGGATGCTTTGCATCAATATAGATAACCTTTTTCAGTTAAAATTATGGAGGTGCATATAATGCATATACAAGTGTTTAAAATTATTTTGAAAACTTAAGATATTTACGACAAAATTAATATTTTGTCCTTAAAACATAAATTATTATTTTAAATATATCAAATTAAAATTTAAAATTAAAATTATTTCAATTATCTTGAATTAAAAATAAAGACCAAAAAATTTGAGAGCTAGTTCTACACATCACCCTAAATAGATTATTCATAAAACTTACTAATTAACTAAAAATAAAAAATTAATTAATTAAAAATACAAATCAATTAATTAAAAATTAAAAGTGAAGGGATATTTTTAATTAATTAAATAATTAATAATTATCATGGGCCAATCAATATTTGGGTCGGTATAAAAAATAAAAAACAAACCAAACAATATTCCATCCATGATTCCATTGTCGTAGGGAAGAAAATGCATCAATTTCGTGCCAAGAAGTCCCATTTGCACCAAGGCAAAATTGGTTTGTGCACATAGGTTTAATCCATCTTGGTTGGTGTGATTGAATGAGAAATGGGATCACAACATGTTTACCCAATACATTCAATCTTAGGTTTTGTCTCTTTACTGTTATTTCCTCTTATGATATTGCTTAGGGTTTTGTTTTGATAACAACATTCATTTTCATTGCCTTCATTTCTAATAGAACAGATTCAACTTTTTCCAAACTGCTTTGTCTGCAATACCCTTTGATCAACATTATGAAAGTAACAACTTTAGGAGTAATTTTCTTCTCCAGCATCATTTTCAAAAGGTTTGATATCTCCTCCAGTTCTCCTTGTCTACAATACCCATCAATTAGTGCATTGAATGTCACCAAGTTTGAATTACAATCCATTCTCTCCACCAGGTTTGGTCTTTGTTTTTATCTATTCTTGATGTTTTGTTTGTAACACTTAGACCTTTTCTACATTGTCTTTGAATGTGTGATCCCTTTTTATATAGTCATCTAAATTGACTATTCATTGCTATACGCTTGTTGCCTTATAGAAATACTCCACACAAACTACAAAGTGAACTCCAAGGTGAATTGAGCTTGCATTGATGGTCCAACCCCATTTTTTCCTCCAAATTTGCAAAATTATCTCTTGGGTCGAACTCAATCAAAAGTTCTCTAAATAGGGGTCTAACTGGAAGATACAAGTAGCTTAATAGATTCAAAAACCTCCTTGATTGAGGTCAAAGAAGAAAAAACTCTTTAAACCTCCTCATCATTGATTACATCAATTTTGCAAGTACATGCAATTATTTTTGGAAAATAAATTAAATATTATTTATTAAATGGTTTATATGGCACCATTTAACAAATAATTTACACTTTTGGCCAATACAAAAATAAAAGAAAATATAAATATAATACCATTAAGGAAAGAAATAAATCAATGGAAATTTTTTTTTGGTTGATGTTATACATTAAATGCAAACTCATTCATTTGATCATTCCATTTTCAATCTTTGTTCTCCTGCCACCATTAAAGCTTTTATTGAGTGTTTGGTTAACCCATGAATATTTTTCCTACATCACTATATAAGAGACTAGTTTAAGACAATTTTTTTACACTTAAGCACTTCAATTAGTATTTTAATATTTTAAATATAAATAATTTTTTTTAATTATCTTAATTAAGACAAAGGAAAATGTATTTTTCAATAGAGTTAAAGTCACCAAATAAATTTTAACATAAAGGAAACATCCATTTTTTTAATAAACTACAAGCGCACACGAATGGCGGGAATTTTTTGACATGTCTTTGTTAATTTTAACATTCATTTGTAGAGGGAAGGCTAGAGAGAGAAGAGAGAAGGTAGAGAATGAGCTACTTGTAGGGGAGTATAGGTTGTCTTCGCCGAGTTGTGGACATAGAGCTGCTTGCAATTGGCACCACCTTCTGATCATGGACTACAACAAAATGTGTTTAGCCTATCACAACCTTCATCGAAAAGTTTAAGAGAGGTATTGAAA
This sequence comes from Chamaecyparis obtusa, assembly GCA_027943335.1. Classification (NCBI taxonomy): domain Eukaryota; kingdom Viridiplantae; phylum Streptophyta; class Pinopsida; order Cupressales; family Cupressaceae; genus Chamaecyparis; species Chamaecyparis obtusa. Next base: position 4,381,450 of record BSBK01000615.1, on the reverse strand, counting down.
TCTCTATGTTTTTTTCTTAGTTATATTGTTTTTTTGACATAGGGTTTATAGTTGGGGAAAGAATAATTTGTTTTCCTTTTCATTTTAAAATTTAGTGACATGAGGTTGATTTTATTGGAGGGGCACGAGAGGCCATGTTTCTCAAATACAATAGAGATGGGGATTTTTTATTCTTGTGCACGAAGGATCACACACCAACTATTTGGTATGCTTACAATGGTGAATGTTGTGGGATATATTAGGGCCACAACATATCATTTTGGTGCTGCGATGTCTCATGTAAGTCTTTCACTTCCTTGTTTACCCCATTTCTATCTCTAGGGTTTCTATTTTTCAGGGATTTTGAAATGATGATTTTAGAATTAAAATTACCTTGTAATGGAGGAATGTGACCATGATTCTTAATCCACGATCAGGATGAGCGAGTGATTTATTAAGAATTCATGTCTATATATGTAGCTAGCTAAGAAAAAATACATGAGATTTTGGGGTTTACATTTCAGCATTTTTATTGGGACAAATATAAATGCAGGGTCACAGAAACTATATTTGAAATAAAAATAAGCAAAAATATCAGCTCCAATTGTTTGTCATAGTGATGGGGCAATATTGCATGGTAGGATTCCTAACATAGATAAGTGTATAATATGTATATGAGCATCTGGCATATGGTTTTACTTACATTTTTGGGGTTCAGGATAACTTGGTTCCGGATCTTGCATTTCTAAATGTTATGTTGTTGAGTTAGGGTACAAAATGGTAATTCAATAATGATGGATGACTTCTCCATCAAGTTGAGCTAAGATTCCAATGCACAATAATTAGGATAAAAATCCCCTCTCAAGATCAAAAAGTAGGGGAAGGAAACGGTATCAAGCATTGGTCTCAAAATTTGTGTAAACTAACTTAGAGCCACTCTATCATAGTTAACATGATTTTGTAAAACTCTGCTTATTACCTATTGAATTTAATTTTATGGTTTAGTCATGTAAGAATATTGATGAAGAAATCATTCAAAAAATAATGCTCAAAATGTGTGAAAACATCAGCTTCACTTAGGTCTCAGTCTCATTATTTTTTAATCAAATTCAAAAATTATTTCATATTTAAAATGTTAGTATAGACTGTTTCCATGATATGTATATACATACAAAGTCCCTCATTTTTCTCTCTTTCTTTCATTTATTCTCAAGCATTACAATCTCATAGAACATAATGGTTGTCTTATATGTAGGCTCAATCAGAGGGGAAGCCAAGGATGCATAAGCTGATAATTTCATAATGAAAATGGAAGTAGTGAAGAACATTAAGCATGGATCAGATTATTTCAATACATATATTACCTATATCAAATTATTAATGTGTCATTCCCATTTTCTCTTTCCTAAAACTTAATCCAAGAAAAAATTGAATCTTAGCTTCCATAAAAAAAAATTCAACCTCTAGAAAATTTTCACTCTGGTTTTTACATTCTTTGTGACTTGCATACTTGTGGCTAGGCTACTGCTATCCTAAACAAGACAAGAATAGAGAAAAGATCAAGCAAAAAAATTTGATGGTCTCAAACCCTTACCACTTTTCCCCTTGCACAAATGGTTTTATGTGTTAAAAATGCAATAGAGGACCCAGTAATTGATTGACAGGAAAACCATGTCATGCTTCACCTCTCCACCATAATAATTTTGTTTACAGATGTATTCACAAGTATTACCTATGAACTAACAAGAATCATATTTGAATTATCAAGAGTTTACATATGCCTTAAGTTTGAGTTTGAGGTGATGTAGGTTAGAATGAGGGAAAGGAAGGGAAGGCATAGGAGAATCCTTATCAAAGTAAGTTGACCATGTCGACTGGTTTACTTCTTGATAGCCTACTTTAGATAAAACATTACAGTTTCATTTTAAAAGGGAAAAACAATAGTTAAGTAGATGATAATGTTATTATAGACACAAAATGAGCTGATATCATTGTCTTTTCACTCTTATGTGTATTCTGAAGGGCCTCAAAGTGGTGTTTCTTTCCTTGAAAATTTTGATGCAAACTCTGATGCAACAGTCATTTTAAACAATCGATACTATCAAATCCCTTATTGGTCCACTACTATTCTCCCTGACTACAGAAATTTAGTATTCAATAGTTCCAAGGTGATATCTAATCTCTTTAAAATGCCACCATGCTTCCAAATCAATATTATCTGTGTGCTTCATTTTTAAATTGTGATCTACATATTCTTATTTGATCAAGGAATAACAACTTGAGAGTTTCATATTTAAGTATGAATATTTTGAAATGGTCCTTTCTACTCCTATTACTGTTTAATCTTGATGCTTATCTGAAAGAAGCAGTGTGGAGGATTCTTCAAAAAACAATTTCCTTCATTATTTCAAGTAAAGAAGCATTATTTCAAACAAGATTCCACTATGCCATAAATTTTCACACCTTCCCAATCCAATGTCATCAAGGAATATTTAATACTAATGTTCAATATCAACATGACCAAAACCACTTTCTGTTCTTGTTATACGCTGTCCACACTATGAAATCATTGTTATAGTGACCAGGCTTTTTCAAAAGTGTATCAAACCATCTCTAATAAACCTAAAACTTTTATATCATGAAAAATATGCATTAAAAGAATACCAAACCAAAACTTATGGTTTTCCACTGAGTATTTTAGAAGTTACACAATTTTCTTTTAAACAAGTTCGTTGATTCTGATTTTCCTCTATGGTCTATAAGAAACAGTCATTTACAAATTTTACCTAAGTTATCATAATGCCAATCGCTCTGGTCAAGTTGTCAATAGCCTAGTTAAAAACATTTTCCTTGATTTTTAGCCAAATCCAACAATTGAATCAAAAGATATGGACTTTTTCCTAGAATGGGTAACCCTTATGAAAGATTTTGACAGTTTTCACATAAATCATTGTAACTTAAACAAAACTTCATGGAACCAACTGAAAATGGATTCAAAACAAATATTTATCATTCTATTATCATTTCAAATCAATTACAACATGATATTACATCCATATATGAGCCTTTATTGCTCTGAAACTCACCACAGGAAAATCCAAAACATGACAGTCCAGGGATTAAAGAGTAATGTATAAACCTATCTCTAGCACAATGTAATCTATAAACTACTATAATAATAAAGAAACTAACCCTTCATAATATCATCTTCTTTGGCACTTTATTTAAAATAGTGATTATGAGCTTTGTTTTTATTTTAAAAAAATGAAATTGCATGTTGGATTTTTCATAGAAATCTTTCTATTCATGCCCTTTAGGCTACTATGAGAACCCCTTTTTGACTTCTCTCCAATCAAACAAAATGCCAGCCATGAATTATCATTGCTAGATTTTATTGTTCAAAACATTTTCCAGTGGCTGAAAAATGATGACTGATTATTAGTCTCATACAAGGTTACATGGGAGGTCTTAATTTAAAGATGGCTCCTTGTGGAGTCTTAGTTTTCTATAATGGAGATGTATGTAGCCAGTGGAATTGCATAACATCAACATTTATATCATGGTCTTGAGGAGCCAGAGAGCATGTTTATGCTTGAGGAATCCAAGCAACTGATTAAGACAGAAGCAGGGGAAGTTAGAATCCTACAAATAGGATACAAGGAGCAGGAAGAAGAAGAAAGAGGAGGAATAAGAAGAGGCCACCTTGAAATAGGCTTCATAACAATGGAACCAAAGTCCTTTTTGCCTCACTTTTTCAATTCAGATATGTTTTTTTTCTAGAGATAGGTAAATAATACATAGTTTTTTGTTATAATATCTTTTTCCTTATCGCATGAATATGATGTTCTTTTCTAAAATTGTTTGAGTTTGTGATATGACCATTTTGGGTATGTGGGTATTATATTCTCAAAACTGGGATGGGTTCATAAGAATGACTTGATTGAACAAAACCTGAAGCTTGGAGATATATACTGCATTCTTGGAGGTTCTGTTTTCTATCTGATTAACACTCATAAAGGTTAGCATCTACACATAATATTCTCTATTGATACATTAGAGAGTCTTGTGCTTGGGAAAATTTAGGTTCTTATTAACTCTTATATTCTATCCCAAAGCATAAAAATGCACAAAATTTATGCTAAATTAAAATTTCTAAGTTCAATTTATACTTCTAATTTTATTGTTTCAACCAAATTTTTTTCACGTAGCAGTCATTTTTTGTGGCTAGCAGTTTGGATCCTGTCTCTATTCTGTCAGGATTTGATGATCATATTCTTAGTGAAGCTTTTAATGTAAGTTCTCTTCCACTCTAGCCTTTTCATGTTGAAGAAAAAAATAACTTAAATGGTTATTATACATTTTTGTATGAATGTTATGTTGCTTGATATTTACAGAGTTGAATTTTAGAAATAGATTAAATCTATAATTACAAGTTTATTATGTATGACTTCAATACAATGCATGATTAGATCATTGATCTATTCTAAAATTGACAATTAGTCAGCTGTAGAATTAACAAAGCTTGATATTAGAGTCACCCCCCAGCTAGCCCACTTCTGAATAGATATTAGAGAGAAGAACATAAGTTATAGTTTATGAAAGATTCATATTGAAAAGAAGCATCAGTAAATTCAAGAGGAGAACCACAGATATTGTTTCCAACAAAGGATTCATTACCAAACATCTATGGAAACATAGGGATTAATCCACTGAGGTTGTTGTAGGAAAAATCCAAACTAGACAAATTCAGGTGTGCAAGAGCTTTAGGTATTGCACGAGATAAATAATTATTGCTTAGATATAGCTCTTGTAGGCCCTCATAGTTTTTTAGAAATAGTGGGATAGGCCCTTCAAGATGGTTGTTGCCGAGATCTAGAATCTGCAGATTTGGGCATGTCACATTTGGCCCTTCTTCAAGCTTTAGCATTTCCTTAGCAAGTAAACTATTTGCATTTGTGAGAACTCCATCACTACTCTTGAAGCTTTTTTTTTTTTATGTCAAAGTTATATTTATTCCATTTCTAGAGATGGAATTGTTTTGTATTGCAATGTGGTAAAGTAAAAACATTTTCTTCATTTGAAGTGCCTTCTTGCTTTTCTTACTAATTCTCATAAATGCATTTTTCAATTTGCAAAGTGGAAAGTTGCAACTAACCCTGGGAATAGAGAGTAGGGAAATTCCTTTACTACTTTGAGCTGCATACATAACATGAAGCAGTTGGGCATTTATCCCCCTCTATCTCTTCCTGGCAAACATAAATATTTCTCAATCTAGATCTGCCAATATTTTTTGGTATAGTAGACCCTCAATGCAACATCATAACTTGCATCTCCCCACCCAAAGCATCAAATTAGAAGAAAGCTAAGTAAATAGCCAATGAACCAAGATGAAGTCCCAAAATGGAAGTATTGGCATCAACATCCTACATTCCTATGCTTCACATGATATTGAGGTCAAAGTTGAATCACATCAATGTGCAACACCTGAAGAGTTGCCAATGTTTTCCAAGTTTTACTTCCTACACCAGCCAGAATCTACAATGCAAAATGCTATCTGTTTCATGCAAGCAGATTTTTTTCATTAATAAATAAACTACCCTTTCCCACCAAAAGGGTTGTATCATTTCTACCTGGTGAGACTTGAAACCATCTTTCATTGTCAAGGCAATCCTAGTTATCCTTTGGTCTCATGCCACCATTCTTATCACCCCTTACATGATAAAGACTATTGTTTTAATTTGGCACACCATCTATAATTTCAATCATAGATCTAGTTAATATTGTTTCCCTGTGGATTTCCCCTGAGCCCGAGGCATCATTTGAGTTTCGAAAGTGTCAAGAAACTCCCATTAACACCAATTCCCAGTAAAGATAGAATCTTTATAGCCACAAAACCCGCAGATTTATCAAACTCTTCAAATATAATCTAAAGATGATGATTGGGCATTCTTGTAGATTTTTTTCATCAATAGATAGATTGGTCCATTTAATTCCACTGGAAAACTTCTCTCTAACTCCCCCAAAATTCAAGATTTCACATCTAGAGAATGAATTACACTCAATTTGAATGCTGGACTTAATTAATGGGAGAGAAATGCTTCTACTCACACTCCATGTCATCTATTACACAATTTGTGTCTGGCACATAGCCAACTTCTTTCATTTTCAATAATAATTCATCTAGTTTTGCATATATATTCTCTGTTTATGGGTGAGATCTGTCTCGTACTGCAAAATAATGAACTTTACTGTTGATTTCAATCTAGCTCAATCTAGGCTCTTTTTTCACCCCCTTACCTTTCATCATACTTCTTAATGTTGTTGCCTCATCTAAATTTCCATCCAATAAATGTATCTTTGAAAGCAGCACATATGCTGAGGCATCATTTGGCTCCAACTTGAGAATATGTTCTGCAACACATTTTTCATGCTGAGCATAGCCTACAATCAATGTTGTCCATGAGCATGCATCTTGTAGAGGCATATTTTCAAAGATTTTGCATCCATCATCAATGCTTCCACACTTGGCATACATGCCAACAAGAGCATTTCCAATGACTACCCTTGGTTCAAATCCACTTTTAATAGCATATGTGTGGATTTTCTTGCCTTGTTCCAAAGCTGCTATATAGGCAGATACACTAAGAATAATGCTAAATGTTATCTCATCTGATTTTATTCCTTCTCTTAGTGCTTGCTGAAAAAGTTTCAGTGCTTGTTCAGTGTGCCCATTTTGAGCATAACCTGCAAGCATTGCATTCCATGAGACAACATCACATTTTTGCAGTTTTTCAAAATATTTATATGCATCATCTGTGGCCCTGGATTTAGAGTACATTCCAACTAGAGAAGTTCCCATAAATTCTTCTACCTCAAAGTTAATTTTAATTGTGTAAGCATGGAGTTTTCAGCCATGTTCTATAGCAGTTAAAGTTTGAACATGCTATGAGAAAACTAGAGAGAGTGAAGTGATTTGGCTTCATGTCTGCCTGAAGCATTTCACAAAAAAGGTTCAATGCCTCCATGTTGTGCTTCAAGGATTCCTCGTTACCCACAGTTTGACAAAGGCCAGCAATAATTGTATTCCATGTGACTAAATTTCTATCTGGCATTTTGTAGAACATAACTCATGCATCTTCTATGCTCCCACACTTTGCATACATGTCAACAACTGCACTCTGCACCAAAGTGTCAAATTCAAATCCAGCTTTAATGATACATGTATGAATCTACTTTCCTTGTTTCTGAACTTCTAGATTGTCACATGCCTTAAGAACACTACCAAATGTGAAGTGACATAACTTTGGACCTGCCCATTGCTTTTGTTACAGTTGAAAAATTCAACATCATCACGTAGTTGATCAACTACAGGTAGATAACTCTCAAGATCTTCCATGGGAGATTTCATAATCTTGGCTTCCACCTAGCAAGATATATCAAACGGTGTTAGTATCACATCGATTTACTTCAACGTCTTGTCAATGTTTTCATGTTCTTTTCTAATAGCATGTGTGTGCACCTATGTACGGCACATGGTTGTTTCGAGCGTGGAGAGATGGTGATCGAAATATCTGAGGATCAAAACTATTTTTATCATGTTCTTCTCTCTTTTCAGTAGGCTTTCCCTCATCATCTGTGCTCGCTAGGTGAGGCTCTCCATTGCTAGAGGAGCCCCTATTTTTGGATTAAAATTTACACCACCTCTTATTTAATAAAATTAAAAAATGTAAAATATTAATTATATATACGAGAAAATAACTTTAGAGTGTGTGAAGATGGACTCACAATGGTAATGAGTCTGAATATATGTACTGATCTTTATATTAGTTTTCTCTACTTACTACAAATTTCAAAGATCAAGCTGTAGTTAGAAAACAATCACTTAGTGATATCATGTTTCAACGCTAAGGAAGGGTTTACAACTAGAAGTCACATGCTTGTGGGCATGCAACGGGTTAGCCGATAGGATTTTTTCCATGTACAGCTGCAGTGGTAGGGTTTTTTCCATGTAGAGGAGCAGTGAAGAAAAATGAGTTGTGCATAATTTAAGTTTTACACTGGACATGCCCAAATGTTTACATTACATCCGATTAAAAAAATTGTGTATCCTAATTCACTGTATCAAATTATACAGAGCTTTCTATGTGCATCTTTTGACAACAAGAGTTTTGTGTCTTCTATAAACTCCATGAGTTCTTTGGTCTTATCATCTGCCATTGACTCCAAGTATTGCCTTTGAGCACCAAGAGCTTGCATTTCTTGCAATGCTATCAAAAAGCTCAACATCAAAGTACTTGATATCATATAAATCAAGATCCTGTAAGCCCAAATAACTTATCAGTTCCAATTGATACCCTAAATGGAAAGAAATTTAGGATTTATCACTAAAAAAATCACCTTCTAAAGAAGAAGCTTATAAAATGCTGTGGAAAGAGGCAAGTCCAGAAATCAGCCATATTGAAGAGCTTTAGCCATTAGAAACCCAAGAAGAGTGAAATTTTCTATCACATTAATGTTCTCTCTTCAACAACAAGAATCTATATGAGGTGGGTAAGGATGAGAAAATAATCCCAGAGATTCCTATCCTGATTGCCCTGCATTTTTCCTCCACATTCGTCTAATGCATGCTTTCTTGAAACACAGACCTTTAGGTGTGGTAGCCTACCAGCATCACTGTTTCTCAGATTTGGATGTGGAGAAATCTTGTGTGATGCAGAGAACATAAAATATTGCCTCCTTATCTAAAATGGAAACAAAGATGGGTAGTTTTCAATCAGCTAGTGATGCCAATTTGGTAGACCAGATCTAGCCAATTTCTTTGCCTATTATATCAAATTTTGTGAACTTTATACCAAAATGAATCATACACACATTCCGACCCTGAATGCCTTGGCTTGTGTCCATCAACTTTCCTATTTCTTTGAATTGCCTTGTATATTGTTGATGATCTATCTAGCAGTTCACCTCCAATGAAAAAATTAAATGCAGGATGTTTGCTACTTCTGTTGGATCCTTCTGAACTATTAGATCTTGCTTTTATTGTTCTAAAATCTGCTAAAAAATGGAAAAAGACATTAAATATTAGAATTCCCTTCTTTGAATTCTCTAATTTTAATGAATTAACTCAATGACTGCAAACTAACCATCTATTCCACTTGTATCTTTTGGATCCCTCAACAATATGTCATTCATCCCCCATCACAGAAATTGAAGTTGGTTTGTCTAATAGACCTTGAGTAGACATATAAAATGGTGAATACACTGGTGAGAGCTATATATAGGGTTTTTTTATAGAAATTTGCATAATCATCCATTCTCCTATTTTTGTATGCCAAAATTCTAAATTAACTTTACCTTCCCTGAAACCAAAAACTCAGCTCCCAAAACATCATCTTGTGTATAATCAAATGTCATAAAATACTAACCCCTTTTTCTAGATTAAGGTTTTTGACTCCCAAGACCCTAAGTAAAGTCAAACCCTGAGGATTAATTTAATATACTCCTATGTTGATGAGCATTAGGTAATAAATCCATATTACATTTCATTTAATTTCACTAGGTTTAATCTCAGGGGTCTCGACAAAGCCAATCTAGATAGGATCCCAAGACCTAAAGTTTGCCCCACAATGATTTCACATCCATGGCTGAATTGGGTAATGTCCAATTCCTTCAATAAATCCTTTTTTTCTGGGGCATTCAAATGACTATCAAATTACCTTGGTACTTAGTAAGCGCTAATTATTGACACATGTTTGAGTCTTATGCAGCCTACTACTAGATTCGTATTTTGACCCTAAGCAATTGTTGGTACCAAGAATGGAGGCCAAGTGGGTGTGATTGCACCTTGAAATTGAGATTTAGATTATTGATTGATAAATCTTCCTTTTGGTTGAAAGGCCTTCAATAAGCAATAAACCTTGGTTAAAACCAAACTAGCAAACCCTTTGATAACTCATAGTTGTGCCTGCCATAGAGTCCTTGTGATGCTTTCAGATGCTTGACTAAGCAACAAGTTTAATTAAACCAGATATAATTAGTCATTAATGTTTGTTGCTTGTATCATATTCAAAACCACTATTTTCATGCTATGGCAATGTAACAATTATAAACCTTGCAACCAACCAAAGAACAAATTTAACCCCCATGGTTAAAAAAAGAGCAAAACTAGAGTAAAATTGTTATGCAATGCATTTGGAAAATTACTAAGTATTGAATAGACTAGATTATTAAGTATTATCGTGTATTCTTGAATTCTTGCATTAAACTTGCCTCTTTTGATATCTTAGGGCCCCAATAACCCAAATAATCACTTAATGTAATAAATAAAGTTCTCACATTCAAAATTAAAAACCAAATGAATACCTATTCTCATGTTTGTAATCCTTATCAAACCCAAAATCAATATGTCCATCATGCAAGGAAGCAAAAATCTTAACCCTTACAGTAACTCTAGTTAAATTCTGAGCCTACAATAAACCATAATTAAACATATGTTGGAATTTTAAAAAGTTTAAAGGCAATGAATTTATAAATAAAATAGATTTAGTAGTTAACTCCCTCTCATGGCCCATGTCATGATTTTCTAGATTTTGGTTGCCAGCAGGCCCAAGATATGATGGTGTGAATCCTAGGGTCATTATCTCACCTTACTGGATTCTAAAACTTGATTGAGTTGAATTAGTGAAGAACCTCACATACACATTTTTATTGCAAGGCATTGAGAATATGGGATGCCTCTTTTATTCAATAAAGTTTACAAAGATGAGGCTAATTTTCAAGTCAATTTAAATTACTTTGGTTCCTAATCTTTCTCCCAAATAATTACTGTCATACTGTTCCATAATTATGACTGTCTCGGTGGGATATATTTCCATTACTGTTAAGAGTTATTACTCATGTTAGAACTTGTGGATGTTGATGATTCATGTGGGGAAAGGTGTTACCAATGGCTGGGTAAGGTACCATGTGTTGTATTTCTTTTATACCCATGAAGTGTCACTTGGAAAGGTAACTGTCACAACTGTGATTAGACAGAGAGATGGTGAGAGACAGTCCTTGGGTAATTAGATACATTTTGTAGTTTCACACTTAGAAGCTAGGAATATTAGTTGTGATCTTGATTCAGGTGTTGCATTGTCAGTGATTTTTCAAAAAAATGTAGTGCACCCTTATGATCAACCAAAGGTAGGAGTGTGGATAGTTTAAATGATGCAAGGTAAGAACTAGTTATTGGGGTTGGTAATGTGACCAATAATTGGATCTATGTTTTTTATCCTATTTGAGGGTGTTGATACAAGTTGAGTTTGATAAGGAGTTAGAATGCTTGAGTGCCATTAAAGAGTCCTAATTGCCTTGAAATAGCTCCCTCTTGTGAGCCTTTTTGGATGTTGTTACAAAACAAAGTTGGATGATGACCTATTGTCAAGTTTTTTAATTATGAGTCCTAATAGCCTCCACATCATAGGAACCCTGAACCTCTGATACATTTTTAGGAAACATGAGAGAAGTTACTACTAGCTTCAGAACTTCATAACATTATGCATCATATAATGATGCCCAAATTAATAGCAGAGTAGATACGTGGAATCCTCTCAGGAATACTGTACTAATACATGCATGGTTACATCCTTGGCTTCCTTTGTTGGGCTAGCATATGGATCTTTTTTATTCAACCATTCATTATAAGGTAGGTAATGTGCTTCTTGTCTGGCATGCAAGTGATGCATCTGCATATGCAATTTTATCACCTTGGAAAACTGTATTTGATTCTGCTTGCTGGGAGCAGTTGATTTTTTTTTTATTGTACCTAATCTAATGACAGTTCTATAGTAATTCATAATCAACCTATATAATCAACAACCAGACCAATTCAACTATGTTATGTCTTGGTCATCTACTATTCCAATATATCATATGTTTGCAATGTTGGAGGCATCATTTTTTCCAAAGTGACAACAAGTTTTGTATCATTGGCTATGTTTAAATCTTGATTTTAATGAACATAGTGGTTTTTAGTGTGGAAATGACTCTTTCACCCTGATATTCTTACTAATGAGAGGATAAGAAGTCAGCTAAATGTAGCCCTTGAAATGATGAATCAAGTTGTAGAGGGTATGACTCTGGAATAACCTGGGACTAGAGGAAATGTAAACTATATTAGGGTGATAGAGTAGTGTCAATTTGAGACATAGTCGCTTGTACAGTGCTATCTTTAAATGTAGAATTAACTAGTAAATTTTGCTCATGTTTTATGGCTTGTACAGTGATATTATAAATGCAGAATTAACTAGTTAAATTTCCATATGTTTCATGGCTTTTACTGTGATATTTATAAATGCATAATTAAATATTAAAATGTACTTATGTTTCATGGGACCATTTCACTGCCAGCTTCTTAATTACTCACAAGCTAAAAATATTGTGTTGGGTCCCTCCATGGAACATCACCTTAGATACTTGATGGTGACCTCGTAGGGAATTGTATTAGTCTATTATAAATCCATTAATCTTGTGAATAAAATAGGAAGTGTTGGTTTAAAGATATTTGACTAAGTTGGGAACAATAACAGTAAAATATCATGATACTGAGATATATGGATAGTAAACTAATGTTAAGATGAACATGGTTGATGAATGTTATTTTGTTGAATAATGGTAGGAATAATGGTTTATGTGTGGAAGGGGATTAAGGACAATAGGGTATGGAGAGGTTATGATGAAATAATCTAATGAAAAAAATTTGATGTTTGATGGCAAGTAGTACAATGTGAATAGCAAATGTAAGAAATTGAAGAGTTATATGAAAAGTACCCAAGGAGTGGATTCTTGCAGTATAAAAGGTAATGGGATGGGTGAATTTTTGTTGTTGGCCTTGTAGTCTAATAGGCTTGATGCCTAATCATGTAATAAGGATCAAGTTGTCAATGTGACCTTGAATTAGGTGAATAAGATAATATTATGGTTCAAGTTATTGACTGTATGTTTGAGCAGCCTTAATGAAGGTAGAGTTTGGACTCCTAATGGATTGGGGATCCTAAAAGGTGATTTGATGCTAGAAATTATTATTTGGTGAAATGAAACATTGACAGAGCTGATTGTTATGTGTTCATGCCTCTAAATATGCTAAAAATGATAGCTCAAGGGAGTTGATGACTTAACCCTCATGGTTGATTAGGGGATTGAGGTTTTGGTTACATGATGCCCTATATCAAATTGGTACTAGGGATTTTAGGACTCACAGTCAACTAGTGCCAAATTACGACATATAATAAGACACTAGCATCAAGAAATTATTAATTTTACATCTATAGGAATTTTCCCTAGCAATCAATCTTAGTCTCTAAACAATTAGATTGGTCACACAAAAACATTCATCATATATATGTATCATGAAAATATTCAAAGTATTTTGATCTCATGTCAAAAAGTATTACATTTTTTTTTCAATTAAAAGGCCAGTACTGGTCAATCTAATTTCTTTTGCAACAGCCAAATAATATATTAATAAACAACATAACTCAAACCCCCCACACTTCAAAATAGAGATCTATTATAAGATCAGTGTCATGCTTTACTATTATTCCTTGTTATTATGAATCCTTTATAACCTCAAATGACTACTCTTTTCTTTGTAATTGATCTTGTTTTCATTTGCATGTACTCTCTTTTAGGAACTTAGATCTTGGCATTATTTTGATCTTTTATTGTTTCTTGTACTTGCATGGATAAAAACAATAGTTGTATTTCATGTGGTTGGTTTCCCCTAAAGATAATATGCTTGTCATTATAATAAGGGGAACAAGCCACATGTAATGTATTTTCCAATAGCATCATTCACTTCATTCTTATATTGCACATTGAATAAATTCACCATTGAGTTTAAAGTATCACTAGTCATCCTCCCCTCAAGCTTTGCTACCCTTAATGAACTATATATGGAAAAACTTGAAATCATGTTTAGTGGAAAGTACTAGTATACATGGTATGATTATTATTTAAAGGGTACTAGCTCAATGGAAGAGCACCTACTTTACAAGTAGGAGGATGATGGTTCGATTCCATCGTGCCCTAATATGACTAAATTAATGACTAAATATATGACTAAATTAATCACTAAATATATGACCAAATAATCGACCAATAAACAACCAAATAAATGACCAAATAAATGACCAAATAAATGGCCAAATAAATAACCAAATAAACTACCAAATGACCAAATAAACTACCAAACGACCAAATAAATGACCAAATAAATGACTAAAATAGTTTAGTCATAAATTTTGTCATGAGATAAATGACCGGCAATAAACTACCACTGGTCACTTGACCAAATTTGGTCATTTATCTACAATTTTTGGTAGTTTATTTGGTCATATATTGCTATTTTTGTACTAGTGCATTGCCCTTTGAAAATTTGCTCCAACATTTTTTAAACTGAAAGGCATTTAGACATATACATAGGTTCCCCAAGGAGTAGAAAATATTGTCTTGAATTGTTTTGATTCTTTAACCAGCACCTCATTATACCCTGAGAAACCATCCATCATGGATAATAACTCACAACCAGTCACCTTACGAAGTATAGCCTCCATATTAGGTAATCCATAGTTATCCTTTAATGAAGCAACATTCAGATTCCTGAAATCTACACATAACCTTATGTCACCACTCTTCTTTCTAACTGGTACTAGGTTAGAAACCCAAGATGAATGCCTTATGCACTCAATAATACCTACATCCCTTAACTTGGTCAGCTCTTTCTACATTTTAGTAGCTAGCAGGGGATTGATAGGCCTTTATTTCTGCCTAAAAGGTTTGGCATCTTCTTTCAGAGGGATTTCAAGCTGAAACAAGTCTGTCCTATAAGCTTTGAGGTCATCATAAGACTAGGCAAATACATGTTTATACCTTTTCAACAATCTTATTAAATTAATTCTCATCTCTCTACTCATTTCTTTTCCAATATATACTAACTGAGGGGATGTTTCTGATCCTAGGTTTATTTCTTCTAGATCATCAACCTTAGCATTGGATTTCTATGACATGTAATTATCATTTGTTTTGAACATTCCCTCTAGTTAAACTAATCTCCTAGGAATATGGTTGGAAGCTAGTTGAACAATTTCATTTCCCATGATACACTTCTTTCCATCAAAAAAATCTTGATGGTCATTAAAATCAATCTGATGTCCATCATATTGACCAAACCCTGAATGAAGCTAAGGATATCGTTATCATCCTCAAAGACTTGCCAATTATGAACATTATCAAGCACAGTAGGTCAACTTTTTATGTCTAACTTTGTCACACCAGTTAGGGTAACATCATTATTTTTTAGTTCAACATTTGCAAGGAAATATGCCATGATATTTTTTGATCTTTCTACCCAGAGAATATTGAAAGCATCAAAGAATTCAATTCTATCCCAGACAACATATCTATACATTTTAAGTCTGTCATCTTTGGAAGCATATTTGGATATGATCTGAGCTATGATTAATTGGGAATCTCCCTAAACTTTCAAAAAATTTATACCATGCTTTATGGCAATATCTAGTCCCAAAATCAATGCCTCATACTCAAGAGTATTATTAGTGCAGTGGAAGGTCAATAGGAAGGAATATTTGAAAGTAATACTTGATGGGGATATTAGCAAAACACCATCTCCTGAGACTTCTTTAGAGCATCCTCCATCAAATTATAGTTTCCATAATCCATCTTGATGTAATAGCAGCTCATCAACAATTGGATTAGTATTTTTCAGTTGTGGCATAATTTCCTCAACTATTCCATGTCAATGTCAACACAACAATTTAGATCTTTAGGTGCTACCATTTCAATCATGACTGAGGAACGAGGCTCTCTATAAAACTTTACCTCAATACCATTTATAGGTATGGTAGCATATTTCATGTCTAATTGCAACTTTCCTCCTACTGTCGCTGCCCATTGTCTTGACAATAGCATACCATAATGAGGCATGGTGTCAACTACAACTACATCCATCCTATAAGTAGCTTCAGGAAATGCAGTAATTTTTACCTCTATCCAACCAATATCCCTACAATAGGAATTGCTCTATTATCCATGGCATAACATATGCCATTGGATGTATCAACTTGCAATCCGAACTCTTTCATGACATGGTATGGCATCACAGTAGCTGCAACACCATAATCAACCACGTAATTTTTAAGTAGTAAATTATTTATAACTAGAGTGACATAGAATGGGTCAATGGAAGATGGCTCCTGAGTCACAATATTTCCAACATAGAAGTTAGAAATATTCTTTGTTATCTCAGGTCCTTCCATTGACTTTCCCTTTTCTAATATAATAGGGATGTCTCCCTATTCATTTATTAATGCTAGGGAAGATACCTTATGCTCTTTTATTTTTAACATCTCCAACAAAGGGATTGAAACCTTCATTTGAGACAAAGAATGTCTTATGTCAAAAGTTGGGGGCTTGGCAGAAAGATCAGATAAGTCTTTTCCCCTACCAACCCTTTTTTTTGCTTTCTCTGTGGTAACTTCCTTATTCCCTTTTGCATTTTGAATAAGAATGGGCTCTTCTTTATTGTTGTTACCATTATTTCCTTTGATAGCACTTTGTTTAGGAGAAACCTTATTCTGAAGATCATCTTTGAAAAATACTAACCTTGGAACTCCCTGATCATCTTCTACTCTTCTATTTCTCAAGTTATATGAGGATCTGGCTTGAGAAATTGGAGCCATAGTTAGAGTCTTGATTTCTTCTTTACCGGGCTTTCTCCATTGAGCATTTTCCAATTCTAGCCTAATAACATTTGTTTTGCAAATATCATCACCAGACTCCTCTTGATCAGAATGGGAAAAAACTTATTGTTCATACATGGGAAGACTTCTCCTCTTATGATCAACATCAACCAAAATCTCTTCATCTTCTGAAGATGAAAGTTCTTCCACCTTTTCAATGGTAAACATGTTTACTGCAAGCTTTTCAGATCCTTCATGATCTCCTACATGTAAATCTTTTGGTTCTTCTCCTAAGGCTTGGGCTACAACACATTGATAAGGTGAGTGAGGTGTATTACAAGCCACACACCACTGAACACTTTCTACATTATGAGCTGCATTCTTCTTTAAAGGGTCTAGGGTATCCCTTCCCTTTTATGTCTCATGATTATCAAAGACAGGCTTCCCATCCTTCCAATTCATTTTGTAGGGTTGATCATGTAGCCTAGAGAATCTTTGTTACCTTTGATAGGGTGGTCTATTATCCTGAAAACTTCTTCCACCCTTTTCAATCCTAGTAGAGAGATCCTTGAAAACACTTGCCAACTTGTCAACTTTTTCATCCTCTTTGGTAGGTTTTACAATATGAGGTTTAGTCTCTTTCCACAATCTCCCTTCATCCCTTTTGTACATCTGACCAGATTCTTTCCTATTACTCTCAATATTTATTGCTAATTTGAAAGCATCTCTTAGAGTACATGGGCATTTGTCTCTTAAGAGGTAAGACATTTTTCCCTCCAAAGCATTGAATTATGTGGTTAGGAAAAATTTGTCATCTAATCTTAGGACTTGAAACAATTTGTACATGGCCTTCTAAAACCTACCATTGAATTCATACATGCTCCCATCTGGATGTTTTTTGATATTATTGAATTCATTAAGCATTTAAATAGAATTGACATGTTCAGCATATTGTTCCTTAAAGTTTCTCACAAATTCATCCCATGAAGTAATGCTATTTTCAAGTAGACCCCTATACCAATCCCTAGCATCTTCTATTAGTGAGTGAACAAAAATTTGAATAACAACATCTTTATTCTAAATTTCATAGTCATTTACTTTATCTATAAAATACTTAAGATGCTCTTCACATGTAATGACATTATTACCTATGAACTTTGGAATTTTGTCTCTTACCTCATTAGGGATTGCATTCGGTTGACTAGGAATACCATCAAAGAATAATGGTCGGTATCTGTCCAAAACTGGCCTTCTTTGCAAATTTTGTGAAGCTTGGAATCCACTACCTCCAGTATTTTGAAGCAACATATTTCCAACGGGGCCACTAGAAAATGGGATTATTGGATTTATGTTTTAAACTGGTCCTTGGGCCACTTTCTTGGAGTTTTAGGCTTGGGGATTTGGCATAGGACCACATGATTGACTTTGTGGTATTGTCCCAATAATGATAGGGATTGAGCTGCTAGTAGTTGTATTTATATTAGCATGTAGGAAGGCAATCTTCTTTTTCATCTCATCTATAGTAGCCTCTAACTCCATTTTTTTCCAACTGGATAGCCAACTCTTCTTTGGCTTTTCTAGCCTTTTCTAACTCTAAGTTGGCTTGAGACATAGCACCATGAATAGTAATACTCTTTTCAGATTCATTTATATTGATCCCAACCATTTTTTTCTTTCCCTTGTCATATGCATCCTTTATATTATTTCTAAGATCATCATTTCTCTTGACTTCTAATGAATGCAACTATCTTAGGACAGGGCCTTCACCCTCAAACTCATCCTTCTTGGGATTAGGCTCATTTCTATTGACTTGTTGTCTCAAAGCCTCCATATCACCAAACAACTCACTGTCTTAACAAATTATAATAATTGTTCCCACTCCTTTTTTATCAAAGCTATAACTTCTTCCCACAATTTCTCAGAATCATGAGAAGCAGTCTCAGTAGTAGAGGTATCTCCTATTTGGTCTAAAATTTCACGTGCAGGAAAGAATCCTATGTCTATCAATTCATGTTCCCGAGGAGGACTAACTGAGCCAGGGTTCATTCTTCTAAGAAACTTAGGGTTTTTAGAAAAAGAGGGAACCATTTTTGGGATAGGTGTCAAGACATGCTCATTAGATGGTTGAGGGGAGAAATGGTTAAACATACATCTTTTAGACCATTTCTTTCTACTAAGTGTATGGAGCTCATCACCCATATTATTTTATGGGTGATCCTTATAATACGACCTAGTGTATCTCTGTCGACTCATGGAAATTTTGATAGGATATTTTCACAAATTTCTTTATGCTAAACCAACAACTAGTAAACACAAATTTTAGAGTCTCCACCCATAGAATTTATGGGAATAAATTTTGTAAACTGGTCTTTAAGTACAACAACAAACAATTAATAGGAAAACTATAACAAGCTTATTGTAGAAATATTTAAAGTCTGTTAGAAATAGGGAATACTAAGAAGGGGGGTGAATCAGTATTCCACAAAATTTTACTTTTGCCCAATTATGGATATAACAAATTATCTTAACACATGCATAACATAGAAATCTAAACAACATGCATAGCAATAAAACTAAAGAACTCATAACACATTATTTGTTCTTGAGGAAACCCTGGCCAAGGGAAAACCCCGCTGGGGATGGTACCCACAAGGATCCACTAATCAAAAGTATCTTGTTAAGGATGTTGACCCTATTAGGAGTCTATTACATGCATATAGTGTCTCAATCTTGATTAAGGGACTATAGGCCTTGTTAGAAGCCTCAACCCTGTTAGGAGTTGGCAGTACAAAATGTGATTACCAGATGAGACCACTACCCAAACAAGTAATATACAATATTCACTGATTACAAAAATAGGTCAAGGTACATAACCTTATACTTCTTGCATCAATATCTCTTCGCTACTCTTCACTTTCACTATTACATTCGCATATACATTACATCTATTTTTTTTTACATTACATTTTTACATATCTTTATATAAGTTATTAAGATTAATAACTTTCCAATCGGCTATCATATTACAAAATATCTTTATCCAAGGGTTAACATCTAGGATTTCATCCCTTTATATTGTTAAGTCATTATTTTGATAAACAAAATAATCCCTTAACTCTTTATCAATTCTATCTTCAAATTATGTCCTGTCGGCTTAACACTATCTTTAGTAAAACTATCATAACTTCTTCCGTACATGTCGTAATGACTTTCACTCTGAGGTGAGTCTTCAATAGTCATCATATAGTCTATGTTCAAGTGTGAAAGCACTGAACTTACTCCAATCAACATCACAAATCAAAACTATCTTCAGGTTCACTGGTGAAAAACACACTGTCTCATACTTAGACAATTTGCATTGTGCTCTAACATACTAGCTCTTTGACTTGTACAATCTTCATGTAGATCATATGTTTCCATAATGAAAACATCTAGGTAACCAACTCAGCCAAATTGCCAACAATCTCTTCCTTTGTCATTGGTGGCAACATATGAGAAAATTGGCTAAGTCTTAGACTCCAAAAATTCAAAATTGTGACCATAATACAATATATATATATATATATATATATATATATATTGTCCTTATGACTTCATGAATCCTCTCTATATACTATACTCCCCCTAAGAGTATGTATCCTTATCAATTTTATGCTATATATCTCTCCCCCTTTGACAACAATGACAAAAAAAGGTAAGGTGGGTTACAAAATTGTGTTCACAAAAAGTTATACCTTGATTCAATATTGCAAAGCCGGTAGGCTTGCAACACAATTTGCAAAATTGATCTTTATAGCCTCTAACTCTTTCTCCCATGATTTCTTAATGGAATTTGCCACACTGAGTAGTGTGCACAATCCATAAGATGCAATCTCACATGCTTGGAGATTTTCATAACTAAACTTTTGAAAAGATGTCTTGGCTAAAAGACATTCTTCCAGTTTCCCTTCAATAGTGCTCAAGTTTATAGAAATGTGCTCTCTTAAAAGAGTGAATCTCTTTAGATTCCTATCCTTGTCATGCAAAATTCTCATTTCATCATAAATCTTGTGAATTTTCTACTCACTATCAAATATCTTCACATTGGGGCTCGAAAGAAGGTTTGTCTCATTCTAAATTTCTACTTCCTTCATTTTCATCTTCTGAACTTCCTCTGCTACCAAGTTCTCTGATTTTGTACACTAAATGTACAAGGATTTTCCTCTTTCTAAATTCTTTCTCAAGTCCTTTATACAGATATCAAGGTTATTGATATCATTTCTAATATTCTGACTAATGTCCAAAAGTGTTTTAGCCTCATAAGCTGCTTGAGCTTTCATCTTTGTGTGGACAAGGCTTTTGAGGATACCTGTTTTGAAAGACTCAAGCCAAACAAAAATTAGATGTTAGTCTAAGCATGAAATCAATTCAAAACAAGTAAAAACTCTAAACTAAGCCACCTCAGATTGAGCTAAAACAGGTGCACCCAAGCACTGTTTGATTTTCTCTTGCTTAAGGGGATGTGGGTGTGCTCTCTAATCACTTGGAGCATGTTCCTTATGCATTTTAGGATGGATTGAGATCCATGAAAACCCCAAAAATGGCACAAAATAGGTATAGAACACCTGATTTGCCCCTAAGGCCTCAAGGATCAAATGATGCTGAAATGAAGATTAAGCTACATGATGTTTATGCTAAGATTGATTTTAAGCCAAATAGAGATGTGATATGATGCTATGCTTATGAAAAATGAGGAAATAAACTATGTTAATCCATTATTACAAATTAGGATGAGCTAAAATGCTTGAAAGTAAGCTAGATTAGGATGATTATGCTAAGTCTAGAGCTAAATGGGCATGATATCGATGCTTAAAATGAAAGGTGAATGGATTCTTTTTCTCTTGGAAATGAGGAGCATTTATAGGATTTGGGAAGGAGGAATGAGTGGCTAGGATCAACATCCTTAAGAGAGGCCAAGATTCATTCAAAGGGGAGCACATGGATTGTGCTAGTTTAGGGCCACCTCCTTGTGACAAGTGTCACAAGGGCATTGGGTTGAAAGATGGGAGGAATGTGCACAATTTGGGAAATGTGCCTAAGGTCAAAGGGTGTAAGAAAGGGGTGAGGGGCTCCTTAAATGCATGTAAGAGGGATAAGGAGGCCTTAAATGCACTTAATGCATGTAAGAGAAGTCTCTAGAAGTTTGTTGACTTTGGGTTAAGCTTAGGAGTTAGCTAACCTTCGTTAGGGAATGTGACAGGATTAGGGAGGGGGGATTAGGATTAGGATTAGGGTTAGGAAATTTTAGAAGAGTCTAGAATTTCCTTAGGATAAACATGGATTTTAGGAAATAAATAAAGATTTATTTATTTCCATGGTTTAGGTTTGAGAATATTTATTAAAAATGAATTTAACAAATATGAGGATTAAATATTTAATTTTAATTAAATATTTTGAGTTGGGATTAGGGTTAGGAAAAGAGGGGATTAGCCTTTAATCAAAATTAAAGAAGGATTAGAAGATTCTGGAAGAGGTTAGTGGTCTTAAGGAAATTGGCCAAGTTTTGGGCAAAAAAAAAATAATAATTTATTTTGGGATTTTTGGTCAATTTTATTAATTAAATAATTAATAAATAAGGAGATAATGTTTAAATACGATTTAAACATTTTTGGGAGGGATTTCTTAATTAAATATTTTTAATTAAGATAAAGGGATTTAATGACATAAAAATAAATAAATTAATTAAATAATTAATTAATTAATAAATGATGATGTCATCAGGGATTTTTCAAAAAATAAAAATACTTTATTTTCTAAAGGATTTTTAGGTGTCTACACTTTGCTATATCAGATAGATTTGTAAACTCATTATCAAAAGTATTCATTACTTTCTTTGCTCTTTCCAGAGGGTCATCTTCTACAATTTGTGTAGTAATAATGCCTTGTAACTTCTCAGTAAGCTCCTTTAGGCATCCCTCAAGACTCTTTACTTTGTTTTTCTTTCTGATGATCTTTTTCAAAGATGTGATCAATTCCATCTGATCATCATCATCTACTTCTTTTCCCAAATTCTCAATCATAGAACCAATATGAGTTTTCTTGCCAGTCTCAGGTGTAAGACTGATTTCTTCTAGAGTGGGAACAGGTACTTGTTTCTCTGTCACTTTAGGTTCTACAATTTTGGTTTCTATTTTCTCTTCTTCTTTGGTACTATCCTACTATTCAAAAGCCGAATTGTCAACAATGTTTTCAAGATTCTTGAATAAGTTATCATCACTATCCAAGGTGATCTTAGTTCCTTCAACATTCATTACTTCATCCTTAATATTTATGGCTAGTGGAGAGGGAATTTCCTCTTGTTCTGCTTCTTTTGCTTGATCTTTAGATTTTGCTACAACTGATGGTTCTCCAGCTTTCTCTAACATAACCTTAATTATTTCTTGCTTTATTTTTGTGTTAATTTATTCATATTTACCTCCCATAATCTGAATAGTTCTCTTCTTGGTTCTCAGATGGGTGCTTAGATCCTTCATAATCTGATTAAATTGTTCTCCATCTTTCACAACACAAAGTTTTCTTACAAGCTTTTCTCTAATAGTTATATCTTCTTTTGATGCTCTCTTCTTTCTATTTACAAGTTTCTTGTACAAGTCATTAGGTATCTTACCCTAAATTGTATCAAATTTCTTATTAGATAGAATCATATGCTTCACCACTACATTTTCTAGATTCATGCTTTCTGCATAATCATAGAGATCATAATATTTGTTAATCTTTGTAAAGTCTCCATCTTGAATGATCTGTTCATTAACCTTCTCAACTCTAGGTTTCCAAGTTTTCTTCTTAACAAGAGTGCTTCCATCATCTTTGATTTCTAACCCTTTCCTTTGAACTGGTGGCACCAATGTCTTTTGCCTCTTACCCAGTCCATTGGCAATCTCTTTTATTCTTTTCCTAGGTGTGGAGGAGGTTGATCTAGAGGATATTCTTGTTTCTTGATCCTTCTCTATTTCTTCCACTTTTACCTTAATTTGTGTCTCCCCTTGCTGTGTTGCAATTGATGATAGAGGTGGAACAGACAAAACTTCTTTTTGTCCAATTTCTCTAACTGCTGCTGCTGTTTGCTTTCCTACCAAGTACTCATGTTCAATCATCCCTGTATCTTTTAGAATTTTCTTGATTGTACTCTCAACTCTTTTCTTTTACTATTTCTCTTCAAGGATGGTCTTTGCGGAGTTGAAGTTCTCCTCAAAGGTTCTAGACCTATTACAGTGAATACCCAACTTGCACTTAAGTAGTCTACTCACATATTCTTCTATCTCAATCTCAGATATCTCATAGCCAAGAGGGTCTATGAACTCTGTTCTAGGTTCTACAACTTCAATGTAAGTAAAGTTAGTATCAACCATGAAACATATCTCATTTTTATACTTCTCCACAAGAGACTGTGGGATCCTTGATTTGCTTGACATCAAATTCTGAAATGTTTTAATTACCAACACTACACTTTCATTCACTTTATCAATAACATGCCTCCTATACACTTGGTTAATCATTTCCATTGTAGTTTGGGCATCATTCCAGTCATTTCCAATGGTGTAAGGAAATCTTCTCAATAAATGGAAAAACATATAAGTGATTAAAGATGAGAATCTAAACTTTGAATACTTAGTCTTCTTTATCTTTTCCAAATTTTCAAAAAACTAAATTCTCAAAATCTCACACATGCCAACTTGTACTTTATCAACATACATCAAATAAGCTACATGTATCATTCCAGCTGCCATGTCATCCTCTCTAAAGTTAGCACAAAACTTAGTTGTTAGGATCTTACACAAGTATCTGACATCATCTTGTTGTATCTTGCTAATTACTATTCCTCTGCCATTGTAGGATGAATTTTTGTTGTCTATGACTATTTTCCTCATGTTTTTCTCATTCAAAGGAATGGATCCAATTTTAGATAGTCTAGTTACCTCATGAATTAAGTCATCTATGATATCTATCACTCTGTCATCTAACCAAAACTTTCCATTGTGAATTCTTCTTAGGATTATCTTGGTACATTCTTCATTATCAAATTCATATTGCAAAGCATACTTAACGATCTCATTATCCTTCAAATGCTCAAAATCTACTTTCAATGACATGTCCTGATTATAGATCTTCTGATATTCCTCTATGAAGTCACTATCATTGATAGTCTCTAGTTTACATCCCAGATAACTTCTAACATTCTCTAGATGTAAAACTTTATTTGTTACGGATGATAAAGCTAACCTAGGATCATCTTCCAAGGGTTCTACTGGTTCCCTTTTCATTTTAGGTATATTATTATCTCTGACATTGTGAATCAAAGAAATATCCATGATTTCCTCTAATTCTTTAACTAATTTAAAGATCTGCTAAGGAAAATACCTCAATTCTACGATTTAGGGCTTGCGTAGATTCGGTACCAAAAAAAAATTATTCACCAAATCCTTGCAAAGCACTTCCAATCATTGCTCTTCAATCTCCTTAACACTTGTATTAGCTTTGATGATCAAATGATACTATCCATGACCTTTTATTATTTCAATCTCACTTAGATCTGACATCGCATTCAATTCTTTTGCCGCTTCTTTCCAAAAAACTGATTCTGTTAACCTGCAAAACTTAAAACTTCTTGTGATCTCGCAAAACATAATATTTTTCTTTACACTCTTAACCATAGCATTAGAACATCATATAATATGTTGCATTAACTGTGCAAGACTCAATTCATCATATATCAATTTCTACACTAATCTAAGTTCCTATTCTACTGTAATTTTCATGAATTAAGTACTTTGAGATGGGTCAGGTAAGGATTAATTCTTACCATTTAATACTTCACCTTTCTAACTACCTTCAGTGCTGAATATGTCTCCTTGATCTGTGCTTTTAACAAAATTCACTTCATTTGAGTTACTACAGCATCCTTTCTGACTGTTGCTTGCATCTTCATTTCTTCTTGCATGACTTCTAGGGTTAGAATTGGTATGAAAAACTCTATTGTTCATTCTACAAAACCTTGTTGTGTGTCCAATCTTGTTACATATCTAACAAACTATTCCATTGTTTCTATATCTTGGTCCATGCTGATTGATCTGTGATTTGCAATTTCTAGCAATGTGACCAACCTTGTTGCATCTATAAAATACTACATTTCTTCTGTTCATATCTTTAGTAGGTTTCTTATCTGCATGGTTAGTATTTCTAAACATTCTACTATTATTGTTATTCTCAACAAATTTAGGTTTTCTGCATTCAATAGCTCTATGTCCAAAACCATGACAATTATAACAATAACCATTAAGAGGTTTAAATTGCTTACCTATGCAATCTGTCTTCATATGACCAACAATATTACAAGAAAAACATCTACCTTTGAATTCTCTTTGCATACCTTTAGATGATTCCTCTTGCTTAGGTGGTTATTCAAATTTTTTAATCTCATCAGACTTCTTCTCATTTGTGCTTTCAGATATTTTCATATCTGGTTCCTTGCTTTTTTCATTTTCTTTAAAGGTGTTAAATCCAAGACCAGTTTTATCATAGAATAGTTTTTGATAAGATATTTGTTCATCAATCTTCTCATTTGTTGAATATAATCTTTCAAGCTGCTACTTAGATTGAGTTAGTTCTCCTTTCACAATTGTATTATATTTCTCAAGTTTAGCATACTGCAAATTGAATTTCTCAAGTTTAGATGTTACTTTACCAAGTTTAGATTTTAGCCCTTCATTTTCAAGCTTAAGATTTTCATTCTCAAATTTTAGATTTGCTTCATTCTTGCCATTTCCATCTTTTAGACTTAGCTTTAGATTCGCTATCTTTAGTTCATGTTTAAGGATCTCATTTTCTTTCTCTAAGTTGTCATCACAATCTTCAATATGAATTTTGGATTCCTTTTCAGATTTCAAATCTTCCAACTTGTTTTTCAGTTTCTCAATGAGGTTCTTTGCATCATCATATTTTCCTTTCAGAGTATCTCTTTCCTCAGTAAGAATATCGATCTGTTAAAGAGCTTCTTCAAGATTCTTCTGTAACTGATCCATATCCATAGAGATCTTACTCAAGCTGCTAGGCTTTCCTTGAATGATTATTTTCTGAGTAACTAACCTCTGATACCAATTGTTAGAAATAGGGAATACTAAGAGGGGGGTGTGAATCAGTATTCCACAAAATTTTACTTTTGCCCAATTATGGATATAATTGATTATCTTAACACATGCATAACATAGAAAGCTAAACAACATGCATAGCAATAAAACTAAAGAACTCATAACACATTATTTGTTCTCAAGGAAACCATGGCCAAGGGAAAACCCTGGTGGGGATGGTATCCACAAAGATCCACTAATCAAAAGTATCATGTTAAGGATGTTGACCCTGTTAGGAGTCTATTACATGCATATAGTGTCTCAGTCCTGATTAAGGGCCTATAGGCCTTGTTAGAAGCCTCAACCCTGTTAGGAGTTGGCAGTACAAAATGTGATTACCAGATGAGACCACTTCCCAAAAAAGTAATATACAATATTCACTGATTACAAAAATAGGTCAAGGTACATAACCTTATACTACTTGCATCAATATCTCTTCACTGCTTTTCATTTTTTCTATTACATTTGCATATACATTACATCTATTTTTTTTTACATTACATTTTTACATATCTTTATACAAGTTATTAAGATTAATAACTTTCTAGTCAACTATCATATTACAAAATATCTTTATCCAAGGGTTAACATCTAGGATTTCATCCCTTTATATTGTTAAGTCATTATTTTGATAAACAAAATAATCCCTTAACTCTTTATCAATTCTGTCTTCAAATTTTGTCCTGTCGGCTTAACACTGTCTTTAGTAAAACTATCATAAATTATTTCGTACATATCGTACTGACTTGCACTTTGAGGTGAGTCTTCAATAGTCATCATATAGTCTATGTTCAAGTGCACAAGCATTGAACTTACTCCAATCAACATCGCAAATCAAAACTATCTTTAGGTTCACTGGTAAAAACACACTGTCTCATACTTAGACAATTTGCATTGCGCTCTGACATACTAGCTCTCTGACCTATGCGATCTTCATATAGATCATATGTTTCCATAATGAAAACATGTATGTAACCAACTCAGTTGAATTTCCAACAAAGTCCTAGCAGAGTCACCAATTTTGTTAGTATCTAAAACTGTAGATGATCAAAACTAATCAGAAAACTTCTGATACTTAACTCTTGTATTCCCAATAGATGCATTTGTCAATAATAAACACCAAGGTATTAAGGATCTGGATCCTTCTTCACTTTGAGCTCTTAGCTATAGGTGGGTATACCTATCAGATTTAATTCTCTAAAAATCACAATAGTTATCTGTATGCTTTGTTGGCTCCTTTTCTTTCCACTTGCAGATTTACACTATGATTGACAAACTAATGTCACTAAATCTATTAGCACCTGCAAAGGTTTTTCATGGCTATTTAATATTTCTCTATTCTCTACAAGTTTTTCCTTGTCTCAGGCTTGAAACCCTAGGTCTAATTTCAAATTTCTAGTCATTGGGAGGTAGAAACCCTAAGTTGTCTTGGCCTTGTTCTACTTCATCATTACCTTTTTGGGCCACTTAAGTGCTTTTAAACGCATGTGTGCTTTGTTGTCACTCAGTTGCCCAATGATTTTAGAATATTCCTTTTTGTTTTGTGACTCTCTGAAACCCTCTGGCCCATGATCTCTAAATCCTTTCAGCATATTCCCTACCTTTTAGAGACTCTATGATTGTGGTTAGTCACCAGGTCGCGACAGTTAAGTTTAGCATTCAGTGGCCCTGCTGGCAGTTAGTCGTGTAGTCGCGATAGTCAAGTTTTGTGTGCTATGACTTGGAGTTAATTGTGGTTGCTAGATCTCATGATGCGAGTGGTTAAATTTTTTTTGATGTGCTTTTCTCTGCTTGGTCGGGCAGAGATATGATAGTATGCCACGTATTCGGGTGGGCCTAGTTCTTCTCAACCTTGTCGCTAGGTCTCCAGATAAAGTCAAAGTTAGTGAAATGTTTCTGAGGTTGCATGACTACTGCAAGATGAAAGAAAGATCAACAGCTGGCATTTAGTCTCCCAATAAACTATAGGGTTAAGAGAATGCTCTGCGACCTGATGAATACTTTTGTTGCTTGATCTCTAGACTGAACCATGGTTAAGTAATATGTGCCATGACTTGGAGAATGTTTTTAGTCACCTGATCGCTAGATGACCTGGGGTTAAGTGCTTGCCAAGGTCAAATAAAGAAGGGTCAGGGTGGGTCCTCTATCACTAGGTCATGCTGAGGTGCTTGTGTTTCATTGGCCAAGCTAGGGTATGAGGTCGAGGTTGTCAGTAGAACTAATGTGCAATATAAAATTTGCATGTCCTCTTTCCAAATATTATGAAATGGTCTTCTCTGACTGGTTGAGCTTAATGGTATAGGGGAATATGTTGTCAGATAATGCTGAGGTGTCAAATTTGTATTGGTGCTAGAAGCAGTGATGTGGCAGAATGTCAGTGAGCTTAGAGTTAATAGAGTTATTCAATGATTCAGTAACTGAGGGTAGTCTCACAGTCTCTTGAATCCAGCAGTTAAGTGCCAAGCATTCAGTGACCTGGCAGGTGGTTAAGAATCTCTTCAATCACTCAATCTCGAGATCAAATAGTTAAATCATCTTACTTTCTAAGATTGAGTGAGAACCATCGATGGCCATAGGATAGAGTTGAAGATCAACGATCAATATTTAATCTCAGGATCTAACTCAAGGTTAAGAAATCTTTCCATGACTTGGAGATTTGTCTCAGTCGCATATTCTCAGGGTTTAACCCCAGTTAACAAAGTGATTACGAGACTCAGTGAAGCTCTTTCTCACCAAGTCTCCAGATAGTGTTGGGTTAAATAAGGTTAACTTCATGGTTTGACCTCGACAGTTATGTTCTCATTCAATGACTTAGTGACTGTATAGTCTTAGAATCTCAGGTTTCTGATAGTTAAGAGCTAAGCCTCCTATGATTCAGTGACATGGTTATCTCTTGGTCGCTAGATAAAGCAATTAAGTAAGAAATGCTCTAGCGACTTAATGAGGATTGTAGGATGGAATGAGGAAGAGATCAATGGCTGATATTTAATCTCAAAAAGAAGTTTGAAAAGTTAAAATATTTCAGTGATTAGGAGACTCCTTTTTAGTTGCTAGATCTTCAAGTTGGGTGATTGCTGAATGCTTTTAAAAATTTAATAATGTTCACGTGACTATGAGACTACAGTCACCAGATCTCATAATGAAAAGTACATATCTTAGGTAGCTGCTTAGTTGTGCGATCATGCAAGGATAAATTTTTCTTCCATGAGTAAAATAACTATAGTCGTTGGATCGCTAGATAGAAATATTAATCTCTTAAAGTTGCTAGATTGGGGAAAGAAGAAAATGTGTTCTATGACATTGAATATGGTTTTAGTCATGTGATCTCTAGATGAAGTCAAAAGGTTTCAGGATGGTCTATTTCCTCGCAGTCAAGTAATCTCATGACAATGATGCAGTTAGCGATTTTGTCTTGTGACTTAGAGTTTCTTTAGTCATGTGATCTCAGGAAAGCTTGATAGTTAAGGAGATGACTATGAGATCATGAGACTACAATCGCCGAATCACTAAGTATAACTAAGGTTAAATAAGATGTCTAGCGATCTCACAACTAGGGAAAAATGTAAACCAGGATTCCTATAGAGTTAAGCTCTAAGTTTGAGAAAAGTGAGATGATTTGACAGTGCTAATATAAAGTGAGTCTAGATTTGAATGCAGGCCATCAATCATCTGTCTCACACCATGCAAGTAGCCGTTTCTTCTAGATTTAAAATTATTAAGGGTTTCAACAACAAAAGGACTAGATATTCAATGCATAAGTGGCTGGATTTGGTAGATATGATTTTGTCTACTATTGTAGAGTGGTCCAGAGAGTTTGATGATTGATGCAGAGGGTTTGTACCATGGAAAGTGGGTGAGGTAGTTGCTCGAGGTATGTTGCAGGTGAATGATCAAATTGAATAGCATGGTAGATTCATGATCTTCGGTACATAGTTAGAAGAATTATCATAAATGAAGATCATTCTAGGATCTGATCACTCAGGGTTGCTTGGTTTTTCTCCCATGGAGTAAATTTTGATTGAACTTGGTTGGTTTGGTGGGTGAAAATCCTAACCCTTTCCCTAGTCATCTGAAGCTTGTTGCATCCTGATTTTTGGGATTCCAAGTGGTATATATTGTAGCTATTTTTTTTTTTGAAGGTTGTTGATGGTGTTATGTTGATAGTCAATATAAAAGACTAAACAAGGAGAGCCTGAATTTAGGGTTTGTTTCCTAACATTTTGTTTTTTTGATAATGTATTGATTCTATAGATTTTAATGAGAATACACTGGATTTCCAATCTCATATTTATGTTTGTCTTCTTATTTTGATCTTGGGTTCATATATGTTAATGTCACAAAGTGAGTTAGCATATGGTATACGAAGTATATTATGGGATTATCTTTGAGTTCTTGACAAAGTTAGGATTAAAGTCTCTAAGGTAGTTTCAGTGAGTTCATGGTTGGATAGGAATTTGATGATCAGGCTTGGGAATGAGAGGGATAATAGGCAAAGAAATTATTTTGAGTTCAAGAGTATTTGAGTTAGGGTTTCAGTTGATATATGTTATTGAGTGACTCTATGCCCTAGGTTAAGGCACTAATCCATTCTCTAGAATCAGTTCATCATCATCAATCACAAGTATAAATGATAAAATCTTTAAATTAGTTAGTAAAGGGTATAAATGTATAATATTTTGTGACTCTTTTGAAGAAGTGATTCAAAAGTACACCCACCTGAGCATCTAGGCTCAAAGTGTAGGAGGATCCTTGTTGATCCTTGTTAATTGGCCCTTTTCCTTATAGACTTTGGAGTGGTGATAGAGTCAATGACATTAGTTTGTCAATCATAGTGTAAACCTGTGAGTAGAAAGAGAAGGGGAACCAACAGACTCTATCACCACTCCAAACTCTGCAAGAAAAAGGGCCAATTAACAAGGATCAACAAGGATCCTCCTACACTTTGAGCCTAATGCTCAAGCGGGTGTACCCATGACTCACTTCTTGAAAGGAGTCTCCAAAATATTACACATTCATGCACTTTATAAACTAATTTAAAGATTTTATCATTTATATTTCTTTGATTGATGATGGGAAAAAATGCCTCCTGAGAATGGACCAGTGTCTCCTCCTAGGGCATAGAGTCACAATACAACATACATCACTGAAAATCTAACTCCAACACACCCAAATCTAGAATAAGTGCTTTTCCTATTATTCCTCTCCAACTTTACACTTAGACATCAGATTCTCATTCAACCATGGATTCTCTGAAAATACCTTTAAGGATTTTATCCTAACTTTGGCAAGAACTCAAAGATATTTTCACAATATACATTGTATACTATACATTAAATCACTTTATGACATTAATACATAAGAATGTAGGATCATAATAAGAAGACATACATAAATTTGAGACTGGGATTCAAGTGTATTCTCATTAAAACTTACATAGTCAATACGTTGCAAAATAACAAAATGCTCAGAAAAAAACAAACCCTAAGCCCAAGCTCTCATTACTCAATTTTTGGAATTGACCATCAACCCACTCTACATATAATAGACAACAATATATATTCATTAGCTATCTTGGAATCCTTTGGAAAGGATGCAACAAGCTTTGGATAGCTAGGGTAGAATTAGGGTTTCAACTACCCACCAACTGGATTCAATCAAAATTTACTGTAGGGGAGGAAACTAAGCAATCTCAGAATAAAACAGATCCAAGAATGATCTTCATTAATGGCACTATCCTTGACTAGCATGAAAATGATTGGAAAACCATCAAGTATACCCACTGCAACACTTAACATGACATAACTTGAATGGCCATTTCACCCACCACTATGGCGCAGACACCTTCCGTAGTTAATCATACCTTGGGCCATACTGTACCAGTGAGTGCAAAGTCATATTATGTAGATCAACAGTCAAAAACATTGAATTTTCAGTCCTTATGTCACTGAGAAACCCTTAAAATATTCATATTTCAAGTAGTAATGGTTAATCAACCAATTTAAAACATGGTTGTCGATTAAGCTCCTTCCTAACAGATTGTGTGGTTCTCAAAAATCAACAAAACAGTCAACCGGGTCCTTGAAAACAACTTTGCCACATCAATAATCAATCGGCCAATGAGAAATGAGCACATCATCACATGTTTGACATCGGACCCACTACCTTTAAATCAGATGGTGGTCACATGATCGTAAAGGGGATGAATATTCTTTGCAATCATGCGACAACCATAGATCCTACCGCACTACCATTCCATCTAAAAATTTTGGGCCCAACAACATGTGCTCATCACCTTTTCATCGAACGACTATCGTAATGCCTTGAGGATTAACTTTCTTGCAACTTTTCTTTGAGGCATCACAACAACTGTAGATCATGCTCAAACTTTAATTTCCTTAGAGTCGAGACCGCCAAACAAAACACTAACCGCTCACCAGATCACTGAAGGTTAAGGAACAAACTACCAGGGCTGCATGACCACATGACCAAAGAAAATGTCAGGTCACCAAATGAAAAGTACTTAACCGCCAAAATCAAGAGACCCCAAGAACACACAATCACCTGATCACCAAACGAAAAACTTAACCATCTAGGAAATTGGAGATCAAGCGACTGCAGTCAAGAAGAACTGGGCCCCGCTAAATTGTAGCAATATAGATAAGGAAACCTGATGCCAGAGACTAGCTGCAAAGAGGTCAAAGGCCAAAAACAACTAGGGTTTACACATTGTAAAAAAGGTAACAAAGGAATGTGAAAACATCAAGGGTTTTCATGCTTAGATAGTTTCAACACCACCCGATATGAAGTAAATTATTTTTGCAGACCTTCAAACTCAAATATCTATCTGGTTTCAACACATTAGACCTTGCAATTTGAACTAGAGCATGGTTACACAATGAAGAACATGGGGTTAAGGGCGTAAGCTATAAAACATTATGGATCTTCTTTGCACATTAAAAAAAGCCTATAGGCAGGGCGGGACAACTTCTTAGGACTCTACAAAGAAGTATGCAATTTCTCTTATGATTTTTACTATGATAGAAAAATGGTCTAATAGTGGCTTTGTTTGGGGATGATGGGTAACTTGTGCCCATGCAAGAATTCAAATTTTTTTGGGAGAGCAGACCACCCATTGGAGAATAGTAGAGAGCACCAGGACAAAACCCTACAAACTAAAGCAAGACCAGACAGAAAGAAACACACCCGTATATACAAGCCTAACTACTATTCATGGAGAGGAACACAGCTCAACTAAAGTACTTCTTCAAGAATTGTCCATGAACTGGCAATTCTTGAATGTCACCATTTAATTCTTTGACAATGTATGAATCTTGTCCCTATTTTTCATGAATCATATGTTAATATGATTTAGAACAATAGAGAGGGGGGGTGAATCAGTTGTTCTCCGGTCTTGATGTATAAAACAATCTCAAAATTTTTTCCTTAAATCAGATCCAAAACCAAAACAAACTCGGTCATCACTGATTCAATAATAGAAACATACAACAATACAGTCCACTACCCAGTTGTAACTTAACTTGTAAAACATAGAAATGTTCAAACCAAAACATTCACACAAGTATCAACACCAGGATTTATAGTGGAAACACAATTTAGGAAAAACCACTTTGTAACATGCTACTATTATTTTCACTCTTCTGAAGTGAGCTCAGTAAAAAGCCAACCTTGTAAAAGGTTACAATACACAATGTCAGGTGTGACCTGGTTAAAGGATTTTAATCACCCTGTTAAAAGTGAGCCTAGTCATAGGACTTACATACACTCCATTAGAATGCAACCTTGTTCAAAGGATTTAACATATGACTATTGGGTCAACCTCTGTTAAAAGGATTTTGATTGTTACAATGGTTAGAAAGTAGCAACAATATTTATCTTAAAAATATACAACTCACTTTGCAAATATCAAATCCAATTTCATACACTAATGCTAGTTTACTGACTATGAAACTTTTCCATCTCCATCTTTGATCTACTCGAAACTTTTCTTCAAGCAATCACCACAATTCTCCTTCAACCTTTTCTTCTTATTCAGTCAATAAAACTTTACTCTTCTAGCATTCTCTATTCACCCATGCACTTGCATATCCAAATGCTTAGATCCTTTTATTCTTTCCTCAATTAGGTTAACTCATCTTATGCCACTCAATCTCATTCATAGATCTTAGGGTTAGGTTAGATTCATTGAATCTACTCGATTCATGTTCTTCGGCTCCTTTTTTAGAATCATCTCAAATCTCTTAAAGATTTACAATAAAACATTTTACAATGCATTTACTGCTTCCAAACAATCAATAAATAAAGTCAACACATTTTACCTAATCCAAGAATTCAACAATGTCGGCTCCAAAATTAAATTCTCTTTAAATATAAAATTGTTGATGCTCGGTCAATACTGTGATCAACTACTCGGTCTTCATGTAGAAAGCTCGGTCATTACTAAAACTATTTCCTCAGCTTACATTGTTTTCCTCGGCAATTTACTAATGCTCAGACGACACTAGAATTTTGCTCAGCATATACTAACTTGGTTGACACTAACATTACTCAGCTTAAACATGATTTTTCCATTCTTTGCTAAGTTTAGCCTACCAGTTTAGTCTTCAGTCTCTCTAAGATAAACAATACATTATCTCATCATTATGCAACATAGTCAAGTACACTTTGTAGTATCAAGATAACTCAACCTTTCCTTAGGTTCTATTGTTACCAACCTTTCCTAGCCCCTCGGCAACACTCAAATAGATATAGTACTTTCCTAAGTAGCAACAGTCTTACCAATTAAGGTTTGACATCAATGACAATACAAAAATTGTTTTAATTGTAGTTTCCAACAATCTCCCTCTTTGGCATTGATGGCAACACCATATGATATCACCTGAATAACACATGGATTACCAACCAATCCAAAAAAAAACTTAGCTATCCATCATAAAATTATTTATAATATCCTTAGCTTCATTTTGATTCAGAATCCTATAAGCCTCACTTCTGTGACCGTCAGAACTATTCAGATCTCCCTCTATCCTAATCCTTCATTTCAGTTTATAATCCTCTTCAGTTTCATCAGTTCATCTCCCTCTTACCTTTCAGTATCATGTGTTATTATATTAGTTCATCTCCCTCTTTGACAAAAATTCCAAAGCAGCAACTAAAACATACATCTAGTAGATGTAGATAATATCTATGTAGCTCAGTGTTTCTCCCTCTATCATCTTTCTTATGACCAATTCCTTGTCTTTGCTTCTTTTCACAACTCTAGGCCAGCCCTAAAGTGTGACAATCTTCTACATCAATTTGTCAAATATTATGTTGTAGCACATTTGATGCAGTGCTCTTAGCTTGTCTAGGCAGCCTCAGTTAGGGGAAGAACCTCTAATTAACTTCTTAAGTACTCATGAGCTTCTCTAGGTAAAGCTTTAGTGAATATGTCTGCTAATTTTTCTTTGTATTCACATATTCCATTCAGACTTCTTTGTCTTGTACTAATTCTCTCAAGTAGTGATACTTGATTGCAATGTGCTTGGTCTTAGTGTGCATCACTGAATTTTTAGAAATATTGATAGCACTTGTGTTGTCACAGAAAATAACAGGTTCAATGATTTCTTCTTTCATGCCTATCAACAATTGTTTTACCCATACCAAGTTTGAACAGTTTACTATAGCAACAACATACTTAACCTCGATAGTAGATTGGGAAATGCAATTTTATTTCTTGCTTGTCTAGGAGACTAATCTCTATCCAAGAAAGAAAGCTCCACCACTAGTACTCTTTCTGTCATCTACATTTCCTACCTAATCAACATCTGTATAAACTCTGAGTTCAAATTTGTCATCCTTCTTATAATATAGACCATAGTTAGCAATTCCTTTCAAGTATCTCATAATTCTTTTCATGGCCATCATGTGTGTTTCTTTAGGATTGGTAGAGAATCTTGCCACAATCCCAATAGCTAATGCAGTATCTGGTCTACTATGTATAGCATACTATAATTTTCCAATCATGGATCTGTATAAAGTTTGATTCACTTCCACAGCATCATCATTCTTAGATAACTTTTGTCCAGTAACCATGGGAGTTCCCATAGGTTTAGAATCTTCCATCCCAAAATTTTTTAGTATTTCATTAACATACTTAGACTGTGTAATGAAAATTCCATTCTTCCTCTGATATACTTGTAAACCAACAAAGAATTTGATCTCACCAAACATACTCATTTCAAATTCAGTTTGCATTTCATTTGAAATACTTTTACATAATGCATCTTGTCCACCAAAAGTAATATCATCCACAAAAAAATTTTCCAACAAGATACCTTTACCTTTTTCATCCTTCATGTACAGATTACTTGTGTCATTTGTTCTTGAAAATCCAATATATATCAAGTAGTTATGCAACCTCTCATACCATGCTCTAGGAGCTTGCTTAAATCCATATAATGCTTTGTTCAGTTTGCACACCATGTGTCTTCTGTTTGGATGAATAAAACCTTCTGGTTATTCTATGTAAACTTTTTCTTCTAGTATACCATTCAAAAATGTAGACTTGACATCCATTTGATATACCTTGAAATCTTTATAAGCAACATATGCAAGCAGAGTTCTTACTCCTTCTAATCTAGCTATAGGGGAAAATGTATCCCCATGATCTATTTCTTCTTCTTGTGTGTAGCCTTTGCATACCAACCTAGCTTTATTCCTAATGATTTCACCATTTTCATTCATCTTATTTCGAAACACCCACTTTGTTCCTATAACATTTTTTTTTCAGGTCTCGGCACTAGAGTCCAAGTATCATTCTTCTCAATCTGGTCAATCTCTTCATTCATTGCTTGTATCCAGTCTTCATTCTCCAATGCCTCTCTAGTTGAATTGGGTTCAAATTCACATAGTAGGCATGTTGAATCCTTAACCTTCCTTCTAGTCTGAATTCCAGTATTCTTGTCTCCAATTATCCATTTAGGCTTGTGATGTCTTCTTACATATTTTGCCAAAATAGGTTCAGCTATTTTCTCCTCTATTTCATCATGTTCCTTAATAAGATTGTCAGATTCAACTTTAGAATGCTCAGCAACCTCTTCTTGATATTCAATAGCATTTTCTTATAGCTTGACATGTTCTTGTTCTCTCTCGACACCATTTTCTTGATACTTGATAGCAACTATCTGTCGCTCGGCATTGCTTACCTGAGACTCAGCATTAGGTGCAAGTCTGTTACTTGCCTCTTCTTCTTCCTCAATGTACAC
This sequence comes from Chamaecyparis obtusa, assembly GCA_027943335.1. Taxonomy (NCBI): domain Eukaryota; kingdom Viridiplantae; phylum Streptophyta; class Pinopsida; order Cupressales; family Cupressaceae; genus Chamaecyparis; species Chamaecyparis obtusa. Next base: position 4,343,305 of record BSBK01000615.1, on the reverse strand, counting down.
AAAAGATCTATAATCTTCTAGTTCTCTTTTACCATCAACTTCATTTCTTTCTACATACTCATCAATTTTGACATTCACACTTTCCACAATTTTGTTAGTGTTAGAGTTCAAACACTTATAAGCTTTACTTTTTGTGGAGTACCCTAGGAATATGCCTTCATCACTCTTAGCATCAAAATTTCCATTCCTAGTGTGTTTTAATATATAGCACTTACTTCCAAATATTCTAAAGTATTTAACACTTGGTGCATGCCCATGCCATAATTCATAGGGTGTCAGATTTGTACCTTTCTTGATTTGTACCCAGTTAAGAGTGTAGATAGCAGTGCTTATAACTGCTTTCTAGTATTTTTGTGCCACATTCTTTTCAATCAACAATGTCCTTGCACAATCTAAGATAGATCTATTTCTCCTTTCTGCTATACCATTCTATAGCGGTGTTCTAGGTGTAGACATCTGTCTTTTAATTCCTCTATCATTGCAAAATAGATTAAATTTATTTGATGTAAATTCTCCACCTTGGTCAGATCTAAGACATTTCAAGTTCCTACTTGTTTCCTTCTCAACCTTAGCCAAATACCACTTAAAGAATTGAAAAGCTTTAGATTTTTCTTTTAGAAACATTACATGCGTCATCCTAGTATGATCATCAACAAATAAGATAAAGTATCTAGCACCATAGTAACTTTGTACATCCATAGGTCCACAAAGGTCGGTATGAACCAAATCTAAAATGTTTTCTAAAGTAAAGGATTTTCTCTTGAAACTTGACTTTGTCATTTTCCTAGCTGGAATTCTTTGCACATCACATTCTCAGGTTTCTTCAATCTAGGTAGACCTCTTACCTTTTTCTTCTTACTTATCTCTATCAGATTGTCAAAGTTAACATGACACAACCTTTTATGCCATAACCAAATATCATCAAGTTGTGCAATTAAACATGTTTCTTTAGATAGGTCAAGATAGAACAAATTAAGTCTAGTCTGATCTCCACTTCCAATGAGTTCTCGAGTAGCATCAAATATTTTAGCTTGCTTGTGATGAAATTCCACTTGGTAACCAGTTTTGTTAAGCTGAGCAACACTTAACAAATTATAATTAAGACCTTCAACCCAGTATGCATTTTCACAAGATATCTTATCAGTCAATTTAATCAAACCTTTTCCTCTAATAGGACATGGTGCATCATTACCAAATTTTACACTTTTACCTCTGTAATGATGTAAAGTCTCAAACTTATTTTTGTCACCAATCATGTGATGTGAACAACCACTGTCAATAATCCATTTATCATTCTTGTTCACATAGGATATCAATGTAGTTTTCTTATCCTCATCAGATTCATCTTTCATTGCAACATAAACTACCTCAATTTCAAAATCATCACTATTAGTGTTAGTTTCTTTTTCAACAATGTAACAAGATTTCTTACCTTTTCCTTTGTAGTCTTTTCTCCATCGGTAGCTTATGTCATCTTTTCTATCTTTGTGTTTGCTTTTCCTTTCATCATCTTTATCCTTCCTATCAGGACATCTAGCAACTATATGACCAACTTTATTACATGTAAAACATATAATAGGGAGTTTACCTTTATACTTTCATTTTCCCCTTCTCAGTGTTCTAGCCATAAGAGCTTCTAGATCTTCTAGATCTTCATCAAAAGTGTCACTGTCACTTTCACTTTCACTGATGCATCTTTCTTTTTCTTTCTTTGGCTTGTTCAGAACTAGCCGTGCCTTGAAAGTAGATTCAACATTTCCAATGCTTCCAATAGTGAAATTATCATAGTTAGAGAGTTCAAAAGCAGTCAGCTTACCAACCAAACTTTCCAAAGTAAGCACATTAGTAGAGTTACATCTAGATTCCTAAATAGCTGAGATCTTAATAGCATATATAGGACATAGGGTTCTTAGTACTTTTCCAATTATAGTTTCATCATCAATAGCCCCATTTGCTCCTCTAATAGAATTCACAACTTCTTTTATTCTACCACAATATTGTGCAATGTTTTCACCTTCTTGCATTCTCATTTCATCAAACTTACCTCTAAGACTCTTAGCCTTTTCTTTCAACACATTTGGGTCACCACCATAGATCCTTGCAAGTGTGTCCCACATATCCTTTGTAGTTGTGCAATCCTTAATGTCCTCAAATTATAGATAGCTTAGGGCAGATGCAATTTCTAGCATTGCCTGATTATGTTCTTTCTTAGCTCTCATTTCTTCGGCAGTCAAAGGTATGAAAGGTGAGATAGCTATTTTCAATTTAGTACTTTGTAGAGTCACCGATACCAGTCAAATGCAACTTCATGAAGCTTTGCCATGCAGGAAAGTTTTCCTTGTTCAGCTTTGGTACCTCCTTCTTATACATCCTGATCATTTTCTTCAAGCCCCTTTAAACTTGATTTATGTCAACACTAATGATAAGCAACAAAGCTTTGATACCAACTGTTAATATGATTTAGAACAATAGAGAGGGGGGGTGAATCAGTTGTTCTCAGGTCCTGATGTATAAAATAATCTCAAATTTTTTTCCTTAAATCAGATCCAAAACCAAAACAAACTCGGTCATCACTGATTCAATAATATAAACATACAACAATGCAGTCTACTACCCAACTATAACTTAACTTGTAAAACAAAGAAGTGTTCAAACCAAAACATTCACACAAGTATCAAGACCAAGATTTATAGTGGAAACCCAATTTGGGAAAAACCACTTTGTAACATGCTACTATTATTTTCACTCTTCTAAAGTGAGCTCGGTAAAAAGCCAACCCTGTAAAAGGTTACAATACACATTGTCAAGTGTGACCCGGTTAAAGGATTTTAATCACACTGTTAAAAGTGAGCCTAGTCATAGGACTTACATACACTCCATTAGAATGCAACCTTGTTCAAAGGATTTAACATATGACTGTTAGGTCAACCTCTATTAAAAGGATTTTGACTGTTACAATGGTTAGAAACTAGCAGTAATATTTATCTTAAAAATATACAACTCACTTTGCAAATATTAGATTCAATTTCGTACACTAATGTTGGTTTACTGACTTTGAAACTTTTCCATCTCCATCTCTGATCTACTTAGAACTTTTTTTCAAGCAATCACCACAATTCTCCTTCAGTCTTTTCTACTTATTTAGTCAATAAAACTTTACTCTTCCAGCATTCTCTGTTCACCCATGCACTTGCATATCCAAATGCTTAGATCCTTTTATTCTTTCCTCAATTAGGTTAACTCATCTTATGCCACTCAATCTCATTCATAGATCTTAGGGTTAGGTTAGATTCATTGAATCTACCTACTTCATGTTCTTCAACTCCTTTTCTAGAATCATCTCAAATCTCTTAAAGATTTACAATAAAACATTTTACAATCCATTTAATGCTTCCAAATAATCAATAAATAAAGTCAACACATTTTACCTAATCCAAGAATTCAATAATGTCGGCTCCAAAATTAAATTCTCTTCAAATATAAAATTGCTGATGCTCGGTCAATACTGTGATCAACTACTCGGTCTTCATGTAGAAAGCTTGATCATTACTAAAATTGTTTCCTCAGCTTACACTATTTTCCTTGGCAATTTACTGATGCTCGGTCGACACTAGAATTGTTCTCAGAATATACTAACTCAGTTGACACTAACATTACTCAGCTTAAACATGATTTTTCCATTCTTTTCTCGGTTAAGCCTACCAGTTTAGTCTTCAGTCTTACTACAATAAACAATACATTATCTCATCATTGTGTAACATAGTCAAGTACACTTTGTAGTATCAAGATAACTCAACCTTTCCTTAGGTGCTATTATTACCAACCTTTCTTAGCCCCTCAACAACACTCAAATAGATATAGTACTTTCCTATGTAGCAACAGTATTACCAGTTAAGGTTTGACATCAATGACAATACAACAATTGTTTCAATTATAGTTTCCAACATTATATATGGCCCTAACTAGATTGGATAAAAATTTTCATGCTTTCCTTTATCTTCCAATCTAGAATTCTAGATTAATACCAAGTCACCAGGTTCAACCCTCCTTTCTACAGATTTCTTGTCATACAAATTATTGACCTGCAACTACAACTTAACATTCTTTGAAACTAATTCTCTTCTAGTTTCATCTAGCATGATTAAATCCTAGTCAATTCTCAACTGCATTTCATCCTCTAGATCCTCATCATATATTTGAACAAACTTATACATCTCTAGCAAGTTGTTTTGGGGCATCCTTGCATGTATTCCATACACTAGATCAAATGGTGCACATCCAATTGCCTTTTCCACAGTTACTCTGTCAGCCCATACAGCTAATGGAAACTTTGAATTCTATGCCTTCTTATTCTTTTCAAGAATCCTCTTAAGAATCTTTATCAAGCTTTTGTTAGTTGATTCTACCTATCCATTCCCTTGTGGATGATAAGGTGAGGAAAAAGATATCTGGATTCCTAAACCTTTGTAGAATTCTTTGTATTCACTAGACCTGAAGCACATTGCATTATCACTGACAATCCTTTTAGGACAACCAAATCTTGTAACAATATTATTCAATAGGATATCAATCACCACCCTAATTTTTACATTACTTTTAGGAATAGCCTCTACCCATTTTGCAAAATAATCAGTGGCAACTAAGATCCAAGAGTGTCCTCCACTAGACTTGTTTGGGAATTCACCTATAAAATCCATTCCCCATTGCTGGAAAGGATCCTGCACTTCTACTGGCTTCAATGGTACATTTCCTGAAAACTTGAGCCTACTAGAAAATCTCTGACAAGAATCACACTTTCTTACCAATTGTTCCTTGAAGATTGTGGGCCACCAGAATCTTGCTCTCAGAATCTTTTGAGCAGTAGTTTTTCCCAAATAATGTCCACCACATATCCCCTCATGCATCTATTTCAACAATTTATTAGCTTGAGCTTCATCAACACATTTCAAAAGTATGCAATCCAAATTCCTTTTATATAGCTTGCATTTTATAATTACATACTTGACTGCCTATAGTTTCAGTGTCCTTTTCTTATTGTCATCCATTCCTACTAGACACCTCATGTTTCTTAAGTAAAAAATGATATCTTGATACCAGATACAATCATCCATATCACACGTGTAATCAAATTCATCTTGATTTATCTAATTTGCATCAAGATTGGATTGAGCCATCAATTTTTCCAATCCCTATCCTCTAACCAACTTGGTAATTTGAATATCAATGTTAAACTCTTGAATTCTATTAATCCATCTACATCTTCTCCCAGACACTTCTTGCTATGAAAGGATATCCTTTACTGCAGCACTTGGTACAAAAGCAATAACAACCACTCCCATCAAATAACACCTAAAAGAATTTACTACCTTCACAAGTGCATATTCTTGTTTCTCATTGATATCATACTTTAATTCAACAGCCTGCAAAGATTTACTAAAGAATGCAATAGGCTGCTCAAAACCTTCCTTATTTTTCTGCAATAAAACTACAACAATAGTATGAAAAGATGAAAAAGAGAAAATTTACATTGGAACATTGTAATCAGGTGCCTTAAGCATAGGGGCATCTTTAATTTCCTTCTTGATATTCTTAAAGGCTTCATTAGGCTCACCTTCCCATATTATCTTAGACCCCTTTTTTAACATTTTGGATATTGGCCTAGTAACTTCAGCAAAGTTTGTAACAAATCTCCTTAAGAAATTCACTTGGCCAAAGAAGGACTGTATTCCCTTAACATTCTTTGGTTTCTGAATTTTATCAATTTCCATCACTCTTTTAGGATCAACTCTCACTCCTTTCTTTCCAACTAAGTGGCCAAGCAACTTGCCCTCAATCACACCAGATACTCATTTCCTTGGGTTTAATGAAATGCCATATTCCAAATCTCTTGCGAATATCTTCTCTAAATGATAACAATGATCTTCTTCCCTCTTGGAATATGTAGTTAGGTCATCTTGATAAACAATAAGGAAAACATCTATAAAATATGCAAAGGCAACATCCATTGCTCTCTAAAAAGTAGCACCAGCATTTGTGAGACCAAAAGGCATTCTCACATAAACATAAGTTCCTCAAGGTGTTGTGAAAGCCATCTTAAATTATTTTGATTCTTTTACAATTACCTGATTGTAACTAGAAAAACCATCCATCATAGACATCAAATCAAAACTAGTTACCCTTTGCAACATAGCCTCCATATTAGGTAAGCAATAATTATCCTTCAGAGAGGAAACATTTAGATTCCTGAAGTCCACACATAATCTAATATCTCCATTCTTCTTCTTGATGGGAACCAAATTTGACACCCAAGAAGAGTGCCTCACAGGCTTTATGATTCCGACATCCCTCAACTTTATTAATTCTTCTTTCATCTTGGGTGCTAAGGTAGGATTAATTGGCCTCTATTTTTGCCTAAAAGGCTTAGCATCCTCCTTCAAAGGGATAATTTGCTGAAACAAGTCTTCCCTGTAAACCTTTAGGTCATCATATGACTGGGAAAAAACATGCCTAAATTTTCTTAACAATTCAACCAAAGACTTTCTTACCTTGTGAGACATCTCTCTTCCAATATAGACCTTCTTAGGTGCCTCTTGGGTACCAAGGTTAATTTCATCCACATCCATTTGATCTTTCTTCTTAGTATCCATATGAACTTTGTCATGACTATCAAATATAGTTTCTAAAACAACAAGTCCCTTAGGAACCTTATTAGTCTTAAGTTGCAGGACCTCATTACCAAGGATAATCTCTCTTCCTTCTGCAATCTCAACCAAGGCTGAGCAATCTAGTTCTTGACCATGATATTGATCTTCACAATTCATAAATCTCAAAATATCCTAGTCATCTCCAAAAACCTGCCAATTTTCAACATTATCTGGTATACTAGGCCTAATCTAAATTTCAACCTTAGAAATACCAGCAAATGTAATGTCACTAGGATTGATTGCTATATTGGCTAACCAATCAGCCATTTTATTGTTGCTCCTATCCTTCCATATAATATTGAAAGCATCAAAATATTCAATCATGTCCCAAATAACATTTCTATATTATTTCAATCTCTTATTCTTGGAAGTGTATACTAATCTTACTTGGGACACAACCAACTCTGAATCACCCACAACCTTTATGCACTTAATTCCATGCTTGCATGCCAATTTCAATCCTATTAGTAATGCCTCATATTCTTCTATGTTATTTGTACATGAGAAGCTTAATGTGAAAGAGAACTTGTAAGTATTTCCATCAAGAGACATAAGAAAAATACCTACCCCTGAACCATCTTTGCAATTTGCACCATCAAAGTACATCACCCACAAATCACCCTTCTTAGATTTAACTTTTATCTCTAGAGTAATAGGTGAGAGTATAAGCTCCTTTTCAAACATAGTGACCTCTGCTCTAAAAGTATTAATATCAGTATCCATAAAACATGTAGTCTCATTGTCAATACTCATTTGAATCATGTGGCACACTCATGTCTCCCACTCAATTTTAATAAACTGATCATCAATCTTGAAAGTTGCATAGGACAAGTCGCATTGTAAAATTCCACCCATGGCAGCACTCCACTTCCTAGATAATAACATCCCATAATGAGCAGGGATATCCACCACCAAGACACTCATTGTCAAATTTTTCTCTAGGTAGGTTGCCAATCTATAAGGCATTGCATTTATGGTCCCAATAACTGGTACTTCTCTCTGATCCATTGCACAACATCTACCTTGGACTGTATCAACCTTAAGGCCCAATTTTTCCATGATCTTGAAAGGAATGACAGTGGTAGAGGCTCCTGAATCAATCATATAGTTCCTTAATTTCATTCCATTCACTATGATACTCAGGAAGAATGGATCAATGTTTTCAAGACTAGCATTGACAAAGTTGTCTAAGTATATAGGTGGTATCTGAGATACCAATCCTTGAACCCCCAATTCTTTCATAACTTTATCCTGGGGCTCATTTGCATTACAAGTAACATTTTTATCATGAACATTGTGTACCCATGCAAGAGCTCTATCTTTATGTTCAGGGATCCTCAATAACTCAGACAAAGGAATCTTGATAGTAATCTGAGACAATACAACCAACATGTCAACAGGGGTAGATGACAAAATCTCAATCTGCACTACTTTAATATCCTATTGTTTCTCTGATATATTAGTTGTAGTTGTCACCTTCATTTTTTTAGTCTTAGCCATTGTACTAACCGACCTCTCCACTTCCTTCTAATTATCTTTGTCATGGACATCATAGATCTTTTCAGCTCTAACTCCCCTTGGTTCCCACCTTTTATCTCTTTCATTTTTGAACTTCACCAAGTTTCCATCATTTGATTTGTTTCCATTAGGTCCCTTAGGACTAGTATCCTTCATAAACATTCATGCAACCTTTCCATTGGTATCATTTGCTATCATATTTCTAGTTTGTACCCAAGCTACCATTTCTGCAGTGATCCTAGCAATTTATTCTTTTGAAGATCTTCTCAAGTTTATTAGCTCTGAAGAGGAATTCATATTACATATATTTTCATCAATGTCATCATTATAAGAAAAAACTCCTTGATGAAATAGAGCCTTGTTGTGTCTTTTCAAGCACACATCAGTTTCTTCACCAATTTTAGAATCATCTTCACATCCCAGACATGAAGATGTCATGTTACACCCAATATTATCATGAGTTCCCTCTTGATCAAGTTCATCAAAACCATCATCTTTGTATGCATCCATGGACTATGCAATCACACAATGTTCTGTAGAATGAGGGGACTAGCAAGCCATACACCATGGTGTATCCTCCATGACATTTACAGAAGCTCTTTGTAAAGGATCAGGGGAAGATCTGTCATTGTTTCCTTTTGCATCAGGGACAATAGGTTTTCCATCCTTCCATCAGGTGTTATAAAGATAATTTTGTAGCCTATTTTGCCTACTAAAATTGTTGTTGAAATAAGGCATGTCACTAGTAGAAGTCTTTACATTTCTAAAACTAGGTGTTTTTAAGTCCTTTAGTGCATTCAACACCTTATCCAACTTGTCTTTATCTTGCTTCTTATCTCCATTATTTCTTTCATTATCCCTTTTATATTTTTTATCCCCAAACAACTTAGAGTCATCTCTTTTTACACCCAATTTTCCTAATATTTTCATGTTGTTTTCAATATTGACAGCAATCTTAAAAGCATCTCTGAGAGTTCCTATTTCTTTTTCCCTCAACAAATATCCCATATTTCCATCAAAAGCATTGAAATATGTGGTTAAGTAGACATTATCATCTAACCTCATGACTTGAAACAGCTTATGCACACCCTTCTAAAATCTCATGTTGAACTCAGTCCCAGACTCATTCTAATTTTTCCTTATGGTATTAAATTCATTCAACATAAAAATGGCATTAGGCCTATCACCATATTGTTCCTTGAAGCATTTCTCAAAGGAATCCCATGTGTCAATACATCTGTCAAGAAGTCTTTTGAACCAATCTCTAGCATCTTCCACCAAAGACTGAACAAACAGTTTCATGACCACATCCTCATGTTCAACCTCATAGTCATTTAGCACATCAATAAACAACCTAAGGTGCTCTTCCCAACTAATGGCATTGTTACCAAAAAATTTAGGTATTTTGTCTCTTATATCAATTGGGAAAGCATTGGGGTAACTTGGTATTCCATCAAAACTAATTTGTCTATACCCCTCTAATTGCATAGGTCTTCTTTGAAAACTTAAGTTAGTATTTACATTTACATTTCCATCAACTTGTACATGTGACTGCTCCTTAGGGTCAACTCCTATCTTGGTGGATGAATTGAGAAATGAATTATGAGTCATACCATTACTAGATAGAGAAACATTAGAAGTTGTAGATGGCATACCTATTTCAGTAGTAGATGGTCCAAGAGTATTTGCTGATGAAGCTCTCAAGAATTGGATCTTTCTTCTTTTTTCTACAATAGAAGCCTCAATTTCAGCCTTCTCCAATTCTCCTACAAGATCATCATCCTCTTTTCTTTTCCTTTCCATCTCTACATTTCCATTTGAGATAGGTGGTGGGATCTTTGGTATTGCCTCTGGTGCATTTATTTGAATCCCCACCATCTTTTGTTTTCTCTTTTCATTAACAACAGTAGCAGGTTTGGTAACTGTAGATTCATTTTTATCTTTAGGTAGAGTAGCATAACTTTGGACCTGCCTAATCATAGGACCCTCTTTATCAAATTCATGGTCTTGCAACAAATGCTCTGTTTCACTTCTCAAAGCATCAAGATCACTGAAGACATCATGCTGTAAAGTTTTAGGAGTAGAGGCAACCATTTTGTTTCTCTCCTTTAGCTCTTTAATTTTTCTAAGTAAAGACTCTCTTTCTATTAATGCATTTATTTTTTCAGCCCCTCTTTCTTTTTGTAGTCTCTTGTGTACGGCATCCTGCTCTGCTAACTGCAATCTCAATGCACCCAAATCATTTGGGTCTATCACAGTATCTTCAGAGCTTGATGAAAGATCCATATCAGTAGGATTTTGATACAGGAAATGGACACACCTTGGTCCCATGGGCTGCCTTCTAAATATATCTTCATTAGGATCTAAATTTGGTCCAAAACCTCTTTCTCTTGCCTGCACACCTTGTCATGTAGGCAACAAATCTTTATCTTGAAATAATGCTTCTGGGGTGTCATAAAAGTTATCTCGAGAGTGGCCACTATCAGATTTAGAGATTTTGTATTGTGAATCTTCCTCATCAGAGGATGCATGTGGTACTCTCTCTCTAGCATTACTCTATCCTCTTACAGGAGCACTAGTAGATTCTCCATCTCTCTTGATCTAGCTTTTTCCTTCTTTTCTAGGTAATTGTTCCAAGGTAACCTCTGGATTTTTCTTGACAAAAGACCTAGTATTTCTTCTTTTGTCCATTTTTTTTTTACTATAAAACACTGGTTCTCAACCTTTGAGTTTCCACCCACTAAATGGGAAAACTTTCAAACTTACAAGAAGACAACTAAATAAGATAGGAAAAACACAAAAGTTCTGTGACAACCCTTGTCTTTAGACCTTCCCCAGTAGAGTCACCATTTTGTTGGCTCCTTTTCTTTCCACTTTAAGATTTACACTATGATTGACAAACTAATGTCACTGACTCTATCACCACTCCAAACTCTGCAAGAAAAAGGGCCAATTAATAAGGATCAATAAGGATCCTCCTACACTTTGAGCCTAATGCTCAGGAAGGTGTACCTATGACTCAATTCTTGAAAGGAGTCTCCAAAATATTACACATTCATGCCCTTTATAAACTAATTTAAAGATTTTATCATTTATATTTGTTTGATTGATGATGGGAAAAAATGCCTCCTAAGAATGGACCAGTGTCTCCTCCTAGGGTACAGAGTCACAATACAACATACATCACTGAAAATCTAACTCCAACACACCCAAATCTAGAATAAGTGCTTTGCCTATTATTCCTCTTTAACCTTACACTTGGACATCAAATTCTCATTCAACCATGGATTCTCTAAAAATACCTTTAAGGATTTAATCCTGACTTTGGCAAGAACTCAAAGATATTTTCACAATATACTTTGTATACCATACATTAAATAACTTTGTGACATTAATATATAAGAATGAAGGATTATAATAAGAAGAAATACATAAATCTAAGACTGGGATTCAAGTGTATTCTCATTAAAACTTGCATGGTCAATACATTGCAAAATAATAAAATGCTCAGAAAAAACAAACCCTAAGCCCAAGTTCTCATTACTCAATTTTTGGAATTGACCATCAACCCCCTCTACATACAACATATAGTAATATATATTCATTAGATATCTTGGAATCCTCTGGAAAGGATGCAATAAGCTTTAGATAGCTAGGGCAGAATTAGGGTTTCAACTACCCACCAATTAGATTCGATCAAAATTTACTACAGGGGAGGAAACTAAGCAATCTCAGAGCAAAATAGATCCAAGAATGATCTTCATTAATGGTGCTATCCCTGACTGGCATGCAAATGACTGGAAAACCATCAAGTATACCCACTACAACACTTAACATGACATAACATGAATGGCCATTTCCCCACCACTATGGCGCAGACACCTTTCACAGTTAATCATACCTCAGGGCCATACTATATCAGTGAGCGCAAAGTCATATTATGCAGATCAGCTGTCAAAAAAATTGAATTTTTAATCCTTCTATCACTGAGAAACCCTTAAAATATTTGTATTTCAAGTAGCAATGGTTAATTAGCCAGTTTAAAACATGGTCATCAATTAATCTCCTTCCCGACAAATCGTGTGGTTCTCAAAAATCAATAAAATGGTCAACCTTGTCCTTGAAAACAATTTCACCACATCAGTAATCAATCGACCAATGAGAAATGAGCACATCATCACATCTTTGACATCGAATCCACCACCTTTAAATTAGATGGTGGTCACATGATCGCAAAGGGGAAGAATATTCTTTGCGATGATGTGACAACCGTAGATCCTACTGCACTACCATTCCATCTAAAAATTTTAGGCCCACCAACTTGTCCTTGTCACCTTTTCATCAGATGGTTGTCACAATGCTATGAGGATTAACCTTCTTGAAACTTTTATTTGAGGCATCATGATGACCGTAGATCATGTTCAAACTTTAGCTACCTCAGAGTTGAGATCACCAAACAAAACACTAACCACTTGTCAGATCACCGAAGGTTAACAAACAAACTACTAGGCCTGCGCAACCACGTGATCGAAGAAAATGTCAGGTCACCAAATGAAAATTACTTAACTACCAAAATTGAGAGACCCCATGAACACATAGTCACGTGATCACCGAACAAAAAACTTAACCATTCAGGAAACTGGAGATCAAGCGACCGCAGTCAAGAAGAACTAGGCCCCGCTAAATCGCAGCAGCGTAGATAAGGAAACCTGATGTCGGAGACTAGCTGCGAAGAGGCAAAAGGCCAAAAATAACCAAGGTTTACACATTGTCAAAAAGGTAACAAAGGAATGCAAAACATGAAGGGTTTGCATGCTTAGACAGTTTTGACACCACCCGATATGAAGTAAATTATTTTTGCAAACCTTCAAAGTCAAATATCTCCCTGGTTTCAACACATTAGACCTTGTGATTTGAACTGGAGCATGGTGACACAATGAAGAACATGGGGCTAAGGGTGCAAGATATAAAACATTATGGATCTTCTTTGCACATTAAAACAAGCCTGTAGGAAGGGCGGGACAACTTCTTAGGACTCTGTGAAGAAGTAGGCCATTTCTCTTATGATTTTTACTATGACAAAAAAATGGCCTAACATGCTTGACACATATATAAACATATAACTTTATTTAGACAAAACTTTAAAATATATTGTTATTCATTTGATTGATGGTTTAAAATATGTAACTTAAGCAATGACCAGTGTCAAATCCTAGGGCATCAGAGTCAACTAAAACACACATCTACAAAAAACCTTCAAATCAAATAACCCCAAAACTGAGATAAAATGCCTTACAAATTACCCTCTCATGTATACATACTATCATCAAATTCTTTCATAGATTATGAATTCTCTAAGACCTCACTTAAGATTTACCCTTCCCTTGAAAGAAAATTAAGTTTTAACCCCACTATATACCTTGCAGATGTATAAAAAATGCCTTATAGATTTGACACATAAAGAAATACAAATTCACACATGAAGAAAACAAAACATATACAAGGAATTTTAGTATATTTCACTGATAAATCTTCTGTATAAGTACACTCAGAGACTGATATTTCTTAGAATCAAAACACTTGATGTAAAAACTCCTATTACAATAAGTATTCCACCACCTTTTATAAAACATGATACTTCTTATATATACTAGCCATCTTGGAATCCTTAAAAGAAGGATGCAACAAGCTTTGGATGGCTAATGATAGTGATTTGCACTAGAATACATAATATATTTAAATTAAACAAAAAAAGGGGAAATGCTGCCAGAAAACTATTTCTTCTCATAGTGAATCCCCTTGAGTGGAACCTTTGTCTGTTGGTATTCAGAGTAATAGCAAAAAGTTGTTGCATTAATGATGACCACCATTTGGCTAACCTACATCATCCTCTTTATAATATTTACTCTCCTTGTGCTCATAGATTGGGTGCAATGTTGGAATTCACTCTTCTTCCATTTCTTCCACATCAATTTTTGATGGTTTATTCTTCTTAGGTTTAGTGCTTTTATCCCATGCAACAACCTCTTCCTCTGAAGGAAAGTTGTATTCTTTTAGGCTTTACAATATTTTAACCTGTCTGTCCCATCTTGAGTTAGTGATTTCCTTTATGTCAACAATAAATTTGGTACATTCATTTTTCAGTTTTGAACATGTCATCCAGAGTATTGTTGAACCTATCTTTGTCTGAGGACCCATCATTATTTAAAAATGCCTCCTGCCTAGTCACCAACTGACTTATGTTTTATTTCCATTCGTCAACTCCTATAATGTTACCATCATCGTTACAAATTCGAGGAAGTTACTTGGTAAAATTTGTGTCAAACATATCCATTTTGGTTCTCACTTGATTTTCATTACCTTTGAAAAATCCCCAAACAACACCAATTTGTTCTATCTTTGTTCCAACCTCAATCATTGATTCTAGAATGTTTTCCCTATGTGGTTGCAGTACATCAAGCTTCTCAAACAAAGCCCCTCTGCTAGACCAGATGTTGAAAAGTGGCTCTAAAGTAGTCATAGCATCTTTGATGCTGTCATTTATTTTCTGCAACATAGAGTATGAATTATGGACCGAGTCCTTTTCTAAATCCCTTGTTGCCTCAATGGGAGTCTCTACCACTGACTAGACTACAACTTCAATCTATAGGACTGGAGGAGGAGCTGTCTTAGAGGCCTCTTCAAGTTTAGCTTTTTCTTCTTCAAGCTCATCCTCTAATGCCTTTATCTTCATTAGTCCTTTGTCTCTGTCCTTTTCTATGGTTATTATATTTTCAAATAATTTTGCATACCTATTCAATAGTTGAGCTATCTTAGCTTCATTTAGATGTGAAAAATGGGTCACTACTTTAGACACCTCTAGATCACTGGTGTTTTGAACAGTCCAGATGATCTGATTCCCCTCCATTTTCTCCTCTACACTAACTAGGGAAGGTTTTTGAGTTCTTGGTGCAAGGGACAATATTGCTAGAGCCTATTATTTGGGGTTGTACCCACATCCTTTGATCATATCTCCAACCTAGGTTTCATGGGAAATACTTCCCTCAGGTTTCCTTCTAATTTGATCAATTATGAAGGCTTATGTTAGATCCAATCCTGGCACTAGGAGCATCCCACTGGATTTGACCAGTTTCATGGCATCTTCAATAAAGATAGCCTCTAACTTTGGTTCATAGGTAGCTAAGGCCTTCAATGTCTCATTATCTAGGTTAGTGCCCTCAGGTAGTGTTTTAGAAATCTCTTGATGCTTCTTCCATATTAGGAAGTTCTCAAACTCTTCCATTTTGATGAACTGATCATCACTGAGAAATTCTTCTTGGTATATTTCCCTTTCATCCTTACCAAGTAGTAGGGGAAACTCCACCTCTTCTTGTATGGCCATCTTCTTTCCTTCTTTGATGTTTTTCCTCAAATGGTGATGATATGATCTATCACCAGGCACTAAGGATGAAATCCTATAAACTTCTTTCTTTTATTTCTTTCTTTTAGAGGGCTCTCCTTCCTCAAGTCTATGTTTCTTTTGTGAAGGCTTAGAGACATCCTCTGCCTCAGGTGCATTCTAACTTATATAAATGGTAAGGGGTTCATTGACTTGGGGTGGACTATCACCTTCTTGCAATTCATCAATGTATTCTTCAGAGTCAAAAGAAGAATAATACATTTTTACTTCCAATTTCTCTTCAATTTGACCTTCTAATTGGCTAGATAGGGTATGATGCATTTCTATCATTCTCTGAATTCTTTTCAAGTATGGGAGGTTAGGGAAAAAACCTCCAAAGGCAATTTTAGCCTTTTTGACTTGATCCTCTCTAAAAGGTCATAAAATTTGGTAAGTCTCCTACCAATCTCATCTTCATCCAATACATTTCTTATCATATCCTCCTCATCATACCCCTCATGCTCCCTGATTCTACCAATGTTGGGAATTAGTGCCATTCTGGCAGTCCTAATAAAATTTTTAGAGTCCACATACTTGTAAATACCAAAAATTATCTTGAAATGATTCAGCCATGAACTGAGTTATGGTAAAACCCTTTTACCAATCAGGAAGTTACCTATCCTGAATTGCTATGGAGTAAGAGTCCCTTTTCTATGGGGTTCCAAGTGCTCTTTTTATGTCCATATCAACTACCAAATGAATTCTAATTGGGAAATTCTTGGAGGTGCATACTTTGGGAGTATGTTTGGGGGTTGTGGACATCCATATACTCTATTTAGTGTGAAATTATTTCCCAAGTAAAAGTCACCCTATTTATGGTCTGCTTGCCATTTATCAACATATTGTTGGGGCCTAAGAAGCCTTAACAACCTAATCAATAGCCTTGTTATATTGGTTCCCAACAAATTCAAAATTGGCAAAAATATCCAATTTTGGAAACTACAAAAGTCATTTTCATTTAAAGTATAAATCCATAACCTCAACCAATACTATACTGGATTGGGTTGTCCTTCAAACATTATCCTAGGCCTTAGCATATGCATATCCAAACTATTAACATTGAAGTATAGAAACAAATGCATTAAGAGGGAATAATTCATGAACCTTGATGGCTTCTAGTCCTCCTTAATCATCACCAAGCATTCATGAATTTTGGTGATTACATATTGAATGTAATCATAATTTGTATTTGCATGTGAGTTCTGGATGTCCAAAATAATCATTAGGATATCTGTTGGCATCATCTCTACATCTCCATCCATCCCAAAAACTCTACATAACCCATAGGCTAGATACTTCATATAGAAATTGAGGGTGTTATACTCATATGGAGCATTCATATGTGTTGGGAGAGGGGAAATATATTTTCCAATCCTAGGGATATGCTTGACCATCTAGGATTTTACAAGTCCTACTTGACTTGCATACTTCTCTTTCTCTTTCCTTAGGTCTATCTCTGTGGAGGATGAAGAATATAAATCAAAAGCTTTCATGAAAGATCCTCTATCTAGAGTCACTAAGGCTGATTGGTCACTTTTTCTAATGGTTTTTGATATGGGGTCATAAATCCTAGCTAATTCAATTATGAGGTCAACATCTAAGAAGACATCAGGAAAAATTAACTTAGCCATGCCTAAAACCCATGCATTGAAAATGGGGATAGCTTTGGAATGGTTATTATAGAAGTATTTGAATAACATGTAGCCAGAACATGAAGGAGTAATAGGATCCCTACAATCTACCATATAGTCAAGAAATACTTCATCACTAACCTTTCTATTTTGATTTGATCCAAGGAGAAATTTGACAAACTCTTTTAATAAATTGGGCTTCCGCTTATCCTCACCACCTTGTTCCATAGTCTCCCCACTAGATGAAGCTTGGCTTGATTCTAGTTGACTCATTTTGCAATTTTGGATACCTCTGAATTCTACAAATTCATTCTTCTCACACACACACTGCTATTGCTATCTGAAAACTATTAAGTGTTAATGCAAAATGTCCTATCTATATATCATTGATCATTTAATGCATATGAATTATTAAGATCACTACAAATCTTTCCCAAGTCATCTCTGCATTCAACTCTATATAACACCAAATTTGAAATAGAGCTAGCTGTAATGTGAGATATTGATAGTTTGCATTTAAAATTCATAGAGAACCAAAAGGAATGATTACTATGACATCCTTTTGAAAACCCTTGAGTACTAAAAAAAACCCTCAATTATGATCTGAGTGGCTGGCTTTCTCACTTTTTCTATCCTGGCAGAGTACCTTTCCACGTAATAACAACTCTTTTCTCCTTTTCATTAATTTGAACTTAACTAGAAGCTATTTGGAGATCAAGCAATTGAAGGTCTCTCTTGATCTTGAAATGATTTAGTTTACTACGATTTGACTCAAAGATCAAGCAACTAAAGTTTTCTCTTGATCTTGAAATGTTTTCTTAATGCATGGTTTTATTCAGAGATCAAGTGATTGTTGTCTGATCTTATCTGTATCAATGGTCCTTGTATAACTTTCAGACCTTTTCCTTAACTCATATCTAATCTCTTGATTTAGTGAGTGAAATATTTCTCCAAATCTCATAAACTTTAACTTAACCACAGTTCCTTTCTGAGATTCAGTGACTAAATGTGTTCACTTAGTCTCCAGATCATTTCTTTAACTTTGTTTATATCATGAGATTAGGTGACTGAAAGCATTCTCGTGATCTCTGAATGATTTACTTAACTCAAGTTTAATCCTAAGATCTAGTGATAACTGCATTCTCATGATCTCTGAATATCTTTACTAACATTGGTTATATTATGAGACTCAAAAAATACTATTATCTTTGAATTTCTAGATAAATTCCTTACCCTTGGTCTAATCCTAAGATCAAATGTCGACTGTTTATCTTCAATACCATCCACAACTCTTCACTAAATCACAAAATGTTTTAAGACTTAACTATTTTATCATGATATAAAGTGAAAACCTTTAGTCTCTCAATCATTGGATACAAAGTCATTAACTGTTTACCAATATTTAGAGATTATGGGACTGAAGAAATTGACACCCTTTTATAACTTGTCATTGCATCGCTAGATGTTTTATTCTTAACTGCTAGGTCTTGGAGATCAAGCAAACACTTCATTCGCTTGATCACTAAATTTTTTCTTGCTAGCCACCAAGACTTAGAGATCATGAGATAACTACCCCTCTAAATCTCGAGATCAATCACTAACTACAAAGTCATGCTTGAGATATAATGACAATCATTGATCAAGAATTCAATCGATAGCTTACGCTTAATTGCTGAATATTTTCTTACTTCACTATCATATTAAGTGAATGGGAGAAAAATATTGTGCTAGGTCACTAGATGTTTAGAGGAAACCACCAGGAATCATGAGAATTGGAGATAGCATTGTTGCCAGGTTGCCAGATGGATTCACTAATCACCAACTTAACTAGAGATCACGAGACTGAAGAAAATGAAATGAAATCCAAGGCTTATCGCTTGTTCACTGAATGAAAAAGGACTTAACAAATCTATCACAAGATTTAGCAAACACTAAGGAAGATGAATGACCATGTGCACATATGAAAGCTTTAAGTGCCTCAAAAAGTAACATGAGAACATAAAAACTAGGGCATACTCATGATATTTTAAAAGATAAAAAACCCTATCGAGGACAAAAAGACCTAGGGCAAGGATACGTAGACATTTTTGCACCTAGTAGACTTGACATTTTCATTAAATGGATAATTTCTTGTAAAGTCTTAAAATAATTGATATACAAGTAGGATTCAAATGTTAGCAGGATTTAAAATTAAAACTTCTCAGAAAAACCTAAAAATTACTCCAACACCTCCTCCACTGCAGCAACACTTCCCAGCACAACAACAATAATATCCTATTGTTCCACAGCAACAACAAGCATCATCCTACCTATCACAAATGCCAAATCCCATCATGCCCCAACAACAACAATCCACTTCATATCCTCCACAATAATATGCTCCCGCACCTTAGCAGCAATATCCTCCCCAGCAACAATCACCCCAACATCCATTCCAATCAGCCTATCCTATTGGGTAATCTCCATATCCCACTCCATAATATCAACCTCAAAATCATCCCTTTTCACCAGCACCATTAGATCCTTTTCCAATGGGATTACCTGCTTTAATGCCTATCAATGCTTAGTGGGAAGAGATGAAGAATTCTCTTAAAGAGCTAAAAGTTGGAACAAAGAGAAAGACCTTCAAATTTGGGGAGGTTTGTCCCTATCCCTTTGATAGATCGATTATAGCTATCCCTTTCCCTAAGCATTTTGAGACACCCAAATTCAATAAATATCAAGCGAAAGGAGATCTAGTAAGCCATGTCAAAGAGTTATATATGGCATGCCAAGAATTGGCATATAGTGATAATTACCTTATGCCCCTATTCCCCAAAAGCTTGGGAGGAAATACTATTGAGTGGTTCTAAAAAATACCTTATAGGACAATCTCAACCTAACTAGTACAAAGATCATGAGTACTATGATTATCATCATGTCAAAGGACACATTACCTTAAGGTGCATGAAGCTAAAGCATTACATCCAAGATTTCATTGATAGGAAAAAGATCCAAGTGGACACACCAGCCCAAGCTTCACCTAATGCCAATCTGGAGATTTATCAAAACATGTTTCCACAACACAATGCTGGGAAGAACCAGGCTAATGCCAATCCTCCACCTTAGAACCAAGGAAAAGGGAAGCAAGGAGACCATGCTGACCATAAAGACTATACTACTGCTCATATCAACTATAACAAAGTTGTTGGATGTATGATCAAGTAGAGCCCATAGTCAATGTCATCCATGTCAAAGGAGTAGATAGTCAGTGTGTTTTTACTACCCACAGAGGCTAGATATCTATCACCAATGCCAATCCAAGGCCAACACACAATGCACAATACAACCTTATAGAGAATCTTGGGAATACACCTATCTAAATTTGACATAGGGGTAGGGTAGATACAAGCAGAATCAAGCAGAATTGAGTCCACTTGAATCAAAAAGAAAGCCCTACTTAGAGTTACACATGGAAGAAATATTTAAACCACATGAAATCAGTGAAAACACAATAGATATGAGACAAGCAACTGGAAACAACAATAGAGTAATTATATTAAATCTTTCAACATGCTCGACTGTGAGGCCTTTCGGGTTTTGGCCTTATACAAAGAGAATTATGAATTCAGAATCTTAGCTTTCATCCTATCTTATCTTCAATGATGTATCTTGATAATCATATCTCTACCTCCCTCTACATCAACCCAAGCTCCAAATATATAGCCCACAAAGCCACAAGTCAGCCAGTCAGGCATTTAATTACATTATAGGTCCAGCTTGGAAGAGTAAACCAAAACTAAAGAAAGAATGAAAAAAACTTAATGAGAAGTTATATTTAGGTCCACACATGATCCAAGAACATGTCCCTAACTTAGAAAGATCCCATCTCATCATACAGAACCGCACAAGATGAAAAACTCCATGTTTTGTGTGTAAATTGGCTGAAAATTGATACCCAAGAAAAATGGTCATAACTTTCAACTCATAATGTATTAGGACTTGTGGTCTTAGGTGAAGATATTAATTTATGTCCTCTTGAATTTTTTAAGAGTGCAAAGTCTGATTCATTAAGGAGCAATGGATACATGATGCGTAATCAACACATAGAATGTAGGAAAATACAGTTTCAGCGGCAAGGAAAATAACTATAACTTTGAAACAGTCCATCCAATCCTTATGTGCTCATAGGAGAAGGTTCCCAAATAGGTCCTCAACATCATGTAATATTTTTACAACATGAAACCAATAAATGCAATGATTATAATGCAAACAATAGAAAATAGGAAATATTTTTGGTTGATGCAAGATTGCTCAAAGACCCAAGATGCTCCAGCATCAGACACCTGGGTTGAATAAAGAACTGATGTACACATCAAGCACTACTCATATTCTAACTTGAATCATAGAGATCCAACTCAGCTTGTGTAATCCATGAACTATCTTCAACTGGCTTGTCTTTCCACTGAACTAGGTATTCCATGTAGTCTTTTCCTCTTGTACTCCTGCTTACTTTACTATTCAAGATCTTTTCAATGCTGTCATTCTTCTTCTTAGGATAATCCAAATCATCTCCCATATCATCAGTTGATTCAAAGTACTCAAAGATATAAAAAATGTTGAATATAGGTGATATATCCATGTCCTCTAGTAATTCCACTTCATAAGCATTTCCACTATCAAACTTCTTCAGAATCCTACAAGGTCCAAACTTCTTCATTTTCAGCTTGTTGTAGGTACCAACTGGAAATCTATTTTTCTTCAAATGAATCATAACCTCATCTCAAACTTCAAAAGATTTATGTCTCCTTCTCTTATCTTCTCTTTGTTTATATTTCAGATTACTAACCTCCAAATTCTTTTTGATTTCATCATGAAAAGTTCTCATGTATACCGCAAAATCCTCAACTTCAACACTTCTTCTTGTCTCGGTAGGTAAATCTCTCAACTTTGTGGTTCCCTTAGGATGAAATCCAATAACAATCTCAAATTGTATCCTCTTAGTGCTTCAATTCATAGAATTATTATATGTAAACTCTTCTTGTGCCAAAACTAAATCCCAATTAGCAGGCTTATTTCCAACTAAACATCTCAACAAGTTTCTCAAACTTTTGTTCACAACTTCAGTCTATCCATCTATCTGAGGGTGAAATGTAGAACTAAAATTCAAATCTGTATTCATCTTTTTCCAAAGTTTTCTCCAAAAGTAACGAGTAATCTTAGTATCTTTGTCTAAAAAAATAGACTTAGGCAAACCATGCAATCTTACCACTTCCATGAAGAATAATTTAGCTACATGCAATGCATCAGATGTCTTCTTACAAGGTATGAAATGAGCCATCTTAGAAAATCTATCAACCACTACCAAAATAGAATCATTACCTCTCTAAGTTATAGGCAATCCAAGAACAAAGTCCATATTCACATCTTCCCAAGGTCAATTAGGTACAGGCAAAGGTGTATACAATCCCAATTTTTGACTAGTTTCTTTTGTTGTTTGGAAAATTTTGCAACCTCTAACCATTCTCTATACATCTCTATAAATCTATGGCCAAAAGTATCTTTTTGAAATTAGTTTCATAGTCTTATCAATCCCAAAATGTCCAGCAAGTCCACCACTATGTTTCTCCTTCATTATGTTCTCTCCCATAGATCCTCTAGGTATGAACAACTAAACTCCTTTAAACAACATATCTTCTTGAATGAAATAATTAGTCCACTTATCACTCACTGTGTGTTCCTTACAAGCTTTCCAAAATTATGAAAAATCAAGGTTATTTTCATACAAACACTTCAAATCATAAAAAACAAGTACCTCAACTCTCATTTTTGTCAGCAAACTTCTTCTTCGACTCAAGGCATCAACAACCTTATTTGACTGTCCTCTTTTATGCTTCAATGAAAAGGAAAAATTTTGCAAGAGCTCAACCCACTTCATATGTCTCTGATTCAACTTATTTTGACTTCCCAAATACTCTCCAACATTCTTTGGTGTAGGCCAATCAAGTATAGCTCTTACTTTCCCAGGATCCATCTTCAATCCATCAACTGAAATTACAAAACTAAGGTACACAATCTCTTCTTTCAGTCTCTACAATACTTGTCTGATATGTTCAAGATGTTCTTCCTTACTCTTACTGAATATCAAAATGTCATCAAGATATACAATCACAAACTTACCCAAGAATATTTTCCCAACTTCATTCATCAACCTCATGAAAGTACTAGGTGCATTAGTCAGACCAAAAGGTATAACCAACCATTCATACAAACCTTCATTAGTCTTAAAAGTAGTTTTCCATTCATCCCCTTCTCTAATCCTAATTTTATGATATCCACTCTTCAAATCAATCTTTGTGAAATAATTTTCTCCACTCAAACTATCCATTATGTCATCTATCCTAGGAAAAGGAATTCTGTACTCTATTGTTATCTTGTTTATAGCTTTAGAATCAGTGCACATTCTCCATTCTCCATTCTTTTTAGGTACTAACACAACAGGTACTGCACAAGGACTCAAACTTTCCCTAATCAAACCTCTCTCAAGAAATTGTTGCACTTGTCTATTCAACTCAGTCTTTTCATCAGGTGTCAACCTATGTGGTGCTTTATTAGGCAAACTAGCTCCAGGTATCAAATCTATACAATGACTTATACTTCTCATAGGAGGTAAACCATCAGGTACATTATCAGAAATGATGTCATGAAATTTAGTCAACATAGGTTTAACCTCAGGTGCATGTTCTAACTCAATGTGTTTCTCATTTTTTCTTGGAATTAAAGAAAAAAAAATATTTTGTTCTTTCATTTCTCTTGCAAACTTTTTACCATCAACCAAGTATACTTTGACTATAGTATAGTGACCTTCATCAGACTTCTCTACTAAAGGAAATAATACTTGTTTCTTCCCATCCATCCAAATAGTATATTGATTCAATCTACCATCATGCAAAGCTTTCCTATCATATTGCCAAGGTCTACCCAAAAGAATATGACAACAATCCATAGGCATAATATCACATAAGACTTCATCATGATAATTCCAAATTTTGAATTTAACAAGGCATTGTTCACTTACAAGTAGTTTATGCTCCTTCTAGATCCAAGAAATATGGTAAGGCTTAGGATGTTTCAATCTCTAAAACTACAAATTTTTAACCAACTCTTCGGATACCAAATTATCAAAACTTCCACTATCAATGATTACCTTGCAATATTTGTTAGTGATCTTACATTTGGTTCTAAACAAACTTTTCCTCAAAATAGGTTCCTCGTCATCTTCTTCATTCCACAAGATCCTTCTTAGCATTAAGTTCTCACCATGTTTAGGTTCATTACACAATTCCTCAACTTCTTCAGAAGCCAAATTCTTTTTGCCATTACCTCCAGTCTTCTTTCCAAAGTTAGTACATTCAAAAGCTCTATGTCCTTCTTCACCACATTTGTAACAAGTACCTTTAAACCAAGATTTCTCTTTTCTTTTCCCACTATTGTTATTCCTAGAGTAACTAGTATAGCTACCTCTACAGTAGTTACCTCTTTTAGCAGGTTCATCTTTCCATCCTTTATCTTGTACCACATTGTCAAATCTGCTACTTTCTCCATAAGATCTTCCTCTACTTCCCTGAAATCTGCCACTTCTTCCTCTTTGTCTTTGTTCATGTCTTTTTGTTAATCTCTTTTTTGCCTTCAAAGAAAATTTTTATGCTTCTTCCACACTATCTATTTTCACATAGCTGATCTCATCTTGACTCAATGTCCTCAAACCATTTAGGTATCTAGCCACTTTCTCAACTTCATCATCCACATGTCCAAATCTGATATCCAATTTGTAAAATTCCTCAGTATACTCTTTCACACTCATGTCCTTTTGTCTCAAATTTTGCATTTTTCTCATCAGACTAACTTGGTAGTTAGTTGGAAGAAACTTCTTCTTCATCTTTCTAAGCATTTTCATCCAAGTCTTGATCTTTACATTTCCTCTCTTCTATCTCTCAGTTTGCAAATGATCCCACCAAAGAGATGCATGCCCTTTCAACTTTGTGACTGCTATCTTAACCTTCTTATTATCAGGAGTACCTTCATACTCAAAGTATTTATCCATCTCAAAGATCCAATCCAAAAGTGTATCGGTCTCAAGTCTTCCATCATAGCAAGAAACTTCAACTACAGGTCTGGAGTTAGCCTTAGACAAAACTCTTAAGAGTCTTTCAGGTAGTTTCAGTGAGTTCATGGCTAGATAAGGATTTGATGTCCTAATTTGGGAGTGAGGGGAGTAATAGGCAAAGCACTTACTCTGATTTCATGTGTGTTTTAGTTAAGGGTTCAGTTGATATATGTTATTAGGTGACTCTTTTCCCTTGGATAAGCCACTGGTCCATTCTCTAGAGGCAGTCCATCATCATCAATCACACACACATTCAAATGATAAAATCTTTAATCAATTAGTAAGGGGTATAGATTGTATATTAGTTAGTGATTCCTTTTAACAAGTGAATCAAAGGTACACTCACCTAAGCATTAAGGCTCAAAGTGTAGGAGGATCTCATTGTTGATCCTTGTTAATTGGCCCTCTTCCTTGTAGACTTTGGAGTGGTGATAGAGTCAAAGTTATATTAAAGTTATCCATCAAAGTATAAACCTACAAGTTGAAGATCAAAGGGAACTACCAACAAAAGGGTGACTCTACTGGGGAGAACAACAATGAAGAAGCATATCTATTAGGATCTCTGGTTGGGGTTACATTGTTATATTCAAAATCTTTTGTTGACCAGATTGATTTACCCATCCGAGTCACCAACAAAATGGTGACTCTACTGGGGAGAGTCTAGAGATAAAGGTTGTTAAGTGCACTCTTGTTTTCCTATTGTATTCAGTAAAGGTTTTCCCATCTAGGTGGGTGGTGACTCAAAAGGTTAGAACCAGTGCTATAGATTGCAAATCATGGACAAAAGAAGGAATACTAGGTCCTTTGTTAGGAAAAATCTGGAGGTCACTTTGGAATAGTTACCTAGATAGGAGAAGAAGAGTTGGATCAGAAGAAATGGTGAGTCTACTAGTGCTCCCATAAGAGAAAAAAGAAATACCAGAGGTAGAGCACCACATGTTTCCTCAAGTGAGGATGGTTCACAAGATAGAGTTTCTAGATTAGATGGTGGTCGCTTTGAAGATAGATTTTATGATACCCCAGAGGATGTATTTCAAGACAAGGGTTCATTTCCTACAGGTCAGGATGAACAAGCTAGAGAGATGGGTCTTGAGATTGATTTAGATCTTGATGAAGATAATTTCAGAAGGGAGCCCATGAGACCAAGGCAAGTCCATTTCCCATATCAAAATCTGACTAATATGGATGTGTCATTAGGTTCTGATGACATTATGATAGACCCAGATGATTTGAACTCACTTAGGTTACAGTTGGCAAAGCAGGATGCCATACATAAGAGGTTAAAAAAGGAGAGAGAAGCTAAAAAGGTGAATGCTTTAATAGAAAGATAGTCTCTCCTTAGAAAGATTAATGAAATGAAAGAGAGAAACAAGATGCTTTCTTTTGCTCCTAATTCTTTGCAGCATGATGTCTTTGGTGATCTTGATGCTTTGAGGAGTGAGCAGGAGTGTTTACTACAAGATCATGAATTTGATAAGGAGGGCCCTATGGTTAGATAGGTTCAAAGTTATGCTTCCCTCCCTAAAGATAAATATGGGCATGAGATCACTAGGCCTATTGTAGTTATTAATGAAAAAGGAAAGCAGAAGATGGTGGGACATTAAACAAGTAGATCATTGACAATACTGAGGGTCCCACCACCCAATTCAAATATGGACATAGAGATAGAAGGAAGAAGAAAAGAAGATGAGGACCTTGCAAGAGAACTAGAGAGGGCTGAAATTGAAGCCTCCATTGCAGAACAGAGAAGAAAGATCCAGTTCTTGAAGGCTTCATCAGCTAATGCTCTTGGTCCATCTGCTACGGAACTAGGTATTCCATCTATGAACACCACTGTTCCACTTAGTAATGCTACTACTAGTTCAATTCCTTCTTCATCTGCTAAGATAGGTGTTGATCCCAGGCAACAATCAAATGCACAAGTAGATGGAAATATAAATGCAAATGTTGATCCTAGGGTTAACAATAGTTCATGTTTTCAAAGAAGACCTATGCAATTAAAAGGCTATAGGCAAATTAGTTTTGATAGGATACTAGGCTACCCAAATGCTTTTCCAAATGATATAAGAGATAAGGTACCTAAGTTTGCTAGTAATAATGCTATTAGTTGTGAAGAGCATCTTAGGTTATTTTTTGATATGCTTAATGATTATGAGGTAGAGCATGAGGATGTAGTCATGAAATTATTTGTTCAATCTCTAATGGAGGATGCTAGAGATTGGTTTAAGAGACTTCCTGATAAATGTATTGATACTTGGGATTCTTTTGAGAGATATTTTAAAGAGTAGTATGGTGACAGGCCCAATGCTAGTTTCATGTTGAATGAATTCAATACCATAAGGAAAAATTAGAATGAGTCTGTAGCTAAATTCAACATGAGATTTTAGAAGGGTATGCATAAGTTATTCCAAGTTATGCGGTTAGATGACAATGTTTGTCTAACCACATACTTCAATGCATTTGATGGAAAGATGGGTTATTTGTTGAGGGACAAAGAACCAAGAACTCTCAGAGATGCTTTTAGGATTGCTGTCAATATTGAGAACAATATGAAAATATTAGCGAAATTGGGTGGAAAGAGAGATGATCCGAAGTTGTTTGGGGACAAGAAATATAAAAAAGAAAATGATAGGAATGTTGGAACTAGGAGGCAAGAAGAAGATAAATTGGATAAGGTGCTCAATGCATTGAAGGACTTGAAGGCACCTGTAAATAGGAACATTAGTGCTCCTACCAATGAAAGGCCTTAGTTCAACAATAATTTCAATAAGCAGAATAGATTACAGAACTACCCCTACAACACCCAATGGAAGGATGGCAAGCCTGTTGTCCCTGCTGCAAGAGGAAACAATGACAAAGGTGTCCTTGACCCTCTACAAAAATCTTCAATAAATGTCATGGAGGACATACCTTGGTGTGTTACATGCCAGTCCCCTCATTCTGCAGAGCATTGTGTGGTTGCACATTCTATGGCTGCAAATCAAGATTGTGGCAATGAGGAGATAGATCAAGAAGAAGATTGAGATGATGTTGGATGCAACATGGCTACTTCATATCTAGGATATGAAGATGATTCTAATTTTGATGAAGAAGCAGATGTAAATGTGAAGAGACACACTCAGGCCCTTTTTCATCAAGAGCTATTTTCTGATGGTGAAGACATTGATAAGAAGACATGTAACATGAACTCTTCTTCTGAGTCAGTAAATTTAAGAAGACCTTCTAGAGAAGAGATGAATAGGATTACTATATAAATGATTGCCCAAGTGCAAACCAGAGGCATGGTGGTAAGGGATACAAATGGAAAAGTTGTAGGAATGTTTATAAAGAGTGCTAACTCTAGAGAGCCTAATGAGAACAAATCAAAGGGTGATCACATGGTGAAATTCAAGAATGTAAAAGGAAAGAATTGTGAGCCTAAGGGAGTTGGAGTTGAAAGATTTTCTAGTGAGATTGAGAAGCCAATTAACACAATGGCTAAGATTGGAACAATGAGGGTGGCCAATACACCTAATGTATCAGATAAGCAAAAGGATACTAAGGCAGTGCAGATTGAGATTCCTTCCTCTCCTCGTGTTGATATGTTGTATGTATTGTCCCAAATTACAGTTAAGGTTCCATTGTCAAAATTTTTGAGGATCCCTGAACACAAAGATAGAGCTATTGCACGGGTAGATAATGTTCATAATAATGATGTTGCATGCAATGGATCTCAGGATAATGCTTTGAAAGGTGTTGTTGCTCAGGGAATTGTATCTCAAATTCCTCCTATATATTTGGACAATTCTATCAATGCTAGCCTTGAAAACATTGATCCATTCTTTTTAAGTGTCCTTGTGAATGGAATGAAGTTAATAAATTTTATGATTGATAGTGGTGCCTCTAATATTGTCATGCCTTTCAAAATCATGGATAAGTTGGGCCTAAAAGTTGATACAATCCAAGGTAGATGTTGTGCAATGGATCAGAGGGAGGTACCAGTTATTGGGACTATCAATGCAATGCCATATAGGCTGGCAACATATCCAGAGAAAGAATTGACAATGAGTGTTTTGGTGGTGGACATCCCTCCTCATTATGGGATGCTGCTATCTAGAAAGTGGAGTGTTGCCATGGGTGGAAGTTTACAGTGTGATCTATCCTATGCTACTTTCAAGATTGATTATCAGTGTGTCAAGATTGAGCGAGAACCAAGAGTATGCCACATGATTGAGAGAAATATTGACAATGAGACTACATGTTTTGTAGATACTGATATTAATGCTTTTAGGGTAGAGATCCCTGTACTTGAGAAGGAGCCTATCTTGTCACTTGTCTTTGTTGAGGTAAGTGTTAATTATGTGAGGGGTGATTTTTGGGTAATGTACTTTGATGGTGAAAATTGCAAAGATGGAGTAGGAGTAGGTATTTTACTTATTTCTCCTAATGGAAACACCTACAAATTTTCTTTCACATTGAATTTATTTTGTACCAACAATATAGCAGAATATGAGGCATTGTTGTTAGGATTGAGGTTGGCACAAAAGCATGGTATTAAGTGCTTAAGTTTTGTTGGTGATTCTGAGTTGGTGGTGTCCCAAGTCAGATCAATATATGCTTCCAAGAACAAAAGGTTAAAACAATATAGGAATGCAGTTTGGGATTTGATTGAACATTTTGATGCCTTCAATATTGAATGGAAGGATAGGAGTAACAATAAGATGGCTGATTTGTTAGCCAATATTGCAATCAATCCTAGTGATATTACATTTACTAATATCTCTAAAGTTGAAATTCAGGCTAGGCCTAGTATACCAGACAATATTGAAAATTGGCAAGTTTTTGATGATGATAATGATATCTTGAAGTTTATGAGTTGTGAAGATTAGTATCATGGTTAGGAATTTGATTGTTTAGCTTTGGTTGAGTCTATAGAAGGAAAAGAGGTTGTCTTTGGCAATGAAGTTATTCAGCTTAGAACTAACAAGGTGCCCAAGGGGCTTGTCTTGGAAACTATCTTTGATAACCAGGATAGAGTTCAAAAGAATATCAAAACAGAAGATCATGCTGATATAGAGGAGATAAATCTTGGAACACATGAGGCACCTAAGAAGGTATACATTGGTAGAGACATGTCTCACAATGTGAGAAAATCTTTGATTGAATTGTTAAGAAAATTTAGGCATGTTTTTGCATGGTCATATGATGACCTAAAGGTTTATAGAGAAGATTTGTTTCAGCATATTATTCCATTGAAAGAAGATGCTAAACCTTTCTAGAAAAAAAAAAAAAGGCCTATTAATCCCACTTTGCAACCTAAGATGCAGGAAGAATTAATGAAGTTAAGAGATGTTGGCATTATCAAGCCTATAAGGCACTCTTCTTGGGTTTCAAACCTTGTCCCTGTTAGAAAGAAAAATGGTGACATTAGGCTTTGTGTGGACTTAAAGAATTTGAACATCAGCTCATTAAAGGATAATTATTATCTACCCAATATGGAAGCTATGTTGTGGAGAGTAACCCGATCTGAATTGATGTCTATGATGGATGGTTTCTCTAGTTACAATCAGGTAATTGTCAAAGAATCAGAGCAATTCAAGATGGCTTTTACTACACCTTGGGGGACATATGTTTATGTGAGAATGCCTTTTGGTCTCACAAATCCTGGTGCTACTTTTCAGAGGGCAATGGATGTTGCCTTTTTAGATTTTATAAATGATTTCCTTGTTGTCTATCAAGATGATTTAACTGCCTATTCCAAGAAGGAAGAAAACCACTGTACTCATTTAGAGAAAATATTTGTAAGGGCCTTGGAATTTGGCATTTCATTAACACTAAGGAAATGTGCATTTGGTGTCACTGAGGGTAAGTTGCTTGGCCACTTAGTTGGGAAGCAAGGAGTAAGAATTGACCTTGAGAGGGTAGCAACCATTGATAAAATTCAGAAACCAAAGAATGTTAAAGGGATTCAGTCCTTCTTTGGTCAGGTCAATTTCTTAAGAAGGTTTGTGACAAATTTTGCAGAGGTTACTAGACCTATTTCTAAGATGTTGAAGAAAGGATCTGCTATTACATGGGAGGGTGAGCTTGATGAGGCTTTCAAGAATATTAAGCAAGCTATCAAGGATGCACCAGTGCTCAAGGCACCTGATTATAATGTCCCAATGCATACCTTTTCCTTTACATCTTTTCATACTATTGCTACAATTTTGTTACAAAATAATAAGGAAGGTTATGAGCAGCCTATTGCATTTTTTAGTAAATCTTTGTAGGCTACATAATTGAAGTATGACATAAATGAGAAATAGGCATATGCACTTGTTAAGGTAGTCAAGGCTTTTAGGTGTTACTTGATGGGGGTAGTTGTGATTGCTTTTGTGCCAAGTGTAGCTGTGAAGGATATTTTCTCATAGCAAGAGGTGTTTGGGAGAAGATGCAGATGGATCAATAGGATCCAAGAATTCAACATTGATATCCAAATTACCAAGTTGGTTAGAGGACAAGGATTGGCAAAACTGATGGCTCAATCCAATCTTGATGCTAATCAGATAAATCATTCTGAAATTGATTATACATGTGATATGGATGACTATATCTGGTATTAAGATATTATTTATTACTTGAGAAATATGAGAAGTCCAGCATGAATGGATGACAATAAGAAGAGGACATTGAAATTACAAGCCATCAAGTATGTAATTGTGAAATGTAAATTGTATAGAAAGAATTTAGATTGCATACTTTTGAAATATGTTGATCAGGATCAAGCTAACAAGTTGCTAAAGGAAATACATGAGGGAGTTTGTGGTGGACATTACATGAGTAAAACAACTGCTCATAAAATCTTGAGAGCAGGATTCTAGTGGCCCACAATCTTCAAGGATGCAGAATAGTTGGTAAGGAGATGTGATGCTTGTCAAAGGTTCTCTGGTAAGCTTAAATTTTTAGGTAATGTGCCATTAAAACTAGTAGAAGTACAAGCTCCTTTCCAACAATGGGGAATTGATTTCATAGGGGAGATACCAAACAAGTCAAGTGGAGGACACTCATGGATCTTAGTTGCCACTGATTACTTTAAAAAGTGGGTAGAGGCTATACCTACAAGAAATGCAACTAGTAAGGTGGTAATTGATTTTCTATTGAATAATATTGTTACAAGGTTTGGGTGCCCTAAGAGAATAGTAAGTGAAAATGAAATGTGCTTTTGGTCTATTGAATACAAGGAATTTTGCAAAGGTTTGGGAATTTAGATTTCTAATTCCTCATCTTATCATCCACAAGGAAATGGACAAGCAGAATCTACTAATAAGAGTTTGATTAAGATCCTCAGGAGGATTCTTGAAAAGAATAAGAGGGCATGGAATTCAAAACTACCATTAGCTATATGGGCTAATAGGGTAACTATGAAGAAGGCAATTGGTTGTGCACCATTTGACTTAGTTTATGGAATACATGCAAGAATGCCTCAGAATAATCTGCTAGAAATGTATAAATTTGTTCAGTTATATGATGATGACATAGAGGATGAGATGCAATTGAGGATTGAGGACCTCATTAGGTTGGATGAAAAAAGAAGAGAGTCAACTTCAAGGAATGCCAAATTGCAGTTGCAGGTTAAAAATTTGTATGACAAGAAGACTGTTGACAGGAAGTTTGAACTTGGTGATTTGGTATTGATTTAGAATGCCAGATTGGAGGATAAAGGAAAGCATGGTAAATTTGATCCAATCTAGCTAGGGCCATATCTAATTCATGAGAAATGGGGCCAAGATTCATATATTGTCAAGGAATTAAATATTGATGTTCAGGAATTGCCAGTTCATGGATAATTCTTGAAGAAATACTTCAATTGAAGGTATTTTATTTTCCATGAATAGTAGTTAGGTTTGTAGATTCTATAAATCTTGTAAAGTTTCTTGCCCCTATCCTATTTTGTCCTGGTCTATAAGGTTTTGGTCTTGTTGCTCTCTATTGTCAATTTTTCTAGTGGGATGGTTTGCTTTAACTAGTGATTCTAGATCTTTGCTATGCCTGCAGGAGGCATACATCCCCAAATAGAGCCACTGTTAGCACCTTGAAAAAATTTCATGGCTCTAGCCCTTTTCTTCTGGTCTCTGCAACTATTTTTAGGTCTCTGGCATAAGCCCTTAGTTCAAGTTTTTGAAAAACTAGCCGTTGTGTTCAAAAAATGCTTTGTTTTGCCCCGACCTTGTTCTAATTTCATGTTACTTTATTCAGGCCACTTAAAGGTCCTATAATGCATGTGCTAAATTGTTGCCCCCTTTGTCGCATGATCGTGTGAACCTTTTTCATGTTACGCGATCTTGCGACTAAAGGTTTTATCCCCCAGTGGCCTTTAATTTTCCTAAGTCCCAGTGCTAATATTTTTCCTAAGTTATTATTTTAATATTTTCTATATTTTGGCCTTCATTCTTTCCTGGGCCCGGCTCTGGCACCATCTCAATCTAATGGTGGTCGTATGTTCTCATGAGATGTGTCAGAGCTATGCACTTTTGCGATGACCATTGATTCTCTTTATGATGTGGCACTTCAAACAGGTGGGTCCAAAGTGACACGTAAGTACAAATGGCAAGCTGTGATTGGTCCACAGATGAATGACTAGGCATGTTGTCAGTGGAGCCATGTTTTTCAAGGTCCAGTGGGTTTTGACACTTGCAGAGCATCAATGGTCGGCGTGTAATTTGATGGGTTTTTTCTGACACTTGCAATCTTAAGACAGCCATTGATCTCTCTCGGTGTTAGAATGTTGTCAAAGCAAGGTAAGATTCTTCATTTGATAGTTGTCTTATGATCTGAAGGAATCTTGAAGGTTTATGTGAAGATGAGACAATTATTGATCTTGATGTGGGCCCATTAAATATTCTCAGTCTTTTGGCAGTCCTAACAAATAGGGTTAGCGGCCCAATGAATTTCAATGCTTTTCGCTTGTTCGTGAAATGAGATGGTGGTACTCTAAAAAGGCTGGCAATTCAGCGAGTGAGTATTCATGTAATCACTAAACTACTTGGCAGATAGATAAAGTTCTTCAGTCGCCAGTTCACCAGATGTAGCTGAGATGAGTTAGATTTCCTTTGTTCACTAGGTCACAGAGTTAAGGGTGGGTTAGTGTTTTCATTACATGAATAAGAAATGCCTTGTCGTATGTTCGCTAGGAGTTAACCTGAGGATGGCAGTTGAGTTAAGGACATAAAGCCCACAAAATGGAGAGATCAAACGGTCACAATATAAAGTTGATCTGAATTCAAATGTTGATCGTCAATTTTCTATTGGCGCTTGGAAATGACCATTGTAATTCAAATTCAAAATATTAAGGGTTTCTCAGTGACAGAAAGGACCAAAATTGAATGCTTTCATGGCCAGATTTGATTTTTTTGGTGGTGCTTGCTATTACAGTGTGGTCCAAGGTGTTCCATGATCATCTGCAGGGGTTTGTACTATGTTCTTTGTGCTCGAGGTCTATTGTAGGTGGCCAAAAGGGTTGACAAGTTTGGAATTCCATGATTTGCAGTACTTTCCTAGAGATCTATCATAAGTGCAAATCTTTCTCAGGCATGGCCGATTGGTTTTCATCCCCTGCATTTAATTTTTGACTATTTCTAGTTGATATGGTGGTTGAAACCCTAACCCTAGTCATCTGTAGCTTGTTGCAACCTATTTTGGGTTTCCAAGATGACTAAGGGAGTATATATTGTAGCATTTTTTACTTAGTGGGGGTTCCAAAACTTTCTTTTTGGTCCCTGGTTGTTGTTGATGGTATTATACTGAGCAAGGAGAGCTTGGATTTTGGGTCTATTTCTTTGGCATTTTTTTGTTTGATAATGTATTGATTTTGCAAATTTTAATGAGAACACATTTGGATTCCAATCTCATGTTTGTGTATGTCTTCTTATTTTGTTCCTGAGCTCATATATGTTAATTTCACAAAGTGGGTTATCATATGGTAAACAAAGAGTATTTTGAAATTATCTTCGAGTTCCTAACAAAGTTAGGATTAAAGTCTTTCAGGTAGTTTCAGTGAGTTCATGGCTAGATAAAGATTTGATGTCCTAATTTGGGAGTGAGGGGAGTAATAGGAAAAGCACTTACTCTGAGTTCATGTGTGTTTGAGTTAAGGGTTCAGTTGATATATGTTATTAGGTGACTCTTTGCCCTTGGATAAGGCACTAGTCCATTCTCTGGAGGTAGTCCATCATCATCAATCACACACACATTCAAATGATAAAATCTTTAATCAATTAGTAAGGGGTATAGATTGTATATTAGTTAGTGATTCCTTTCAAGAAGTGAATCAAAGGTACACCCGCTTGAGCATTAAGGTTTAAAGTGTAGGAGGATCTCATTTTTGATCCTTGTTAATTGGCCCTCTTCCTTGTAGACTTTGGAGTGGTGATAGAGTCAAAGTTATATTAAAGTTATCCATCAAAGTATAAACCTACAAGTTGAAGATCAAAGGGAACTACCAAAAAAATGGTGACTCTACTGGGGAGAACAAAAATCAAGAAGTATATCTGTTAGGATCTCTGGTTGGGGTTGCAAGATGAAAAACTCCATGTTTCATGTGTAAACTGGCTGAAAATTGATACCCAAGAAAAATGGTCATAACTCTCAACTCATAATGAATTGGGACTTGAGGTGTTATGTGAAGATATTACTTTAGGTCCTCTTGAATTCCATAAAAGATAAAAGGTTTATTCATTAAGGATCAATGACTACATGATGCACAATCAGCGCACAAAATGCAAGAAAATATGGCTCCAATAGCAAGGAAAATAACTATAACTTTGAAACGGTCCATCCAATCCTTATGTGCTCATAGGAGAAGGTTACCAAATAGGTCCTCAACATCATGTAAGCTTCACACAACATGAAAATAATAAATGCAATGATTATAATGCAAACAATAGAAAATAGTAAATATTTTTGGTTGATGCAAGATTGCTAAGAGACCCAAGATGCTCCTGCATCAAAATCTCCATCCTCAACCTTCTCCACACTTCACCCATCCATCAAGATATCCTCAACTAAGCCCTCTAAGAAGAACATGTCCCCACATACATAAATACCATCTAGTTTGAGAATCTTGTTGGAGATTTATTAATGTCCTGTGCTCTCTCCTTCAAACCATCAGATATACTAGCTGTTGAGTCAGACCATAATCTCCTCCTCTACATCCCTGTCATGATCTAAGAATTTTCCATAAAAAGAGTCATGATAGATAATGGCTCAGCCCTAAACTTGTGCACTTTGAAGTTCATTCAACAAATAGGGTTCACAGAGGCTGACATATCATATGAGGTCATCACCATCAATGCATATGATAACTTGGAGCATACCTCTAAAGGTACCATTATTTTTCCTATCAAGCTAGGCCCTATAACTCAAGACACCATCTTCCACATTTTTTATCTTGATTTACCATTTAACATCCTCCTTGGCTGACCATGGATCTATTCCATAAAAGTTGTACCATCTACATATCATCAGTGCATCAAATTCCCGCATCAAGGAACTGAGGTCACCATTCATGTAGACCCCCAACCCTTCACATACTATCATGCATTGGAAGCATCATTCCATCATTCCACCCATTTTTTGGGAATTAAAATTGGCACTTCTATCACCATCTCTTCCTGATCCCATAGCGATCCAGAAAAAATCATCACCTCCACTCTCTCTTCTGTCAAGATCAACAACCAAGGCTTTGGTGAGTACAACTTAACTAATTAATTTGTAGTAGGGGCCCTACCTCTTGATCCACATACACAAGGGTGCTTGAGTCACCAAAGCAAGCCTACTCAAGTCAAGCATGAGATCAAGCAATTGGGACCAATGACTTTTATTTCCCATTAAAATATAGATAGCCTTGAGATGGTCCTTGACATCAATTAGTGGTTATATAGAGATCTCCCACCACCTGACATTGAACTCCTTGGCTACTTCAAAGAGAAATATCCATGATCACACAAGTATGCCACAAAACAATGGAAATACCAAAGTAGTGGTCTAGGACCACAAGAAGGAAGAAGAAAATATCCAATTGAAGCCTTGAAGAATCCAAAGCATCAAGGTATTGGCTTTAATACCCCTCACATACACACACAAGAACCTAATACCGTGACTGGGGGCACTAACGTGGCCAACGTTCCCTTCTTGAATAGCTGGGATGACCTCATAGAGATCAAAGACATCCCTAAAGAGGAAGAAAAGAAATCCTATGATGACATCTTCGATGGTGATACCCTCCTAGATGCTTATGTCCTCCATCAACTTGCCATTAATGTCATATAACTTCCCCTCATCCACCTCGAACTCATAGACTAGGATCAACCAAGAGTTACACATATCAATGAGTTCCAAAGCACACAAGCACTCCTAAGGTTCATGGGAACATCAGGCTAGCAAGAAGATCAACATCAAGAATTAGTTCATGTCTACAAGCTTGACCCTAAAGGATATTTTGGGGAAGAGGCAAGCTCTAGCTACAAAAATAAAAAAGAAATAGAAAATAATGAATCCTTATGTGAAAACCCCTTTAGGACACATTCCAATTCTAAAAAAGAGAAAATAAAGGGTGTATCTTCTAGTGAAAACCTCTCTGAGGTGCTAGAGAGATGGAGACTTGCATCTTCCTCCTATCTAGGATTACAGACCCAAGTAGTCACTTATCATCATTGAGGAAACCAAGCCAATTAACTTGGGCATAGAAGAATGCCCGAGAATCACCTACATTGCAGCATCTTTAACTAAGGGTGAAGAATTGGCTCTCACTACACTTCCCCACAAAGCCACCACCAAATTTTCATGGTAGTATGCACATATGCCTAGGCTTGATCCAAATCTTGTTGTGCACAATCTTGTAGTGGATCCCAATGTCAAGCCAGTAAAGTAGAAGCTATGCAAGATGCATCCTAAGGTAGCCCTATTGGTAAAAATAAAACTAGAAAAGCTCCTTGATGCCAAGATCATTAGAGCTATAGATTATTTAGAGTGGATATCTAGCATGGTGCTTGTCACTAAGCCTTCTAAAGAAATAATAATATGTACTAACTTTAGGGACCTAAATAAAGAATATCCTAAGGATTATTTCCTACTACCTAACATAGACATGATAGTAGATCTTACAGTGGGCCATGAGATGTTATCACTCATGGATGGCTTCTCAGGATACAATCAAATCTGAATAGCAGAAGAAGATAAGTAAAAAACAACATTCACCACACCATGGGGTACCTTCTGCTAAAACATGATGTCATTTGGGATAAAAAATGCAAGAGCCACTTATCAATGAGCAATGACAACCATATTTCATGACATGATACACAAGATCCTGGAAAACTATGTGGATGATATTCTTCCAAAATATAAGACATGATGCAAACACCTAGACATCCTTGAAAGTGGGTTTGATCATCTCTAGCATTATGGCTTAAAGCTAAATCAAAAGAAGTGTGTCTTTGTTGTAACATCTAGAAAGATTCTAGGCTTCATAGTATCATGATGCAGCATAGAGATTGATCCCAAAAAGGTCAAATCCATTACATAAATCCCTCCTCCTAGAACACTCAAGTAGCTCAGGAGCCTACAAGGAAAGCTTCAATCAATGTATTGATTTATATCACAATTGGTAGAAAAATGCCAACCTTTCATGCATCTACTCTGTAAGGACACAAGCTTCAAATGGGATTCTATCTGTCAGAGAATCTTTGAAAGGCTAAAAGAATATCTAGCCAACTCTCCCATCCTTGTACCACCAAATTCAGGATGCCATCTCATACTCTACATCTTGGCAACCACTATAGCACTGATGGCACTCTTAGCACAACATGATGATGACATTAAAGAGAGAGCCATTTATTATATCAATCAAACTCTAGTTGGCTATGAGCTCAATTATTCACCAATGGAGAAAGCCTGCCTTGTAGTGGTCTTCACCACACAAAATCTTAGACATTACATGCTCAGCTACATAATCAAGCTCATCTCAAAGGTGGACCCACTCAAGTATCTAATATATTGGACAACTCTCACACACCATATGGAAAAATGGGTCATGCTACTCAGCGAGTTTGACATCTAGTACATAGATTGGAAAGAAATCAAAGGGAAATTAATTGTCAATCAACTACTAGAAGCATCTCTAGTGGATGCATATCCACTAATCATGTAATTCACTGATGAGCATCTATGTTTGATCAAAGAATAGCCCATATGGAAGCTATACTATGATGGCTCCTATATGTCACATGGCTCAGGGGTAGGAATCCTATTCGTCACACCTCAAGGTGACTATATTCCAAAATCATTCAAATTAGGATTTGCATGTACTAATAACATTGCAAAATATGAGGCATTCATCTCAGGCCTCAAAACTGCCATCCAATTAAATATAAAAGAACTGCAAGTGTTTGGAGATTCACAACTAATTATCAAGTAGGTCCTAGATGAATTTCAAAAAAAGGATGATAAGCTACTACCCTACCAAGGCTTCAGAACAAAGTGGTCAATGCAATGGTGACCATTAGATCCTTATTGGAAATCTCTTGCAATGCATCATAATACAAATTCTTAGTCAAGAAGCTACACACACCTGCTTATGAGAACACCGATTCAGAAATGGTGTGTGTCTTGGTTGGTCCTCAATCCCCATGATACCATGACATCCATGTATATCTAAAAAATGGTATCATATCTCCCCATGTCACCAACACTCAATGCCAAAACCTAATTCGAAGATCTTCCCATTACACTCTTGTAGCCAACACCCTTTATCATCGAGGATATCATAACATCCTCTCTAAGTATTTAGATTCAAATGAAGCCATCCAGGCTTTACAAGAGGTCCATGCTAGAATTTGTGGTGCCCACATGAGTGGCATGGTTCTAGCAAAGAATTTTCTTTGAGTTGGGTACTATTGGCCTACAATGGAACATGATGCTTTTGAATTTGTTAGGAAATGTCTACCATGTTAGCAGCATGCAAATCTAATTCATGCACTAGCACAAGACTTGCAGCCCATTGCACCACCTTGGCCATTTTCATGTTGGGCCTTTGACCTCATTGGGTTAATCACCCCACTTTCCTCTGATGGACATAAGTATATCATAACAGCCACAAAGTACTTCACAAAGTGGATTGAAGAAATTTCTCTCACCCTCACTACTGGCATCCAAATATCCAAGTTCATCTTATACCACATCATTTTTTTCTTTGGCATACCATCTACCATCTTCATAGACCACGACACACCTTTTGAAAACTAGCATGTGGATGATATATGTGCTAGACTCCACATCCACCATCATTTCTCTAGTCCATACTCCCCCCAAGAAAATGGCCAAGCTAAGGCAACCAATAAAAATATCTTGAAAATCCTCAAGAAGGTTGTCAATGATTCTAGTCATGATTGGCACCTCCAAATAAATCCTACCCTTTGGGCCTACCATACTTCTTATTGTAGTCTCATAGGAACCACCCCATATTCCCTTGTATATGGTGTCAAAGTTGTTCTACCCATCGAGGTTGAGCTCCCATCATTGTGTGCCTCTGTGAAGAACTATACCACTGATGAAGACTACTGCATGGCATGCCTCACATAGCTGGACCTATTAGATGAAAAGAGACAACAAGCTTATGATCACTTGGTTGCATACCAAAATTGACTCAAAAGGAGTTATAGCAAGAAAGTCCATCCAAGACAATTCCAAGTGGGCGACATGGTCCTAAAGGAAAATCAAAAAGTGCAAGCACACCAAGAGAAGAAGGGAAAGTTTGAACCTACTTGGTTGGGCCCCTATGTTGTCACAATATGCTTTGGCACCAAAGCCTATTAGTTATCAACAATAGAAGGTGAGCCCTTGAATGATCCTATCAACATCATACATCTGAAGAGGTT
This sequence comes from Chamaecyparis obtusa, assembly GCA_027943335.1. Lineage (NCBI taxonomy): Eukaryota > Viridiplantae > Streptophyta > Pinopsida > Cupressales > Cupressaceae > Chamaecyparis > Chamaecyparis obtusa. The sequence goes on along the minus strand of BSBK01000615.1, from coordinate 4,301,975 downwards.
TTATCCTTGAACCAAATCCTCCATATTTAGAAAATCCATAAAATTTGGAAAATTCAGAAAAATATAAAAAAATAAAAAAAGCAAAAAAAAAATAAAAGAAAAATAATCGTCCAATGGTGAAAACTTGGAAATTCAAGTGCCTTGGACAAGTATGTTGGTGAAAACCTGGAAACATGCACTATACATAGTGGACTGAGTCATTATCTATCAAACTCCCATCCCCCTAATCCCAAATCCCAGTCCTCTTTATCCAATCCCCATCCCCACCACCAACCCTTCATCCCAAGGTGTTCTATCCTCAAGCCTATCCAATGTAGCACTAAGATCATATCCCTAATCTTGAGCTTCTAGTATATATCTTGTATTGCAAGATCTTCCTATTCCAAATCCTTGAACTTTTGTACATATCCACTGTAAATCTCTTCCTATCTATTGTACATATTGTTGCATTGTTTTGTACATATCCTCGTCCATCTTACAATAGCATTTGATCAAATAACTTGTCCCATCTAGCCTTGTACTTCTGCAACATCTTTAGTCAACTATCCTTGATCATATAAATTATTCTTTAATTCATCACTTGCTAGCAAAAAACACACATTCTCCTCATCAATCAGTGAGTCCTTGAGGATATATCCTTCCTCCTATCTGACCTAATCTTCCACCAATCAACCCAGGTCCGTGTCGATGTATCCTTCCACATGTTTAGACCAAATCTTCCCACCATCAATCACATCAATCTCTCTCCTTGGTAAGGGATGTCTTTTGGAGTTATCATTTTGGTCTTGGATTTTGTCCTTTGGATCTTGTTCATCTTTTAAGGTTTCTCATTTTTCCTCTTCTCAAAGTAACAACAATCCTTTATATCATGGTGCACTATGAATGAGGCCAATCTGTGGCAAGCTCTTTTTGATCTTTTTCTTCTACCTATGAGTCAATCGGACATGACCCTTGTATGGTTCCCATGTGATGTTTTGGTTTACATGGTGCACTTGGGAAATCTCATTTTTTTGTGGTTTCTCTAGCATCATTTCTACCATGCTTCCTCTTGGGTTCATGTGTGATGTTGGAGCAACCTTGAGTGTCTTTTTTCATGTCAGTCCTATGCAACGCTAGTAAATAGGCCTTGTGTTCCTAGTAACTTTGGTAGGTCTCTAATGTTGCTATATCAAACTAGGTTGTACTCTCCACATTTACACTTGGAGCTCCCCAAATTCCCCATCCTGCATCATATAGATTACTCTTGCATCTTTCATATAGTTGCATCCTACATCTTGCATTTCACCTCATATTGCATTCATCCTTCTTTTCTCTTGGAAGTTTGGTTGTTTATTCTCCCTTCTTCCTTCGTCCTTTTCCCCTTCGTCCTTTCTTCCCACCTGTGTTCTTTTTGAGAAAATTCCACAATGTTTCCTCTTTGCATTATTTTCTCAAGGGGGCACAACCCCTTATCCTCTATTCTAGCATGGGGCATCTTATTTTCTTGTCTTTGACACCATGCCACTTGCGGCATCGCATCAAGGAGGGGCAAAATGTAGACACCTAAAAAGCCTTTACCAAAATAAAAATATTTTATTTTGTAAAACCCTTGATGACATCATCATTTTTTAATTAATTAATTAATTAATTTTTATGTCATTAAATCCTCCTATTTTAATTAGACACATTTAATTAAAGAATATTTTATTTTGTAAAACCCCTTATGACATCATCATTTGTTAATTAATTATTTAATTTATTTTTATGCCATTAATTCCTCCTATTTTAATTAGACACATTTAATTAAAGAATCTCTCCCCAAACCACTTAAATCAAATTTGAGTAATTTTCCCCTATTTATTCAATCATTATTTAATAAATGATGTCACATTCCTTAAATAAATTTTATATTTATTTAATCCCTCAAAATCCTAGTGTAGACACCTAAAAAGCCTTTACCAAAATAAAAATATTTTATTTTGTAAAACCCCTGATGACATCATCATTTGTTAATTAATTTATTTAGTTTTATGCCATTAATTCCTCCTATTTTAATTAAACACATTTAATTAAAGAATCCCTCCCCAAACCACTTAAATCAAATTTGAGTAATTTTCCCCCATTTATTAAATCATTATTTAATAAATGATGTCACATTCCTAAAATAAATTTTATATTTATTTAATCCCTCAAAACCCTAGAATCTTCTACACTTTCCTAAACTTTCCTAAACCCTTCCTAAACCAACTTAGGAGGTGATTCCTACATTTCTTAGCCTAAACCAATATTCTTTGACTTTTGGTCAAACCCCCTCATTAATGAGCCTTAAAGACTCATTAATGTCCTCTTACACACTCTTTAAGGCTCTTACAAGCTCATAAATGAGGACCATGACTCTTCTTTCCACTTGGTTCCCTATGCACACTTCCCTAGTGTTTCTCACACATTTGTGAGCAACCTTAACCCTTATCCATCTAACCTTGCCCCTATCTATACCCCAAACTCTACCCCAAACCCTGACTCTAACCCTAATTCCACTACCTAACCCAAGCCCTTCCTCAAATCCTATAAATACCCTCACTTCTTAGAGAAATTTACCAATTCACATAATCATTTCATAGTAGTGCTATAATGCTAGTTTACTCCTAGATCTTAGTTTTTAGCATATTTGTTAGATTAACTCTATTTTGTGCTTTCATAGATCATCCTAGAATAGCTTAATGGATTGAATCTAGTTCTTTTTTAAGCTTTTCTAATCATATCATCATCATATCATGTTTCATTTGGATTAAATTAAACTCTAGATTAATCATTTTCTAGTCTAGTTTTCATTTCATCTGCATTAGGGAATTGCTCCAAGTGTTTTGAGAGCACACCCACATCCCTAAATCAAGAACGAATCAAATAGTTACAAGGTGCTCTCGTTTAAGTTCTATCTAAATTTCCTTGTGAATATATTTTTCTATATGTTTAGGAATATGTTGTTAGACTTTTATTAACTAATGTTTGAATGTCTATGCTTGTTCCAAACATGTTAGGTTCACTCTACACACATGTAGAAGCTTGGAAAGTTTAGATTTTGAGATTGCATTAGGTACAAATACCAAATGTAATGTCTTTCATTTGAATAGTTATAAGAAAATATGTTTGATTTCTAAGATTGATGATAGTTGGTTACGGCATAAGTGGACGTGTCCTATGAATTTGGATAACATTGTGAAGATAAGTTCTACACAAGTTGTAAGAGATCTACCTAGATTATTGAATCCTACTAATACAATGTGTAAGTAATCTTAGCTAGGTAAGCTTACTAGATCTACTTTCAAGAGGAAAAAATATTCTTCAAATGGATTGTTAGATATTTGTGCATATTGATTTATGTGGCCCTACTAGAACTAGAAGTTATTATGGAGATAGATATTTCATATTGTTCATTGATGATTATTCAACAATTATGTGGGTTATCTTTGATGTGACCTAAAAGAAGTTGAGATTTAGAGATCTACAAGTGCACTCTAAGGAATGATATGTCATCCCTAAGAGAAAAACATGTGTCATCTTCCTAGATTCCTGTGTTGCTAGACACATGCTTCCTTTGGTTGTTTTGTGTTTGGATTGGTTGTCCTTTCTTTTTTCCTGATGTGTGCTTTTTAGTATTGTTTATGTGTCTCGTTTATCCTTGTTTGTGTATTTTTCCCATCCACTTCCCTTTGCTTAGCCATGTTGCCTCAAGACACCATTAATTGATATGTGTGAACAATTATGGATGAAGGAAATATCTCTAATAAATTAGATGGGGGTTCAAATATTTCATAGAATAAAGGTATGGAAATAGATACAAAAGTGGAAAACCAATAGTCAAAACCATCATACAAATCTATTTTATCTATAGAATAAGATATTATGGTGTGTCCATTATCTTTTGTATTCAATGGAGTCTTAGAAATCAATAGAGTGGAACTAGAGTGACTATTGGGGTCCTATGGAAATGGAAGTGGAGATGGATGCATCATAAATAATGGAGACACTAGAAGGGGAGAAAATGGTAAGCCCTCTCCTCCTATGTTTAAGGTCCTCTCTTTGACTCATAATGAGGATATGTTGAAATCCATTAAGAGTGAACATAATAGATTAAAAAATGTTGCAGTTTTCTTTGCTTGTATGGATTCAATTGTGTTATTGTCAAAAGAATTTTTTGATGAATGGATTACAAATGTGTGGGGAAAGAAACTAATTATATATGTTAATTTTTGTCATATGATGCATAAGGGGATTTTTTTATTGTATTTAAAGCATATAATGTGAAGGAAAGAGTGCTTAAAAAGGGTTTTGAAACATAGGGAAAACCATGTTCTAGTCCTTCCCTTGGTCTCCAAAAGGAGACATGAACCAAATGATAGCTAGGTCAAATCCTAATAAGTTCGAGGTCAATAATCTCTCAATAGAATTTTTTTTCCTCCTATAGATTCTGAAGCCCTTGGGAAATGTTTTACAATTGAATATTGTAGGATTACTTTGCCACACTTGAACGCAAGAGTATTGATTTCCCTTAACCCAAAAATTGATATACCTAAAAATATTTTTCTATAGTTTGAAGAAGATTCATTATGTTGGGACATTAAGTTGTTAGGTAATATTAATGTTTGCTTCTACTACAAGTGCAATGGTCATAATATAAGGGATTTCCCTATTCTTAAAAAATGTAACAATGAATCCTTCAATGTGGTTCATGATATGAATACCTAGATCAATGGAGAGATGGGTAATTATAGATCTTTCATTAAAAATGTTGAACAAAAAAATAGGAAAGAGGGTAATGGCCTTGATAATTCCTCAAAAAATAAGGTTGATTCTTGTGAGATTGTGGATGGTCTTGCAAATTATACAGTTTCTTAAAGTAATCCCTTTTTTGAAGATGAGTTAGAAGTTATACCAATCAATTCCTCTAATAAGAGCCATAAGAATTTGGAAGTTAATGCATAAAAACTATCCTTGGCGACCATAAGACAAAGAGGGCTAATGCATAAAAACTATCCTTGGCCACCATAAATGTAAGGGCTTATAACTACAAGAAAGCCTTGACAAAAAAATGAAAATAATGATATTACAAGGGTGCTTGGGAATGAGGTGGTCATAGTAAACACAAAAATAGTATGTGTGATTCCCCTCTTATAGCTAACTCCACCACCCCCTTCATAGAAGTCATAAAAAAAAGAAGAGGAAAAATTATGATAGATCATCCATCTCTAGTGGTGGTAAGGCTTTATATGCTAGAATGCTTTAATAGATTATATAGAAACCATAAAAAACCCTCTCAAAATATTTAATGACATTATACCTTGAAAGTTGGAATGTGAGGGGCCTGTAAATGAGGGATATAAGACTAGTTGTGAGAGATTGGTGCAACAAGATGAAGGAAAAAGATGTGATATACTTGCAAGAGGTTAATGTCATTAGTTATCAAGCTAACACCAATCTTAACTTTATCTATAACAAAGAAAAGTACTTTGTATCTAATCATGAGAAGGGTAAAGGTGGGTTTTCTATTCTTGTTGGTCCTTCTTGGGCTGATTTGGTGGTCGACTCCAACACATCCCCATGCAATAGGGCTTGCTGAATCACACTATATTATTATGTGAATACCATTAGTATCTATAGTATCTATGCACCAAATGGTTATAGGGATAGAGATAAATTTTGGGGTTGGTTGGCATCCTCCCTCCTTAAGGCTCGTTAGATCCTGACTGGTGATTTCAACATGATTGAACACCAAGAAGAGAAGAAATGTAGAATTTGGCAAGACTGGAAAAGATATGAACTATTTTTTTGGGAAAAATGTAAAATATTCCTAAACCTCTTAGACCCCTTAGAGAAGAATAAAAATTCCTCTAAAGGAATCTAGTACACTTGGTGTAATAATCATACTCATAATCAAATAATCTATTATAGACTGAACATGGTGTATGTTGATGGATCTATGTTTTCTTTTGATGTGGCTAATAACTGTAACCCATTTGTGGTGACCCTGACCACCATTTCTAATCACTCCCTATTTTTTTCCAAGATCATCGTTGATACCCCATATCAACCTCAATTAGGGGATAGGGGCAATAAAATGTTTAAACTTAACACCTCTCTATTAAAGGATGAAGACACTATAGTTGCTATTAAAATGGCCACTTGCTTAGCCAAGTTTAGCAATAAAGGTATGAGTTATGTGGATAGATGGGAATCTCTTACTACTCTCTAGAGGAAGATGTTTCAATTTATTGAAGGAAATAATTCTAGAGATAGAAATATATTAGAAGAGGCCATGCAATCTAGACAAAATAATACTAAAGAATTATTCCATGAATATTCTCATAATGTTTGGGTAGAAGGGGAAATGATTAAAACTATGGTTGAGTTGAGGAAGATACAAAATTGCAAGTAAAAATGGCATGGTGTTAGGAAAAGGATGAATTGGGTTAAGGATGGAGACATAGGGACAAAATACTTATTCGACCTCAATAGACAAGCAGAAAGGAATCAATATTAAGGAGATTATAGTGGATGATAACATATCTAATGATCCAGAAAATACATGAAAATATTTTTTTATTTCTATCCTAATCTCTTTACCTTAGACTTCACAAAAGAAAATAGTAAAACATTGTAGTAGTTCTTAAAATTAATTCCAAAGAAATTAGATGAGATAGATGTTATGAAATTGTCACAAGAGATTTTGGTCACTAAGATTGAATCTACTATTAGGTTTTTGGATGATGATAAATCCCCAGGGATAAATGGTCTCCATGTTGATTTTTATAAAGATAACTTATAGTAGGTTTCCTTGAGTTATTAGAACTTTATAATGAAGCCTTTCAACATGGTACCTTGGGGAAGCACATAAATAGGGTGATCAAACTATTACCTAAGGATGGTGATAAGAAGAAGGTTAAAAGATAGATACCCATAACATTGCTTAATTTGTCCTATAAAATCATTGCTAAACTCTTGGCCAATAGGATCTCTAGAATCCTCTGAAAAATTATCTATGTGACACAAACTAGTTTCATTCAGGGTAGATACATTCTTGAGAGCCTCATCATAAGTTGGGAAGCTATGCATTGGTCCAAAGAAGATGGTTAGCACATATATATGATTCTTTTGGACTTCAAGAAGGCATATGATAGGGTTGAGTGGCCATTTGTCACACTAGTACAAAAATAACAATATATGACTAAATGAACTACTAATAATTGTAGATAAATGACTAATTTTGATCATTTGACCATTAGTAGTTTATTGCCAGTCATTTATCTCATGACTAAATATATGACTAAACTATTTTAGTCATTGATTTGGTCATTTATTTAGTTATTTATTTGGTCATTGATTTAGTCATTTATTTGGTCATTGATTTGGTCATTTATTTAGTCATTTATTTAGTCATTTATTTAATCATTTATTTAGTCATTTATTTATTCATATATTTAGTCCTTAATTTACTCATATATTTAGTCATTAATTTAGTCATATTAGGGCACAATGGATTCAAACCACCATCCTCATACTTGTAAAGTAGGTGCTTTTCCATTGAGCTAGTACCCTTTAAAGAATAATCATACCATGTATACTAGTATTTTCCATATATCAAGTATAATGTCTCATCTCAAACCAAATGTTTGCCAAACAAATTCAATACAATACTAACATTTTGCTAATTTCTTCCATTTATAATATTATAGGAAATGGTAAAAAAACCACAAAATTTGATGATTATCATAGGCATTGTCAATCTCTTCCAAAAAGGCCGAAAAAAAAACTAAGACCCATACGTGTGCACTAAGTCATGTATTATTGGTGTGACTATGTGACATTACATGATTTGTCACTTTTTAGATATAAGAAATATATTTCATTCAATTATAGGTAGTCATCGTCAACACTAACAACTTTAAAGTAGAAACTATTAGTACAATATTATCAAAAATATTGGATATTAAATCAACAAGTGCTATAAAAACTATTAGAATGCATTCAACTCCAGAATCCTTTCTTTTAATATATTTGGTAAAAAAATTGACTGTATCTCAACATGGAAAAATAGAGAATTTGATTACATGATAGAATTATTATATGGAATGGTCAAACAAGACCAAAAAATTCTAACACTATATGCATCGCATAGATGATGATCGGTGTCATATAAAGGACAAACTTTGTGGCAACTGTATATTTAAACAAATAGGGACATGGTTCTATATATAATACAAAAAATCAGCATTCTTGTTGCAACAAAATACAATATTAAATAAATAGATAAATAAATCATAGTAAGTATACAAAGGTATTCATAAACAAAAAAAGTACATATCTTAGTAGCATATGCACTTAAAAAATGAGTATTGGGTTACCTTAACATTGTACAAAACATGACTAGAAGAACATGCCCACTAAGAATTATGCATATAGTTAGGCTGAATCTTACTAAAGCACGTAGTCATACCCCAAAGTAATAGGAACATTATGGCATTATCAGAAATTATTAAGATTGTAAGAAGAACAACACTCACAACAATATAAATTGAAGAAACTGATAAAGACTATTAAATGATGCCATATGGGAAAAATAGGTCTATTAGGGAATGCATGGGCTCAATAGGTAGGTTAGGGGTTTAAATTAATATTTTGTGATCACAAGGTCTTAATAAAGAAAGTCTTTTTTTGTTGTTTGAGTATTTGGAAATCTAGACCATATAGTCGAATCATAAAAATAGATGCATAGAGCTGTGTAACGCTAGTCACTGATTAGGTGTTACATTCTCTAATAAATCCTTTTTATAGAATGTACTTGCACTTTCAGCTTGAAAAAAAACTAATTTTTTTGAGAATGGGAAGTCAACCACTTATTCATAGCTTTGAGTATGTGTTGATTGTCACAGTGCAACTAAATTCATCTCCAAGATTGTTAATAGAGAAATTGATGTGACAGATAAAAACCAATTCCATATTTTTAAATAAGGACATATTCTTGTGGAGATTATTGGTGATGCTAAATGAACTAATCGTAAAAATAAGTGATTAACGAATAGGAGTTAAGTTTTGTTTAATTTTTCTTGAATGAATCTATTCTTGACATGATTATTTGTTGCTTTATGCTTATTTAAAAGGTTTAAATTTGTTTGAGAAAAGTGATGCCCTTGCGGGCTCTTCTTGTAAATTTGTTGTGGTTTGGAAGTGCAACTTAAAGTTTGGAGCATATTAATGTTATATTCTTTGTGGATGGAAACTAATGGTTGGATAATGGCATGGTGACATATTTAAACTCTGTGACAAACATGGATAATAAATCCATGAACCTTTTAAGGTTTAGTTCAATAGGTACAGTCCAACTATCTTTAAATAGTGACAATGAATACTTATGAAAGTTTGAACTGTGATCAGATTTATATGGATGGTAAATACCCATCCCTCCCTCAAGTCAGCTCATGACATTCAGTAACTGAATTTTCTGTAGATGGTATTTTCTCATACAGATTAGCTTCAACTTGCTAAGATAGGGTAGTTCCAGTATTGTTCATTATAACTGGAGGATCATTATTTTTTGTCATTGAATGTCCCATGTCAAAGGCCAAGGCATATTGTGATGATTTAATATCCAAAATTTGAACCATATGATCATATCCATCTGTTGTATAGGTGATCGAGGCTTCCTCTATTGTATAAGGCTATATAATTGTTAGAAAGTAAAGATCCCCAAGATAACTAAGAGGGGGGGGGTGAATCAGTTATCAGATAATTTATCAATTCAATGGCTTTAAACAATATAATCAATTTATTGATCAACCATAGAAAGATAACCATACACAATTGCACAATAACACAAGATATGTTAACTAGAGAACCTCTTGAAAAGAATAAACCTCGATGGGAATGATGCCCACAAAGTGATGCACTAATATGAAAGTTCCTTGTTAGAGGATGGCCCCTATTAGGAGTCTTATGAAATACATTTAGTACATATAAATCCCTATTAGGAGATTTTGAATCCCTGTTAAAAGATTCTAACCCGGTTAAGAGTTTATGGAAGATAGAAGGACCCACTGCCCAAACAGCTTCAAGGCAAGATCTCTGAAGTCGCTGTCCAAAAGATCTTAGAATTATTCAATAGAATAATATGAAATATATTACCTCCTTCACACTATGCCAAAACTGCACTCTCTGCTACACAAGATCACAATTCTAGATCTCTGTACTCACAAGTCTTCCTTCATCACTGAATTAGCTCTTTTCTTCACTTCATGCATATATTCACATCACAATCTTCATAGTACACATTAAAATAAGGAAAAAATTCCTTCTTATATACCAAACTCAAATAATTACAAATGAGTCGGTCCTCAATTACAAAATAATAAATTCTACATGCTACACATAGAATTCACATAAAACTGTCGGCTTCCAGTTACTGTAACTTTATCCAAACATCTCCTCAAAGTTTTCACTATGAACCACATCATCATTAATGAGTTTCCAACATCCCTTTAACTACACAAAATCAGATTCCTTCCCAGCTAAGAGATATCCTCCGATTTCAGAATATCGCTACACAGAAACACTGTCTAAACACTGCTTTCACCAAAATGCTCATAACTCTTACAAATTAATGAATTTATTTTTGTGTTGTTAACCATAGGTTAATAACACACCAAAGAACATACCATCAATTTCACAAAAACCAATCTACAATACAACATGTGCGCAAAACAAAATTGTACTTGCTTTCTTGCTAATATCCAGAATATCACTGTGTTGACATCAATGACAATCCAAGTCATGAATGCAACAACAACTACTACAGAATGATTGCCAAAACACTTTTCATTCATTCCTAACAATCTCCCCCATTGGCATTGATGGCAACATAGATGAAAAACATCCAATGTTCCAAAAATCCAATACTACAACATCACTGCAAAATATCAAATCAAATCTTGCTTCATTTTCCTATTCAGCTCTCTCATACAATCCACAAAGTTTTTCATGTATATCTCTCCCCCATTGACATCAATGACAAAAAATCTATCACTAAGTCAACAACAACTTAATGTCAAAAGAAAATTTTCAAAAATACAATAACAAGAGTCGTCATGACTCAGCTCATAAACTCCCCCATAGAGGAAGTTCCAACATCCAATCCAGAAGAAAGATAGGGCTCATATACCACTGGACGGATGCAATCATCTACATCAATTCTCAAAAATAGTTTGGGGCATAACCCCAAGCATACCTCTCAGATACACAAATGTATCCTTAGGTAAAGGCTTTGTAAATATAGCTGCTGTCTGCTCCTTTGTACTTATGTACTCCAATCTTACTTCTTTTTCTACAACTTTCTCTCTTACAACATGATACTTGATCTCAATATGTTTAGTCTTAGAATGTAAAACAAGATTTTTTGACATACTCACTATACTGGTGTTATCACAATGTATAACAATAGGCTCATCAAACTTTATTCCAATATCTTTCAACATTTGTTTCATCCAAATAATCTGATTACAATTATTTGCTGCTACAACATATTCTGCTTCTATTGTGCTTTGTGAAGTATAATTATTCTTCTTACTTAGCCAAGAGACCAATTTACCTCCAAGAAAAAAGGCTCCACCACTGGTGCTTTTCTTGTCATCAACACTACCTCCCCAATCTGCATCAGTATAGGCACATAAAGTAAAATCATCAGAATTCTCATACCATAATCCATAATCCATTATTCCTTTCAGATATCTCAGTATCCTCTTTACTGCTGCATAATGTGATTCTCTAGGTTCTGCTTGAAATCTTGCTACAATCCCCATTGAATGTGCTATATCAGGTCTTGTATGTGTCAAGTACTGCAATCCTCCAATCATAGATCTGTACTTTTTTTGCTCAACTGCAGGTGTCTCATCTTTGCTAGATAACTTATGTCCAGTTACCATAGGTGTTCCAACAAGTTTAGAATCTTCCATTCCAAATCTTTTCAATAATTCATTTAAATACTTAGTCTGACTTACAAATATACCTTCCTTACTTTGTGTTATCTGTAATCCCAAAAAGTATTTCATTTCTCCAATCATGCTCATCTCAAATTCAGTCTTCATTTCATCTGCAAATTTGTCACTAGCTTCATCTTCTCCTCCAAAGATAATATCATCAAAAAATATAACTATAACCAACAAACCATTCTCAATTTCTTTTGTGTATAAGTTATTATCTGCTGTTCCTTTTATAAATCCTAATTTCAATAAATACTTATCCAATCTTGTATACTAGGTTTTAGGTGCTTGTTTTAATCCATATAAAGCTTTCTTTAACTTACATACCATAGCTCCTTCTTGTGTCAAAGGAAAACCTTCAGGCTGCTCAATGTAGACTTCTTCTTCCAATTCACCATTCAAAAATGTTGACTTCACATCCATCTGATACACTCTGAATTTCTTGTAAGTTGCATATGCTAGAAACATTCTCACTGCTTTAAGTCTGGCCACAGGTGCAAAAGTTTCTTCATAGTCAATTCCTTCTTGTTGTGAATATCCTTTACATACCAATCTTGCTTTGTTTCTTATCACTTCTCCTTGTTCATTCATATTGTTTCTAAATACCCACTTTGTTCCAATCACATTCTTGTCTTCAGGTCTAGCGACCAATTCCCATGTCTTGTTTTTTTTAATCTGCTCTAGTTCTTCTTTCATAGCATTGATCCAATGTTCATCTTCACAAGCTTCATTAGTAGTCTTAGGTTCAATTTGAGAAATCAAACATAAATGTACCTTATTCTGAGTCAAAACTCCTCTATCTAAACTTCCAATAACTTGCTCAACAGGATGATGTCTTGAAGTATACCTGTTAGGTGTCATAGTTACTGATCTTGTTCTGATTGTAGATTCTTCTCTGCTTTCTTCTCTATTTTCTTCTCTATTTTCTTCTCTATCTTCTTCAGTATGACTTTCATTTAGTAAATCACTGTTAGTTTCAAAAAATAATTTTGCATTTTCAATGTTAGGCTGAGGTTGTGCTTCTCCATCAGATTCATAATCAAGCATTCTTTCTTGAATTTTAAACTTCTCATCAACTTTTACATTTGCACTTTCAACAATAGTCTTAGTTATTTTGTTATAACATCTACATGCTTTGCTTTTTAAAGAATATCCAAGAAATATTCCTTCATCACTTCTAGGATCAAACTTTCCTATATAATCATCTCTCTTAATATAACATTTACTTCCAAAAATTCTAAAATACTTAACTGAGGGTGTATGTCCAAACCATAATTCATAAGGTGTCTTGTTTGTATATGCTTTGATTTGTACTCTGTTCATAGTGTATACTATTGTGTTCACTGCTTCTCTCCAAAATTTTTTAGCCAAATCATTTTGAAACAACATAGCTCTTGCTGCTTCAGTTATTGACCTGTTTCTTCTTTTTTGCAATACCATTTTGTTCTGGTGTTCTAGGGGCTGAAAGTTGTCTCTTAATGCCATTCATTTCACAAAAAGTGTTAAACTCTCTAGATGTAAATTCACCACCTCTATCAGATCTTAGACACTTAATCTTCATTCCAGATTCATTCTCAATTTTTCTTTTCATGATCTTAAACTTATCAAATGCTTCATATTTTTCTTTCAAAAATGCAATCCACATCATTCTTGTAAAATCATCAACAAGAATCATAAAATACCTTTCACCATAGAATCCTCTAGTCCTAGTAGGACCACTCAAGTCTGTATGAACAATCTCCAACTTCTCTGCCGAAGTGAACTTCTTATTGGGAAATAAACTCCTTTTTTGCTTTGCCATCATACATTCTTTGCAAATCATGTTAGTAGGTTTCATAATTCTAGGTAAATCTCTTACCGCATGTTTAGTGCTCACCTTGACAATATTATCAAAGTTTATATGAAAAAACCTTTTATGCCATAACCAACTGCCATCAATCCTAGTTATCAAACATGTCATCTCAGTAGGATTCAACTGAAATACATTACCTCTAGTTCTGGATCCTTTTCCAATCAGATTTCCATCTTTGTCTTTTATCACACAAGTTTTCTTAGAAAACCAAACTTGATAACCCTTATCAGCTAATTGTCCAACACTTAGTAGATTATGTCTTAATCCATCAACAAAGTAAACATCATCAGTGTTAGTCTTTCCATCAAGAGTAATAGATCCTATACCCTTAATCAAACAAGGTGCATTGTTACCAACCCTAACAATTCCTCCATCATAATTATCTAACTCAACAAACTTTCTTTTATCTCCAGTCATATTATGTGAACAACCATTGTCTATTCCAATCAGATTTCTTTTCAACTTGTGAAACTAATGCTTTTTCTTCCCTTTTATCAGATTTAGAACTTTCATCTTTAATTGCTACAAATCCTATTTCCTCAAAGTTATCATTATCACTCTCACTTAAATTTTTTTCAATTCCTGCTTCAAAATCTTCATCATTTACATAATAACATTCTTTAGATCTCCTAGGTTTAAAGTTGCTTCTATACTTCTTAACTCTTTTAGGACATTTAGATGCAAAATGACCATATTCTTGACAAGTCCAACATTTAATAATTTTCTTACCATCTGGTTCTCTTTTTACAAGTAATACAATACCTTCTTCAATCTTCTTATCTTCCTCAGATTTGCTATTGCTGGCATAATCTCCATTCACACTAGTACTTCTTGTAGGTCTAATGCTAAGAGCACTAAATGTTGTTTCCATTCTAGGTAGCTCTCTTGATAATCTCAAGTTCATCTCTTTTGTTTCTAATCTTCCAAGAAGAGTCTCTCTTGAAAAGTTTGATGTACAAGGTATCACTTGTTCAATCATTTGCATTTTCTACTTGAATACTGGTTCTCAAAATTTTCCATATCACTTCATTCTCTATCTTATCACCTCCACAAGACTTTATTCCTATCACAATCTCAGACATCCTACCAATATAACTTCTAATAGATTCATCTTCCATCATTCTAATATCTTCAAATGCACAAATCCAATTATGTAATCTAGCCTTCTTTGCATGTTCATCACCTTCAAAAGTAGAATGTAAAGCTTTCCAAATTGAGATGTTTTCAAACATCTTACCTGACTATAATCATTCTCCGGTAGTGCTGACAAAAGTGCTTCTCCTGCAAGTATGTTACACATGAATAGATCTAGTTCATCTTTAGTTTCTACCTCTAGATTGTCTTCCTCAATGATAGTCTTCTCATTCTTTGTAATCAACCAATAACTTGGTCCTAAAAACAATAGATGTGTCTTCATCTTTTCTTTCCAGCTATCAAAATTTACTCCATCAAACTTAGGGCTTTCTTTTCTGAAATTCACCATGGATCTCCTTAAGTTGTTAAACTTTTCTTTCAAGGACCTGCTGCTCTGATACCAATTGTTAGAAAGTAAAGATCTCCAAGATAACTGAGAGGGAGGGGGTGAATCATTTATCAGATAATTTATCCATTCAACAGCTTTAAACAATATAATCAATGTACTAATCAACCATAGAAAGATAACCATACACAATTGCACAATAACACAAGATATGTTAACTAGGGAACCTCTTGAAAAGAGTAAACCCTAGTGGGAATGATGCCCACAAAATGATGCACTACTATGAAAGTTCCTTCATTAGAGGATGGACCCTATTAGGAGTCTTATGAAATACATTCAGTACATATAAATCCCTGTTAGGAGATTTTGAATCCCTATTAAAAGATTCTAACCCGGTTAAGAGTTTATGGAAGATAGAAGGACCCACTGCCCAAACAGCTTCAAGGCAAGATCTCTAAACCCACTGTCCAAAAGATCTTAGAATTATTCAAGAAAATAATATGAAATATATTACCTCCTTCACACTGTGCCAAAATTGCACTCTCTGCTACACAAGATCACAATTCTAGATCTCTGTACTCACAAGTCTTCCTTCATCACTGAATTAGCTCTTTTCTTCACTTCATGCATATATTCACATCACAATCTTCATAGTACACATTACAATAAGGAAAAAATTCCTTCTTATATACCAAACTCAAATAATTACAAATGAGTCGGTCCTCAATTACAAAATAATAAATTCTACACGCTACACACAAAATTCACATAAAACTATCAACTTCCAGTTACTGTAACTTTCTCCAAACATCTCCTCAAAGTTTTCACTATGAAACACATCATCATTAATGAGTCTCCAACATCCCTTTAACTATGCAAAATCAGATTCCATCCCAGCGAAGAGATATCCTCCGATTTCAGAACATCGCTACACAGAAACACTGTCTAAACACTGCTTTCACCAAAATGCTCATAACTCTTACAAATTAATGAATTTCTTTTTGCATTGTTAACCATAGGTTAATAACACACCAAAGAAAATACCATAAATTGTGCAAAAGCCAATCTATAATACAACATGTGTGCAAAACAAAACTATACCTACTTTCCTGCTAATATCCAGAATATCACTATGTTGACATCAATGACAATCCAAGTCATGAATGCAACAAAAACTGCTATAGAATGACTGCCAAAACACTTTGCATTCATTCCTAACAATAATGCCCATATAAAACCACTTCAACTCCTACATTGGTTCTTTAGCTACATCCATCCTTAATCAAACACCTCTTGGATATTGCCAAAAATATTACATACTTAACAAGACATTAGCACAACACAGATAAAGCCAAAATTCAAATTCTGATAGATAACACTTACCAAACACAATGATTGAAAAAATAATCACAAACACCCACTTCAACACATTTCCAACTGCATGAGTGTGCAGTGCAACATGTTCCAAGGTATTTGTGGCCAGCTGCAACCAACACAAATGGGCTAACAATTGTTACGAATTTCATGATTAGAAAGAGCAATTTGAGTGCAGTAAGTTTTTTATATCAATTTATGTATCAATGCAATATTATGTTAATGGTAACACAATTTCTTGATAAAATACCTAATTATAAAGATGATAGAACATTCCAACCCAAAAAAATATCAAAAAGGAACTCAAAAAGACCAACTCTAGCAATTCCATCCGCAAAACCATGCTGCAATAGTTCAGGTCCTTCAATCTGAAAAAAAGGGAATTAGAATTTTTTTTATCAGTCACGAAAGACATTCTTAAAATGGAGAACAACCAATCAACTAATTGAAAATCTTTCCCTGGATAGAGCATTGCTTTAGAATTTCAAACATTTCTCTAAATTGTGTAGCTATTTTATTTTTTAAAGATTTTACAAACTATGAAGTAAAGAACATGAGGAACTTACAATAATGCCTAGTGGAAGACAAAAGACAATGCAATGATTTTCCATACCAGTCTGGAAATAGAGAATGCCAAGAAAAAATACATGCCAATGCCAATCATAAAATGAAAGCAAGATTAAAGATAAGGAAAAGCATAATAGTCACAATATTGAAAAGGTTATAATGTCTAAAAATAATTGATGTATAGCTGAAGTAAACATGGATTTCTCAAATATTACCAAGCAGATAAGGTCATACCATAGGTTTCTTTGAGTATACACTTCTATATGTGAAAGCAATGTTTGAAATCATTGCACTGATGAAACCAGTTCAATTAAAGGACATCTCAGTCAATGATGCCATGGATACACCTACATTTGGAAGAAACGGTATTATATTTTAAGAGTTTCCTTTATTTAAGACAAAAAAATTGATATTTGAGCTACAAAACTATAACTACCAATGAACCATTGTCTTGTTTCTTACCAACCATGACGGGGACAAAGATAACTGTAGTGTAAAAGGGATACGTTGTCCAAGAACAAATTGAGAAGGAGCAACATTGAAGAAAGGTTCCAAAGATGGACAGCAATAAGACTTAGTTAATCAAAATAATATGAACACATTACAATAAAGAATTCAAAAGAAAAAATTATAACAACAAAATGTTGACATATCAGACCTACATAGAAAAGACTACTTAACACAACACCACAAAAATGGCCTTAGAGCACAATATACATGCAGCAAATAAATTATAAGTAGCATGCATATGCACACATTAATGATGGAATTGGAGGAACAAACTATCTCAAAAATAGAAAATATCAAATGTTGAACACTTTAAAGAATAGATGTCATTACAAACTTCTGAATTTTTATAATATACATTTTAATGTGTCTAATGCAAAAGATACTGAAAAATTTGAATGTGTACAGGGTGAGAACCTAGTAACTTAGGATTGTAAGATAAGTCTTAACCAAGTACAATGAGCTCACTTTTGACAATTTTTGGGCCTAAATTTGATATTGGGTATGAACATTACCGACAACAAAATATAATATTTCATTAATCTCAACATAACTGTAAGAGGTGTCACCAAGCTTCTTGTCAATAACTCCAAGGGTTGAATTTCCTCATTAGCTACATTAAGTTTGGAGTAGTGACCTCATAAACCATGCAGAACACTATGCCATAATATTTAATAAATGTTTCTATGTAAATAAGGAAATATAATAGAGCCTAAAGAATATCAAAATATAAAGAGACCACTGCAAAAATGAAAATTGTGAAGGAACTCAAGTGTTTTATCCCTAGATGAGTCTTTTTGGCAAGGCCAAGTTAGTTAAATATGAAAGTTATCCATTCAACATTTAAAAATTGAGTAGTAACAAGGTATTCATACTTGTCATCATTATTTGAGTTTCCTATGTCAATGGCTCCAATGAGTTTGGTATCTTTGCAAATCCACAAGAGTCAAAAACATATTCAAAACTAGAAGAAAGGGAAGATAAAAAATTTATAAAGTAATAGGTTCCCCTTTATCCCATGAGGTAAAACCTTTTCCAATGATATGATTAATTATGGATGGATCAAAGTTAGACATTTAATTTTCTTTCCATCCGTACCCTTCTTAGTTTCTTTCATGGTGATAGCATCAACCACACAAGATACTCTCTTATCTTTATTCCCCATGGAGGAGTCTGAAATCCATCAACAATTGCAATCACAATGAGAAGCTGATCCATATTAGAGTGGAGAAATCTCCAATACCTAAGTGGAATTCAAATGCTTTAAGTTTAAGACACCCATTCGAAACTTCTTCATAAGAAGTGGAACCATGTTTGTGTACCTCGAGGTGGATTTCACATGTTCATATAAAAAAGTTGTGCATCATTTCTTAGAATAATGGAAAGACACATACTATGGAAAGCCACATACTAACAACAAAGTTACAAACAAATTTGAAATTAGACTCGCATTGGTAAGAGATTGGATGCCTAAATTAAATGGTCTAGATGATCTTGGTCCTTTTTCCTCTGATATTATTCTACTACTAAATGCTTCTTTGATGAGTTGAGTCTCTCCTTTTAGAGAGTAATTTCTCTATCTGGCATTGTGATGCGGGGGCTAGTGGCTCACATTCAAGTCCCAATCAATAAGAACAAATTCTTCCATTAGTTAAATTGATACAACTTCTCACATGGAATTAAGGTTGCAAAACACCCTACCAATCAAGCCTCTCCTTCCACTAGGCTCCACACCTTAATCATACCAACACTCTGATTTCAAATCACACAAACCTCTGCAACTCTTTTCATGAACATGTTGCACTACGACTGTCCTCATTTATTTCCTCCTAATACCAATCAATAGATCATTTATGCTCCTTCACCAAAACTCACCAACCTTGGGCACCACCTATGCCTCACAAAAAATTTGATTCATAACATATCTCTCTCAACATTGGAAACTCACAATTCACCACATCAACCCCTTCAATCTTCTCCAAACTACCTCTATGCAATGAAATAGAAAATTCATTTCAAAATTTTGTTGTCAGTTTGATAGACATGTACTCAAAGGTAAATAAATTTTGAACTGGTCCTCATTTCTTCAATCACTTTGGTGAGAGTCTATAAAACTAGGTTTCAAATAACATATAAAAAATAGAGAAAAATCCAACAGTGGGATTGAGAGATATTGCCTCCACACCAAGACTGTATTTCCTATGACAGTCACAACTGCAAATTGACTGATAACAGTCACTTTCTTCCATTGTTGCACATCCAACACTTTGAAAAACTCTCTACAAGAAATAGGGGAACAAAATAAATTGGAAATCCTTGCATCTCTCCTAGATGAAGGCCCGTGCACCAAAAAAATCAAAGTGGCTACATCAAAATGCCAACTTCAATAACCTAGGCGAGGGTTTCTAACAATTTTTAGAAAAATGGCAATAACTTTCTATATACTCAACGAAATTGACTCATTCAAAAACCAAATCAAAGGTGATTCAACAAGATTTCATATGCATACAAGGATGGATCAATACCACATTAAAAAAATACAAAACAAATGGTTGTTCTCAGACCATAAAACTCTATCAAAAACCAAGATTTGTAAAAAATTATATTTTATTACTTCTCCTTCCTAATACCATGACCCACTCTGCCCTTTTTTTTAGCAAATACAATCATATTTAAACTACTCTTGTTCATCCCAACTGACCACAACTAGTTACAACCACCTATTGGGTGTTTACAATATAATTCTCCAACTAACCATGGGATTTCAAATTTAAACTTTGTAGTTTATCTCCAAAATCTACTTAAGCCTTCTCAATGGCTCTAAAAGCACTCCAAGGCCTTGACTATCATTAAAATTATTAAATTATCTTATTCAAAACCTAATAGACCTAGTACCCAACCATTATTATTCTTTTCATATATGGATCCCTATTACATCTCCTAGGATCTCTTAGGCCCATTGAAGCATTTAGATGCCCTATTACAGTCTAATGCCTTTTAAGGCTTTATTACATCCATTTAGGCCTATTATACCTTTACATAATTGTGGACAAGGCTTTTGAGGATTCTATTTTGAAAGCTTCAAGCCAAACAAAGGTTAGATGTTAGCCTAAGCATGAAATTAATCAAAAACAAGTAAGACTCTAAACTAAGCCACCTTAGATTGAGCTAAAAACAGGTGCACCCAAGCATTGTTTGATTTTCTCTTGCTTAAGAGGATGTGGGTGTGCTCTCTAAGCACTTGGAGCATGTTCCTAATGCTTATTTGGAAGGATTGAGACTCATGAGAACCTCATAAGTGGCACAAAATAGGTATAGAACACCTGATTTGCCCCTAAGACCTCAAGGATCCAAATGATGCTGAAATGAAGATTAAGCTACATGATGTTTATGCTAAGATTTATTTTAAACCAAATAGAGATGTGATGATGCTATGCTTATGCAAAAAAATGAAATAAACTATGCTAATCCATTATTACTAAATTATGATGAACTAAAATGCTTGAAAGTAAGCTAAATTAGGATGATTATGCTAAAGCTAGAAGTAAAAAAGCATGATAACAATGCATGAGAATAAAAGCTAAGCTAATGAATTTGCTCTTAGAAGAGGGAGCATTTATAGGATTTGGAAAGGAGGAATGAATGGCCAAGATCAAAATCCTTAAGAGAGGCCAAGATTCATTCAAAGGGGAGCACATGGATTGTGCTAGTTCAGGGCCACCTCCTTGTGACAAGTGTCACAAGGGCATTGGGTTCAAAGATGGGAGGAATGTGCACAATTTGGGAAATGTGTCTAAGGTCAAAGGGTGTAAGAAAGGGGTGAGGGGCTTCTTAAATGCATGATAAATGCATGTAAGAGGGATAAGGAGGCGTTAAATGCACTTAATGCATGTAAGAGAAGTCTCTAGAAGTTTGTTGACTTTGGGTTAAGCTTAGGAGTTGGCTAACCTTAGTTAGGGAATGTGACAGGATTAGGGGAGGGATTAGGATTAGGATTAGGATTAGGGTTAGAACTTTCTAGAAGAGTCTAGAATTTCCTTAGGATAAACATGGATTTTAGGAAATAAATAAAGATTTATTTATTTCTATGGTTTAGGTTTTGAGAATATTTATTAAAATGAATTTAACAAATATGAGGATTAAATATTTAATCTTAATTAAATATTTTGAGTTGGGATTAGGGTTAGGAAATGATGGGATTAGCCTTTAATCGAAATTAAAGAAGGATTAGAAGATTCTGGAAGAGGTTAGTGGTCTTAAGAAAATTGGCCAAGTTTTGGGCAAAAAATAAATAAATTATTTATTTTGGAATTTTTGGTCAATTTATTAATTAAAATAATTAATAAATAGGGAAATAATGTTTAAATAAGATTTAAACATTTTTGGGAGGGATTTCTTAATTAAATATTTTTAATTAAGATAAAGGGATTTAATGACATAAAAATAAATAAATTAATTAAATAATTAATTAATTAACAAATGATGATGTCATCAGAGATTTTTCAGAAAATAAAAATACTTTATTTTCTAAAGGATTTTTAGGTGTCTACAATAACATCATTAGACCAATATGTCTCATTGATCCATTTGTCATCCTTCCAAGGGTTTGTTAATGACCTTACATGCAATGGTTCTCCTGCACCACATTGGTTTCCCTTTTTTATTTTAAAATGATTGTTCACGGTGGGTTTGTATTATGAGCTACTGAATTTATGTCTTTTTCCAGTTGATATTTAGTAATTTTTGGTATTTTTCATTGTCTCCTTGAGAAAAATATCAATGAAGAGGCATGCATTTCATTCAGGCAGAACTTGTTGATACAAGCTTCATCATTCTACTTGATATTTGTCTTAGCATTTGATCTTTTGTATTTATGGAATGTAAAAAATTGTTGTGGCCACCCTTTGTCAATTGCAAAATGTTGGTGTGTTTGAGATGACAAATATTGACATGTTTTGACCTTTTATAGACTGTTTTCATTACTAGATATAATTCTTTTTTGCTAATGGAATTCCTAATATGGCCAAAAAGATGATGGATAGTACTAGTATTTGGGTTTGGTGTGAGGCTAGGGAGAATAATTCATGTTACCATTTTGAGTATAAACAAGTGCAAATTTTCCTAGCACCAAAACTATATTTTCTCGATTGCTGTAAATTGTTTCAACAGCTATAAACTAATATGATTTGACTATAGAGTTGTACTATTATCTTCATCACAAACTTCCTTGGTTCTAATTTGGCATGTGGAACTCATATAAGTATCTTAGTTGGCACTTGGTATTGAGAAATAAATTATTTTTTATTTTACAACATATGGAACTATGAAGAATCTTCACATGTGAATAATTTTGATAACCATGATGGTGCCAATAGAGGAATATCAAAGTTTTCCCTTATGGATGAACTGGATGACAACATGCTTCTTGTTGCTTCAAGTAAGATCCATTGCTGGCATGTTTTCCAGATTATTGTGATTATATGTAGTTTAGAGGTGTTGAACTGGGGATGGTGGAGAGGCCACTAATGTCAACTCTAAGTTACAGATGATGGGAGTGTTTTGTATTTGGAAAGTTTACCCCCAACAAGATAAACAGAAACTTCCAACCACTTGGAAGGCAATGCAAGGCCATAGACCTAGTGCTCACAGTGTGAATGTTGCACTTGATTGGCAACAATTAATAGGTTATTAACTTATTTGGTAATGCTAAATTAAGTTGACATAAATTTTTTTTTTCAAAACCCTTTTTTTGAATGGATTTCTTATTGTTTATTACTGTTTGATATTTTATTCCTTACCATATAGATGTTCTAAGTTTCTTTTAACTAGAAGTATGCATCAAGAGAGATATCCTCCATCATGGTTTGGGATAATGATAGAGAACAACTGGCTTGTAATATCCCACATTCCTCAGAGAGTTGTATTTTGGCCCTGGTTAGTTTAACTAGTTTAATCTACAAGGACCTAGTAGGAGGACTCATGGGAGTGTAAAGAGGGTGTTAGAGAGCTCCCAGGTCACTATTGTTAGTTTGAGTGATATATATTAACAATAACTATACTCTTAACATTGAGAAAACATGTTGTAACAAGGATTATGAATTCTTCAGACACAAAGAGATGAAAGTATAATTGATTCAGTTTCCTTTTTAAACCGATTCATTTTTTTATAATTTTATTCCTTATGGAATTTTTATTCAAACAGTGTGTCCCTAGATTTTTGAATAATCTTTGAGACTTGGTGCACCTATTTTTTATTTTTCTATATTTGTCTCTAACGTGCCCAGTTCTATCATAATTTTTAATCAATGTAAAAGCATCTCTTAAGCTCTTGTTTAGGCACATGATTTAAGAACTATAACTGGTTACTTTAATCACCTGAATTTAATAATTTTCAAGGTCTACTTTGGAATGCTTCTATGTGGAAGATTGACACAATGCTTTATAGTGTACACTATACACTATTGCTTTGGGGATTGTTTTTAAAATTAACAAGTCTTTATCATGTTTCAGGCATTTTGCATAGATAAGGAAGGGAATCTGGCTATTCTCTTATTTGTACTCTTGTTTTATCTTTTAACATTGACTATTTTCTTAAGCACGTGCATTAAGTTTCCATTATAATATTGGTGATTCTTGTCATTAGTTTCTGGTTAAGTTTATAGATAAATAATTTATGGGTTTATAACTTCAATTTAAATTTTTGCAATGCATTTATCAATAATTTTACATAACTATATTCTATTGAGCAGAGCCCTTTCATTTTCCATTTGTATCATTATAGTGTTCTGATTCATTTTTTACATTTTTCATTATGGTGGATGTGTTGATAAACATTGAATGAATGATAATAATGTCATCACCCACTCTCTTATGAAAATAGTTGTATATGTTGATAGAATTGAATACAACTACCATTTTCATTTATATAATTTGTATATAAACCACCAATATCAATAATTCAAACCTAATAGGTATAGATTAGAGGAAGATCATCTATAGATCATTTTTAAAGATACATATGCTGTGATGTTTATTGTTTTGAGGCATTATTAATTTGGGACTTGAACCAGTTGTTTCTTTTCTGCATAGCTAAAAATCTAATAGTGAATACACAATCTCTTCTTTGGTGGTGCGAAGTTGCTTCTCCAAGCCTTGACCAACTCACAAATGCTTGTTGTTGTCTCTTGATGCCCTACATTTTGTTTCATTTTAGTATTTTTTAGTCAATATTGATATATTCTTTCAGCACATTGTAGAAAATAAAATATAGTTAATGTGAATTTCATGTTGTAGTGTTCAATTTATGAGGCAAGTTTTCTTTTATGAATGTTTTGCAAGTGCCTTTGTTGTATCTCTTTTAGCATCACCATTTGTAGTAATCATCAAAGTTTCCAACTTGTCAAAATTGTATGGCCTCTTAATTAGTGAGCACTTTTCTATTTATCTAATTTTTTGTATATTAATAGTTATAGGCAATTAAATTGTTGAAATTCAGCAAATAGCATGCAAATTCTGCACTCTACAACATAGTTGGAAAACTCGGACTCAGACTCTGAAAAAACTCACAAAAGGACTCAGCAAAAGAAAAAATCATAGTTTTTTCTTTTTGATGAAGGGTGCTCCCCTTAATATCATAAACTCATAACAGAAACAGAGAACAACAACAATTTGCAAGAACAAAAAATGGGCTTCTTATTATCTCCACAAATGTGGAATAAAAAATTTCAGAATTACAATATGTAAAGCCACATGGGCATTTCCCTTACAATATTCTGCAGAACAAAGCCTCAAATTATTACCCATAACTACTCTAAACTGCTCCAAATTTCCCTAGACAACACTATGGGCCTTCCTTATATAGGCAATTTTATATCGTCTAGGAAGTTCCAAAAATTTAGCCATTAAGGGTGACCAACCCTAGAATTATTTATTTTTTAATTTATTACATCAGAGTCAGCTCAAAACATATTTTTGAAACCCAAATAGAAATTTTGAAGGCAATTTATTTTCTACCATTTTAGGTGGCCCAACTTCTAGAGACCATAAGTCATCACCCGTTGACTCGATTGACTATTATGACCCCATTTTAGAAAGGGCACAAAGTGCTCTACAATGCCTCAATAAAGAAAGCTTCATTCAGCCAAAATTTTGACCTCATCCGGGCCTCTAAAGCCTTCAAAAATGAGTTCAAAGTTTATGTACCTTGCTGCTAATACCAAAAATTTTCAATATCTTCAAAACTAGAATTGATCTGGAAATGAAACTTTACTGACAAGCTAATATGACCAAAATGAACCTCCAAAGAAAAAAATAAAACATTCTGAGCTTGAATGGAAAACTTACTAAAAATAGTAAATTTCCAAAAATAACAACTTTGCACAAGATGGCCCTTATTAAAAAGAAACTAGAATTATTTTTTGGGTGATGCAAGATTGCTCTTACACCCAGGATGCTCCTGCATCAAACACCTAGGGTAATTTGAGAAGTGACCCTATCATGACTTAGGTGTGAAGAGGAAAACCAAGATAGTTAACCTCCTCCTTTGTCACCCATGATGAATCTTCAATAGGTCATCCTTTCCATTTGACCAGATATTCTTCATATATCATGTTCCTTGTGCTTCTTCCAACATGACTATCCAATATATCTTCAATCTTCTTGGTAGCTGAAGTAGTTGCTGGAATACTCCATTGTGCTTCTGTGATCTCATCTTCAACACTCCCTTCATGGTACTCTATCAAATCTGAAATGCTGAATACTGGTGAAATATTCATCTTAGTAGGCAACTCAACTAAATAGGCATTTCCAGAATCATGCTTCTTCAGTATCTTACAAGACCCAAACTCCTTCATTTTCATCTTGTTATATGTACCAACTAGAAATCACTCCTTCTGCAAATGAACCATGACTTCATCTCCAACCTAAAATTCCTTAGGCCTCCTTTTCTCATCTGCCTTAGCCTTATATTGCATATTCATCTTGGTAATGTGCTTCCTTACTTCCTCATGGATGTTCTTCAAATGTTCCACAAAATCCTCAGCTTCAACACTACTTATCTCTCCTTTATCTATTTTTCTTAACTCAGATACATTTCTAGGACTACTATATATAATCTAAAATGGTGATTTATTAGTGCTCCTATTGACAAAATTATTGTATGCAAATTCCACCTGTGGTAAAATCAAATCCCATCCTGTTGTCTTATCTCCAACCAACCATCTCATCAAATTCCCCAAACTCCTAGTCACCACCTCTATCTGTCCATCAGTCTATGGATAATGTGATGAACTAAACTTCAAATATGTCTTCAACTTCTTCCACAATGTGTGCCAGAAATATCCAACAAACTTAGTGGTACGATCTGAAACTATGCTATTTGACAAACCATGTAGTCTCACCACTTCTCTGAAAAACAATTCTGCTACATGACCAACATCATTAGTCTTCTTTTAGAGAATGAAATGTGCCATCTTCAAAAATTTGTCAACTACCACAAAAATTGAATCATGTCCCCGCTGAGTCCTTGGTAAACCAAGAAAAAAATCCATACTGATATCCTCCCAAGGTTTCTTTGGTATAGGTAATGGATGATACAACCCTGTATTCTGCTTCACTCCTTTTGCCATCTGACATACTCTACAACTCTATAAAAACTTCTTGACATCTTGTTGCAATTGTGGTCAGTAATAATTCTCACTAACCAAAGAAAGGCTTTTATCATGACCAAAATGTCCAGCCAATCCTCCACTATGCTTCTCCTTGATGAGATTCTCCCTCATAGAACTTCATGGAATGCACAACTAACTCCCTTTGAATAACATACTATCCTAGATGATAAAATCCAACCATTTCGTTCTATCTAGAGTAACCGGTTCTGTACAAGTTTTCCAGGATTCTCCAAAATCAAGATCCTCTGGATACAAATTCTTGAGTTCCTTGAACCCAACCACCTCAATCTTCATCTCTGTCAGCAATAGTTTCCTTCTACTAAGCACATTTGCAACCCTACTAGACTTTCCACTCTACAAAAACTCAACCCATTTCAAATGCCTTTGATTCAACTTTCCTTGACTATTCAAATATTGCAAAGTTTGATGATCAGTATACAAAAAAAACTCCTTAGGAAGAAGATAGTGCCTCCACTTCTTTAATGCCTGAACTATAGCATAAAATTCTTGATCATAAACATAATACTTTCTCTTGGTGTCATTTAACTTCTCACTAAAATAAGCAACAGGTTTACCTTCTTGACTCATAATAGCTCCTATTGCAGTACCACTAGCATCACAATTAGTCCACTTGAACTATTTTCTATCCCCTCTCATTATTTCAGTCAAGGGTCCACAAATAGTGCTAAATTTTTTAATAAACTTTCTATAAAAGCTAGCCAAACCATGAAAAGATCTTACCTCAGTTGCACTCCTTGGAGTAGACCATTCAAGGATAGTCTTCACTTTCTCTGGGTCCATTTTTAGACCTTCTACTAAAACTACAAATCCCAAATACACTAATTCCTTCTTCACAAAATTGCACTTGTTTAAATTAATCAACAATTTCTCTTCCCTTAACTTCTCAAACACCATACAAATATGCATCATATGCTCCTCCAATGTCTTACTAAATATCAAAATATCATCTAGGTAAACAATGACAAACTTACCCAAAAATTCTTTTAGAACCTCGTTCATGAGCCGCATGAAAGTGCTTGATGCATTGGTTAGCCCAAAAGGCATGACTAACCACTCATACAGTCCTTCCTTTATCTTGAAGGTAGTCTTCCATTCATCTCCTTCTCTAATCCATATATGATGATATCCACTCTTCAGATCTATCTTTGAGAAATACATAGCTCCACTCAAACAGTACATAATATCATCCATTCATGGAAATGGAAACCTATACTTGACTATGATCTTGTTTATAGACCTAGAATCTATACACATTCTCCATCTCCATTATTCTTTGGTGCTAATACTATAGGTATAACATAGGGACTCAGGCTCTCTCAAATCAACCCCTTCTGTAACAACTCATGTACTTGTCTATTCAACTCTTCACTTTCTATTGGTGGCATTCTGTGTGTTGCTTTATTTGGAAAATTGGCTCCTGGAATCAAGTCCATCTGATAAATGATCTTCCTTACTGGTGGTAATCCATCAGGTACATTATTGGATACAATATCCTGAAACTCATTCAACAAATCTGCAACTTCTACAAGTGCATCCTCTACTTCCTCTTTACCAGCTTTTGAAATTAAAGTAAAACACACATACTCATGGCTCATACCCTCTAAAATTTTTTTTCCATTACTAAAATTTATTCTTGCATTACCACATACCTTTTCTTCTATGTCCTTCAATGGCTTTAACTTATGTCACACTCCATCCTTTGTCAGGGAATAGGTATTCACATGACCATCATGTATAACATGCCTATCAAACTGCCAAGGTCTACCCAACAACATTGGCATGCATCTATAGGTATGATATCACATAGTACCTCATCATGGTATCTGCCAATCTTGAACTTCACTGGGCACTATTCATTGACCGTGACCTTATGGTCATTTTGTACCCAGGCAATCTAATATGGATGTGGTTGTTTCTACCTCTTGAGCTTCAACTTAGTGACAATCTCTTGTAACACTAAATTGTCAGTGCTTCCACTATCGATAATCACATCACAACACTTATCTTCACACTTGCACCTGGTGTGAAACAGGCTCCTCCTTTGCTTAGGTTCATTCTCACCACTCGATAGGAGTCTTCTATTAATTAACATTTCTCCTCTTTCATCATCTTCAGAATGTGATGATCTAGCATCTTCATCTACATGTGCAACTTTGGCTTGGCCTTCATTCCTCCTATCTATCCTTCCTTGGCATTGAGGACATTCAAATACCTTATGACCTTCTTCTCAATAGTGAAAACATGTTCCTCATAAGCCTCCTCTTCTAGATCCTTGTCCTCTTCCTCTTCCTCTCTAATCTTTATTATTATGATCCTAGAAATGATTGAAATGGTTTCCTCTTTGATTTTGACTGCTACTAGCCTCATCTTTATTTTTTGGATCTTCATTTCAGCCTCCATATGACCATCCACCAAATCTTCCACCATGACCTCTTCCATTTTTTCTTCTCTCAAACTTCTTGTTCAACTTTTCCTCTACTTTTAGGGAAAATTGGTATGCCTCTTCAATACTGTTCATTTGAACCAAATTCAACTCCTCCTGAATGCTCAGCCTCAACCCATTAAGGTAACGAGAAACTTTCTCCTTATCAGCTTCCACATGGCCTATTCTAATGAGGATTTGATAGAACTCCTTTGTATACTCTTGAATAGATCTTCCTGCTTGCTTCAAACTTTGCATTTTCTTTAGTAGGTCAAGCTTATAATCATTAAGAATGAACTGTTGCTTCAATTTATCCACCATTCAATCCCATCTTGTGATTTTATCCTTTCCTCTTCTATTTCACTCCAATTGAATCTCTTGCCACCAGATCTTCACATGACCCTTCAGTCTGGCCTTCAAAAACTTGACCTAATCAGGATCCTCGATGTCTTCATACTCAAAATATTCTTCCAATTCATTGATCAAGTCGATCAACTCTTTTGGGTTAAGATTTCCTGAAAATGCACAAACCTCAATCTTAGGTCTTTTCCTGATCTTGGAAATGGCCTGAAAAAGCCTTTCTTCCTCTTGGTTCATAATTTCACCTTCTCCTTCTTGATCAAAATTTCCTTCTTTGGATTCATCCTCGCTTTCATCTCTAACATTAAGATTCATTCTTCTACAAATATCTTCTTACAATGCTTGCACTTGTCTCTGGACCACTCTAACCTCAGGTGCCACACCACCAGCTCTTCCACCACGTTCCCTTCATGGAGGCATTTTTGCGCTTATCATTGAAACCCTAAACCATGGTCTTGGTACAAACTACCTCATAGTCGGTGATCTGTCTACACACTCAGGAACTCCACTTTGATACCACTTGATGAAGGGTGCTCCCCTTAATATGAAAAACTCATAATAGAAATAAAGAACAACAATAATTTGCAAGAATAGAAAATGGGCTTCTTATTATCTCCACAAAAGTAGAATCACAAATTTTAGAATTACAATATGTAAAGCCATATGGGCATTTCTCTTACAATATTATGTAGAACAAAGCCTCAAATTATTACCCAGAACTACTTTGAACTGCTTCGAATTGCCCTAGACAACACTATGTCAGGCCTTCCTTATATAGGCAATTTTCCACCTCCTGGGAAGGTTCCAGAAATTTAGCCATTAAGGGTGACCAACCCTAGAATTATTTATTTTTCAATTTATTACATCAGAGTTAGCTCAAAACATCTTTTTGAAACCCAAACAGAAATTTTGAAGGAAAGGAAATTTATTGTCCACCATTTCAGGTGGCCCAACTTTTGGAGACCATAAGTCATCACCCATTGACCCGATTGACTATTATGACCCCATTTCAGAAATGGTACAAAGTTCTCTACAATGCCTACTTTAAGGAAGCTTCATTCAACTGAAGTTTTGACCTCATCTTGGGCCTCTAAAGCCTTCAAAAGTGAATTCAAAGTTTCTGTACCTTGCTGCCAATACCAAAAATTTTCAATATCTTCAAAACTAGACTTGATTTAGAAATGAAACTTTCCCGACAGGATAATATGACCAAAATAAACCTCCAAGGAAGAAAATAGATCATTCTGAGCTCGAATAGAAAACTTACTAAAAATAGTAAATTTCCAAAAATAGTAGCTATGCACAAGATAACCCTTATTGAAAAGAAATCGGAATTATTTTTTGGATGATGCAAGATTGCTCTAACACCCAGGATTCTCCTGCATCACTTTTGGAAGATTATGTTGAGAAGTGGGAACTTTGACATCAAATCAACTTTGGTATAAACAATGATAAACAATGAGTACTCTAATGGTGTTTTATGCAGATCAGTATATAAGCTTGAGTGGAATCCCAACCAGGTAGAGTAAGAATCCTTTTGTGTATATAGAGCTACCATCTATAAAAAAGAGATCTAAAGCAGCCCAAAATATTGCATCAAAATCTACAAATCCTACTCCTAGTCCTACTCGCATTCCTGCAACCAATCCCCAAATCCAGCCAGTGCAAGTAGCACCAGTAAATCAAGCTCCCCTCAATCCTCCGATGGCTAGACAACTTCCTTGTGTAGCCTTTGATCAAGGCAGCCCCTTGAATTTGCAACAGCATAATGACATACCTATATCAGCCCTTAAAAGTTTGCCTATTTTTATAGGAGAGGATCAGACCTCAACCATTGAGCATATAAGAGATGTAGCATCCCTTTGCGCCCTTCATAATATAACCCAGGATAATGTAGCTGTGAAGTTGTTGGCAGCTTCCCTCAAAGGCAAAGTGTTGCAATGGTTTAGAGGCTTAGCAGTTGGTTCTATAACTAATTGGGATGGGTTGGGTCAAGCATTAACCAATCAATTCAAGGATAAATCAGATCACCTCTCATTAGTTGAGAATTTGACTACTATTAAAAGGTCACCTCAAGAATACATGATGGATTTCAGTTTCAAATTTTAGAGGACATGGAATAGAATACTAGCAATAGTTAGACCTTCAAGCCAACATGCTTTTCTATACTATCTAAGAGCCCTTAATAGTGATATCTTTGTTATGATCCAATCCATGGGAGGGACTAATTTACCAGCAGCATATGATCTTTCCATAAGAGCTGAAAATAGCTTAATCCAAGCAGGAAAGATAGCCCCAAGGCCTCCAATGCCTATTTTTCCTAAGCTTAATCCTATTCCTAAAGCAATTCCAGCCTTGGCATCTATTCCACCTCTCCCAGCTCCTCAACAAGTTGCTAGCCCAGTTGTGAATGAATCCCAAGAGCTGAATGAGATCAAAAAGGCCTTGCAAATAGTTACTAATGAGCTAGTTAGTCTAAAGAAATAGCAGTCCCAACCTTACCAACAACCTTATCAATAGCCTTAACAATAGCCCTATCAAAATCATTACCAGTAGAATAGGCCCCAATACCAACAAGGCCAGCAAGGTCAAGCAAGGAATTATAGCCAAAAGGCCAGCCATCCTTATAATCTTAACACTCCTAGTGCTTCTAGAGAGCTAGTTCCTATAGCTTAGAATAATATGGCCCAAGAATACCAATGGAGCTGCCTGTTAGAATTTAATCTTTCCTTGGTTATTTATGTATTTAATAGGATAAACTAATGTATCCTAATATATTTTGTCCTCTAGTCCAAGTGGGAGGACATGTCATATTTTTAATTTCCTTTATTAAGGAAAATAGATATTCCTCCTTATGAGGAATTCTACACTTGTCTCACACACTAGTGAAATGTGGCATACACAAGAATGGGAGTTACAATGTAACTCCTTTCTCACATCTCTATTAAAAGAGATGTCTCTCCTTCTCTTTCTAATTCATTTATTCTCTCATGAGATTTCTTCTTTTTCTCAATTATTGTATGAGCATTGCTCTCACTCTCTTTCTCTCTCATTCTTAGGCATTTGTTGCCACTTTCATTAAATTCATAGGGGTTTTTTTATGCTTTTCCCCTTCAAAATATTGTCTCCTCTTTGCTTATTTTTTGGTGTATGCTCCTAGTTCTTGTGCTAATTCATGGTATTTTTCCTTACTCCTAGCTCTTGAGTTAAAGAATTTCTTGCAATTCCATATTTTGTTCTTTATCATTTTAACACTACCCATGCAATCAGCAACACATCCAAGGGATGTGTCATAATGGCTATGCTCAGGCTCTCATGGTGCAGAATGATGTGATGATGCCATAGGAGATGGTTCAAGAGCCAAAAATTCAACAAGGTCTAGTTGCTACCCCAAATGAGTTGCAGACACTTGAGGTGGCACTGGTGAATTTTCAAAAAGAAGACTTTTGCGGGGTGAACTTTTCACCAAGTGATAACCCAAACTACATCCCAGTTGTAGCCAACACAAGGTCTAAGAAGAAGGCTTTGGAGGTTGAACAAGTGGCCTCTACTAGTTAGAAAGCTCTTGTTGTGAATCCCCAACCTAAAGCAGTTGAAGTTCCAATCCTAAACTAGTCAAAAGAGGCTAAGGAACTAGTCAAGGCAGCTACATAGTTGGTGTCTACACAAACAGAGATTGCTACATCAAAAGGACAGTCTAAAGTAAACTTGGGATCTTTTAATATTATGGAGAAAATGAAGAAGACCTATATCAATGTGCCTTTAATGGACACCCTAGTGAACCCTGGTCAAAAGGAGCTAATACTTAGTGAGTTGGCTAAGATTTCATCAAACCAAGAGGGTGTTTCAGAGTAGCCTAGGGTCCTAGTGGCTCAAACACCTCAAAAGGAGTAGCAAAAGGAGGAGACCAGCTTGTAGCCCACTATTTCCCCATAGGTTAAACCTCCCCCTTTCTATGTAACCCTTATTGTTGGAGACTTCTTGGTTCATAATTGTATGATAGACTCAAAAGCTAGTAGTTCTGTAATTTCTAAACAGTTAGCAGACCTCCTAGGATTGTCTTATGAGCCAATAGACAACCCTGTCATTTAGCTGGATGGGTCATAAGTTAGTACCTTGGGAGTCATAAAGGACTTGAATCTCACCCTACATGAATGTCCCAATTTCTCCATTCCCCAAAATGTCTATGTCATAAATCTACCTCCTCATTTTTCTATTTGTCTAAGTAGAGAATTCACTGCTAGGTTAGGGGGATATCTCTCAGCTAATTGGTCTCATATATACTTTAGAACTAGATACTGGACTAGAGTTAGAATCAAGTCTGATGCTTTTTCAAAAAGTCATGCTGAACCATATACCCCAAGCCCTATAAATGCCAATTTGATGTATCATGAACAAGACCCAAGTGATTTTGAACCTAAAACCCCTATTGGAAAGATTCCTGATATTGTCTTAGATGAGTGAGCTGAGAGAGATTTGGAGGAGGATAACCCTTTTAGAAACATGGAGATTTCTAGTATTGGAATGTATATCATTCATGAAGAAGGTGTTGTGATTCCAGATTTGATGAAGAAGGAAGACAAACATTCTAGAATTCAGAGTGGTGAGTTGTGGCAGTTGTTTTTTGATGGTGCCAGAAGCAAAGTTGGTTCAGGAGGAGGAGCTATCCTAATTTCTCTAGAAGGGAAAAGGTATTACTCTGTAGTTCATTTTTCCTTTAGTTGTACTAATAATACAATAGAGTATGAGGCTTTGATTCATGGTTTAGAATGGGCTAGACAAAGAGGAATCAAATGCCTAGAAGTTATAGGTGATAGTGAATTAGTGGTCAATCAAATTCATGGCACTAATCTCAAAAAAAATGATACACTTAAGATGTATAAGCACAGGGTTTGGGATTTAATAGAAGATTTTCATGCTTTTAATCTGGTTGTTCCAAGAAATTAGAACAAACAGGCAGACAAGCTGGCTGCCATGGGAGTAGAATATGATATTCCAAAAGAGATCACAAGTCCCAACTCGTAGCATGTAAAGGTTCTAGTAAGACCATCCATACTAGACAATCAGGTGAGTTGGCAAGTCTTTGAGAATGATGAATAGATTTTTAACTTTTTGATAGAAGAGGCTGAATTCTCTAAAGTTAACCAAAACAAGCATGCTCACTAGTATAGTGACCAAATGTTATAGTTGAAAAGTAATAAATTGCCTAAGGGACTGGTCACACTTAAGTCCATATTTAATTTTGATGATCAGCTCAAAGGAGACAAGGCTAGTATGATAGTCAAAGAGGAACACTACCAGTTTGTGGAAGTTGTCAAGGACAAATCCCTTAAGCTTGGAAAGGTATGCACACAGCCAGAAAAGCAAGCCTTTATCTCATTATGTCAAGAATTTAGTGATATTTTTGCATGGGAATACTATGATTTGAAAGGATTTGATCCTCACTTAGCCCATCACACCATTGAGCTAGAACCCCATGCCAAACCAGTAAGACAAAAATAGAGACCTATCAATCCTAAGTTAGAGGTCCTGATGAAAATAGAGTTGAGAAAAATTATTGAGGCCAATATTATTTTCCCCATTAAACACACCTTTTGGGTTTCCAATCTAGTACCAGTTAGGAAGAAGAATGGTGAAATCTGGTTATGTGTGGATTTCAGAGATCTTAACAGAGCCTCACTCAAAGATCATCACCCATTTCCATCCATGGAATAGATTCTATAGTATGTCTCAGGGTCTGATAGATTTTCTCTATTAGATGGCTTTTCTAGTTATAACCAGGTCCTGGTTAAAGAGGAAGATCAATATAAAACAACATTCACCACCAAATGGGGCACCATGGAATACAGAAAGATACCTTTTGGGCTGTTTAACATTGGTGCTACATTTTAGAAAGCCATGGAGATGGCATTGGCTAGCTTAATGAACAAGTTTGTTCTAGTCTACTTGGATGATATAACTGTATTTTCAAAAGATGCAAATGATCACTTGGTTCATCTGAGATAGATCTTTGAAAGGTGCAAAGAGTTTGGAGTTTCATTGAATCCTAAAAAATGCATTTTTGCTGTCCATGAAGGTAGATTACTGGGGCACATTGTTTCTAAACAAGGGACAACCATTGATCCTGAGAGGATAAAGGCCATCATGGCACTACCCCTGCCAGCTCACAAGAAGGGACTACAGAGTTTCCTTGGAAGATTCATTCCAAATGTTGCAGCACTACTTAAGCCTATGACTCAGATGCTGAAGACGAACTCAACCTTTCATTGGACAAATGAAGGGAAAAGGTGTTTTGAAGAAATTAAGGAAGCAATTGCCTTTTCTCCTACTTTTGTAAACCCTAAATTTTATAAATATTTTATCCTATATGCTTTTGGGGACACTGATAGTATCTCCACTATGTTAGTTAAACAAAATGATGAGAAGCAAGAACAACCAGTAGCTTTTTACAGTCAGGGTCTAGATGGTTATGAACTTAATTATACTCCTATAGAAAAGCATGTCCTAGTAATTGTGAGGAGTTTGAAAAAGTTCAGGCACTTGTTATCCAATAACATAGTGCACCTAATGGTTGTCCACCCTTGCATAAAAAATTTCTTGCTAAACAAAGACCTGAGCCATAAGAGAGCTAGTTGGGTCACTAAAGTCATGGAGTATGACATTTAGATTAAAGTGACCAAGCTAGTTAGAGGGAAGGGGCTGTGTGAGCAGCTAAATGAAGGAATAGTAGACCCAAACTAGCAGGAGGAGGAGGTTGTTCTGATGAACTAGAATGCAGAGCAGAGCACAAGCTAGACAACATAGATGAGACACTACCTCTCAACTAGTCAGTGCTCGTAAGGCCTTGAAAGGAGTAAAAGAAGGTACTTTAGACTCCAAGCTATTCCATTTGTCATTATTGATGATGTTTTGTATAGAAAAGATCATAGTGGTGTCCTGTTGAGATGCATTGAAACTAACCAAGTGGATAAAATACTGGAAGAGTTTCATGATGGAGGTTCTTGAGGACATTTTGGAGCTAGAACCACTACTCTAAAAGTGATGAGAGCTGGGTACTATTGGCCTAGCCTATAAAAAGATGTATTTGATTGGGTGAGGAAATGCAAGAACTGTGCTTTGTTTTCTGGAAAACAAAAGTTAGCAGCCCTCCCTCTTCATCCCATCAAGGTAGAGCATCCTTTCTCAAAATGGGGTTTGGATTTTATTGGACCTATCAGCCCCCCATCCAATGCTAGACACAAATGGATATTGGCTGCTACATATTATTTTACTAAGTGGACAGAGGCTGTAGCACTAAAGAAAGCAAATGAGACCCCTGTCCTAAAATTTTACCAAGACATTGTGTCTAGATTTGGTACTCCAAGTTCTATCATTTCAGACAATGCTATGGCATTCTTGGGGACTAAAATCTTAGAATGGGCACTCAAGCACAATATCTTCATAAGTACCTCTTCTAACTATTACCCTCAAGGTAATGGTCAGGCAGAATCAAAAAATAAGAACTTGTTGCGAATCATCAAAAGGACTATAGAAGGAAACCAGAGGGATTGGCACAGTAAGTTAAAGTTAGCCCTATGGGTAGATAGAATAACACCTAAGAGGTCTACAGGTAACTCACCCTATACACTTGTGTATGGAAAAGAAGCTAGGATTCCTTTGTCTACTGAGTTACCTACCT
Organism: Chamaecyparis obtusa; assembly: GCA_027943335.1. NCBI lineage: Eukaryota > Viridiplantae > Streptophyta > Pinopsida > Cupressales > Cupressaceae > Chamaecyparis > Chamaecyparis obtusa. The sequence goes on along the minus strand of BSBK01000615.1, from coordinate 4,264,041 downwards.
TGAGCTTAATCAAGGAAATTGATCTTATGGGGGAAGATGCTATGCAAGTCAGGCTTACTAAGCTAGTTGAGCTCGAAGATACAAGAAAGCTAGCATTGGACAACTTGGATGATCATCATGCTTAGATGAAGAAAAGCTTTGATAAGAAAGCCATGCCTAGGATTTTCAAAGAGGGAGATCTTATCCTCAAGTGGGATGAAGCAAAATACAAACTAGGGAGGCATACTAAATTTTATACCATATGGAGTGGGCCTTTCATGGTGATTGGATGCAAAGCCCATAATGCTTTTTAGTTGGCTAATATGGATGGAGAGGAGCTGCCCATTCCAGTGAATGGGATTCACCGCAAGGCTTGTTTTTTAGCTGTATTTCTACCCTGTACACTAGTAAGTTAGAAGTTTCCAATTTTCTATGTTCCCTAAGTTCCTAGCACAAGTTGTTTTCAGTTTTCAATTGCTTTTATTTTTGTGTGAGTAGCAATAAGCAAGAGAAGTTGTCTCTAGCAGTTAGCAATTTTGTTAGATGAAGGATTGGTTGTCCAAAAGAACTAAGTTCAATTTAAGGCTTATATGACTCTATGCCCAATGGATCTTTAAGGCATCTAGTTAGGATACTTAGCATGCAAGCACTCCAAAGAGGTTGCTAGAATATTGTCATATTTTACTCATTATTGGAGACCTAATTACTAGATGATGCTACAGTACCCTAGTTTGTGTTATTAGGTGATCTTTAAGTTTGTGTTCATTTCATTGAAAGTACATGAAATTTAAAGGAAATGAATTGCATCTAAAAGCTACATCATCATTTAATGAAACAATAACTGATCACATCAAAAGTGACCTAAAAGAATTCGGTCAAACAACTGAATCATAAAGCAAACTAAAAGCAACCTACGGGTGTGTGTGTGAAAATTGTACCTGATCTGTAGACACAACACTTAGTAAAACATTAGAGGTTAGTGATAATAAAAATTATGCAAAATTGAAATCTAATTTAACCAAGCGATTTACTGCCTTCTAGTAGGTGCGAGATTAATGTTCTCAAATTATTATCGAGATCAGTGACCTAGACGATGCCTAAATGAAGGATTTGAATGCAAAAGATGGATATGAAATTGAATGCAATTAATCTATATTTTTGATATTTTCTATGCAATGAGAATGATAAACTGATATGCTATGAATGCTATTGAAAACTGATATGAAATGAATGCTAAATGATCTAACAATGAAGATTCTAACAATGATATGAAAACTATGAAATTCTATGCTAAGATATAAAAACTATGCAATTGAAATTGATCTCACAAAGCTTTGAATTTGCAAGTTGATTCCTCAGCCTCCAATTCTCCAGCGTGATTGTGCAAAAATATGAGATGAATTATGAAGAGCTGAAGCCTTAATTTATAGAAATCCAGGGCTTTGGAGGTGCATGGATAAAAGCCATAAATCACTCAAATAACTCAGCTTGATTTTTGAGTTATCTGATAATAACAGATAATTAAGTCACAAAAATATGCAAAAGCTAAGCTTTAACTCAAAATAGAGTTTAGCTTTAATTGATAATTGACAGTTGTCTGCTTTTATGATTGTGCATGTCTTAATTATGAATTAATTTAATAATAAAGTGATTTATGCTCAACTTAACTACTTTTAAAAATAAAACAATTGATTTATGGGTTAATCAATTATTTAATCAAACTTTTATTAAAAACTATATTATTAAATAATGACAACTTGCTTTAATTAATTAAATAAAAATTTAATTAATTATTCATAGGATATTTGGATTTATTGTCAAAATTAAATAATACAATTAATAATAGATAGAATTAAATTTAATTACACAATTAAGTGGCAAGATATTAAATCTAATTAATTAAATATGAAAATATTCAAGTAATCAAACTTTAGGATAAATGTGATTTATTGCCAAATAATTATAAAATTAAAGATAATTATGATGATTAGGAATATTAGTAGGAATATTCCCTGATGCAGAATTTAAGATAATCAATTATGATTTGCTGATGTTTAGACGTGCCTTAGGTTAGGACTTTGATGTCGATTTCGTTCGATTTGTAGATATAGGAGATTAATGAACTTATAGCCCATTTTTGGGGTATTACAATGGGTGGGTACTACATTTTACCTATAGGTAACTTACATAAATCCCAAGTTTTATTTCTCAGCAAGGAGGCCATTTCATCTTTCATAACATACTCCCATTGAATCTTTGTATCCAACTCTATAGCTTCATTATAACATTCAGGTTCACCAGCATTTGTTAATAAAATAGAATACAAAGAGGGAGAAAATCATTATGGAGGTCTACTTAGCCTATTTGACCATCTAAAATTCACTAGAGTGTGTGGTATTTGTCATTATTGTTGTTGTGGAGCATAAGGAACTACTAGAACATCATCCGGTACAACATAATCATTTTCTTTCTTCTCATGTTGCTGCAACAGATCTTTATACAATACTTTCTCATTGAATTTGACATCCCTTCTTCTTAGAATTTTATGATTTTCAAAATCCCAAATCCTATAACCAAATTCATCATTTTCATATCTAATAAATACACATTTCTTTGACTTAGCTTCCAACTTTGTTCTATTTTCAAAATCTATATGTGTAAATGCTTCACAACCAAAGGTTTTGAGAAAAGAATAACTCACCTTCTTACCAATCCATGCTTCCTTTGGAATACCACAACCCAAAGGAGTAGAGGGGCCTCTATTGATTAAATATATAGTTGTATTAATAGCCTCTACTCACATGTTAAGGGCAGCCCAGCATGCAACCTCATACTCCTTGCACGCTCCATTATTGTCCTCTTCATGTGTTCAGCCACTCTATTTTCTTATGGAGTCCTTGGTACAATTTTTTGCCTACGAATACCATTAGAGGAATAATAATCTTCAAATTCTATATTGCAATACTCACACCCATGATTAGATCTGAGACATTTTATTATTTTACCAGTCTCATTCTCAACCAAGCATTTCCATTTCTTAAAAGTTTAAAATACATCAAATTTGTGTCTAAGGAAATTAATCCATACTTTCCTTGTTGCATCATCTATAAATGTAACATAATACAGAGAGTCACCAAGGGAAGATACCTAGGCTAGACCCCAAACATCTGTATGCACAAGCTCTAATTTCTCATTTTTCTTTTCCTTCCCACTCTTCACAAAACTCTCTTTTGTTTTCCATACACACAACTTTCACAAAAATCCATATTGACACATTTCAGACCAGGTAAAACTTTCTATGAATGAAGTAATTTCATACCTTTTTCACTCATGTGCCTAAGTTTGTTGTGCCAAAGTGTTGTGTCATAATCTACAACAACTGTTTGATGTTTTTCCTACTCAATTGCACCAAGTGTTCCTGAACATTCATTTTTCTATGAAATAGTTAAAGTAGAAGGAACAATATGACCTGTACAAAGATATAAGGTGCCTACTTTCACACATTTTTCTACTACTAAGGAACCTTTTGAAACCTTCCAATTTCTATCATTAAAAGTAACTATGCAACCAACATCACCTAGTTTCCCTACTGATATTAAATTCCTAGTAAGTCTTGGAACATGTCTTACCTATTGTACTAGCCAATGATTCTCATTCTTCAAGTTAATATTAATTTTCCCCTTTCCAACAATCTAACAGGGTTCATTATCTCTCAAATAAACTAGCCCCAAATCCCCTTGGATATAATAAAGAAAATAACCTCTATGGGGTGTAGCATGAAATGAAGCTCAGGAATCTAAAACTCATGAATCATTAACACTTTCTAAAGAAAGAAGCAAAGCATCCTCTTCAGATTTATTACTTACCACATTTTCCTCCTTGTTACCTTCTTGTTTGTCTCTTTCTTTATTCTTATGAGACCAAAAATCTTTCTTCATATGACCTGGTTTTCCACAGTACCAACAATCATTTGGTCCTTTGGATTCAAACCTCTTTCCCTTTGATTTTCCTCTTGATTTCCTACGATTTCTAGAATTCTTTCCTCTCTCATTCATTCTACATCTAATTTGTGTGTTCAAGACACTTCCAGATGTAGATCCACCTGAGATTTTCCTATGATTTTCCTCACTCATAATCACACCGATAACATCATCAAATTTTAGGGTATTAGAACTAGAAACATAGTTACTAACAACCATTACCAAGTCATTCCATCTTTCAGGAAAAGAACACAAAATCAAGAGAGCCCTAATTTCATCATCAAAAGTAACACTTACAAAAGATAATTGATTGGTAACTGTATTAAACTCATTCAAATGATAAGTAAAAAATCCACCTTCTTCCATCTTCATATTAAATAGATGCTTCAAGAGAAATACCTTGTTTGAAGTAGAGGCTCTTCATACAACTTTGCTAGGGTTTCCATCAACTCTTCAGTTGTTTTTTTTTTTGTAATATTAGGCACCAATGATTATGCTAGGCACAATTGAATACTTCCAAGTGCCTTTATATCAAGAATTTCCCAATCCTCATCACTCATTGTTGACAATTTCTTGGATTGTCCTTCCAATGGCCACCATACATCCTTCTAATATAAATAGTCCTCCATTTTCATTTTCTATAACTGAAAGTTCTACCCATTAAACTTCTCAACCTTCATCTTACCCTCATTGGCCATTGCTCCCACTCAACCATGAGACTCCCACTAAACTATGAGATCTTCTTGCAAAGGATAACTGAAAAAAAAACCTCGCTCTAATACAACTTGTTAAGATTAACAAGACAGAACTAACAGTTACATGCAAATATAACAAAAATAAAAAAATAATAAACCAAAAAGAAATAACACAAGACACAAAGATTTAATGTGGCTCACTCAATCCCTGGTCTATGTCCACCAACAATGAGTACAATATTATTATTATCCAATGATTTTAACTTGATTACAATCCACAATTCCTTACAAATCAATACCACCACAAGAAGCTACTAAACATACCTCATAATGAAATCCCTAACCCTAAGATATTTTATACAAGAAAGGGTGGGGGAAAAGTGTATAGTAGTTCCTTGATCAATCACCACAATATAAAAATCTCCCACTTGGGGATTGATCAGACTCCACACAAAGTAACACTCCACATAAACATCAATCTCCCACATGGAGACTGATCCTATAGAAATACCACTACCATATGAGGCTCCCACAAGATCAAACCACCATGGACTCAGTTGGTACTTTATTATGTTTAGTCTAGAAGACCAACTGAAGTAGAATAGGAGTTAAACTTCTCCCTTGTTACTATCTATGTAAACATATCTACTAGATTATCATCTATATGTATCTTTTCCAAATTTAACTATCCATCATCCAAAACTGACCGAATGAATTGATATCTCAACTATATGTGTTTTGTCTTTGAATGTAGAGAAAAATTATTAGCAAGATGAATGGCACTCTAGCTATCATTAAACAAATAATTTTACATCTATGGGTGTGCCAATTCTTCCATGAATAATTGAAGCCATATCACCTCTGTGGCTTCCTATGTTACAGAAACATACTCTGACTTAGTAGTGGATAAAGAATTCACCTTCTGTAAGTGAGAAATACAACTCACTATTGTCCCACCAATAGTAAATACATATCCTGTACTACTTTGTTGGGTATCAAGGTCCCCTTCCAAATTTGAGTCAACATAGCCTTGTAAATAAGTAGTAGAGCTCCCAAAATGTAAACATTTACTAGATGTTCCTCTCAAATATCTGAGAATCTATTTTGCTGCATTCCAATGGTCAATCCCAGGATGACTCATATACCTTCTAACAACTCCCACTATATGTGCAATATCTAGCCGAGTACATACCATAACATACATTAAACTTCCTATAGCTTAAGCATATGGTACCTTGGACATTTTAGTCTCCTCTTCTGGTGTCTTTGGACACATCTCCTTAGTCAATTTCAAATGACTAGGCAAAGGTGTGTTGATAGCTTTGTCATTATACATAGAGAAATGGTTGTTTCAATCCCTTAATGTGATCTTGCATAGCAAATGAGTGTGCTAACTATTGTTTCAATCCCTTAATGTGATCCATGTTAGACCCAACTACAAGCATATCATCAACATTTAAACATAAAATAATGTAGTTATCATCATCCAGCCTCTTAAATTAAAGATAATGGTCTAAATGACACCTATTATATCCATGCTCATGCATAAAATTGTCAAATTTAAGATAGCATTGTCGAGGTGCTTGCTTCAATCCATATAAACTTTTATTCAATCTGCACACTAAGTGTTCCTTACCTTTGACCTCAAATCCCTACAGCTATTCCATATATATTTCTTTATCCAAATCATGATGAAGAAAGGTTGTTTTAAAATCAAGGTGCTCTAAATGCAAATTTTCAGTAGCCACAATACTTAAAACAATACAAATAGAAGTAATTTTAACAATGGGAGAAAATATGTCATCAAAATCAATGCCCTTTTTCTTTGCAAATCCTTTTACAACTAACCTGGATTTAAATCATTTCTTGCCTCCATCCTCTTCTTCTGTCCTATAAACCCATTTATTTTGTAAAGCCTTTTTACCTACAGGTAACTTACATAAATCTCAAGTTTGATTTTTTAGTGAGGAGTCCATTTCGTCTACAATTGCAGACTCCCACTGAATATTTGTATCCACATGAAAACCTTCATCATAACATTTTGGTTCACCAGTATCTGTTAATAAAATAGAATACAAAGAGGTAGAAAATCTTTTTAGAGGTCTACTTAACTTTGTTGACCGTCGAACATTCACTGTAGTTTGTGGTAGTTGTTGTTGCTATTATTGAAAAGTATAAGGAACTACTGGAACATCATCTTTTGGAGTATCATCCAGTACTACATAATCATTTTCTTTCTTCTCATGCTACTGCAACAGATATTTGCACAACACTTTCTCATTGAATATGACATCCTTGCTTCTTACAATTTTAGGATTTTCAAAATCCCAAAGCCTATAACCAAATTCATCAATGCCATATCCAATAAATACACATTTCTTTGACTTAGATTCTAGCTTGATTCTATTTTTAGAATCTATATGTGCAAATGCTTCACAACCAAAGGTTTTGAGAAAAGAATAACTCACCTTCTTACCATTCCACACTTCCTATAGAATACCACAATCCAAAGGAGTAGAGGGACCTCTATTGATTAAATAAATAGAAATTTTTATAGCCTCTTCCCACATTTTTAAGGGCAGCTCAACATGCAACCTCATACTCCTTGCATGCTCCATTATTGTCTTGTTCATGTGTTCAGCCACTCCATTTTATTATGGAGTCCTTGGTAAAGTTTTTGGCCTACAAATACCATTAGAGGAATAATAATCTTCAAATTATGTGTTGCAATACTCACCACCACTATAAGATCTAAGACATTTTATCCTTTTACCAATCTCATTCTCAACCAAGAATTTCCATTTCTTAAAAGTTTTAAATACATCAAATTTTTGTCTAAGGAAATAAATCCATATTTTTCTTGTTGCATCATCTATAAATGTAACATAATATAGAGAGCCACCAAGGTAAGATACCTGAGCTGGTCCCCTTACATCTATATGAACAAGCTCCAATTTCTCATTTTTCTTGTCCTTCCCACTCTTCACAAAACTAACTCTCTTCTATTTTCCATACAAACAACTTTCACAAAAATCCATATTGACACATTTCAGACTTGGTAAAACTTTCTTTGAATGAAGTTGTGTGCTATGGAAAGCACCTTCATAGGGTTAGTTTATCAAATAAATGAATAATGTAATATAAATACCATAATTAGTGAGCTAAAATATGCAAATAAAAGACAATAAGCACTCTATAGATCTCTATTTAGATATGCTAATACGAAGCTCTCAGCAAGACTCCATTAGTGATAGCTCTAAAACAAGAATGATATGATAAGCAATTAAGTAAATCAATTCCAAAATGAAATTATGCCTAATTAACTCTATATTTTCCTTTCTAGCTCAAAAATGCAAGAGGTTTGATGCTATTATCATATTTGTGGATGATTTCTCATTGATTTATGTCTTTCTTTTATAGATTTTGGCAAGGGTAGGGGTGGACTTGAGGTTAAGTCTATGGTTCCACCTTTGGAGACAATTTAAATGGATTATCCTCAAAGCTTGGGACAAAGAGACAAAATGGGTGGCCAAGATGCTCTCACCTTATGTGTGATGGAGATTTGTTTTGAGCTTGATCCATGTGAGCTTGATCCTTAAATCCTATTCGTTGAGGCATTTTCCTCCCATGTGGTGTTAATGGAAAACAAGGATTTAATAATTGAATTTATTTAATTTGCTTAGCCATTTGTACCCATTAAATGAGTTGATCTTATTTAAATTGAACTATACAATTAATTAGATTAATTGCACAATTTATTAATTTCATTTTATTTATTTAATTTAACTTGATTTATTGGCTTTTGATTTTCAATTAAATTTGGATTATGACTTGATTGCAATTTTTCTTTGATTTTAGCTTGATTTAAATTTATTGCTTTAATTTTTTCTTGGTTTCTCACTTGATTTAGTCTTGTCCATTTTCAGGTGATTACAAATGCCCCTCTTTGAGACGATGTGCCAAGCGTATCGGTTCAAAGAATGTCCTGATCATTTTGATGCAAAGTCACTGATTAGATGGTTGTTCAATATGATATTTGATAAAATATGTAGATCTTGATAATAGAATTGATGCAATTCTAATTGATTTGAAGTCCTTGATGGTTTTTCTAATGATAGGTTGTCGATATGATGCCTGATTCAATCTGATTTGATGTTTTAATGTCCCACTTGATTGATAAGCAAAAAAAAATTTGATGAAAGATTAAGCTTTGATTTGATGTTATGCTCCTGATTTGATGATAATGATGTCGGTCCTGATTGTCTGAGTGTATGCCCCTCGGAAATGAAATGAAATTTAAAAGATGTTGCATTTTTAATCATTTTGCATTGAATAATTTCAATTAATACTAAATTTTGATTTCATTTTTGATAATATATTTGCGATGTTGTGATGACAAATGCCCTTGATTTGGCTGAATTGGTGAAAATTTTGGGTCCTAGGTTGTTTTCTGCTAAAATACACCACTTTTAGGTCAAAATGGGCTATAAAAAGGGGCAAAAGGTCATTTTTACTATTCATTTTCACCTTCCTCTTTCAATTTTTTTATTCTAACCCTGTGATCCTTCTACAATGGTGATCCCAATCTAAGAGCATAGATTTGAGCGTGGTCGACGGTATCAGTGCCCACTAGGCTACAGACCTCCTGTATGTACCCTTGACAACCTCTTTTGTCTTATTTTAGCATTTAATTTCAAAAATTTGGATTTTTCTAGGAAAAGACCTATTTTTTCCTTTTTTAAATTGCATTGTGCATTTAAGCTTTTTAATAGCGCATACACCAATTTTGTAGTGCATCCATGATTTTCTGCAGTGCATCCAACTAGTTTAGTTGCACATACAAACACTAGATTTAGGGCATCATTTTGCTTTTACCACTTTTTGTAGTGCTTTCAATTTTGATTGCATGTTTAACAATTTTAGTAATGTGTACAAGGTATTCCTATAATGCGTACTAAATCCTACAGCACTTACACTTTTTCATAGCGCATACAATACTTTTTGCTATGCTTTTGATGTTTTAAGCTGCACATTTAATTTTCAGTGCTTTCAAGCAATGAATTAGCGCATACACCCTGTTTGGAAAAACTTGTGAACCTTTCAGTTAGTTTTCCAATCCGTCTGATGTCGTCAATCAATCGATTAGCTTAGGTGTTTGAGTCTTGTTGATAGCGATTTTTATGATGTGAGTTCAAGTCATTTGATATTGAATGTTTTATATTGAATCTTGATTTAGATGGTGGATGATGATAAATTTTGTCCTCTCTAAATAGAATCAAGAAAATTGATTGTGGCTTGATTAGATTTGAGTGTTTGATTGACTTGTAATGATCCAATAGTTAATGATTTTGAATTCTAATGTGTTTAAACTTGCTTATGTAGGCTCAGCTTTGGAAGCTAGCTAGCTAAGGCTTATATCCTTTATCATTTGGTATGATTGATGATCTAAGCAGACCTAAGCACCAAGTGATAGGTTAATGTGGTTTATCTTTCCTACTCCCTCTCCCTCAATTCTACGTGAATCAAGGTCTTCTTACTACTATGGAAGAGCATTGGCACTCTAACCATAATAATTTTCATTTATCAATGGGAGAGATGACCATGACTCCCAAGGACATATACAGGTTGCTGCAGATCCCTACTCATGGGGAGATTGTATACTATGACTAGGTTTATGATGGTATAGTATGAAAAAACCTCTTTGCTGATCTGACCATTAGAGATGAGAGCATTGAGTGGGCTAAGTTTTCTTCATTCCCCATGCTTCCAAAAATATTAGGGGTACTCATCAGTGATTTCTTGGTTCCTAATCAGCGGGGACATGGGTTTACAGTTGGTTGGGGTCAGACACTAGAGGACTTGATTTCTCATCCTCACAAGTTTGATTGGGGTTCCTATGTGTTAGCTCAGTTATATCATGAGCTCCATGATGTTGTATATCGGCATGGGGCTACTCTTTCTATTGGAGTAGTTCTAATTTAGTTATGGACCTAGGAGCATATTCTCATTACTAGGCCTATTGTGGTTCATCATCAAGATGCCAGATGGCCTTTTGCATGGATGTATGAGGGGATGGTTGTGCAGGCCCACCTAGACAAGGTGGATTACTAGTGACACATTATTGATGACATTGATTAGGTGGTCTAGAGACCATACATTGGATGTGAGTCATGGCCTAAGGCTACAGCTGAGCTTCCTTATATGTTTATGCCACATTGGATGAGAGGGAAGATGCCCTTAGTTATTGAGTGGTTTTGTTTCTAGCATGTCCTATGTCAGTTTGGGCGTATACAGGGGATGCCTCAAGGGCTAGCCCTTTATGCTCATGTACATGTTGAGAGATCACTTTGGGGTTCTTAGATTGATTATAGGATGACATGAGATGAGTTATTGCAGCTATCCCACCTTGTGTGAGATATGAGGGATCATATTTTTTATGTTGGCATGACCGATGATTATGTGCAGTGATTCTTACATAACCCATTAGCTAGATTTATAGATTCAATAGAACCAATGCCCAAGAATTAGGAGGTATTTGATGATGATGGTAGAGATGGAAGTGGTGGGAGCTAAGGTCGTCAAGGACCCTATAGTCTTCTTCACTCAAAAATCCATGCAATGAGACTCTTAAGGATAGGATTTCTACATCCAAAGGTAAAACTACTTCTGCTCCATAAACTAAGGAGAATGGTGTAGTTCATGTTGGTGTTCTGATACTTGTCCTATAAGCGCATAGAGTCAGTTTTATTTGAATATGTCAATCCCTACCTAAATTATCCACTATTCACTTCAATATTTTCAAGATGTTTTTATTTGTAGCTTGTGCTTTTCCATTACCTTGTGGGTAATATATTGAGGATGAGTGATGTACCACATGGAATTTTGTACATAGTTCTTTCAAGTCCTTATTCTTGAAATGTTTTGCATTATCCGTTACAATGGTGTGAGGAACACCATACCTAAAAATTATGGGGTTCAATATGAACATGGATATTTTCTTTCCTATGGCAGTGGATAATGGTGCAACTTCTACCCATTTGGAAAAATATTCAGTTGCTATAATGATGAATTTATGACCATTTGAGGATGGTGGATAAATCATTTCTATTAAGTCTAAAACCCATTGATAAAAGGGCCAAGGTGTAGTCATTGGATGTAATTCTTGTGCTGGCATATGAATCAAGTTCCCATAGTATTGACATTTTTGACAAGTTTTTGCAAGGTGACAAGCATCTTTTTCCATAGAAGGCCAATAATATCCTATCCTAAGGAGTTTCTTAGCTAAATTTAACCCATTTTAATGTGACCCACAAATTCCTTTGTGGATTTCTTATAAGGCTACAGTTGATTCCTCCTTCTCTAAACACCTTAAAAGCATTTCATCTAGACTTTTATGATACAATGTGTCGGATGCCAGGGTGTAATGAGAGGCTTGTATTATGAAAATTTTCTTTTACTTTCAATTTTGGTCCATGGGTAAGATTTGGTCTTTTAGGTATGTATAAATGGATCCATACTAGGGTTATTCATCTCCCACTAATAGGAAAATGGTGTGGGGATGGGAAGGGTCAAATGCAAATTGTCTACCTTCTTCTACCAATAATTCATATTTGGCACTTTGATCTGACATTTGGAGAAGTGAAGCTAAAGTAGCCATTGCATTTGCTACTTAGTTCTTGTCTCTTGGCACTTGTTAAAATGTTATCAATGTGAACTACTTCTTAAGATCTTCAATCATGTTTTTGTAGGGTATCATTTTAACATCCTTGGTTTGATACTCATCATTGATTTGATTAATGACCAATTAAGAATCTCCAAATATATGTAACTCTATCACCTTCCATTCCAATGCTAATTTGATGTCGATAACTAGTGCCTCATACTCAACTATATTGTTTGTACATGGAAATAGTAGCTTGTATGACTTAGGAATTATTGATCCTTGAGGAGTGATTAATAGTATTCCTTCACCTAAGCCATGTTGGGTGTAAGAGCCATCAAAGTATAACTTCCATGTTTTTATTCTAACATTAATTATCTCTGAATCTGGAAATTCTACTTGAATAGGGTATTCATCTTGTAATGGTGACTCTACTAGTTGGTCTGCTATTAGTTTGCCTTTGATTGCTTTTCAATTCACATATTCAATATCAAACTTACTTAGGACCATGACCCATTTGGCTAATCTTCTCGTGAGGACTATTTTACTTAAGAGATATTTTAATGGATCAATTTTTACTATAAGTCCGATTTTATGAGATAGCATATAATGTCATAGTTTTTTTGAAGAAAAAACTACTGCCAAACATGCCCTTTCTATAAATGTTTAGTTCATCTCATATTTTACCAAAGTCCTGCTTATGTAATAGATGGCTTTTTCTTTACCATTTTCATCCTCTTGAGCCAAGAGTACTCCTAAAGCATGTTTTATTGCTAAGATGTACAAAATCAATGGATTTCCCCTTATCGGTGGCATCAAAGTAGGTGGATGAATGAGATACTTTTTAATTAATGTGAATGCTTCCTCACACTTTTCATCCCATCTAAATACTATGTCCTTGTGAAGGAGTTGAGTAAAAGAGTGACATTTCTTTGCTAGTTGTGATATAAATCTCTTGATTGACTGGATTCAGCCTTGAAGTGATCTCATTTGGCTGACATTTTGAGGTGCCTTCATTTCCATTATTACTTTTACTTTTGTGGGCTCTACATCTATTCCTTTGGCTGAAACTATGTATCCTAGCAACTTCCCTGATTGTACACCGAATGAACATTTCTTCGAATTGAGTCTTACTTTAAATTGCTCCAACCTTATGAATATATTTTCTAGAATGGGTAGATGTTCTTCTCTTGAATGAGATTTTACAAGTATATCATCTACATAGTCTTCTAGGAACTTATGCATCATATCATGAAAAATAGTGGTCATTGCTCGTTGGTATGTTGCACCTGCATTTTTTAGACCAAAGGGCATAACATTCCAAAAAAATTTCCCCCATGTGCATGTAAATGTCATTTTATCTTGATCCTTAGGTGCTATTTTAATCTAATTATAGCCACTAAATCCATCCATTAGTGAGAACATGGAGTGACCCATTGTCAAATCTACTATGGCATCTATGCTTAGCAATGAAAAATCATCTTTTGGACATGCAAGGTTGAGGTCTTTGAAGTCCATGAAAATTATGATTGACTTGTCTACTTTTGAAATAGGCACGATGTTTGATATCCATTTAGCATAATCAATGGCTCTTATGAATACCACTTTCAATAATTTTTCCAACTCCACTTTGACTAGGAGTGCTATGTGTGGGTGCATCTTCCTTAATTTCTACTTGACTAGTCTCAGTCCTTTGATGTTTCAATGATGCATTATCATATTAGGATCTAGTCTTGGCATATCATCGTATGACTATGAAAAACTGATTTCTCTCTCCTTGAATAATTTTATGAAATCCTTTCTTTCTTCACTAGATAAAGATGTTGCTAGGTGTATGATCTTTGATTCTGATTCTGACCCGATGTTGAATTTCTCTATTGGCTCAATCAAGATAGGTGACCTTTCCTCATATTTTTTGGGAAAATTATCTAACCCTTCTTCCTTAGGTGCCTCTGTTGGGTTTTCACCTTCAGAAACACTCTTTATTTCTTTCTCTTTTTTAGCTAATGCTGCCAGAATGTGGTTTTCAACATTAGATTCTTTCAATTTTTTATTTTTTTATTTTTTTTCAATTTTTTCTGAACTATATGGTTGGATAATTCCCTTCATCACTTCTTGATATTCAATGGTAGAAGAAGGTTCAACTACATTAAGGTATTGGGACACCATTTTCTCATTCAAAAATGTGGGAAGGATAGTAAGTTCAATGGAGTCCCATTCGATAAGTTCTGGATAGATAACAGATAAGGGATCAATGTTTTGGTTTGGCTCGATCGGCCTTAAGGACATGACCTCATTGGAAGGTTTGAACATTGTATTATTCAAATATATGACATGTACCTCTTCTAGGTGTTCTAGAGAACTAGGGTCAAAATCTTCCTCACTTGAATCCTCTTGGGTTTCTAATGGGTAAAAATATCTTGGATTAAATCTAGTGTTATATTCTCTTGTAGTAGGTATCCATGATGGAACATAAGGCTCTCCTACCCATTAAATTTCTTCAACTTCTTGACTTGGGATATTTTCTAAAACCTCTTGGCTAGAATTTGAAGCTCGATTATGATTTGATCCTGAAATTGGCTCTTTTTCCTTGCTAGGAGTATAAGTGTGAATGACATAAACATCTTTGTCTTGGCATGATTCACTTGACAATGAATCCCATTCCCAATTATTTGAATCTTCATCACTTTGTGATCTTAATTATAAGATTTGATCATAAATCAAAGGATGTTTATTTTGAGTGTACCCTTGTTCAAGGTATCCCAATCTAGTTTTCTCTTTGCTATCCCTCCATGACATTTCAATGGGTTCAATTAACCCTTCATTTCTTGTACCTAAAGGTCCTTGTCCTTTATATACCATTTTCTACATTATTTGGAACCCTTTGCCATATTGATGAGTGGGAATGCTTATGTTTTGAATGCACTTTTCATGGGCACTTGATTCCTCATCTTTGTATAGCCATTTTAATATTTCATTATCTTCTTCATCCATAGATGAAGAGGTACTAGCCCTTAAAACATGGTCATTGTATTTATGGGGTACATGTAGGCTAGATGGTTTTCCATGCGACTTGGGAGATAAGGGTAGATCCATCATGGATAAAGAGTATTCACCCACACCCTTTTTTCTTGATTTGGCATTGTTCCTCAAAATTCTTCATCATTTTATCCATTTTCTGATAATGGGCATCTTTGGTGTAGATTTTAATGGATCTTGATTGTTCTTTTTGTTCATCATGGGAACTTTCCACACTAAATTTCTCCTTTCCTTTAGTCGATGTAGTTAAGTCAGTGGGAATTTGGTGATTTTCAACAACAACATCTTCTTTCTCTACCTTTTCTTTTCCTTTCAAGGATGGAAGATATTTTGAGCTTTGTCCTTGTTCTATTCTTTGGGATATAGATCCTTCTACATTATGTGGGACCAAGGAGTCATTTATGGGTTTCAATTTATTGCAATATTAGAAAGGGTTTGAATCTCCACTTACCATGACTTCTTGTCCCATGTACGGAAATTTTAGGCATTAATGATATGTCGAGGGCACTGCCTACATTTCATGGATCCATGGCCTTCCTAATGGAATATTATAGGTTAATTTTAGGTCTAGGACTTGGAAAATGGTCTCTTTTTGCATCAGACCAACTTGAATGGGGAGTACTATGACACCTTTAGAGGCTCTTTCTTCATCATCATAAGATTTAATGGTTATTTTCTTCTTTGGGTCAATAGCTTCCTTAGAAAATCCTAAGGCTTTAGCCAAGTTTAAAGTATAAATATTTAGACTGGCTCCCCCATCAATGAGGACTCTTTTCACCCTATGCTTGTGGATCAAAACCTCTATATGTAAAGGAAAGTTTTGTGGGTGATTCAAAGACATATCATCTTATTTTGAGAAGGATAAAAAATGTGGTGCAACAAGATGACCTACTGTATTTTGGAACTTATCTGCATCCAAAATCAAAGGTACATTGGTCTCAACAAGGGATTTTTCCAAAATCTCCTTATGAGTAGATGAAAGCTTAACCAACTCTAAGATAGAAATTTGAGCAGGGGTTCTTATTAATTGATCCACCAAATTATATTTTTTTGAAGATGAAGATGATGTTTGATTAGGTAGGACAATCCTTGGAGCACCTCCTAATAAAGTGATCTTTGATGCTTTCCCCTAGTTACGACATTAGATGTTTCCTCCCTTAGTTTTTCTTTCACCACAATCACATTTATTATGTTTTAATCACCACCTAAAGTATTTATGGTGTTGTCATAAGTATGGGAAAAATTCACCTTTTCATTACCCCTTTTATTGTTGTGATTGGTATTTGAAGATTCCCCCTTTTCATGGTTTAGGAAAGGGTTCTTGAAAGCCATATGGTCCTCATTATTTTGAGGTCCTTCTACCTTTATGGTTCCATCAATGATTAGGTCTTGGACAAGATGTTTCAACTTCATACAATCATTAGTTTTATGTCCTTTGTTATGATGATATTCGCAATGATGAGAATAATTCCACCATATTGGATTGACTTGTGGTTCATAAGGCCTTGATTTAGGTAGAATAATAATTTTTTTGGCCACTAAAGTTCTCAATGCATTTTCCAAAGGTTCACCTAGAAAGGTGAATTTCTTTTTTTGATATGTAAAAAAGAAATGTTTAGGCTTATTAACATTGGAATTATTGAATGGATTGTTGTTGTTGTTTTTGTGGATATTTTTGTTTGGATTATTATAAGGACCATTTTTCATTTGATTAACATCATACGTTGGGCTTGACCCTCTCGATAAATTGAAAGGAGTAGCCTTCAAGTTGAGTGCCTCCACAACTCCATCATTTACTAGATTCTTTTTGGTGTTTTTCAATCATAATCTTGGTTTATCATTGTGATTGTTGGCTCCTTTATTATTTTTATAATTAGATAAGTTATGATTGTTATTGGTGTTGGTATAGGTTATATTATCTTTGAATAATTTGATTTCCGCTCTTTTGACCAACACTTCTTCAATTTTGATCCCATTTTCAATGATTTTCTCAAATGTAGGGGGACATTGAAGTTGGAGCCTATAGTTCATCTCCATATTTAGATTATTCATAAATATTTCATTCTTTTCTTTCTCGAGTATGCTTTGTGGATATCATGCAAAGACTATTCTCCACCTTTGGAGAAACCCTAGAAAAGACTCACCATCTCATTGTTTAGTATCGCATAGATTAAGCATGGTGATTTCTTGCTCTATGTTATAGGAATAATGAGTCATAAATTTTGAAGCGAATTCCTCAAATGTTTTTATCACTTGTGGAAGTTTGGAGAACCATTCCATGGCTTGGCCTCATAAAATCCTTGGAAATAGCCTCATTAAATATGTGGTGTCATGCATTAATTTGATACTTAGAGCACAAAATTCTCTAAGATGGTCTTGAGGGTATGATTTACCCATGTATTTATCATATTTAGGGAAGACCACATTAAGCGGGAAAGATGTCATAACCAAGCTCTTATCAAAAGGAAATTGGCATAAAGCCTCAATGGAAAATGGCTTAGGTTTGGCCGCTTTCTTCATTGTGTTGATTTGTGCTTGGAACATTTTTAATTGTTTATTCATAGCACCTATAGGATTATCTTCTTCCTCATATTTCTTAAGTGTGGCGATGTCATAGTCATGAGGAATTTTTACCCCTGATTAGGCTAGATTTAGGAAATACCTTTCCTTATTTCACTCTAAAAGTCTCTCCATGATCTCAAGGAATTCAGGATCTTGGGCCACCCTATTGGCTTTATCTTTGGTTGATTCTTTAGGCTCTTGATTTTCTTGGTTAATTTTTTCATGATTGGTTGTTCCTTTCTCTTAATTGTTTTCCCCATGAAGGTAATCATGATATGTTATGTTTCTATCCATTTGATCAACTATCTTTTCAAAAAGGTTTGGGAAACTATCCCCTTGGTTGTGATTAATGAAATAATTTTGAGATTCAAATTCGGGGACCTCTCTTTCTAGGCAAGTGTCATCTTCTTGTAAAGATAGTTTAATTTTGTGAGATCATGCAGAAACCGGCATCAACAAAGGTTTGATTTGAAACTATTTTCCCCAAACTTGGTGATTATTCCTTTTATGAAGATATTAAAACTATAAGATGATTTTGCAAAATGGATTTTTCTCACTTGTTCTATGTATCTTCAAACAAAGCAAACACAAATACACTTGTTCTTTTTAAACCCTCTACACAAAAAGTGTTTGAATATGTTAGGATGTTATCACGGGTTTTTCACGATAAGCAACTTCAAGCAATCTACCTAGTTGTCAAATTGGTTTGTAAACATGGCTTTACATGGTAGGATTTCTAAGTTAATAAGGTATTTAATCAAGATTATGTTCAAAATGGAAGTTAAGTTTCATCCCCCAAAAATAAGGGGCTTCCCACCATCGGTATATTAGATTTTTGTGCAATCCCGAAGGACTACTTGAGGAAGTTCAAAACTTAATATCCTTTTGTCATCCACCCCATTGAGGATGAATGTATTTATATTTATAGTGGGTAAAATTACTATGGAAAAGGGAATTATATCCCACTTTGGGTTGTCCCTCTCCCTGGCCTTGTTAAGGAAAATCTCAGGAGGTGAGCCCACTAAAGATCTAGCATGTTTATTTTGAAAGCGAATAAAATGGAATGAAGAGATAAGTTTGGGAGTTTGATTCACCAAAAATTCAAGAGCATATCCCTATTATTATTTCATTCCCAAGCATGTTTAACAATGTTCAATTTACCAAACTCACTAACTAATGGGAATTGAGTATTTTTACTCTCCTCCACAAACAAGAGGTTTTTGATTTAAATGGTTGATTTATTTCATAGCTTTTATCTTAATCAAGAAATTGGTAGGTTTGGCACTTTGATTCACTTAAAAGTGAAGAGCATAAGTCTATTACCAATTTCTCAAACAATAATAAGTTGTTCTAATTACTAGATTTTGAAAAGACAAGGCCACAATTTAAGCAAAAATTGACCAAGTTTTAAGCTTACCTTAATTCGAAGCTAGCAAAGGTTGGGGGCATTTTTAATGGATTTTTCCATGATTTTGACTCACCTAGTGGTGATCGTTCCCACTCTTTTTCCTCCTCTTTGAAAAGTTAGTCAACACAAACAAGCAAAAATTGAAATCTAAGCCTTATTTTTCAAATTTAACAAAAATTGATTAAGGCATGTTAATCCAATTTAAGGAAACAAATTTCAATTTGTAAGCTTCTATAACTTGCAAATATCATTCATATACCTCACCTTCTTTCTTTGAATCCTTCAAAATGAATTTAATGTTTTCTATATTCTTTCTTTTGATTCATTCAGCCAAGGCTTTGTCTTCTCTATTATATATTCTCTGTAGATTTTTAATCTTTTTATGACCTATCATAATAAAACTAGAGGAAATTCATTTCCCAACTATTAGATTTTGCAAATTTGAATTACAGTCAAAAGTGTTGGATAACTAATTAAATGTGTTGTTAAAATTCTTGAAAGTGTTGTAGAACAAATTAAAAGCACTAAAATAGAATTTAAAAGCGCTATTTTAATAAGAAAATGGGTAAGAAAGAAGTGTCGAAAGCACTGCCAAAGGATTTAAATGTGCTGCAAGGTCAGGGTATACACACTGAAAGAGAAGTAGAAAGGATATTAGAAGTATTAAAAGCACTCTTTCTCTATGTATAGACATAAAACTTTGTCATGGATGCATTGTTTCAAGCCTTAGAAGTGCTGCTAAAATGGTTGTAAGCGCTATAGAAATTGTCAAATGCACTACAAAACCTCAAAAATAGAGAACAAAGCAAGAAAATGATAGAAAATAACACTTTCTCTGAATTTAAAAAGAATGAGTCCTAATGCCCCATGGTGGGCGCCATAATGTGTGTTGTGGAAAGTACCTTCATAGGGTTAGTTTGTCAAATAAATGAATAATGTAAGCTAAATACCACAATTAGTGAGCTAAAATATGCAAATAAAAGACAATAAGCACTCTATGGATCTCTATTTAGATATGCTAATGTGAAGCTCTCAACAAGCCTCCATTAGTGACAGCTCTAAAATGAGAATGATATGATAAGCAATTAAGTAAATCAATTCCAAAATGAAATTATGCCGAATTAACTCTATATTTTCCTTTCTAGCTCAAAAATGCAAGAGGTTTGATGCTCTTCTCAAATTTGTGGATGATTTCTCATTGATTTATGCCTTTCTTTTATATATTTTGGCAAGGGTAGCGGGTGGAGTTGAGTTGATCACGGTGGAGTTGAGGTTAAGTCTATGGTTCCACCTTTGGAGATAATTTAAATGGATTATCCTCAAAGCTTGGGACAAAGAGACAAAATGGGTGGCCAAGATGCTCTCACCTTATATGTGATGGAGATTCATTTTGAGCTTGATCCATGTGAGCTTGATCCTTAAATCCTATTGGTTGAGGCATTTTCCTCCCATATGGTGTTGAGGGAAAATAAGGATTTAATAATTGAATTTATTTAATTTGTTTAGCCATGTGTACCCCTTAAATGGGTTGATTGGATTTAAATTGAACTATACAATTAATTAGATTAATTGCACAATTTATTGATTTCATTTTATTTATTTAATTTAAATTGATTACAGAAGTAATTTCATACCTTTTTCACTCATGTCCCCAAGTCTGTTGTGCCATAGTGTTGTGTTAGAATCTACATCAAGTGTTTGATGTTCTTCCCGCTTAAATGCAACAACTGTTCTTGAATATTCATTTTTATCTGAAACAATTAAAGTAAAAGGAATAGTATGACCTGTACAAAGATATAAGGTGCCTACTTTCACACATTTTTCTACTAGTAAGGAACATTTTGAAACCTTCCAATTTCTATCATTAAAAGTAACTGTGCAACCCTTATTACCTAGTTTCCCTACTAAAATTAAATTCCTACTCAGTTTTGGAACATGTCTTACCTCTTATAGTAGCCAATGATTCCCATTCTATGACTTAATCTTAATTTTTCCCTTTCCAACAATCTGACAGGGTTCATTAGCTCCCAAATAAACTAGCCCAAAATCCCCTTGGACAAAATCAAGAAAATAACCTCTATGGGTTATAGCATGATATGAAGCCCCAGAATCTAAAACCCATGAATCATCAACACTTTCTAAAGAAACAAGCAAAGCATCCTCTTCAGATTTATTACTTACCACATTTGCCTCCTTGTTACCTTCTTATTTATCTCCTTTATTCTTCCAAGACCAAAAATCTTTCTTCTTATGACCTCATTTTCCAGAGTACCAACAATCATTTGGTCCTTTGTATTCAGACCTCTTTCCCTTTGATTTTCCTCTTGATTTCCCATGATTTCTAGAATTATTTCCTCTCTCATTCGTTCTCCCTCTACTTTGTGCATTCAAGACACTTCTAGATGTAGATCCACCTAATCTTTTCCTATGAGTTTCCTTACTCAAAATCACACCAATAACATCATCAAATTTTAGGGTATTAGAACTAGAAACAAAGTTACTAACAACCATTACCAAGCCATTCCAGCTTTTAGGAAAAGAACACAAAATTAAGAGAGACCTAATTTATTCATCAAAAAGAACATTTATAGAAGATAATTGACTATTAACCATATTAAACGCATTCAAATGATTAGTAACAGATCCACCTTCCACCATGTTCATATTAAATAAACGCTTCATGAGAAATACCTTGTTTGAAGCAGAGGGCTTTTCATACCACTTTGCTAGGGTTTCCATCAACTCTTTAGTTTTCTTCACTTTCATAATAGTAAAATCCACTAATTGTGCCAAGCATAAACGAACACTTCCAAGTGCCTTTTTGTTAGGAATATCTTAGTCCTCATCAATCATTGTTAACAGTTTCTTGGATTTTCCTTCCAATGGCAGCCATAGATCCTTTTGATAGAGATAGTCCTCCATTTTCATTTTCCATAATTGAAAGTTTTTCACATTAAACTTCTCAACCTTTAGCTTACCCTTTTCTTCCATTGCTCTGACTTAATCATGAGACTCCCACTAAACTAGAAGACCTTCCTGTAGAGGATAACTGAAAAACAACCTCGCTCTGATACCACTTGTTACGATTAACAAGACAAAAATCATAGCTACATGCAAATATGACCAATATCAAAAAATAATAAACCACACATAAGAAAACAAAAGACACAAAGATTTAATATGGTTCACCCAATCCATGGGCTACATCCACCAATAGCGAGTCCAATATTCTTATTATCCAGTGATTACAACCTAATTACAATCTGCAATCCCTTATAGCTCAATACCACCACAAGAAGCTACTAAAAAAATACATAATGAAATCCCTAACCCTAAGCCATTTTATACAATATTTTTTCCACTTTAGGGTTAGAATTCGTTACAACATATCGGCCAAAAAAATAGCCAAAAAATAGCCCCAATTTTTTTTTTCTCTAAAGGCAAAGATCCTAATGGGTCTAAAGGAAAATCCCTTTATTGGGTAGCACATAACATTGCTTTTGTAAACCTTTAATAGGGTAAGATCCTAACATGACATATTCTAGAAGAGTACAGACTTAGTGGGTACCAATCCCCTCATGTGGTTTTTCCCATTCAGGTTTCCATGAGAAAAATATGTGTCATGTGTGATGAGTTTGTGGATGCTTGATATTTATTTCTTTTATTTTTATTGCAATAGTTATATGCTTTGTGGTTTGGAATTTATTATTAAAATTATTTAGATCAATGGTTGAATTAGTTCATATTCTTCTTTCACTGATTCACCCCCCCCCCCCCCCCCCCCTCTTAGTGCATAAGAGTCCTAACATAAAGTATTTTCCATCAATTACAAAGGGGGAGTTTGTTGGCATTGTGTTGATTTGGAAAGGTTGCAGTAATTGGAAACAATTGGTTTGGTTATCATTTATGGAAACTAAGTCAGTTTAGTCATACACCATAATTGGTGAAGTACAAGTTGCAATCGGTGTGAAAGATATGTAATCGGTTATCCAAAAAAATGGTTAAGTTTGTTGGATATTCTTGATGCATTTAATATGTTTAATCACTACACAACATAATTTTGGAATTGGTTACGAATGTTGTTGTCATTCATGTTTTGTCACTAATGTCAACATATCTTTCTATGAAGAAAATAGACTGATTATTATGGTGTACAGATATCGTATGAATGATTCAGAATGTGCTAACATAGTTGTGTGTACAAGAAGGTGTTGTGATCTTATATATAAGATCACATGATGTAATATTGCATATTGGTTGAGTTATAGAAGATTTGGTGAAGACTGGTTACTGGCCTATGACAATGGAAGTTGACAGAGTTAGTCTCTGAGTTTTGAGTGTATCTTGCAAGTGATGTGGATCTAGTGTATGCGAGCTTAAGGGATGTCAGATAACACACTGAGGAATGTTTTTTGATCTTAGCAAGTCATGGGAAGCTTGATTACATCATCAATGGAGTGTATTCTAGATGAGGCCTACTTGGGGTGGACTTCAAAATTTTAGCGTGTATTATGAATAGGGAACATGGATTTTGGATGTCAAACCTTAATTGATGAAATATAATTGTATTATACTTATTGTAGATACCGTCTGTATCTTAGCAAGGGGTTATCTAATTATTTATATATTAGGAAATCCTAATTGGCTAACCTGGTCATTTATTTGTAATAGGGTATATATGTAAGATCTTTTCTTTTGAAAAGGCATGCAAGTATGGAAGTGAAATGTAAAAGAGGATTGTAGAAGTTGTGAGCTTGTGTCTGCTAAATGTAGAGCAGGGGATAGTTTATACTTCATTAGAACTGATCAAGCAAAGAAAATTTCTATCAAACAGTTCACAAGGATTGTGTATTTCCTCATATACACTTGTGTTGTGAATAGTGAGTTCTAAAGGTGGACATAACCTTCTTTGGGTAGTGAGCCTACCCTTTTCTTTGACTCCTAACAAGGTCTGTCCTTTAACAAGGAGTATGTACTGTAATGTTTTAATCAACTCCTAACAGGGCTAGATCTTCTAACAAGGATACAATACTTTTAGTACATTATATGTGGCTGCTAATTCTCACTAGGGTTTTACCTTTAACAGGGTTTCCTAGACAAAAAAATATCATGTTATTGTGTTGGCATTTACTATGTTCTCATTTGAGTTGGTGTTGTTTCTATTCAAAGTTCAAAGTTTAATATTTTTTCCTACAACTAATTCACCCCCCCTCTTAGTTGTATTGGTGGGATGTTATTCCTAACAATTGGTATCAGAGCAATTGGTCCTTAGAGAGAAATCTTAACAACTTGAGGTGATCTTGGAGATGGCATTCTTTAGGAAGGATAGTCCAAAATTTGATCTTGAAAACTTTGACGGTTGGAAGAACAAGATGAGAACACATTTGCTATGCTTGGGTATCCACTATTGGTTGATCAAAAAGAATGAGGCAACCATAAAGGTTGAGGATGAATTAGATCAAGGTACTAATGAAGAAAAGAAGACATTTTTACATAACATGGTCGCAAGGGAAGCACTGATTAGTGCACTTTTTGAAGGAGAATTTACTAAGGTAAAAGACTTAGATTCGGTACACAAAATTTGGAGAAGATTATAAGCACTATATGAAGGAGACAAGTTTACTAAGCAAGCAAAGTTACAGAATTGGAAAACAAGGATAGAGAATTTGAAAATGAAAGAAGATGAAAATATTAGGGCTTATGGATAGAGAGTTACTGAGGTTGTAATTGGAATCAGAAACTCTAGAGGCACTTATGAAGAAGAAGAATTCATTGCAAAGATTCTTAGATCATTGACACCTGTTTACAAGACCAAAGTTTAGGCTATAGAAGAGATTATACCTTTGACTCCAAACTTTAGCATAGAGATGTTGATTGCAAAGCTAACTACCTTTGAGGCTGTAGAGATAGGAGATTCTTTACCTATAGTTGAAACATCATTTAAAGCATCTACACACAAAAAGATATAATCTGGGATTGTGAGCACCAGAAATGGTAATATGAAAGAAGAGCTTGGTGAGTATGTTGATGAATGTGAATGGATACAAGAAGAAGAAAGAAAGCTAGATGAACTTGTTTCCTTGATTGCTAGAAGAGAAAAGATAGGTAAGGGTAAATTTGAAGGAAAGTTACCTTTGAAATGTTTTTCATGCAATAAGATAGGTCACTTTTCATCTAGATGTCCTACAAGAGTTCCAAAGCATAAACCTAAGTATTAAAAAAAAAAGGAATATTATTATTGTAGTGAAGGTATTTTTGATGATGATGAATGTGATTATGAGGACATTGGATTTATTGCTATCAAATATTAAAAACCATTACCTGAGGAAAAATCTTTAGTGCCACATGTTGATAAGAAATTTGAATGGGTTATAGACAATGGTTTCTCACATCATATGACTAGAAATAAAAACAAGTTTGTTAAACTTAAGAAGCATGATGGTGGTGTTGTAAGATTCGGAGACAATGTTCCTAATCTTATCATAGGAGTAGGATCAATTTCATTGGATGGAAAGACTAATATTGACAATGTACTACTTGTTGATAGACTTAAGCATTGTTGGAAACTGCAATTGAAATAATTGTTGTATTGTCATTGATGTCAAACCTTAACTAGTAAGACAGTTGCTATCTAACAAAGTACCATATCTATTGATTGATGAAAAGGATTAGGGAAAGGGAGATAACAAGAGAACCTAAGGAAAGGTTGAGTTATTTGATACTTCAATGGGTACTTGATTATTTGGCACATTGATAAGATAATGTATTATTTATCTAAGTAAGAAGAAAGACTGGAGAAGTAGGCTTAACCAAGCAAAAGTGAAAAAATCTAGTTTAAGCCAAGTGATGTTAGTGTCAACCGAGCGCCAGTATATGCTGAGTAAATTTAGTGTTGACCGAACATCACTTTATTCCAAGGGAGAGGAAATTATCGAGCAAGACAGTGTTAGCCAAGGAAGACAATTTGAAGAGATGACCGAGTTATGTAGTGATGACTGAGGAGATGAACATAGTATTGATTGAGTGTCATTAATTTTCATTTGGAGAAAGAATTGAGATTCCTAGCCGACATAGTTGAATTCTTGGGTTATGTAAATCATGTTGACTTTATTAATTGATTGTATGGAGAATTTAATGCATGGTAAATCATTTTATTATGGATTCGATGATTAGTTTGAAGATGTATCTAGAAGGAAGGATGAAGAACTTAAATGTTGGAAGGATTTGATGAATTTGACCTAACCTAAGTTCTATTGAGGAGATTAAGCAGAAAAAGATAGATCTACCTAATTGAAGAGGTATAAAGGAAAACCTAATTGTGAGGTTATAGAATGTGCTAAAGTTATTGATGTTATTGAATGATAAGTCTAAGTAGAAGGCTGAAGGTGAAATTGTGAAGGAGTTGATCAGATTTTTTATTACTTGAAGTGAATGTTGAGTAGATCTATGATGGAGATGGAAATGGAGCTCAGTCAGTAAATTGGCATATATGTGCGAATTGGATCTGTTATTTGCAAAGTGAGTTGTATGTTTTTTAGATCAGAAACTATTGTTACTTTCTAACCATTATATCAGTCTAAATCCTTTAATCAAGGTTGACCTAACAGTCATTATTGAAATCATTTAATCAAGGTGGTATTCTAATGGAATGTACTTAAATCCTCTAACTAGGTCACTTTTGACAGAGTGTTTAAATATTTTAATAGGGTCACACCTAGAAGTGTGTTTGTAAACCTTTAACAAGGTTGGCTTTTCATAGAGCTCACTTTAGAAGACTAAAAATATCAGTAACATGTTACAAAGTGGTTTTTCCCAAGTTGGGTTTCCACTATAAATCCTAGTGTTATACTTGTGTGAATGTTTTGATTTGAATGTTTCTATATTCTGTAAGTTAATTACTTTTGGACAGTGGATTGCATGTTATATGCTTATAATATATACTTTAGAGATTGAGTAGAATTAGTGATTAGATCTGAGATTGTTGAAGTGTTTAAAAGTTCAATTGGTACATATGGACCTAATAACAACTAACTCACCCCCCCTCTCTATTGTTCTAAATTATATTAACAATTGGTATCAGAGCCATGGGTGCTTATAGAGAAAATTTTAAAGGTACTTGAAGCTAATGATCAAGATGTATAAAAAGGAGGTACCAAAGTTGAACAAAGAGAACTTCCCCTGCATGGCAAAGTCTGATGAAATTGCATCTAGCTGGAATTGGTGATTCAATGAAGTACTATGTTGAACATGACTATGTCACACCTGTTGCATCTATGACTACCGAGGAGATGAAAGAAAAATAGGAACATAATCAAGCAATGTTGGAGATTGCATCTTCCTTAAGCTATCCTGAATTTGAAGATATCAAGGATTGCACTACTGCTAAGAAAATGTGGGATACTCTTGCAACTATCTATGGTGGTGATACAAATGTACTGAGGGAAAAAGTTGTAAGCTTGAGAGGTAAGTTTGATGAAATGAAAATGCAAGAAGGTGAGAATATTGCTTAGTACTATGGTATAATTAAGGAGATAGTGAATGCTATTAGAGGAGCTAATGGAATCATTGATGATGAGACTGTTATTGGTAAGGTATTGAGAACTTTTCTTCCTATCTATGCTATCATAATTTTTTCAATTCAAGAATCAAGATGTAACCCTAGTAATGTTCTAACTCTGGAAAGTCATGTTGGTAATCTTACTTCTTTTGAGCTATCTAACTATGATAACTACATTGTTCCTAATGTTGAATCTGCATTCAAGTCACAAATGGTTTTGCATAAGTCTAAGAGGGAAAAATAAAAATGTTTAAGTGAAAGTGACATTGATAATGACACTTTTGATGAGGAACTAGATGATCTTGAAGCACTCATGGCTAGAATATTAAAATGAGGAAAAGGAAAATATAAAGGTAAACTTCCTATAATCTATTTTTCATCTAACAAAGTTGGTCATATTGCAGCAAGATGTCCTGATAGAAATGAAAAGGATGAAGAAAAAGAAAGCAAGTACAAATATAAGAGAGATAACAGAGATCACCGAAGGTATAGAGACTACAAGGACAAAGGTAAGAAATCTTGTTATATTGTTGAAGAGGAAACTGATAGTGACACTAATGAATTTGATATTGAAGTAGTTTATGTTGCTATAAAAGATGATTATGATGAAGATGAGAAAATTGCACTTATTTCTTATGTGAGTAAAGGTGATAAATGGATTATTGATAGTGGTTGCTCACATCACATGACTAGTGATAAAAGTAAGTCTGAAACCCTAGATCATTACAAAGGTAGAAGTGTTAAGTTTGGTAATGATGCACCATGTCCTGTCAGAGGTAAAGGATCAATTAAGCTAATTGATAAGATCACATGTGAAAATGCCTATTGGGTTGAAGGTCTTAACTACAATTTTCTAAGTGTTGCACAGCTAAAAAAATTGGTTACCGAGTGGAGTTTCATCATAGAAAGGCTAAAATATTTGATGCCGTTGGTGAACTAATTGGAAGTGGAGACTAGATTAGAGGTAACTTGTTCTATCTAGATTTATCTGAAGATACATGTTTGTTTGCAAAATTTGATGATGTATGGTTATGGCATAAGAGGCTATGTCATGTAAACTTTAACAATATGGTGAATATTAGTAAAAAGAAGAAAGTAAGAGATTTTCCAAAATTGAAGAAACTTGATAATGTGATGTGTAAATAGTGTCAGTTGGGAAAAATGACAAAGTCTAGTTTCAAGAGAAAGACATTTACTTCTAAAAATATTTTGGATTTGGTTCATACTGACCTTTGTGGACCTATGGGTGTACAAAGTTATTATGGTGCTAAGTACTTTATTCTATTTGTTGATGACTACACTAGGATGATGAATGTAATGTTTTTGAAAGAAAAATATGATGTATTTCAGTTGTTTAAGTGGTATTTGGAAAAATTTGAAAAAGAAATAGGTAGAGGCCTGAAATGTCTAAGATCTGATCGAGGTGGAGAATTTATATTAAATGCATTCAATCTGTTCTATAATGATAGAGGAATCAAGAGATAGATGTCTACACCTAGAACACCTCCACAAAATGGTATAGCTGAGAGGAGAAATGGGTCTATTATGGATTGTGCAAGAACACATGATTGAGAAGAATGTTGCACAAAAATACTGGAGAGAAGCTATGAGTATAGTTGTTTATACCTTAAATCGAGTACAAATCAAGAAAGGTACAAATGCTCCACCTTATGAATTATGGCATGGACATGCACCTAATGTGAAATATTTTAGAATCTTTGGGAGTAAATGCTATATATTGAAAGATAATAGGAATGGAAAATTTGATACAAAAAGTGATGAAGGCATATTCCTAGGTTATTCCACTAAGATAAAATCTTATAAGTGTTTGAATACTAACACTAACAAAGTTGTGGAAAGTGCAAATGTGAGAGTTGATGAATATACAGAGAAAAACAAACATGAAGGAAAATAAGAACTGAAGATTATAGATCTTTTGTGTACATGGAAGAAGGAGAGGCAAGTAACACACTTGCACTAGATGTAGAGTCATAGATAAGAAATGTCGATCATCAAGAGGATGTCACCGAGCATCATGAGGATGTTGCCTAGCAATCAGAAGCAGAAACAAAAAAATTTCATGATGAATTTGAAGATCAAGAAGAAAAGAAATTTGAACCTACATTGGCATAGTATGTGAGAAGACATCATAAGACAGAGAAAATCATTGGAGATAAGGAATCTAGAGTCTTTACCAGTAGTAAGTTGAAAGACCCTACATGTTTATTATGTGAGCTTGAGCCTAAGACAGTAAAAGATAATTTAGAGAATGAAGATTGGATTCAAGCTAGGAATGAAGAAATAGATCAGATAGAAAAGAATGATACCTAGACGTTGGCGTCGAGACCATAAAACAAGAATGTTATTGGAACAAAATGGGTATTCAGAAACAAGCTTAATGAACATGGACAAGTCACAAGGAACAAATAAATATTGGTATGCAATGGTTATGCACAAGAAGAAGGAATAGACTATGGCGAAACATTTCCCCTGTAGCAAGATTAGGAGTGAGAACTCTACTTGCATATGCTACATACAAAGATTTCAAAGTATATCAGATGGATGTCAATCTATATTTTTGAATGGTATATTAGAAGAAAAAGTATACATTGAAAAAATTGAAGGATTTGTTTACCCAAACAAGAAAAATATGGTTTGCAAATTGAGCAAGGCACTGTAGGGATTGAAACAAGCCCCCAGAGCATGGTATGAAAGGTTGCACAATTATTTGATAAAGATTAGATTTACAAGGACAAATGACAACAACAATTTATATATGAAAGATAAAGAAGGTAAAGGGATTTTATTATCTAAAATTTTTGTGGATGATATCATATTTGGAGGACAAGATGCCCTGTGTCAAAAATTTTCAAATGAGATGAAAACTGAGTTTGAGATGTCTATGTTTGGTGAGATAAAATTCTTTATTGGATTACAAGTCTATCTGATGGAGAAAGGTATCTTTATCACACAATCTAAATATGTCAAGGAGATGCTCACAAATTTTGGTATGGAGTATTCTAGACTAGTAAGTACTCCTATAGCTATAGGATAGAAACTATCTAAAAATGATGATACTGTTGAAGTGAATCAAACCCTGTATAGATCCATGATTGGAAAGATACAATATGTTGTCCATAGCATACTAGATATAGCCCTAGCAGTTGGGATTGTGGCAAGATTTTTTGCCAATCCTAAATAAAATCATATGATGGCAGTAAAGAGAATACTGAGATATCTAAAAGGGATAGAAGACTATGGATTGTACTATAAGAAGAATAAGAAATTTGAACTGAGAGTCTACATTGATGTAGATTGGGTAGGAATTTTTGATGATAGGAAAAGTAAAAATGGTGGAGCATTCTTTCTAGGAAAGAGATTAGTTTCCTAGACAAGCAAGAAACAGAACTACATTTCCCAATCTATAGCAGAAGCTGAGTATGTAGCAGCTATAGTGAATTGTATAAATTTGGTATGGATTAAGAAATTGTTGAAAGGAATGAAAGAGGAAATCACTGAGATGGTTGTTATTTTCTATGATAACACAAGTGCTATCAACATATCAAAGAATCCAGTAATGTACACAAAGACCAAACATATTGCTATCAAGCATCATAACTTGAGAGAACTAGTACAAGATAAAGAAGTGAGAATGGAATATGTGAATACAAAGGAACAAATAGTAGACATATTCACAAAAGATTTGCCTAAGGATGCTCATGAATATCTTAGAGGTAAACTAGGGGTGCTTCCCCTAACTAAGGCTGCCTAGTCAAGCTAGAAGCACTGCATCAAATATGGTACACAAAATATCTAACAAATTGATGCAAGAAAGGCCACACTTTAGGATCTGCCTAGAGTTGTGAAAAGAAAAGAAAAGATAATAATCAGTCGTAAGCAAGATGACCGAGGGAGAAATATTGTTACTAAACTAACAAGATGACATTTACATGTGGAAGATGTAAGTGCTAGATACTACTTTGGCATTATTGTCAAAGAGGGAGAGATTTAGATGATAACACAAGAATAGAGAACACAGAGGTATATATTTCAAGATTCAAAGAATCAGAGGGAAAAGATTCAAAGAGAGATAGAAAAGATTCAGAGGGAGTAACTATGTAAACAATCAAGCAAGGCTAAGTTATTCTGAATCAGAATGAAGCTAAGGATATTATAAATATTTTTGATCCACTGACAAATTTTTGGATTGGTTGGTAACTCATGTGTTATTCATGTGGTGTTGCCATCAATGCCAAATAGGGATATTGTTGGAAACTATAATTGAAACAATTGTTGTATTGTCATTGATGTCAAACCTTAACTAGTAAGATAGTTGCTATCTAAGAAAGTACCATATCTATTAATTGATGAAAAGGATTAGGGCAAGGGAGATAACAAGAGAACCAAAGGAAAGGCTGAGTTATTTGATACTTCAATGGGTACTTGATTATTTGGCGCATTGATAAGATAATGTATTGTTTATCTAAGTAAGAAGAAAGACTGAAGAAGTAGGCTTAACCAAGAAAAACTGAAGAAATCTATTTTAAGCTGAGTGATGTTAGTGTCAACTAAGCACCAGTATATGCTAAGTAAATTTAGTGTTGACTGAACATCAATTTATGCCAAGTGACATGAAATTATCGAGAAAGATAGTGTTAGCTGAGGAAGATAGTTTGAAGAGATGACCGAGTTATCCAGTGATGGCCAAGGAGATGAACATAGTATTGACCGAGTGTCAGTAATTTTCATTTGGAGAAAGAATTGAGATTCCCAACCGACATAGTTGAATTCTTGGGTTATGTAAATTGTGTTGACTTTATTAATTGATTGTATGGAGAATTTAATGCATGGTAAATTATTTTATTATGGATTCAATGAGAAGTTTGAAGATGTATCTAGAAGGAAGGATGAAGAACTTAAATGTTGGAAGGATTCGATGAATCTAACCTAACCTAAGATCCATGGAGGAGATTAAGTGGTAAATGATGGATCTACCTAATTAATGCAGTCAAGGCTGGTGGATCCAATTAAGGACTGATTGACCTTGTAGCCAAACCAATATGCAGTAGAAATACACAACAACAACAATAAATCTGGAATAAAATAGAACTCTTTATTCATCAAATTACCAATTACATGCAATGTGCCAGGCTGTAAGGCCTTCCCAGTTACAACCAGATACAAATAAAATAATAGTCTACAAGATTTCATAGGATCCAAATCTTTTCCACAACCTCAACATTTAGCTAGCCCAGGTCTGCAACAAGCAACACACTGGTAGGCACCTAGGAAAGATCTAAACTTGTACTCAAACTTCCAAGCAATCTTCCTACTCCTAGGCTCATAGGCTACTAACCTTTCTCCCCCTTCTCCCCATAAACAACTACCCAATCATCCTATAAATATTGATTCCTAGCCACAAGTGAGCTGATGAAACAATAAATCCTTACAAAAAAATATTAAATGCTAAAACATCAATTAGCTCTCACATAGCCTTAGAATATAAATAAACTCTCAAAGATGGCCCCAATAGTCATCAGATCCACATAGAAGAATACAATACACCAAATCTAGGTCCCCACATGTCCAACTATCAATCCATAACATGAGGAGCATGACCCAAATCAATGAACCAATCGACCAAGCTGATCCAACAAAACAATCCAATCAGTAAGCAAGAACACCAAGAAATAAAGGAAATAATTGAGCACCACTCAACTAACCACACCAAGCATGACCAAGCAACATAATTATCCTAGAGTGCTAGAGAACTGATGCCTTTAGTTACCAAGCATTCTTTAGAGACCGAGTACCCCAGTAACCAAAGAAACTGAGCGACCAGTCTCCCAAACTGAGCAAGAACTCCACCAAACCAAGATCAAAACTAAAAAACTACCTTCAAAGACAAACACATTTTGGTTGACAAAGGATTGCCAAGAATCCTAGGATGCTCCTGCATCAGACACCCTAGGTAATAAATATTTTCTCATAAGGAAATTAGGAATGTCTCAAGGGAATTAGAATAGGTATGTCAAATTTTTTCTTCACCCACATCTCTTCTTGTCCTTCATCCCAAGTAGTCTTCACTTCATTCATTGTCTCATGTAGAAAGTTCTTTTGCTTTACACTGTGCTTATCCCTTCAGTCAACAACTAATAGCAACTGACTCTAACCACTACCAACCACATCAGAGCCTCGGTAAGGTTCATCCTCTTCAGAATCCTCAACCAACTCAGTATCATCTGTGTCTCTTTATGTCACAAATGTCACCATCTATTGTACCATCTCTGCCAGCAAGACCATTTGTTTCTTAATCTCATCAAACTCTTTAGAGATATCATTCTCTTTCTCCTTCAAACTAGACTTAATAGGAATAGGTTCATCAATCCTTTTTTCTTAAGGTTTTTCATAAGGACAACACCTGATAACTCCACATCCCTTAAACCCTATCTCCTGTAAAGGTATCAGCTTATGTCAAGCTCCTTCATGCCTAACCACATAGGTATTAGCATGACCATCAAAAAAAACATTCCTATCAAATTGCCAGGGTCTACCAAGCAACAGATGACAAGCATCCATAGGTAATACATCACACAATATCTCATCATGGTAAGATCTAATCTAAAATTTAACCAAGCATTGTTCTTCAACTCTAACCTTAGAAACATCATGTATCCAACTAATCTAATAAGGATTAGGATGTTTCCTTCTTTCCAAATTCAACTTACTAACCATTTCATCTGAGACAAAGTTCTCATAATTCCCACCATCAACTATGACATTACATACCCTTTCCTTACACGTACATCTAGTTCTAAACAAATACCTTCTTTACACTAGTTCATGAACACATGCAGCTAATCTCCTAGTTATAATTGTCTCACCTTTTTTCTTCAACATTCACAATATCTTCTTCAGTAGCTAATGCAACTCTTTTCTTACGACACTACCAACTTCTATGACCAGCTTCACCACATTTATAACAAGTGTTAGTGAACTCATTCTTCCACCTTCCTCTCTGTCTAGTATTCTTAGTAACTTGACCACTATTAGATCCCACATCAAACTTAGGATTCTCTGTCACATTACTCTCAACAAGTGTCTCACTAGTTTTACCACCTCAGTTCTTATTGTTATGTTTTCCTTCATACTGTTAATATGATTTAGAACAACAGAGAGGGGGGGTGAATCAATTTTTCTCAGGTCCAAATGTATAAAACAAACTTCAAAAAATTTTCTTTAAATCAAATCTAACAACCAAAACCAACTCGGTCATCACTGATTCTATAATAGAAACATATAACATTGCAGTCCACTACCCAATTGTATCTAACTTGTAAAACATAGAAATTTTTAAACCAAAACATTCACACAAGCATTGAAACTAAGATTTATAGTGGAAACCAAATCTGGGAAAAACCACTTTGTAACATGCTACTATTATTTTCACTCTTCTGAAGTGAGCTCAGTTAAAAGCCAACCATGTCAAAGGTTACAATACACACTGTTAGGTGTGACCCAGTTAAAGGATTTCAATCACTCTGTTAGAAGTGAGACTTGTTATAGGACTTACATACATTCCATTAGAATGCAACCTTTTTCAAAGGATTTAAACATATGAATGTTAGGTCAACCTCTGTTAAAAAGATTTTGACTATTACAATGGTTAGAAAGTAGTAGTAGTATTGATCTAAAAAACATACAACTCACTTTGCAAATATCAGATCCAATTTCATACATAAATGCTAGTTTACTAACTTTGAAACTTTTCCATCTCCATCTTTGATCTTCTCGGAACTTTTCTTCAAGAAATCACCACACTTCTCCTTCAACCTTTTCTACTTATACAGTCAATAAAATCTACTGATCTTCCAGCATCCTCTTTTCACCCATGCACACACATACCTAATGCTTAGGTTCCCTTAATACTTCCTTAATTAGGTTAACTCATCTTTTTCCACTCAATCTCCTTCATAGATCTTAGGGTTAGGTTAGATTCATTGAATCTACCCACTTTATGTTCTTCGGCTCCTTTTCCAAAAACATCTCAAATCTCTTAAAGATTTACAATAAAACATTTTTCAGTGCATTCAATGTTTTTAAACAATCAATAAATAAAGTCAACACATTTTACATAATCCAAGAATTCAAATAATGTCAGCTCCAAATTTGAATTCTCTTCAAATATAAAAATACTGATGCTCGGTCAATACTATGATCAACTACTCAATCTTCATGTAGAAAGCTCGATCATTACTAAAAAAATTTCCTCGGCTTATACTGTCTTTCTTGGAAATTAACTAATATTTGGTTGACACTAGAATTTTACTCGGCATATACTGACTCGGTCGACACTAACATTACTCAACTTGAACATGATTTCTCCATTTTTGCTCGGTCAAGCCTACTAGTTTAGTCTTCAATCTTACTAAGATAAACAATACATTGTCTCATCATTGTACAACATAGTCAAGTACACTTTGTAGTATCAAGATAACTCAACTTTTCCTTAGGTGCTATTGTTACCATCCTTTCTTTCCCTTCTTCACAACAATACAATATATATAGTAATTTCCTAAGTAGCAACAGTCTTACTAGTTAAGGTTTGACATCAATGACGACACAACAATTACTTCAATTATAGTTTCCAACTCATACTTCTTAGCCAACTTCTCTTCAATCTTCAATTCCATCTAATAAGCATGACTAATTATTGTCATCTGCATAGTAAGTAACTCTTCCTGAATACTAGTTCTCAAACCATAGACATACCTAGCAACCTTTTCTTTATCAGCTTCAGAATGACCAGTCCTAATCAAGATTCTATAAAACTCCTCAGTATACTCCTGCACCAATTTGTTAGTCTACTTCAAAGCTTGCATCTTCTTAAACATGTCCAATTCATAATCCACTAGAATGAATTACTTCTTCAACTTGTCCACCGTTCGGTTCCACTTAGTGATCTTTTATTTTCCTCTTCTACCTCTTTCCAACTAAACTTCTCTCCACCAGATATTGGCATGACCCTTTAACTTAGTCTTTGCAAACCTAACCCTATCAGGATCTTCTATTTCTTCATACTCAAAGTACTCATCAATCTTATTGATCCAATCAATCAATTCTTCTAGCCTAAGGATTCCAAAAAATTTAGAAACTTCAATCTTAGGTCTTTTCCCAATCTTAGACATAGCCTTCAGAATTCAATTCTCCTCAGTATCTCTAGCTTCTTCTAAAACTTCTTCAAAATGATCTTCCTCAAATTCATCATCACTATCCTCTTTCAAGGTA
Organism: Chamaecyparis obtusa; assembly: GCA_027943335.1. Classification (NCBI taxonomy): domain Eukaryota; kingdom Viridiplantae; phylum Streptophyta; class Pinopsida; order Cupressales; family Cupressaceae; genus Chamaecyparis; species Chamaecyparis obtusa. Next base: position 4,226,873 of record BSBK01000615.1, on the reverse strand, counting down.
GGCTTCTTCTTTCTCAACTCTTCTTGTAGATCTTGCACTTTTTTTTGCAAAAACCTAAAATCATCAAGACTGAATTCTCCAGTAGCTTCCTCTTCCTCTAAGATCTCACGATTTCTCCTCAGCAGCATCTTCAAATCAAGATCTAGGTATGAAAACACAAGATCCACTTAGCTCCAATAGGAATAGACTTTTCTCAAATAGGAACAAACTTCACTCTGATACCACTTAATGCAGTCAAGGCTGGTGGATCCAATTAAGGACTGACTGACCTTGCAGCCAAACCAATATGCAATAGAAATACACAACAACAACAACAACAACAACAACAACAACAAATTTGAAATAAAATAGAAGTCTTTATTCATCAAATTATTGATTACATGCAATATTCTAGGTTGTAAGGCCTTTTTGGTTATGGCTAGATACAAAGCAAATAATAGTCTACAAGATCTCACAAGATCCAAATCTTTTCCACAACCTCAGCATTTAGCTAGCTCAGGTCTGCAACAAGCAGCACACTGGTAGGCACCCAGGAAAGATCTAAACTTGTACTCAAACTTCCAAGCAATCTTCCTGCTCCTAAGCTCATAGGATACTAACCTTTCTCCCTCTAATCCCCCTAAAAAACTACCCAAGAATCCTATAAATATTGATTCCTAGCCACAAGTCAGATGATGAAATAATAAAGCCTTACAAACAAATATTAAATGCTAAAACATCAATCAGCTCTCACATAGCCTTAGAAAATAAATTAACTCTCAAAGATGGTCCCAACAGTCATCAGATTTGTATAGAAGAATGCAACACACTAGATATAGGTCCCCACATGTCCAACGGTCAATCCATAACATGAGGAGCACGACCCAAATCAACAAAACCAATCGGCCAAGCCGATCCAACAACACAATCCAGTCGGTAAGCAAGAACACTGAGCAACAGAGGAAATAATTGAGCACTAGTCGACTAACCACACCAAGCTTGACCAAGCAACACAATTATCTTCGAGCGCCAGAGAACTAACACCTTCAGTTACCAAGCATTCTTCAAAGATCGAGTACTCTAATAACCAAAGAAACTAAGAGACCAATCTCCCAAACTGAGCAAGAACTCCACCAAACCAAGATCAAAACTAACAAACTACCTTCAAAGACAAACATATTTTGGTTGATACAAGATTTCCAAGAATCCTAGGATGCTCCTGCATTACTAATTGAAGAGGTATAAAGGAAAACCTAATTGTGAGGTTACAGAGTATGCTGAATTTGTTGATGTTATTGACTGATAAGTCTAAGAAGAAGGCTGAAGGTGAACTTGTGAAGGAGTTGATCAAAGATGTGATTGCTTGAAGAGAATTCTAAGTAGATCCATGATGGAGATAGAAATGGATCTCATTCAGTAAATTAGCATATATGTGTGAATTGGATCTGTTATTTGTAAAGTGATCTATATGTTTTCAGATCAGAAACTACTGTTACTTTCTAACCATTGTATCAGTCTAAATCCTTTAATCAAGGTTGACCTAATAGTCATTATTGAAATCCTTTAATCAAGGTGGCATTATAATGGAATGTACTTAAATCCTCTAACTAGGTCACTTTTGATAGAGTGTTTAAATCCTTTAACAAGGTCACACCTAGCAGTGTGTTTGTAAACCTTTAACAAGGTTGGCTTTTCACAAAGCTCACTTTAGAAGAGTGAAAATATTAGTAAAATGTTACAAAGTAGTTTTTCCCAAGTTGGATTTCCACTATAAATCCTGGTGTTATACTTGTGTGAATGTTTCGATGTGAATGTTGCTATATTATGCAAGTTAATTACTTTTGGACAGCAGACTGCATGTTATATGTTTCTGATATATACTTTAGAGACTGAGTAGAATTGGCGATTAGATTTGAGATTGTTGAAGTGTTTAAAAGCTCAATTTGTACATTTGGACCTGAGAACAACTAATTCACCACCCCCCCCCCCCCCCACCCCTCTCTATTGTTCTAAATTATATTAACAAAGCATAACTTGTTGAGTGTTGGACAGCTGATGGACAAAGGTTATCAATTGAAATTCATTGATGGGAAATATTTTATTAGAGGTAAGATAATAAATTTGATTGCAACTAGTACTAAATATATAGGTAATGTATTTGAGTTAAATACATTTGAAAGCTTTGTGTTTTGTTCTAAAGATAGATGACAGCTATGTAATACCCTCTCCTATGGTGATTCATGGACTTTCTAATTTGGACATTCTCTTATGATGGTTAGAACTATATATTTACATTTATGTTTTGTGGATGGTGATATGTTTATCAGATGATTGATATGCTCATTTATGATTATCATTTATATGTTTATGAAATTAGAAAACCATCTATCTTTATATTTTTTATAGAGCTAACCCAAGGATTTGAATCTAACCATTATCATGATGTTTTATATTTTATGGATATGTGTCTGATGTGTTTTCATGACTCAAGATGAAGTCATAGTTACTCACTTAGTTGAGGTCCACATGATGTATCAATCCTGGTCATATGTTTGCATATATATGATTTGTATGTATATCCATATGTATACATGTATCTCTTCTTGGTGTTGTAGGATTGCAGGTACTAAGTATCGTCTCCACCTGGCTTCACAAGTCTAAGCGATCCTTCAAAATCCTTGATCATTGTTGTTGTTATGGAGATATCACCAAGGTTCCATAAGAAGGAACTCTACCTCTAACCCTTTTATCCTTAGGTGGGGATTTCTTGAGTCAGTCCCTTGTGTGGATGATGTATTTTTGTCTCTTCTTAGTTTGTTGGTCTCGTGGATCTTGTAGCCGGTTTCTTGTCTTTTGCATTCATTGAGAATGAGGTTTTGAGTATGGTAGCTCTGATTGTCTTCATGGTATGTTCAATTTTTGTTAGTAGGTTATTGATGTGAATTATTGTTCATATGAGGGTATGATTTAGTAATTTATCTTTATTAGTAGTTACTTATATGTACTAGTGTATCTTGTTAGGAATGAGTTAGTATGTGATTAAATCATGTGATTTTAATATCAATGATACTAATGAATTTATGGTATTAATAATGTTTTAATAATAGTGGTAAATTCCAACTTATGTTAGTAGTTACCTTATATATATATATATATATATATATCTCACTATTGTATTTTGTAAAGAATATAGATTAGTGTATGAATAAATAATATGCTTTATAATAATAATATTATGTTTGCAATAATATTTATAATAATAATAATAATATATGTACACATAGGCATATGGGTGCACACATATGCATATGCATACATATATTTATATAATTGTTGGTGAGTAAGTAATTATTGCATTATATTAATAAACAATTAAATAAGTTTATGGTATGGTAAATGTGTTGGAGTAAATAATTAGTACTACCTTCCTTAAATAAAGGAAACATAAATTAGAGTATTGTAATATGTAAATATAGGTATATCTCTTCCGGGAAAGGCTTTATTAATATTGTTTAAGCCTAACTATTAACTAATGGATAGTTGGGATAGTTGCATCAGTTGAACTACCCATGCAACTACTCCCTCAAATCTATATACAAGAGAGATTTCCTATGTGAGGGAGAGTTGGCAGAAAGGTTGATCTCTAAGAGGAGTAGATGTTGCAGTTATAAGATATAATTTCCATTGAGAGTTCCAGGGGAAGGTTAGAGATTGCATCCAGAAGGAATCTAAGGAATGCTAGAAGGAGACTAAGAGAATAGGATTCTTCTTCATCAATGGATTTCCGCAGGACTCCAGGTTGGAATCCATCTTGAGAGATAATTCTTTTTTCTATTATGAATGTTTTTTTAAAGATCTATTTGAATGCTTCTCTATATGTTTTGTTTGTCTCCATATGTTGCAGAATGTTTATGCTATATTATTGTATCTATATTGTTGGATAGGAAAATAGGATTGTGTCTTATAATAGATTATTTCCTATGCTTTATGAATATGAATATTACTTCTTTCTTTCATTTGTAAGAGTTTGAAGACTCCATAGCATTTTCATTTCATCTACTTTTATAATCAGAATGTCCATGAGTGCTTCCAGGCTTTAGAACTTTTATTTCAACCTTACTATTCCATATCTATTTTAGCACCACCTTTCTTCATCCAAATCTAGGGTAGATTTGTTGAATAGATAGGATGGTTTTTATGGTTGTTTCTAAAGGGAAACTAGGAGATATCAAATGGGTCTTGCCCAGATTAGGCATCCACGGTCCCCATAATGCCTAGTTTTACTTGTAATTTGGTTCTGTCAGACATTTTGTTCTTTTAATTTTCTACCATTCTACATAAAGCATAGTCCTCATTATGAAATGCGCAGTTTGATCCCAGGTTAGGGTTTAGGCAGGTTTTATACAAATATAACATTTAAGTACAAGTTTGATTCTTATACTTTAAGTTATATTTGTATAAAGAAATTAGATACACTTTAGGATGTTTGAGATAGGTTTCAGCTTCATAGGAGTTAAGATGCAGATTCTAGATTTTGGAGATTTCTAAAAATTTAGACTTAGTTATATTTCAGGCACAGGAGGTTTCCATAGATGGAGCATTGTGTTTTTCATATGGAATTTTGTATAAACTATATATGTTCATTACTTGTTTGGTGGAGGTTATATGGTGCATTTAGATTCTTTAATAAGGGTTAGGATGTGTTTAGGAAGCAGGATTAGGGTTTAGGATTGTCTGGAGGATAAGGACTATTCTAGGCCTCCCTAAATGCTCCTAATTTTCCTAAACATCCCTAAACTCTCCTATTCTTTTCTATTCTTTGATGCAAGTTTTAAAATGTGTTTATGATGTGTTTTACTTCATGTATGATGTGTGTGTGATATTTGGGTTAAGGTTAGAAAACCTAAGAACACTAAGTGAGTGGCTCTTAGTGCAGAGTTAGGGCCATAAGTGGCTAGTACCAGGATAACCGAATGAAGTGTTGTTTTAACAAGTGATAATTTAATTAAAACTTATTGGAATAGGTTCAAACACTAAAAATATTAATGTATGCCTCACCCATGCCATTAGTGCTATTAAAGGCTATGGATGGGAGTGGGAGAAGGTGCCTATGCGTAGGTATGATCGAATGGTGCTTATCTATATGAAAGGCATTCAGTTCTGCATGTGCCTACTTGGGGGTTGGGGCCCAAAGTGGCTAGTACTAGGACAACCCAAGGGGTGAGGGCTATGTGATGACACTCACTTAGCTTGTTTCTTAGAGTTTCTACCAATCCTTAGAACCTTTGGGAAAAGATTTATACTTTGATCTTCTTTTCATTTTCTATTTGGGAAAGGTTACCCAACCCTAGGTATGGCCTAGCTATCCCTTCTTTGTGGACCTTGGTGTTTATCTCCTAGCATGGGGGAGTGGACCTTTTGGTATCCACATGGCTGGGTGGTAAATCTTTTTATTGAGGTACCTTTTGCAGATGTAGTGCTTAAGGATTCATGCTTGCATAATGTTCCAGTTATGAAGAATGAAGACTTGTATTTATCTTTCATGATGTAAAATTATTGTTACCTCCCAAGAGGAGATGAATGTAATGTAATCATTAATGTATTTCAAAATGATGTATTTGGAATGGGTAGACTTAGGAAAAAGGAAAAGGGAAAGCATGAACTCTATGTATATGATGTATGTTGGAAAAGAAAGGGATTTGGTAAGATTTCAAGTAAAGTAGTATGTTTCTCATTATTGTTGATTAAGGGAAAAGATAGTAAAACAAATGTAATATTTGCAATGTATCAAATGTTTAGACAATTCTATTATATGGTATAATGCATTAAATGTTATATTATTCATAAAGGATACTTAGGAATATAGATGGATTTAAATGGCAAATTGAAATGAAAGTACTTTGTATTTCTTTATAAAGAATCTACAAATATTGTGATGTAGTTTTCTTAAGAACTAAATCAAGTTGTTAGTACAATAAATGGACTTAAATGAATTGTGCATTAAATAAGAAGGGAACATTGGAGGAATCTAAGTTAAACTATGTTTTGTTTATGTAATTCTTTTAAAAATTCAAAAAAATTCATAAATCATTACTTAGGTTTTCTTTTACAAAGAGAATCTTTGTTCTCTTCCCTGATTCCCTTGTGGGGCATGACAAGTTGTGATGCAGGGGCATCTCTGATGCATGACCAAGACCATTTGATAGCAAGAGGTTGCCATGACATCAAGGAATCAAATCCTAGCAATTGGAGCATAAGAAGTTAAGGAGTCAAATCCATGGAGTCACCTTGGAACCTTGTGATGAAGGATTGATTAAAGGTTTAAGATGTTTAGTATTTATGTTTTCTTGTTTGTAATAAAGGTTAAAGGATTGATTACCATCTCTTTGTAACCCATCCACATGTATGGACTAAGACCTTGGTATTGTTATAAGCCTTGGCATCTTTTGAGTCCTTGGGTGAAATGAGTTTAATAGGTGTCTATTAGGTGTTCTAAGAGTTTTGAGAAACAAAATCTTTTAAAATAAGGTTTCTAACATTCCAAATCATATTTATTTCCTTACCGGCAACAAATTACAAAAAGATGTAATGCAACTTTAAAAGTTGCTAAGCACATTTTGTTTTTGTTTTTGTTAAATTGCTACAACCATATAATGGTTGATCCAACCATTTGCAGGGCCTATTTGAGGCTTCATTTGGTCGAAGAAAGACAAGGAACCTTTGATGTAAACATTTGGCTTTCAAAACCAATTAAAAACTATCTGTTTCATTGCTATTTCCTATGTTTTCTTGTTACAGTACGGTGTACGGACGCTTGGAGCATGTGTGGAAAGGTCTAAAAGTTGAATTAGGTTTATCACATGCTTTGAGATTTTATTTGACTCCACCAAGTCACTTTGTATAAGAGTTATTGCATTTTGTTGTTCACTGCTCTATGAAACCCTTGTTTTTAGGGTTTGATTGCTTTTATGGCCATAACTTGAATCTTGACCATGGAAACTTCTTCATTCTTAGCAAGATGAGAGTTAGGGTGATGTATTTTAATATTGCAAAAGCTTTGGAATAGGGTGTTAAGTCTGTGGGTTTTGGGAGTAGGCCCTAGTTCAAGAAACTTAGTGTTCTTGACTAGAAAATTGATGGATTGTGAAAAATCAGAGATTAGTGGTAAGTGAAGGACCCCAAAGTTTGGTGATTCTTGATCTATAGAGCATGATGGACATCCCCAAACCTTGGTTCTGATTTCATGAACCCATTTTCAATTACTTTGTTAAGAAACCCACACCTAAAAGCATGCATTAGGTCTGCGGACTCAATGAAGAAATTGATGTACAGGAGTGAGACCAGGATCTGAGTTTTGGAGGATAGTTAGAACAACAAAAAGGGTATTAAAAAACCATATAATGTCATTGGGTCATTTGGCAATTTGCAGAGTTATTGGAGCAAAGCAAGTTTCATAGACCTACTAGAGCCACTAGGCCATTTTGCTATTTTGATGCCTTGGGCTGTTAGGACCAAAACCAATGCTTGTTTATTGTTATTTGGATGATTTTTAAGTGGTTTCTAAGTCTTGTTGTAGGGAGTAAGGTCTGGAACCTTAAAAGAATCATTTGATCAAATTCAGGGCACTTGTCCCTAAAGAGAAAACTGATCTTGTATGAGTTTGAGTATAAAAGTGTTGTGTAATCCTTGGAATCTTCAAATAACTTTTTATTGCAGAGTTTAAACATTCCCATATAAGAATCAGAGCCTAGTTGATTGGATTGGGTCATTGAACAACTTAGAAGTAGGGTGGGTAATGAACCATGTTTCCTTGCTGACCACTCTGCATCAAGTTGGCTATGGAAAGAAGGTTTTGTCGTGTTAATTTTGATAACATTGTAAAGGAAAGCTTGACTAATGTAGTGAGAGACCTACCTAAAATTGTAAAACCATCTAACATTATGTGTAGAGAATGTGTTATGGGAAAGTAGACTAGAAGCAGTTATAAAAGTAAATTATATACAATAAAAGGGAAGTTGGATCTGATACATACAAACTTGTGTGGACCTATAAGGACAAGAACATACTATGGTGAAAGGTACTTTATAATTTTTCTTGATGACTTTTCTAGAATGATGTGGATCACTTGCTTGAAAGAAAAATCAGAAGCATTTGACAAATTCAAGTTATTCAAAGCAAAAGTAGAAAATGCATCAGGCTTAAAGATAAAAAGTTTAAGATCAAACAGAGGTGGAGATTTCACTTCAAATCTATTCAATTCATATTGTGAAAATCATGGAATGCAAAGATATACATCTGCTCCTAGGACTCCACAATAAAATGGGATAGCAAAGCGAAGAAAAAGAACAATATTGGAGGCTACCAGGACAACGTTGCTAGAAGGAAATGTATCTCATCTACATTGGAGAGAAGTTGTTGGGACAACAGTATATACATTGAACATGATTCAAATCAGAGAAGGTACAAATAAGAATCCTTATGAACTATGGTTTAATTATACTCCTACTGTAAAATATTTTAGGATATTTGGAAGTAAATGCTAGATCAAAAGAGATGATAAAATAAGAAAATTTGATGCTAGAAGTGATGAAGGAATTTTTCTTTGTTATTCTACTAAAATCAAGGCCTACAAATGTTTTAACCTGAGATTGAGAAAGATGATTGAAAGTAATAATGTTAAGATAGATGAAAAGTTTCAGATACAACAAAAAATGTATGATTGTTATCAGAATACAAAAATCAAGGAAGATGCCACTACAGAAGAAGAACATGTTGAGATTGACTATGAGAATGAGATTTGTGATGGGGACACAAATGAAGTTTCTAAGACTCCTAAGACTCTGAGGTATGTTAAGAAAGACCATCCTAAAAATTAAATTATTGGTAATGCAATTCAAGGAATGATGACTAGATCAAAGATAAGGGAAGAAATTTGTTTGATTTCTCAAGTTGAACCGAAGACTACTGATGAAGCTTGTACAAATGAATCTTGGATCAAAGCTATGCAGGAAGAATTAGATCAGATAAAGAAAAATAACACTTGGGAATTGATTCCTAGACCTAAAGAAAAAATTGTAATAAGAACTAAGTGGGTCTTCAGAAACAAAATGAATGAAGAAGGAATTGTTGTAAGACACAAAGCAAGATTGGTTTGCAAATGCTATTCACAACAAGAAGGCATAGATTTTGAAGAGACATCTTCTCCTGTTGCTAGCATAGAAGCTGTGAGATTATTTCTAGCCTATGTTGCACATAGAGACTTCAAGGTGTATCAGATGGATGTAAAATCTACATTTCTAAATGAGGATCTTGAAGAGGAGGTATATAGAACAACCAAATGGATTTCCTCTAACTGAAGATGAAGACATAGTTTGCAAGTTGAAGAAGGCATTGTATGGACTAAAGCAAGCACAAAGGTCTTGGTATGAAAGGTTAGAAAAATACTTACTTCACCTTGGATTTAGAAAAGGTAATGATGATAGAAATCTATACTTAAAAACTAGTCAAGATGGAATTTTGATAATCAAAGTTTTTGTTGATGACATTATTTTTGGAGGCAATGATGAGATGTGTAAAGAGTTATCTAAAGAAATGGAGAATGAATTTGAGATGTCCATGATAGGCAAGATGAAATTCTTTCTTGGATTGTAAATAAATTAGAGCAAGAATGGCATTTTCATTTCTCAAACTAAGTATCTTAAAGAAATGTTGAAAAAGTTTGGAATGAAAGACTGTAAACCTATTGGTACACCCATGGTGATTGGCCATAAACTGAAAAATACTGATGAGACCAAGATTTTTTTTAGACCAAATTTAGATCAATCATTGGTGGATTACAATATCTGACTCACTCCAGACTAGATATTGCCAATGTTGTTGGAATTCTGGGTAGATATCAGGCAGATCCTAAAGAGACATACATGGCTGCTATAAAAAGGATATTTAGATATTTGAAAGGAATAATGGAATATGGATTATGCTATGTGTGTACTAGAATTTGTACCTTCATAGGGTTAGTATTGATAATAATTAAATAAAATAACTAAATTAACCACAAAGGAAGAGTTATTTTAACAAATAAAGACAATGAAGCACTCTATAGATCTCTAACTAGGGATGTTAATGGTGAAGCTCTCAGCAAGCCTCCATTAATGATAGTCCTAGAATGAGAAAATATGATAAAGCAAGCTAAAATAGTTTAATTCCAAATTGAAATGCTAATTAACTTCTAAATTTTCCTTTCTAGCTATAATTCTCAAGAGGTTAGATGCAATTCTCAGATTTGTGGATGATTTATGAGTGATTTATTCCTTGCTTATATAGGATTTGGCAAGGGTAGGGGGTGTAGTTGAGTTGATCATGATTAGGCTTGAGTTGAGTCTTTGGTTCCACCCTTTAAAGATAATTTAAATATTGTGTCCTCAAAGCTTGGGACAAGAAGACAAGATGAGTGGACAAGATGTTCTTTTCAATTGAGTGATTTAGATTCATTTTGGCTTGATCCATGTGAGCTTCTTTCCTTAAATCCTATTGGTTGAGGCTTTTTCCTCCCATGTGGTGTTGAGAGAAATTATGATTTAATTAATTGATTTTAATTCATTTATTTAGCCAAGTGTACTCCTTGAATGGGTTGATTTGATTTAATTCCAAACCATACAATTAATTGGATTAATTGCACATTGATTTGATTTAACTTGATTAAAATACTCTTGATTTTGATGTAAATTGAATTAAACCTTGATTTTAATTTTGATTGGCTAAATGCTCATTTTGATTCAATTACTTAGATTTTGCCTTGATTTACCTTGATTAATCACATGAATAATCCTATCCACTTTTGGGGGATTAAAAATGCCCCTCTTTGAGTCAACATACGAAGCATGTCGATTCAAAGAATGTCTTGATCGAACTGATAAAAGGTCTTGATTCTGTCGATGGTCGATCTTGATATTCAATGTTTGATATGGGATGCAGATTTTGATGATAGGATTGATGCAGTTCCAATTGATTTGATAGTCCTTGATGGTCTATTTGATGACAGCTTGCCTAATATGATACCTGATTTGATTCAATTTGATATTTAATGCTCCTTTCGATTGATTAGAAAAAATTTTCCTAATAAAATATTATTCTCTGATTTGATGGTCGTTCTCCTGAGTCGATGATGTTATTGTTGATGTTGATTATCCAAGTGTATGCACCCTTGGAAATGAAATGAAATTTGATAGATGTTTGAAAATTTTGATGATTTAGGTCAATTTGTGTTGATTAGGTTAATTTATAATGAATTTTGCTTTCATTTTTGATAATATTTTTGCATCTGTTTGGTGATAAATGCCCTTGATTTGGTAAAATTAGTGAAAATTTTGGGTCCCTAGGCCCCCTCTAATCAAAGATTCCCTTTTTAGGTCAAAGATACCCTTTTTAGGTCAAAAGGTATATATATAGGGATAAAAAGTCCTTTTTTACTATTCATTGTCACTTTTACTTTTAACTTTTGAGCTCTAATGTTCTTTGACTCCTTGATGATGTTGATCCCAATACGTGAGCACAAATTTGAGTGTGACCACCAATATCATCGGCCACTAACCTACGGTCCTCCGATAAGTTCCTGATCTTCTTGGTTTTTTCCATTTATGCATTTAAATTCAAAAAAATTGAATTTTTTATAGTAAAACCCTCTTTTTTTTCTTTTTTATTTTGAAATAGCACTTTTACACATTTAAATAGCATTTTTACACTTCAAATAGGGCTTCCACGGTTTTAATTAGTGCTTCCATGAATCGAACTAGCACGTTTACATGCATGTTCTTGGGCATAAACCACTTTTGCATTGTTAAATAGCGCTTTTGATCTTGATTTCACTTTTGCATTTTAGATTGGTGCATATGAATTTAGAAATGGCACTATCAAATAGTTTTAGCATGTTTTCTTGATGTTGCACTTTTGAAATTTTTAGTTGCACGTTTAAACAGGGCTTCTGCATTTTAGCACTTTTAAAGCCTGAAATAACACTTTTACCCTACTAGGAAAGATTTTAAATTATCGTAGTCCACTTTGCAAATTGTTCAATCTCGTCGATCAGAGGATTGGCTAAGGTAACAAACTTGATGTTATAGCAAGTCATAAGTGATGAGAGCCAAGTAAAACCTATTTAATGCCATATTTTAATCCATTTCATGCACTTTCATACTCACTACTCTATTCTATTTCCATTCCATTCTTACCATTTTTACATTGCATATAGTTTAATATAATTAAGTAGTATATAATATTGTTTTGGGATTAAAATATGGAAACTACATTAATTGATTTCTTTTACTAATATTTATAATTGAAGCATGTTCACTAATGGGTGTAGATGTTCCTGTCACCTATTTCATACTTTCTTCTGTCGCCTGACAGAGAAGACTATAACTTCCTGTAGCCCTTTCACCAATCTAAAGCTCCATCAACTTGTGAATATCTCATACATAAGGAAGATCGGCAAGGAATGATGAGCTAATGAATGGATCAACCGATTAGTATCCTATCCAATGAATGGAGGAGCAGGAAGTTTGGAGCTCACCGATCCACATGTTGTTTTCCATACCCGAGATTAGACACATTTAATGAAAACCCATCGAATGCCATTTACTCTAATTATTCTGAATGTGTGAGGAAGTTGAGTGCTAGCAAACATATATGATGTCTCACATGGACCAAATTCCATTGTGCAGTAACCATTTCAAACCATGAATCAGCAACCACAGATAATACAGTTTTGTTGGAACGATCAAAATAATTTCCTATTCTTGGCATTATTTGTATGGTGATGGAGGACTTCATACGTGGTAGAAACCTTGGCTCGTAACTGACCATTATCATTGCTAACTAAGGAGCTAAACCTACCATCACTCAAAAATGGTGGATGAAGACAATATTGTTCTGAACTGATACAACAAAGTTATCTATTCTTTGCAAGTCACATATTTCTGTTATAGATTGTTCTATGTAATAGCCATTCTTTAGATGGCATGAATAACAGAGTTGTTAATAAGTGGTTAAGCCTGCTGCATCTATATAAGCAGCAAGAGACAAAAGGAGGATATAGATATATAGAACATTTTCTGTAGATTAGAATATAGTTCTCGGCAGAAAGAAGACCGTGTAACACAAATTTGAACATCGGTATTGTGAAGTAAATGAGAATATTTGGTTTTACATGATCACAGCGTAGAAATAGCATTTTCTCTATCCACCGTGCAAGCTAGGAGCAAGGGCCCACTCCATGGTGAAACACGGTGATGTATTTCATTAGTGTGTGTTTTTAGATTTTCACTTCTAGTCTATCTGGTGTATTCAACATTCATGTTTCTGTTTGATTTCTAGATTAGTTAATTTAGATTTTTAGGTAAGTTTATTCAGAGTCGGTATTTATATTTGTATAAATATTAATGCGACTATTATCTATTTTATAAATTGTTGCTTTTATTATTTTTATAGATTAATGGTTATCTTTGTTGCTGTTGTTCCTGTCGCTAGGAAGTGATAGTTCCTGTCGCTAGGATTTACTTGGCTTTTCATAGATTTAATTTCATGTGTTGTAGATGCACTCATAAACCCTCATTTCACAACTATCATCCCTTGATAGCATATTGTTTAGATGCCTTTCACAAGCTTACGCTCTCGGATTGACACGTATAGACCAACCGAACTTCATCATAAAATTGTTAATTCTTTTGTTATTATTTGCCCCAGTGTTGGCCTATCATTTTGGCGCCGTTGCTAGGGAAAGGTGTCAAAGGCATGTTAGTTTTCTGATTTGAGTTAGGAACAATGTGTTAGGATGAACACTTTTGTAATTGCTAGCCTTGCTTAAGTAATTAATCTTAATTTGCATTGCGTAAATCATATAGATGCATTACTTTAGAGGTTTGTTTTAGAGTTTGCAAGTAGGCATTAGACATTTGATTCACTAGTTGTCTTAGAAATTAGATTCCATTATCATTAGTTGTTGTGAGTTATTATAAGCTATTTTGAAGAAAAATGTTAAAAATGATGCCTTTTCAATGTTGTTCAAGTGTATCAATTTTGGTTGAAAATTGCTTGAAAAATGCAAAATTTGAAGGAAACACAAGAGGCAAAATGTGCTTGGCGTCGGAGGCGCTGCCCCTCAACCCCGCCCTGTACTGCGACAGGAAGCGCACCTTGGGTGCTGCCCTAGGACCCTGCAAGGGGCATTGCCCCTTGACCCCATTGGTGGCTGCTGCCCCCAGACCCCCGCTTTCAAATTTAAAAACAAAAGAAGAACTTGGTGGGGAAAACACGCCGATCAAAGGTGATATTTTAATACCCTCTCTACCTAATGAATGCATCTTTACTGATCTTGATCTTCCGCTATCAGAGGTATGCAAGAATTATATCATTATTTCTGACCATGAAAATATCATTAATGAATGTGATTTTGATAATGAAAATTTAACCACTTGTTGTTCTCTTTGCTACAGGAAAGATGACTAGTGCATATGCCAGAACAATCAAGAGCAAGTGGTGAATGAGGTACAAACTTTTTGTGATCCCTACCAAGATAAGGGAGGAAGTGAACAAGCATTCCTTGTAACTAATGAACCATTTCAAATTCCATCTCAAGAAGATCAAGGTATGCATTATGTTGGTAACATAGATTGTCACTTTATTTCATCACCAAGCCATCACATTTCTTCAAAATATAATTACCCACATAATATGAATCATGAATACTCACAACAACCACCATATCCATCCTTACCACCTTTATTCCACCCATCCTACTTATTCCCATCTACTTTATCTCCTTCATACTTCTTACCATATTCATTATCCCATTCACATTGCACTCCACCTTATCCACCAAAGGCAACTATATTGCCTCATATACCACTTCATAATAAGGTGGTTAATAGTATATATAAACTTTTATGGATCCCTACACAATCTAATGATGTGCTTGAAATCGATAAATCAACATTGGAATGTATTTATGCATATAAGGGATGTGATTTTGGTTTAATTAAATTAGAAGAATGATATTATTTATTGAATTATAATCAAATTTGTTCTTCTTTTCAACTTAGTGAATCACAAATGACTACAAATGAGCCCATGCATCAAATTGCAACAATTTTAATTAATGGACTTATGAGTATGCATGTTTATCATTCACTAAGTAGTATTAAGCCATATACATTCCATATTTCACAAATCTACTACCACATCCTCCAAGATTTATATTCTACTACTTTTGTACTTATATATATTGATATTTGGAGGCCTATGGTTAAAATATGCATCCCTCACATACTTGTTGATTTGGGACCAATAATTAATTAAGCACAATTATAAGGGATTCTATGCATTAATGACCAAACAACAAATGTTAAAATTGGATGATCATTATTCCTTGTTGTTGATTCTTTCTATTGTCCTAAGATGACCAAATAAACTATGGATGATTCATTTATTTAACAAGGATCACAGTATTAATATATTCTATATTCATGGTTCTTGTATCTTCATATGATCATTCATTAATTATACATGCTAATTTCTTAATTCCTTGGATGATTTGACTTCCCTATGCTTTTATAACTTACAATTTATTTGGGAATCCATCCATCGAATTATTGAAATATTTGATTAAATAAGACTCACAAGATTCTAAAGATGTATTACTCTCTATGGGTTACCTAATTTCTTTGGTTACCCTAATTATTTTGTGACCTTGTAGCATGAAGTTAAGTTGGGGGGAAATCCTTCTAACTTTGTGGTGCTAGGATGATTTCCAATCAGGATTCATTGATTATTTCATTGGTCCTTTTTAGAAAACTTCACCATGTGACATCTAAAAAATTCAAGGTATGTATTGTTATGTTGATTGACATTAGTATAATCATTGTAATCACATTCTTTTGTTTTTATCAAGTGTTTATTTATATTAATGACTCTACCTACTATTTGTATAAATGCATTACTCACTTAATGGTAGGGTTATTAATTAGATAAAATTTTCTTTACTATGCTTGATATGCTTGGTTTTGAGAATATGGTTACAGGTCTCTTGTTGTGGTTAGAAGATCTTCGTACCAATGCCAGTTGATGATGCTTCTCTACACAAGCATTGAAAAACATACTTTGTTAGCTTTGTTAACATTGTGTGGGCTTGCTATTTATCTAGTTTTGCTTGTGCTTGACTATTGGAGATCACAAGAATATTATGGCATAAGGTGTTCATTACCTTGAGATGAGATTTCCTTTCTTTGGTGATTTATCACATGGAGAAAAATATGTAACTTGGTCTTTGAGATTCATGATTATTTTGAGCTACACATCCAGAAAGACTTGGAAGACATTGCAGATCATCACACTCCTTCTTTGAGTTGTGTCTCCTCCTCTTTGAAGTTCTATGGCCACATTGGAGACTATCATTGGTGATCTAGCTTTGTCATTATCAGAGCACTATGTCATATGAGTATCATCATCCTTGTGAGTACTTCTTTCATCCAAGTATGCTAGTACGTGTTCCCAATCTCTACAAGGCACTTCTAAATTTAGCAGTGTGAGATACATAGATCAAGGTTGATTTGTGCGAGTGTTTCAATATTCCTAAGTTTGTGGAGATTACTCTTAGTCGTCATTTCAAGTTCATTAGGAAAATAAGTTTCAATAGTGCCTTCTGTGAGGTCATGGACAAAAATCAAAGCTTTGGATGGTATCATCATTCATCATCCATGTAAGGATTTCATTTCTTTGGTCATTCTATGTAGTTATTGAAAGAGAAAAAAAAATGAAAAATGGAAAAATGAAAAAAAGAAAAAGAAAAGCAATAAAAGATCCAACAATGAAAACCTTCGGGCGTTGTTGGCCAGTTAATATCTGAAAACTAGTTTCTGGTGGATATTAATTGTAAAATAAATTCTTAATGGTGAAAACTATTTTTACAGCACCATTAAGCGGTGAGTGATTGAAAACTGGCTTGCTAGCGGTCACTTGTCATTATCAAAAATTGAATAAATGAAAAAATAAAAAAATAAAAAGAGAAAAAAATAAAATAAAAAAATGCAATAATTGGTGTTCTTGGTTTTTCTGCTAATCATTATTTCAAGAACACTCAATGGATTTTGTGGTTCTTCCGTTCTTGGCACCTCCTGTTGCTCACTACTACAACTCTGCTCCTCTTCAGTGTGATCGTAAAATCTTTGATCCCCGATACTCTGAGTTGCCTGTTTAGTTGAGGTGTTATCAGTGGAATGTGCTACTTTTTATATGATCTATACTAGTTCATGATGGTGGCCCCTCCAAATTGTAGTTGTTCTCCTATTTTTCTGGTTCCTTCCAGTGGTATGATCTTCGGTGATTTTAGTCAGATGGTGGTCTTCTGTGGTGTTGCATTTTTGGATACCTCTCTTCGTTTCTTCTTGATGACTCATCCATTTTGGTGGTCCTGGTTGCTAAGCTACTCTATGTTCCCACTTTGGTCTCTCTCCACATGCACATTGGTAAAACAATCAATTTTATTTTTCCTTATTTTATCTCTTAACATTATTTGTATTACTTATTATGTTGATCAATATGCAACATCCCTCCCTATCCTCTCCTTGTTTCCCATGGACGGTCAACCCTTAAGTTGGGGGGAGGAATATCATCCTATTATCTTCCATTCATCACCCTTACAAATTCCATCACATTATCCATTATATCTATTATATAATAGCCTTTGTTTTGTCTCTTATGTTTCCCACTTCACCCATTTAAACCTCTCTTGTGCAAATTGGGATAATTTCTCCTATATGTAACCATTTGTACCATGATGCAATAAAAATGAAAAGAAAAAGAAAATAGAGAAATACCTTATGAAAATCTGAAAGAGATATCCCTATTAAAGAAGAAAAAAATAAGAAATCTTGTCATGTGAAGAAAGAAAGGGATTTGTGTTTATAAGTTATCATGGTTCAAGGTGGAGACAAAGCCAAAATCCATTAACCTAAAGTGTTTCCAGTTAAGACAAAAGACCTCCTGATCATAATGATTGCACGAGGATGTGCAATAAGCTAAGTTGGGGGGAATGATGAGAGCCAAGTACAACCTATTTAATGCCATATTTTAATCCATTTCATGCACTTTCATACTCACTACTCTATTCTATTTCCATTCCATTCTTACCATTTTTACGTTGCATATAGTTTAATATAATTAAGTAGTATATAATATTGTTTTGGGATTAAAATATGGAAACTACATTAATTGATTTCTTTTACTAATATTTATAATTGAAGCATGTTCACTAATGGGTGCAGATGTTCCTGTCACCTATTTCATACTTTCTTCCTGTCGCCTGACAGAGAAGACTATAACTTCCTGTAGCCCTTTCACCAATCTAAAGCTTCATCAACTTGTGAATATCTCATACATAAGGAAGATCAGCAAGGAATGATGAGCTAATGAATGGATCAACCGATTAGTATCCTATCCAATGAATGGAGGAGCAGGAAGTTTGGAGCTCACCGATCCACATGTTGTTTTCCATACCCGAGATTAGACACATTTAATGAAAACCCATCGAATGCCATTTACTCTAATTATTCTGAATGTGTGAGGAAGTTGAGTGCTAGCAAACATATATGATGTCTCACATGGACCAAATTCCATTGTGCAGTAACCATTTCAAACCATGAATCAGCAACCACAGATAATACAGTTTTGTTGGAACGATCAAAACAATTTCCTATTCTTGGCATTATTTGTATGGTGATGGAGGACTTCATACGTGGCAGAAACCTTGGCTCGTAACTAACCATTATCATTGCTAAGTAAGGAGCTGAACCTACCATCGTTCAAAAATGGTGGATGAAGACAATATTGTTCTGAACCGATACAACAAAGTTATCTATTCTTTGCAAGTCACATATTTCTGTTATAGATTGTTCTATGTAATAGCCATTCTTTAGATGGCATGAATAATAGAGTTGTTAATAAGTGGTTAAGCCTGCTACATCTATATAAGCAGCAAGAGACAGAAGGAGGATATAGATATATAGAACATTTTCTGCAGATTAGAATATAGTTCTCGGCAGAAAGAAGACCGTGTAACACAAATTTGAACATCAGTATTGTGAAGTAAATGAGAATATTTGGTTTTGCATGATCACAGCGTAGAAATAGCATTTTCTCTATCCACCGTGCAAGCCAGGAGCAAGGGCCCACTCCATGGTGAAACACGGTGATGTATTTCATTAGTGTGTGTTTTTAGATTTTCACTTCTAGTCTATCTGGTGTATTCAACATTCATGTTTCTGTTTGATTTCTAGATTAGTTAATTTAGATTTTTAGGTAAGTTTATTCAGAGTTGGTATTTATATTTGTATAAATATTAATGCGACTATTATCTATTTTATAAATTGTTGCTTTTATTATTTTTATAGATTAATGATTATCTTTGTTGCTGTTGTTCCTGTCGCTAGGAAGTGACAGTTCATGTCGCTGGGATTTACTTGGCTTTTCATAGATTCAATTTCATGTGTTGTAGATGCACTCATAAACCCTCATTTCACAACTATCATCCCTTGATAGCATATTGCTCAGATGCCTTTCGCAAGCTTACACTCTCGGATTGACACGTATAGACCAGCCGAACTTCATCATAAAATTGTTAATTCTTTTGTTATTATTTGCCCCAGTGTTGGCCTATCAATAAGATGTTAGTATGAGTCAGTCATAGTTTGAATGTTTGATTGTCAATCTAGATTTAGATGATGGGTGATGATGAATTATCCTTCCTCTCTAAGTAGACTAAGGAAAATTGATTGTGGTTTGATATTTGTAAATGTTTGATTGACTTAGGATAATCCAAATGATAACTGATTTCCAAACTAATGTGATTGAACTTGATTTTTGTAGGTGGTGCTTAAGTCATTAGGTGTTCGTGGTTCATATCCCTTACCTAAGAGTATGATTGATGACTTGACTGCCTTTGATCAGAGACATGTCAGCCATTGTGGTCTATCTTTCCTTCTCACTCTACCTCAATTCTGAGTGAATTAGGGTTTGATTACTATTATGGCCAAGAGGTGGCACTTAGACCATAATACCTTCCATTTTCCTATGGGTGAGATGACGATCACCTCGAAGGATGTGTACTGTATCCATTGCTTTCCCACCATAGGAGAGCTAGTATATTATGATTTTATTTATGATGGTTTAGCATGTTAGTGGGTCTTCCAGGATCTGACCATTGGAGATGATCATATCTAATGGTTCCAATTTCACTCTTTTCTAGTGTTACCAACAGTGTTAGGTGCTCTCATCAGTGGGTTCCTTCTTCTAGATAGATGTGGTCATGGATTTGCATATGGATGGGGTCCTATTCTAGAGGACTTGATGGCACATCCCCAGTGTTTTGATTGGGGATCTTGTGTATTAGCTTAGTTGTATCATGAGCTACATACAGTCATTTATAGAGGATCTTCCATGCTCACTACATGAGTGATTCTATTACAATTTTGGACTTGGGAGCATATCCTAGTGACATAGCCTATCACAGGGTGACAATGAGATCCAAGTTGGCCATTCACCTAGATGTATGAGGGTATGGTGATTCAAAACCATATAGGTAAGTTGGATTATTGGCATCGTGTATCAACGATATGGATGTTGTGGTCTGGAGGCCATATATGGGATGTGAGGCTTGGCCTAAGGATGGCATTGAGTTGCCTTTCATGTTCTATCCCTGATGGATGATTGGGTGTTCGACCTATATCATTGAGAGATTTTTCTTCAGGAGAGTTCTACATCAGTATGGGCACACACAGGGTATGCCCCAGGGAGTGGCTATGTATGCTCAAGTCCAAGCGGAGAGATCTTTGTGGGGTCCTAGTGTGGATTACAGGATAGCTATCTGAGATATTTGAGACCTTAGGTACTTACCTTGGTCTATGAGAGAGAATATTATGGATGCTAGGATTACATATGAGTATGAACATTTGCTAGCTCATAACCCATTTATGAGGTTTACAGATCCTACTAAGAGAGTCCCAGGTATTGATGAGGTGTTAGATGGTGATGATGGTGATGTATGAGATGATGCAGATGATGCAGATGGTGGGAGGGGTGGGGGTAGGATTAGAGCATAGTGTAGATGATGGTGTCATCAGATAGTCAAAGTAGGTAGAGTACTTATTCTAGTGATTGTTGTTGTTCCTATCCTTCTTAGGGTTGATCAAGTTAGAGGTGGTGTAGATAGAGCACTCCATCAGGTTGTTGGGGATCTAGCTGTGAGACCAGGTCGGTGTAGGGCTAGGCCATAGTGAGAGGTTGATGCACAAGTTGTACAAGTTTTACTTGATCAGGCACAGGGTCCTCATGCTCATTAGGTGATACCTCCAGTTGTTCCACAGGCTTCCTCTTCTTAGGCACCTACTTCTACTTTGATGCCATCCTCTTCTTCACATCCATCTTCTTTGATTTTTGTTCCATCCTTATCAGATCCATCTTCTTCCATTCCTTCTTCTTCAATGCCTCCACCACAAACTTCTGCAGCATAGGCTCCTGCACCAACTTTAGCATCAGATGTTATATCTCTTCAATCTTAGATGTCAATGATGCAGCAACAAGTTACTCAACTGAGTTTGATGATACAGACCTTTATGGCTGCGATGAGTCAGCAGGGATTACAAGTAAGTTCGAGTTATCCTCTAGATAGTGTTCCTGGTCCTAATGGTGGAGATGGTACCAGTGGTTCAACCAATTGAGATATGATATGAGATATTCTTGATTATTTGATGATATACATGATCTCATTCCTTCATTGATATCGAGACATTGGACTCTATTGTATCATTTTTTATTTGTTCTATGTTGTTGATACTGATACTTTGATAGTTTGATGGACATTGATGTTTGGATACTACATTTATGATATTTTGATGGACTCTAATTTCCTATTTACTTCATGATGATGTTATAGACTTTGATACTCATTTTGATAGCTTTCACTATATATGATTTTATGATGTGTTGGATCTCCTTTTTAGGTGTTTTAGCATGATATGTGGATCTAGGTGGTTCTATCTCCTATATGCTTTGTTTTATGCTTCTTAGATGCAATTTTTGATAATATGTATGGACATGTTCTATTGATTCTTAAATGGTTATCTTATGTATGACAGAATATATGGATGAATGTAATGATGTGGATTCTAATGATTAATGCTTTGCTTTTGTGGATGCAATGATATATAAATGTTTTAGATGGTTGTAATGCATAATGTATATGAATGGCTTTATGAATGTAATGTGATGTAATGATTAATAGATAATGGATGTAATGTGATGTAATGATTATGATCCTCATGAATGCAATGGTAAATGCACTTAATGGATGTGAAATGAATGATTTCTTTTGTAAAAGAATGATGCATATTTAAATGAAATGGATCTAATGCCCTTAATGATTTTTAACATGCATGAATGAATGCCAAGTAATGCAATTTAATGGATTTAATATGATGAATGCAACCTAATGCCATTGATTCAAATGATTCTAGTGATAAAGATTAATGCAACTTAATGCAATGATTTTAAAATGATGACATGCAATGAACTTAATGGTTTAAATGATGAAAACACTTAAATGAATGTAAGATAAAGTGAATCTAATGAAGATGGTTTTAATGCAATGGTGATAAATGAACCTAACAAATGCAAGTGAACTAATGAAATGCACTTTGTTTTTTATTTTGGATTTACAGCACACTCAATCACATATAGTTTTTGATGATCCTTTGAATTTTGATTTGACCACACCCCCTTTTGTTTTGTCAATTTTCCCTCTTGCAATTATAAACTAAGAAAAGAAAAATACATTAAATGCATTTAATCTAAGATGTATGCAACTAACTATCATTATTCAAACATTTGGAGCTTATATTCATCCTTGAGCAATTTTTGGAATCCCAATTTAGTACTGTTGGTGTTTTTCCTTGCAGAACCAAACTTGAATCAATGTATGGGCTTGATTCTCAAAATAGGCACTCAAGTTTGACAAGAAAATAGTCCAATTGATGAGGATTGAAAGGAATCCTCCTTCTTTGAGCTCCACATCACTCAGGTGGGTATTGCCTTATCTACACACTCAAGACATCTCATGATAAACCATAGGCCTACAGATAGATTATTGTGGAATAGTCTTCAAACCCTTTTGGGTATCCTACACCCCAATGAAAATAATTCTTATGAAATAGCCCTATTTTCATAGAATGAGTCTGAAGGCTAGAGAGGACCTCCTACTACCACTACCAACATGAAAGGGAAAGGTATTTGATTTGAATAATTGATGTTGGGTTGAAAGGACCCCTGAGATACCCTAATTCTCTCATAGACCAATGCCTTATCCAATGGGAAATAGAGTCAAATACATCACTGCAACAAAGAGCTATGAAATAAGAAAACAATACATTCAAATATGTTGATGCCTTACACCAAACATACACCATTAATCAGGTCATACTTCAACAATCCACCTGTGTACCCAAATGTGTTATCACCTATTCAAAGGATATTAACTCTCCCCTTAGAAGAGACCTATAAATAGGCAATACATTAATCAACATCCACTGAAAGACAAGCATGAAATACCCTTGATATCCCAGCTCATACACATCTAAAAACTAACCTTAAACTCAGTTATCCCTATGAAGACAACTCTATTGCAGACACCTAGGAAATGCAAACAGAAAGATTAAACATCCTTGATGCTATAATCAACAAGTTCAAGATTCAAATGGAGACAAATCTGATACCAGTAAAAATGTATTGAAATCTTATACATAAGACAAATTGTTACAACTTCTTTATATTCTCTTAGCTAGAAAGGAAAGAGGGAACACCCTATATGCAGAGAAGAAGGAAGTATCTACAGGAAAAGAACCCTTCATGGAACTGAAAAAACTAGAAAACTTTCAAATTTTTAGAACCGTTCTAAATGATCTTGAAAATCCTTTTATAGGAACAAGGATTGCAATAAGCAAAGGATCATTTAGGGAAAAACTAGGTCTACAACAACCAAGTACAACAAGAAATAAAGAATGCAGGAAAACCCAAGAAACCCTAGAAAATCAGATCAAATCTGATGTACAAATGCATTAGTTTCATACTCAAGGTTAATTGTAGACACAAATTCAATCAATTTCTTACCGCAGGAAACAAAAATTAAATGCCAAAGTCAGCCTGCCAAAAAACTTGTGTGTACCAGTCATGGAAATCTGTGACAAAATTAAAACCCCAGCCACCTGAATCAAATCATAGTCCCTCTGCAATTACTCAGCATGGCACCCAGGATGGAAAAATCAAATCTGCATGGCCACCTATGTCTTACTCATCAAATTCCAACTGCAACTGACTGGGAAAATCAATTCTGAACCACCACTTTAAACCCTACAAGAAAACCCCACAGACACATTCAAATTCAAGCCACAACGGCTAAATGATTTCACTTTTAAAACCTGACCATCGATCTTATTTCTTTCCCAAAAAATTAGGCGGTTCACATCAATCTTATAACAATTAATTGGGCCCAAAAAATTCTTCACCACATCAGCAGTCAACAACCAATAAAAAATAAGCACCTTGTGTGTGTGAAAATTGTACCTGATCTGTAGACACAACACTTCAGTAAAACATTAGAGGTTAGCAAAAATCAAAATCGTGCAAAATTGAAATCTAATCTAACCAAGTGATTTACTGCCTTCTAGTAGGTGCGAGATCAATGTTCTCAGATTGCTATCGAGATCAGTGACCTAGACGACACCTAAATGAAGGATTTGAATGCAAAACTGATATGAAATATGAATGCAATTAATCTATTTTTTTGGTATTTTCTATGCAATAATAATGAAAAACTGATATGAATCTATGCTAATATGGAAATTGATCTAACAATGATATGAATCTATGCTAAATGATATGCAATGCTCAAAACTAGAAAGATCTCACAATAGCTTGGATTCACAAAGATGATTCTTCAGACTCCAATTCGACAGCGTGAGAATGCAAATTCATGGATGAATTATGAAGAGCTGAGCCTTGATTTTATAGAAATCCAGGGCTTTGGAGGTGCATGGAAGAAAGCCATAAATCACTCAGATTAACTCAGCTTGATTTTTGAGTTATCTGATAATAAAGATAATTTAATTCACAAAAACATGCAAATCATGCAAAAATAGCTTTTTAACTCAAATTAGAGTTTAGATCAGCTTTTCGAACTCCAAAAGGATGTTGAGTTCTAAAAAGTCAACACTTTGCATTGATTTTCTAATTTGGAGTTTAACTGTTGCTTTTGAATGTGCATAATAATTATGAATTAATAAATAAATAAAATGATTTATGCTCAACTTAACTAATTTTTGAAAATAAATAATTGATTTATGGGTTAATCAATTATTTAATCAAAATTTTATTAAAAACTATATTATTAAATAATGACAACTTGCTTTAATTAATTAAATAAAAATTTAATCAATTATTCATAGGATATTGGATTTATTGTCAAAATTAAATAATACAATTAATAATAGATAGAATTAAATTTAATTAAACAATTAAGTGGCAAATATTAAATCTAATTAATTAAATATGAAAATATTCAATTAATCAAACTTAGGATAAATGTGATTTATCACCAAATAATCATTAAATTAAAGATAACTAAGATAATTAGGAATATTGCTAGGAATATTCCCTGATGCAAAATTTAAGATAATCAATTAGGATTCGATGATGTGCAGATGTGCCTTTGGTTAGGACTTTGATGTTGATTTCATTCAATGTGTCGATGTAGGAGGTTAATGAACTTATAGCCCATTTTTGGGGTATTACATTTTGCCCCTCTTTGAATTGTTGTGTGAAGCGCAGTGGTTCAAAGATAGTCTATGTTTGATAGAGATATGAAACTGATTGAAATTGATATGATATTGATAGATTTGAAGATATTAGGTCCTGAATGACCAAAGATAATGTTCACTATAGCAGCGATGAACCGATGATTGTGAAAGAGTGTCAAAATGCCTGATTTTGAACCTTAGGATTGCAAAGAAGAGAGTGACCGGTTCTAGACTCGATTGTCTTAGCAGAACTAGCAGGTATCACATCCAAACCCTTCAGTTGCCGAAGAACCAAGGAAATAACACCGATGAACTGATGGTCGCAAAAATCCGATACAGATTACAAGATTAGGAGGATACCAAATTGATATGGATAGACGAATCTGATATGCCCCAAGTGATGATAGATTTGCCCCGAGCGATGAGGACTTTTGATGATTCAGCAACTAGACATGGTTGTTGTCTTGATTACTGAGGAAAGATTGATAGAATTTTTTACAGACTTGAATGATGTGCAATACCATGCCCCCTTCGGGATTAAAATTGAAATCTGACAAGAAAAGTCAGTGTTGATAGTTTAGAAGCATGTTAATTGATTTGAGAAGTGGTTATACACGTCTGAGAATGCATTCTGCATCATTTGGAGGTCCAAAAGACCAAGTTTGACTAGGTTAAACCATGAGTTGACCATAGTTGACCAACTTTGAAATTTTGATAGTTTGATGTAAGATAATTAGTTAAGTTGAAAAATGGATTTCTACTATGATTGAAGGTTGATTATGCAAGTAGTTAATAATATAAACAATCTCAGATTTGAATTTTGATCCCGAAAAAGGATTCTACTTGCTGTTTCATTGGAGGAACCTTCGTGTGAGATTCAGCTCTTGTTAGATTTGAAGATGCAAGTGGAGAATTGTTTAAGCATTGAAGTTCATTTAGCCATTGTGAGATCATGCAACATGCAAAATGAAATGCAACCTAAGACCTAGGACCTAGTCACTGATCATGTGTCGATTTGTTATCATCATTGAACTTTTAGGTAACCGAATAAATCAATATAATGCCCACTAGCTATGAAACCATAGACATATGAATATCAATTTGTATGTGCAAGTATCAATACAACACCCACTGGTCAACAACCATGGATATATGAATATTGATTTTATTTTCGGAATGTCAGATTAGATATAAGCACCAAGGCACAAACACCAGGATGACCTAAATATCATGTCCATTTTGATATAGCAATTTGTATAAGCATCAAAACATAAACGTCATGATGACCTAAATACACCTTGCATTGACAAACGCATCAAACAACCAAGAGATCATTCTAAATCCAATGTGAATTACCCGTAGTGACCCTTTATAGTTCACATCCTTAGGTAAGATCATGTTTCACAGTAGGAGAAAGAACTCACTCAAAAAGACAATAGTTAGATCAAACTTCCTTGAATTTTTTGGGTATCAATGGTCGAGGTACGCATGGCCATCCAATTCAAGATAGAGGCTCTTACAGTCAGACACCATTTCAATCCAGAATTTCCAAAG
The DNA here is from genome assembly GCA_027943335.1 of Chamaecyparis obtusa. Taxonomy (NCBI): domain Eukaryota; kingdom Viridiplantae; phylum Streptophyta; class Pinopsida; order Cupressales; family Cupressaceae; genus Chamaecyparis; species Chamaecyparis obtusa. The sequence continues at coordinate 4,199,448 of BSBK01000615.1, read as the reverse complement.
TTGTTAGATTTTCACATACAAGAAGAAAACAAAGAAAAGATTATGCCCCCAGTCATCGCTCTCTAAATCCTATAAAGGACATCATTGAAGAGCTCGAAGGGACACAATATGCAAAAATTTCAATGTGAATCAGTAAGCATACAAGGAGATAAAAGCATGTAAAAAAAGAATAGATTGTTTTCAGTTTGATGTTTGATGTTGATTGCGTTGTTGTAGATGCAAAATCCTTTCGAGAGACAAGACTGACTGACTGACTCACATGAAGCTTCAAAAGACTCTGACTAGATATGATACGTCTAGGATATACTGGAGACCATAGGATATGACATTGATTACCCCCAAGTGTTAAGCATTGATAGGATACAGATGCTATTGCTGATTGGTGTACAGACTGACTTATTGAAAACTGGAAATGCAAAAACAAACTGGGAGATATGTACAAACTAAAGCAAGACTAAAAGTTGGGAAAGACCAAGATCACACTGATAGATGGAGCATTTTGAAACAAGTGGTGCCCATTTGTCAGGTTTTCACCATCTTGGCAGAGATTCTATTTTTGCTACCAAGGCACCTGTTTCCAGGTTTTCACCAAGGAACCTTTTTTTCTTTTTCATTTTTTTTGTATTTTTCATTTTTTCAATTTTTTTGAATTTTTGATATTTTCTGATTTTTTTTGTTTTGTATTTTTTATTTTTTTTATTTTTTTTTATATTTTTGATATTTTCTTATTTTTTTGTGAATCATCAAGGTGCCTATTGCTAGGTTTTCACCAAAATGTTCATTTTTTCAGGACATTTTCCAATTTTTAAGATTTTTTCAAGAAATTTTACCATAGACTGAATGCTTTAGGCGTAGAATTTCTTCAGATGGAGAACGTTGATTGGTTCTTGGAGCTGTTCTCCTTCAATCATTGAGAGTTGATAGGCACTAGAGCCAAAAGTAGCGGTGATAACAAAGGGACCCAGCCATTTGGGTTTGAACTTCCCCTTGCGTTCTTGATGGGATTGATTTTTAGGATTTTCTCTCAAGACTAGATCGCCAACCTAAAATTCTCTGCGTTTGACTTTCTTGTTGTAGCCTCTAGACATTCTCTTCTAATATACTCTGAGATGATCATATGCTGCTTGTCTGCACTCATCTAGTAGTTCAAGTTCTTGCAACCTAGACACTATGTAGTCATCATCAGTTACTAGACCATGCATTCTGATTCTTAGTGATGGGATTTCAAACTCAATAGGTAGTACCACCTCAGACCCATAAACTAAAGCAAAAGGTGTAGCCCCAATAGGTGTTCTGATACTTTTTCTGTTACTTGTTCTGATATTGATTCTCATACTAGTTCTGATATTGGTTCTGATACTTGTTCTGATACTTTTTTTGATACTAGTTTTGATACTGATTCTGATACTGGTTCTGATACCTATTTTGATACTTGTGTAGATACTAGTTTTGATATTGATTCTGATAATTGTTCTAATACTTGGTTCTGATACTTGTTCTGATACTAGTTCTGATACTGGTTCTGATACTAGTTTTGAAACTTATTCTAATACTTGGTATACTTGATAGCATCTTTTTCCATTGCAAACTCCCAAGTAAGATCATATCATGCAGTCCCAATGTCTAGCAAGGTGGAGAACAAGAGGGATTAGCAAGTTGGTGGATGAGATGGAAGACAAGAGAATGAAGGAGAATGAAGGGAATAAATCCTCAAGGTAAAACTCCTCAAGAATACTCAAGCTAGGGAAAAATTGTCATGTAAAGCGCATTTGGACAAGCAATAAAAGGCTAGCATAAGATAAGTCACAAAAGTGTAATGCCAAAGAAGGAAAGGATGTAGTCCAAAGGAGTAGACATGTCAAGAGGCTTCATAGCACCGTGTTTTACTCTTTCTTTCTTTTTTTCTTAGATCAAGACCAAAGGGGAAAAGGATAGTGATAGGTGAAAATAAATAGAGGAAGATGGATATGAAGGCTAAACATGGAAGGAATGAAAGCAAGATCATCATAAGACAACTCACAAAATAGCCAAATGTTCATGTATAGGTCAACCTTGTCAAGATCAAAGAGAGAAGATGGAATGGATGAAATATGTAGAAGAACTACGCATGATGCCTGATTGCCAAGTTTTCATCATGGTACTTATCCAAGGCACCACAAAGGAGTGGTTTTCACCATAGGATGAATTTATTTCTCTTTACTTTTGCTACCAAGGTGCCTATTTCCAGGTTTTCACCAAGGCACATTTTCAATTTTTATATTTTTCTTTTAGGGAAGAAGGCAAGCTTTTTAGATAATGCTCCTTGAAAGGATAAACCATGATATGCCAAGGATTCAAAATTATATGCTCAAAGATGTTGATAGGGAAAGGAAGATGGAGGAGAAAAAGGAGGATAAGGTTTTATGTAAAGCAAGTGAAGTTGGAAGATAGGAGGAATAGGCAAGTGAGGAAAAATGATAGAAGGTAGAAGGATAATGATTGGAAGGATTGTGAAAGGGTAGATGGAAAGGAAGGCAAGATCAACATCAACACACACCTTGGAGGGTGGGGAGAGGATGGAGGAAATGTGAATGAAGGAATACGTGAAGGAATATGGCAAATGAATAGCAAAGGTTGAGGTTTAGGTGCATGAAATGGAAGAATATTTTTGGAAGAAGATGAAGTGGAAGTCTTTGGAAGCTTGAATGTCAATTTCACTTTTTGCTCAACACCAGACTCTTTCAAGAGAGACTTTGGAATCTATATAGTCATAGGCTTTTTATTTCCTTTTGATGATCTAGAGAGAATACCTTCAATGATGGATTTTGGAACCCATACTTGTCTTGTATTTTTTTTCTTAGATATCTCTTTTGACTTTATGTTTCCATGTTGATTAGAGGAGACATGGTGATCTTCTTTTTTTGATGGATTCTTGTATTGCTTCTTTTTCTTGTATTGAACATTCAAGTTACTTCCAAAAGACTTGGGACTTGTGGAAGAAGGAGGATATGACTAGTTTAGATGGGTGGGTGGATGAAAAGGATTCAAGGGTATGCATCTATGTTGATCTTGAGGAAAGATAGGAGATGGAGGTATGTAAGGACCCAAGATGGATGGAAAATTAGGAGAGTTAGGAGGGGAAAGTGAAGGGACATAAGGACCCAAGATGGAAGGAAGGTGTGAAGCCCTTATTAGTGGTGGAAGAGGTCCAAGGATGGATGTGGAAGATACAAAAGGATAATGAATAAGTTCATCAACATCTATATGACAACCAAGGATATCAGCATCTTTAGAGTGAGCATTAGAATTTTCAATAGAATCAAGTACATCTTGAATATGAGCACCTTCTTTGATAGGATTTTTCAAAGCTTGCAAAGACTTAGGAAGAGTAGAAAGTGGAAATGAATATGGAGTGGTAGAATAGGAAGATGGAAGACTTTGATCTTGACAAGGATCTTTGGATAGCATAAGCGCATAATTTTTCTCTTGATTTTCAATAGGCTTAACATTGGAAGGAACAACACCATTTTTAACAACCTTAATGGAAGTATCATCTTTGGAAAGTGCAAGTGTAGTAAGGTTATTTTGATTGTCAATAAGCTCAACAGTGTAAGCAGTAGCTTGATCTTGCTTAGGAGAAGACTTAAGACATGGTGGAATGCATGAAAAAAGATGTGCAGGATCAAAAGAACCATGAAGTAGATAAGAGACATTGGGAAAAGGAGTGGATGACATGGAGGGTTCTTGATCTTGCTCTTTCTTTATGTTCTTTTCTTCATTATTTTTAGAGTCCTCTTGACATGGAGCCACTTCTAAGGACAAGGAAGCATGTTGGGATTGTATAGATGACTTTGGAAGAGATGGTGGAGGACTAGCTGAAGTTGGGATTATAGTATATGAAGGCTTAGGCACTTTAGGTTTATCATTATTGAAAGTATTTGCAGCCAAGTGAAGGTTAGCTTGAGTTTCTTTAAGAGGTAGCCCTGGAGGATAACTATAGGGAACCGCATGAAAAGTATCAAGGTTTGTGTCGGATGAAGGTTCTATGAAAGATTTGAAAGACTCGAAAGCTTTAGGAAATGTACGGTTATTGGAGGAAGTAGGGGATGGAAGGGAACCATCATAAGACAAAGGTCCAACATTAACATGATCTTTCTTGATAGTGTAATCTTTATTTTCAGTCTGAGATTTCTTAGAGTAGAGATCCTTATAGTATTGATGTTTCAAATCAGCATGATACATTTTATATTCCTCAATAGAAGTAGATGTATCATCTAGATATTGTCCACAAAAGCCATCAAAGTCTCTTTCAAAATCAGAATCATATGGATCACCATCATGATCTATCTAATGTGAGGGCCCATTTGTAGTAAGTAGGAACACACGATGAGGAGGACTCTTAGGAACAGAGGTGTCATAGGTATCATTACATTGTCTATCATCATAGTCATCATAGTCTCCAAAGCTGGATGTGTCACTCTCCATGGAAGAGGTATCATAAAGGTTATCACATTGCTCAAATCCTATCCAGGGGCATGGTGACATGTACAATTTTTTATCAAATGGAAGAGTATAGAGATTCCATGGAGAACTCTTTAGATTCCTTTTCTTTCTTAAGATTGTTAATTTCAACTTGCATAGCTTGCAGCTGCTTCATCATAGTAGTGATTAGAGCTTCTTCCTCTTGTGTACTGATTCTTTGAGACATGCGTATTGATTCTCAAAGGCTACTGCTCTATTCTTGACATAGTGATTTGTTTGAAAGATTCTGGAGATAGGCTGAAAAGGCTAAATATCTGGCAATTTTGACAATTTTCTGAAAACTTTCAAAAATTTCCCAAATGACACTCTGCAGACTCATATGACAATGGTTATGCTATGAAAAGACAGTTGCAAAACTCATACGACAGTTGGGTAGCAATGAAATGATAGTTGAAAAACTCATACAATAGTTGGGTAGTAATGAAACGACAGTTGAAAATCTCATACAACAGTTGCAAGATTTTGACTTTGAGAATTTTCTGGCATGGAAACTCATACGACACTGGGTACCCAATCATATGACAAATGGGTTGTAATGAAATGAGACTTGGAAAAACTCGTATGACTTTTGACTTCTTGAAATGATTTTTGACTCCAGAAAGGATTTTACGTCAATTTTTGCAAAATTTTGAGTTTGCAGATTCGGATTGTTTGCAAATTTCAATGTCTAGATTTGAGGATTGTAACAGATTTGTCCATTTTCAATAACCAGATAGATAAACAAGCATGCAAAATAGCAAGCACGTGATTTCAAGCATGTCTGAAAATAATGAACAAGGGCAAAAGCAACCTTGCGCATGAACAATCAAGTGACTTATTTCTTCTAATCCTCAGAAGTGCTAATTGTGTATGTTCCAAAAATGTTTTGCAATAACACACATATACCCTATAAAATGAAAATTTGGCCTCGCTAGGGTTTTTAGTAATGGTTTGACTCTGCAACTTTTATGATCCAAAGGGGTGAACTCCAATCTCGACACACCAGGGTTTTGACATAGTCTAAGAACTTAATCTTTAGGAGTTGCTAGGGAGATTTGACAACCCAACAATGAACCATACCTATGGAAATTTCTTCCACAAGGACATTTATATAGTGGCTGTCACTACCATGGCGAAAATGGCTATTACCGCTTGAGGTTCCGTCAACACAGTTTGCCCTGTGAAGGGATTGTCTGCTACGGTTAACCCTCTCTAAAGGTGACTCACAATAGTATACCACAAGGGAACTTGGCTTTAGATCCAAGGTTTTTATGCCTCTTCACTTTTAACCCAAACAAAGCAAGCAAATTAATCCAACACGCTAAGAAAAAGTTTGTCTCACCAAGGTCTATGATATCAACCCCACGTGATCTATCAACCCCTCCGGAGAGAGAATGTATCAATCAATAAGGGAAGATGCACTAACCAATTTTGATTAACCAAAGCTCGTGATGTCTACCCCATGTGATCTATCAACCTCTCCTGGGAGAGAATGTATCAATCAATAAGAGAAGATGCAATAACCAAGTTGAATGTGAAACGCACTAAGTATCCTCCCTACCTACAAGGATTCTATCATCAAGAAGGATTTCACTGGGAATCCAATCTCTCAAGAATCATGAATAGTGTTCATAGGGCCTAATTACTATGTGAGCACAGATGTATATTTCCAAAAGCAAATCTACCCAAAAGTACCCAAAAAGCAAAAAGAGGAACACTTAACGCTTAAAGCAAATATGAGATGAGTCCACAAGGTGGAACACTTAACACCTCACACAAGTTGAAAATGAGTCCCCAACTTAGAAAACAAGTGAGTTCCTAAAAGCACAAAAGGATTGCCAAGTGGAACACTTAACACTTTTGTCCTATTGACCCATCCCCTTTATGGCACTGAGATTGCAACCACGGGGTGGAATGAGGGGCCGGCGGATTAGCGAGTCCAATAACCCAAGATAGCAATCAAGATCAATCACAAGTATTTGAGATTACTTAATGAAACCTTAAGGGGTCACAACCTAGTATCAATTATGCAAGTGTGTAAAACAAAAGCATGAAAATAATCACCCAAGCTAGACACACGAGAGATTTATTTTAAGTCCCAAATCAAAATATTATCAGCACAAGTGGAATACCTGAGATCCTCGCAATGCGCTTAGTAGATTTTTACCTGATTTTAGCAAACTTTATGCTTTTTTTCAATCAAAACCAGCAAGAGTCAATCAAAAATAGAGAATTCCAACTATTAAGATTAGTTGTTAGTCAAAATCTGAAAATCAAATCTGACAAACTGCCTACAAAAATGAAATGATAGTTAAAACCTAATGCCAAAACTTGTACAATAGTGGGTCTGTTACCAGATGATATTCTAAAACTTGTATGATAGTGGGTATGCTCCTAGATGATAGGCTAGAAACTCGTATGACACTGGGTGTCTGATGAAATGACAATCTAGCTTCCAAACGATAGTGGGTGCCTGATGAAATGATACTCGATCAACTATTGTACAATAGTGGGTATGATCCCAGATGACACTAGGTGTCCGATGAAATGACAGTCTGAAAAACTCATACAACACAGGGTGTTTGATGAAATGACAGTCCAGCTTCCAAACGACAGTGGGTGCTTGATGAAATGATACTCGGTCAACTGTCGTACGACAGTGGGTATGCTCCCAGATGACACTGGGTGTGTGATGAAATGACAGTCTGAAAAACTCATATGACACTGGGTGTCTGATGAAACAACAGTCCGAAAAACTCATATGATAATTCGAAAAACTTGTACAACACTCTACGGACTGAAATTAAAAATCGCGCTGTACAGACAATTTTGATAGAAAAAGTGCCAAAAAAAAATAATTTATTTTTTGTAGGCAAAAAAGAAACAAAAAATAACGTCCTACTGAGAATACCACCAGAACAGGTAGCAGTAGGGGAGTTCTGATAGAGAAATGATAGAAGATTGATAGAAATGAAGGGAAGCCCGTTTCGGGACCCCACGGTGGGCGCCAAAAATGTGTGTGTGAAAACTGTACCTGATCTGTAGACACAACACTTCAGTAAAACATTAGAGGTTAGCAAAAATCAAAATCGTGCAAAATTGAAATCTAATCTAACCAAGCAATTTACTGCCTTCTAGTAGGTGTGAGATCAATGTTCTCAGATTGCTATCGAGATCAGTGACCTAGACGACACCTAAATGAAGGATTTGAATGCAAAACTGATATGAAATATGAATGCAATTAATCTATTTTTTTGGTATTTTCTATGCAATAATAATGAAAAACTGATATGAATCTATGCTAATATGGAAATTGATCTAACAATGATATGAATCTATGCTAAATGATATGCAATGCTCAAAACTAGAAAGATCTCACAATAGCTTGGATTCGCAAAGATGATTCTTCAGACTCCAATTCGACAGCGTGAGAATGCAAATTCATGGATGAATTATGAAGAGCTGAGCCTTGATTTTATAGAAATCCAGGGCTTTGGAGGTGCATGGAAGAAAGCCATAAATCACTCAGATTAACTCAGCTTGATTTTTGAGTTATCTGATAATAAAGATAATTTAATTCACAAAAACATGCAAATCATGCAAAAATAGCTTTTTAACTCAAATTAGAGTTTAGATTAGCTTTTCGAACTCCAAAAGGATGTTGAGTTCTAAAAAGTCAACACTTTGCATTGATTTTCTAATTTGGAGTTTAACTGTTTCTTTTGAATGTGCATAATAATTATGAATTAATAAATAAATAAAGTGATTTATGCTCAACTTAACTAATTTTTGAAAATAAATAATTGATTTATGGGTTAATCAATTATTTAATCAAACTTTTATTAAAAACTATATTATTAAATAATGACAACTTGCTTTAATTAATTAAATAAAAATTTAATCAATTATTCATAGGATATTGGATTTATTGTCAAAATTAAATAATACAATTAATAATAGATAGAATTAAATTTAATTAAACAATTAAGTGGCAAATATTAAATCTAATTAATTAAATATGAAAATATTCAATTAATCAAACTTAGGATAAATGTGATTTATCGCCAAATAATCATTAAATTAAAGATAATTAAGATAATTAGGAATATTACTAGGAATATTCCCCGATGCAAAATTTAAGATAATCAATTAGGATTCGATGATGTACAGATGTGCCTTTGGTTAGGACTTTGATGTTGATTTTGTTTGATGTGTCGATGTAGGAGGTTAATGAACTTATAGCCCATTTTTGGGGTATTACACACCTTAGCACCGACTGGCACGCAGACCCACTGCCTACAAGCTCTTTAAATCAAACGGTGGTTGCATGATCACATGGCCTAGAAAGATTCCATGTGATCAAGTGACAAACCATAGATCTTGCCACACTATCATCTTCTTGAAAGATTCAGGCCCACTAACACATCTACCACATACTCCAACTTGACCAATCACAAACGCGCATATCAGCGCCCATTGGAAAAAGGTCCCACACTGACATCTCATCAACCAAGAAAGATCAATGGCTGTTGCTATACCACTAACCTTAAAAATCAATGAACTTGTCCCAACGGTATAATGAGAACCACATGATCTTGTGGACTTGCACGCACTTTATCTCCTTTAAAAATTGTGGACCCACCTGACAATTTCCAAGTCACTGCTCCTCGACCAATCAGAAGCCACCAACTATGAATACCTAGCAATGGACCCACTAACCCTCCACATGTCAGAGTCCAAATCGATGGTCATCGCATGATCGCAAAGGGGAAGAATATTCCTTGCAATCATGCGACAACCACAGGATCAAAAGGTGACTGACCACTTGACCCCACCCTGTCGCATAAGCCACTACATCGAATCACAAACTGCCATGTGCACAAAGAAAACCCCTTTCCAAATTCATCTACCATAATAAGGTCCTGTCAGCCACCACATCATCTTCTACCTTAACCAATAAAAAATGGCCATGTCAGCATGATCTGGCAGCAAAGGACCCACCTATCTATCATCCCATAGCGTGGAAAGATCAACGGTCATCACATGATCACAAGGCCTGGAAAGATTCCATGCGATCATGCACTGGCCATTAGATCAAAGGAATCTGAAAGCTGCCAGGCCCCAATGACAACTTGCTAGCTCACCACCCCGCAACTAATAACCAGCTGCCACCTCAGTAATAAATGATACCAAAGATGGGCCCGTCGGGACAGATGTCCACTTGTTGCATGTTCACAAAGGGGAAAAAGATTCCTTGCAAACATGTGACAACCACAAGTTTTCAAAGGGTTGAAGCATAGGAAAATTCATGCCAGGAGACTTAGGAACTTAGGAAATATTAAAGGGGGACCCCGGCATGAAACCTAACTGATCAACATGCGAAGGGATATAACATTTTAGCACATGGGTTATTTGGAATTTAAGTGATAGGAAAAGGTAATGCAAAATTAGAACAGGGCCACGGCAAGTTAGGGTTTTTCTTTCCAATGCTAGATATTTGAATTTTTTACAAGGGTTTCAAGCCAAGGACATGGAAAAATACTGCAGAGACTAGGGAAAAGGATAGACAGCCATGAAAATTTTAACAGGTGCTAACAAGTACAACCATCACTAGTTCAACCATGATGATATGAATACTTTTTGCACCTCTTTCATTTATTTCCCATCCTTTTTCTAGTATGAGTATCACTGATTGAAACCAATCATGAGAGTGTGAATACTGATTTTGTCAGATTCTATGTTGCAAGTGGATTTTGGTATTATGATATTGAACATTAAAATATCCAAGGTATTCTTTTGCGTAAACAAAAAAAGATCTTAGTTTTATCCTATGTACAAGTCCTTGATGATTCTTTGATGATCACATCCTTAGAAAAATAATACATTATTTAGAAATTCAATCTTAAGACATTCATTCAGAAATCAACTAAAATATCACGCTGCCATCTTAGCTTGTCTAGTTTAAAAAATTTCATCGATTTGCTAGAAAGACATGATTTCATCAATCAAGTCAACACTTGAAACAATTTTGCAATGTTTTTCAAATCCATATTTCAAGTGTAGTTCCATCCATTTCATACTTTTAATCCTAATAAAGATAAGGTCATGTAAGATCTCGGATCAAATTTTGCATTTGGTTCAAATTGGATTGGGATTGAAGATTTGATTAAGTGTTTCACTTGCATTTTTTATGAATTGATTCACTAATTGATTGAAGTTTTCTTTTGATGAATCCTTCCTCCTTTTGAGTATATTTCCCCCAATTTGATATGATTTCAAAGTTGGACTTAGGACAATTTGCAGATTAGGTGACCAAAATCTCTAGGTACTTGCAAATGCAACTGTGGGGTTTTATTATGCAATATATACAAATGCTGGCGAATGCAATATTTACAAGGTGATTGCTAGGTATGCGACTGACTTGGACTTTCAATGGTGCATGTTTAATAGGTTTTCACCAATTGAATGGATCTTTCTTTCTTTTTCTATTTTTAAAGCTTTTTCTCTTTTTTTGCTACCGAGGTGCCTATTTGCTAGGTTTTCACCAAGATATTTTTTCTCTTTTTTTTTTTTTTTTTTTTTTTCTCTTTTTTCAAAAAAAAATTCCCATATCATCAAGGTGCCTATTTGCTAGGTTTTCATGAAGACAACATCTTTTTGAGGATTGTATATGAATGTTTTTTCCTTTCTTCATGCTCAATTTTCCACTATTTTTGATCTTTTCTACTTTTCCAATTTGTTTGTTCTTTTTTGCTTTCAATGTTTTTGGTATTTTCAAGATCTCTTTTGACTATATACAATAAATAGGATGCTTTCCATCTAATTTTATGATACTCTTTATAGTCTTTCATCTATCTCATGTATAGAACCTTTTTAGGTGAATGCTATTGATAGGCTCCTGTAACTCTTCTCCATCATAATTAGCTAACTTATAGGTGTCTGTGCAAAAAGAGGAGGTGATAAAAAAAGGTCCTAACTAGTTTGCTTCCCATTTTCCTTTATTTTCCCTTTCTTCTTGGTTCTTGGGATTCTCTCACAAAACTAGGTCACCTATTTGAAATGTTCTTGACTTGATGTGCTTGTTATAAGTCCTTGACATTCTATTTTGATATACCTTTAAGTGATCAAATGCTTGTTGTTGTTTCTCATCTAGCAGTTCTAGTTCATGCAACCTAGTAACTATATAATCTTCCTCACTTATCAAACCATGAAGAGATACCCTTAAGGATGGAAGTTCTACCTCCAAAGGTAAAACTACTTCTATTCCAAAGACTAAGGAAAAGGGTGTAGCTCCTGTTGGCATTCTGATGCTTGTTCTATAAGCCCATAAGGTCAGGTTTATTTTTATGTGCCAATCTCTAGCTGAATTGTCTACCATTCTCTTCAATATCTTCAAGATGTTTTTATTCATTGCTTCGGCTTGTCCATTACCTTGGGGGTAATAGATTGAAGATGAGTGATGGATCATGTGGAACTTTGTACACAACTCTTTTAGGTCCTTGTTTTTTAAGTGCTTTGCATTATCCATTGTGATGGCATGAGGAACACCATATCTACATATTATGTGGTTTAAGATAAACAAGGATATCTTATTTCATGTTGCAGTTGATAAGGGTACAACTTCCACCCATTTAGTAAAGTACTATGTTGTCATGATGATGAATTTATGACCATTTGAGGATGGTGGATAAATCATTCCTATTAAACCTAGACCCCATTGATAAAATGGCCAAGGTGTTTTCATTGGATGAAGCTCTTGTGTGGGCACATGTATCAATTTTCCATGAAATTGAAACTTTCTACAAGTTTTGGCAAAGTGAAAAACGTCTTTCTCCATTGTAGGCCAAAAATATCCTATCCTAAGAAGTTTCTTAGCTAGGGTTAATCCATTTGAATGTGACCCACAAATTCCCTCATGGATTTCTCGCAAGGCTATGTTTCATTCCTCTTCCTCTAGACATCTAAGAAGCATTCTGTCTAGACTCTTTTGATACAATGTAATAGATATTAAGGTATACCGAGTGGCTTGGTGGATAAAACTTTTCTTTTGGTTCCTGGTTTGGTCCATGGGTAGGATTCGATCTTTTAAGTAGGTATAAATAGGTCCATACCAAGTTGATTCATGTGTTGTTAGCAAGAAAATGGTATGAGGATGGGTAGGGTCAAATGCGGGTTGTTCCACTTCTTCTACCAGGAATTCATATATGGCACTCTGATCTGGTATTTGTAGAAGTGATGCCAAAGTTTCCATTGCATTTGCTGCTTTATTCTTTTCTCTTGGCACTTTATCAAATGTAATAAGAGTGAAGTATTTCTTAAGATTTTCCACCATGTTTCTATAAGGAATCATCTTGTCATCTTTTTTTTGATATTCATCATTAATTTGATTAATGACTAGTTGTGAGTCTCCATAGACTTGTAGTTCTATCACCTTCCATTCCAATGCTAACTTTATGCCAATGACCAAGGCTTCATATTATTCTATGTTATTGGTACATGGAAATAACAATTTATATGACTTTGGAATTGTAGATCCTTGAGGAGTGATTAAGAGTATGCCTACTCCTAATCCATGTTGGGTGTATGAACCATCAAAATATAGTTTCCATGTTTTTTCCTCGACATTCATAATCTCAAAATCTAGGAATTCTACTTGAATTGGATGATCATCTTGTAGTGGTGATTCTTCTAATTGGTCAACAATGACTTTCCCTTTGATAGATTTGTGGTCTACATACTCAATGTCAAATTCACTCAACACTATGACCCATTTTGCTAGCCTTCCATTTAATGTTGTTTTGCTATGTAGATACTTCAAAGGATAAATCTTTGCAATGAGTTTTATCTTATGAGATAACATATAGTGGTGTAGTTTTTGGGAAGAAAAAACCACAGCCAAACATTCCCTTTCGATGAAGGTATAGTTCAAATCATATTTGACCAAATTTCTACTTATGTAATATATAGCCTTTTCTTTTCCTAATTCATCTTCTTGTGCCACAAATGCTCCTAATGAATGCTCGGTCGCTAAATATATAGTATCAAGGGTTTACCTCTTATAGGTGGCATCAAAGTTGGAGGATTCATGAGGTATTTCTTCAACATGTTGAAAGATTTTTCACACTTCTCATCCCATTTGAAAACTATATCTTTATGGAGAAGTTGGGTGAAGTTATGACATTTTTCTACCAGTTGGGATATAAATCTCCTAATGGATTGGATTCTTCCTTGTAGTGATCTCATTTGGCTTATGTTTCTAGGTGCTTCCATCTCCATGATGGCTTTGACTTTTGTGGGATCTACCTCTATTCCCTTCACTGATACAATGTAGCCTAGTAGCTTTCCTAATTAGACCCCAAATGCACACTTTTTTGGATTGAGCCTCACTTTGAATTACTCCAATCTTTCAAAAAATTTCTCTAGAATTGGTAGATGCTCCTCTCTTGAATAATATTTTTCTAATATGTCATCTACATAGTCCTCCATGAGCTTATGCATCATGTCATGGAATATAGTGGCCATTTCTCATTGATAGGTCACTCTAGTGTTCTTCAAACCAAAAAGCATAACATTCCAATAGAATTTACCCCATGTGCATGTAAATTTTGTTTTATCTTGATCCTCGGGTGCTATCTTTATCTGATTATAACCACTAAATCCATCCATAAGTGAAAACATGGAATGTCCCACTATTAGATCCACTATGGCGTCTATACTTGGTAGAGGAAAGTCATCCTTAGGGCATGCAAGATTTAGATCCCTAAAATCTATGCAAATTCTGATGGACTTGTATGCTTTTAACATTGGAACTATATTTGAAATCCATTGGGCATAATCAATGGCTCTTATAAACCCAACTTTTAGCAATTTTTCTAACTCCACTTTCACTAGCAAGGCTATGTGTGGGTACATCTTTCTTAACTTCTATTTGACTGGTTTGGCTCCTTCTTTGATATTCAAGTGATGCATAATTAGATTTGGATCCAATCCTAGCATATCGTCCTAAGACCAAGAAAAATTGATTTTCTTTTCCTTGAAAAATTTGATGAATTCTTTTCTTTCCTCACTAGATAAGGATGTCGCTAGGTGTATGATCTTCGGTTCTAATTCTGATCCAACACTTACCTTCTCTATAGGTTCGATCAAGATAGGAGATCTTTCTTCATAGTACTCGGGTAAAGTATCCAAACTCCCTTCCTTATGTGCCTCAATTGCATTTTCACCTTTGGAGTCATTCTTTTTTTCTTTCTCTTTTTGATCTAATGCTACCACAACATGGTTTTCAACACTAAATTCTTTTCCTTTTTTACTTTTTTTGTTTTTTTCATTTTTTATTGAATTAGGAGTTTGGATACCTTCCTTTTCTTCTTCTTCTTCATATTCTATGGTAGAAGATGGTTCAATCGCATTGAGGTATTGGGACACCAAGTTGTTATTCAAAAAGGTTGGAAGGATAGTTGGTTCAATGGAATCCCATTCAATTAATTCTAGGTATATGAGAGTTAAGGGATCGGTTCGATGGGATTTAGGGATAAGACCTCATTTGATGGTTCAAACATTGTATCATTCAAGTCTATGACATGTTCCTTTTCTAGATGTTCTAAAGAACTAGGGTCAAAGTCTTCCTCACTAGACTCCTCTAAGGTTTCTATTGGATAAAAATCTTGGGGATTAAACCTAACATTTGAGTCTTCTATATTAGGTCTCCATGATGGTACATAGGGTTCTCCTACCCATTGATTTACTTCAATTTCTTGAATTTGAATATTTTCTAATACCACTTGACTTGAACTAGAGGCTTGATTATGATTTGGTTCTATTATTTGGTCCTTTTCTTTGCTAGAAGTGTAGGTATAAATGACATCTACCTCCTTATCTTGGCATGACTCACTTGATAATGAGTCCCATTCCAAATTTTTATAATCTTCATCACTATGTGATTCTAATTGCAATAATTGATTATAGACTTTAGGATAGTTATTTTGTGTGTACCCTTGTTCTAAGTACCCTAATCTTGTCTTCTCTTTGCTATCCCTCCATGTCATTTCGATGGGTTCAATGAGTCCTTCATTCCTTGTGCCCAAAGGTCCTTGGCCTTTGTATCCCATTTTTTGCATGATTTGAAATCCTTTCCCATATTGATGTGTGGGAATGCTGATATTTTGGATACATTTTTCTTAGCCATTCGACTCCTCATCTTTATAAAGCCAATTAAGAATTTCATTATCATCTTCATCCATGGATGAAGAAGTATTTTCTCTCACAAAATGATCATTATATATATGGAGTAGATTGGATGGCCTTCCATATGACTTGGGAGATAACGTCAAATCCATCATGGATAAGGAATATTCCCCTATGCCTTTTTGCTTGATTTTACATTGTTTTTCAAAGTTTTTCATCATTTGGTCCATCTTTTGGTAATGGTCATCTTTGGTGTAAATTTGGATGGCTTTATCTTTATCTTCTTTTTTCTTCTCATGAGTATTCTCCTCATTAACCTTTTCCTTGCCCTTTGTCGATGTAGCTAGGTTAGTGGGTCTTTGGATGTCTTCAAAAATAGTTTCTCTTTCCATCTTTTCCTTTCCTTTTAATAATGGAAGATCCTTAGAACTTTTCCCTTGCTCTATTTGTTTAGGTATAGACCCTTTTGCATTATGCAGGACTAAAGATTCATTGATAGGCTTCATTTTATTACAATATTGGAAGGGATTTGAGTCTCCACTTACCATGATCTCTTGACCTAGATAAAGAAATTTTAAACATTGGTGGTAAGTAGAAGGCACGACCTATATTTCATGAATCGATGGCCTCCCTAATAAGATATTGTAGGTCAACTTTAGATCTAAAACTTGACAAATGGTCTCTTTTTGCATGGGACCAACTCTGATGGGAAGTACTATGACTCCTTTAGACACTCTTTCTTCATCATCGTAGGCTTTGATGGTTACTTTCTTCTTTGGGTCAATAGCCTCCTTAGAAAATCCTAGGGCTTTTAAAAATTTTAGGGTACAAATATTTAGGTTGGCTCCTCCATCAATAAGAACTCTTTTCACTCTATGCTTGTGAATAAGGACCTCTATATGCACAGGTAAATTCTGTGGGTGGTTTAGAAAAATGTCATCTTTTTTGGAAAAATATAAGCAATGAGGAGAAATGAGATGTCCCACCATATTTTGAAACTTGTCTGCATCTAGGTTTAGAGGCACATTGGTTTCTACTAAAGCTTTCTCTAGAATTTCCTTGTGAGTAGGCGATAATTTGAGCAATTCTAGGATTGAAATTTTAGTGGGAGTTCTTTGTATTTGATCAACCAAGTTCTATTTCTTTGATGATGAAGATGTATTTTGGTTGGGTATAACTATTCTTGGAGCATTTCTAGGTAGGGTGATTTTAGAAGCTTTCCCCCTAGTGACAACATTAGATGATGCTTCTCTTGGTTTCTCCTTTACCATGATAACATTTATGGTATTGTCCTCTTCACTTAGAGTATTGATGATGTTATCATAGGTATGAGAAAATTTCACTTTCTCATTACCTCTCTTTTTTATTTTTATTGGCATTAGATGACTCACCCTTTTCATGGTTTAGAAAGGGGTTTTTTAATGTCGTATGATCCTCATTGTTTTGAGGCCCTTCAATTTTGATAGTTCCATCATCTATTAGGTCTTGCACTAAGTGTTTTAACTTCATACATTCATTGGTTTTGTGACCCTTATTTCAATGATACTCACAATGATGGGAATCATTCCACCAATTAGGTTTAATTTGAGGTTCATAAGGTCTTAAATTAGGTAAAGTGATAATCTTATTAGCAACCAAGGTTCTTAATGCATTCTCCAAGGGTTCACCTAGAAAGGTGAATTTTCTCTTTTGATACGTAGAGAAAAAGGGTTTGGGCTTATTTCCATTGGCATTATTAAAAGGATTATTATTAGAATTGTTGGAATTATTGGAATTATTGTAATTGAAAGGAGCTTTATTCATTTGATTTACATTGTTTGAAGAATTAGCTCCACTTGATAAGTTAAAAGGGGTTGCCTTCAAGTTGTGGGCCTCCACAACTCCATCGTTCACAAGATTTTTGTTATTATTTTTCAACCATAGCTTAGGTTTATCCTTGTGATTTTTGGCCCCTCAATTATTAACATAATTAGATACATAATGGTTATTGTTGTTTTTGGTATTGGATTTATTGTCTTTGAACAATTTTATCTCTCCTCTCTTTACCAATACGTCTTCAATCTTGATCCCATTTTTGATAAGTTTTTCAAATGTTGGGGGACATTGAAGTTGAAGTTGATAATTCATCTCCATGGTCAAGTTTTTTGTAAATATTTCCATCTTCTCCTTCTCGGGGATACTTCGTGGATACCTTGTGAAAATGGTCCTCCACATTTGTAGGAATCCTAAGAAGGATTCACCATCTTTCTATTTGGTATCACACAATTTGATCATTGTGATTTCATGCTTGATATTATAGGATTAGTGGGTTACAAACTTAGAGGCCAATTCCCCAAAAGTATTTATTCCTTGTGGGAGCTTAGAGAACTATTTCATGGCAAGACCTCCTAAACTCATAGGAAAAAGTCTCATTAGGTATGTAGTGTTGTGCATGAACTCAATACTTAAGGCACAAAACTTTCATAGATGATCATGTGGGTCTATTTTACCCATATACTTATCATGTTTAGGAAAAATGGTATTGAAAGGAAAAAGTGCCATGACCAAGATTTTGTCGAAGGGGAATGGGAACAAGGCCTCAATAGAAAATGGCTTAGGTTCAGCGACATTTTTTATTAAATATATTTTTTCTTAAAACATTTTCAATTGTTTGGTCATAGCACTCATGGGGTTATCTTCTTCTTGATTCTTCTTAAGTTTTTCTATATCGTAGTCATGTGGGAGCTTTACACCCTCTTGGGCTAGGTTTAGGAAAATTTTCTCCCTATCCCTATCTATCAATTTATCCATCACTTCAAGAAAATTGTTATCTTGAGCCACTCTATTTGCCCTTTCTTCAAGGGTCTCTTTAGGTTCTTGGTTTGTGTTGTTGGTATTATCATTGTTTCCTCCTTGGTTTTAATCATGAAATGCGGAATTTTGATCCATTGATTCAAATCTTTCCTCAAATAAATTTGGGAGAATATCCCCTTGATCTTGATTATTTCAAAGACTTTGATATTCAAATTTAGATACCTCTTTGGCTATACAAGTGTCTTCTTCTTGTAAGGATAACTTGAGTTTGTGATAACGCGTGAAAACTTGTATCCAACAAGGTTTGATTCTAATTGATCCTTTGATTTGATAATTACTGATTTTAATTGAAGAGATTAAAAATGTAAGATGAGCTTTCAATGGATATCTCTTCCACTTGTTTTATGTATTTCCAAACATAACAATCATGCATACAATTGTTTCTTTTTACCCACTACACAATAAGTGTTTGATTTTGAAAGTACATTATCACAGTTTTTGCACAAAAAGACACTTCAAGCAATCTACCTAGCTCAAGATTGGTTCATAAACATGGCTCTATAAGGTAGTCTTTGCTAAGTTAACAAGGTTTTAATCAATATTCTGTTCAAAATGGATATTAAACTTTCATCCTCCAAGTATATTAAGAGGCTTCCCACCATTGGTATGTCATAGTTTTGCACAATCCCAAAGGACTACTTGGGGAAGTTCAAAAATTTAACACCCTTTTGTCACACACCCCATTAAGGATGCATGCATTTTTTTAATAGTGGGTTGGATGATCATGGAAAAGGTGATTGTATCCCACTTTAGGTTGTCCCTCTCACTGGCCCTTTTAAGGAAAATCTTGAGAGGTGAGCCCAACTAATGATCTAGCATGTTCATGTAAAAGAAAGAAAGTGGAATGAAGAAATATTTTGTGGGAGTTTGATTCACCAAAAAGGTGAAGAGCATATCCCTATCTACTTCTCAATCCCCAAACATAATTAACAATGTTCAATTTCTATCCCACTAACTAGTGAGAATCGAGTATTGCTACTCTTTTCTACAAACAAAGGGTTTTGTTTGATTATGTGCTTGATTTCCTTAACCTTTATTTTAATCAAGAAACTTTGACATTTTTGGAATTTTGATTCGCTAAAAGAAGTGAAGAGTATAGGCCTAATATCAAAATTTCTCAAACAATAATAGATTGTTTTTAATTACTAGATTTTTCAAAACAACAAATCCACAATTTAAGTAAAAAAAATGACTAAGTTTAGGCTTACCTTTTCCTTGTAGCTAGCAAAGGCTAGGGGTATTTTTTATTGATTTTCATTTTTAATCCTTACTTTGGCAATCATTCCTTTCCAATGTTCTTTTCCTCCAACAAGTTAGTCAACAAAACCATCCACAATGAAGAAAACAAAAGGAAATTGAAGAAACAAATATACAATTGAACTTTAAGCCTTATTTGTCAAATTTAAGAAAAACTTGATTAAGGTGAATAAATCCAATTCAATGAACAAATTTTGCCTTATATATTTCTACAAGTTTGATGTAATGATCATATACCTTTCCTTCTTATTGAGAATCCTCAAGAACAAGCTTAATGTGAGCAATGTTCTCCTTTTTTATCTTCCTTGTCAAAGCTTTGCCTTCTTGATTGAATCTTCTCTCTAGTTTTTTTACTCTTTTATGTTCGGACATCTTGCAGAGATAAAGAAAACATTTTCTGACAATTATATTCTATTTATTTTCTAATTAAGCAAAAGTGCTATTGAATCTTTTGAAAGTGCTCTTTAAATGCTCAAAAGCACTAGAGATAGAATTAAAAGCACTAAGGAAAATAGTAAAAGCACAGAAAAAGAGAGTAAAAGCACTAAAATCATGTGTAAAGGCATCAAAAAATGATCAAATATGCTGGAGATTCAGTCAAATGCATTGGCTAGTCAGGGAATAAGTGCTAATAGAAATTTAGACAAAAGCCAGAAAGAATCAAAAGTGTTGTTTCTCTATGCAAAGGCACACAACTTTGTCGTGGAAGTGTTGTTACAGTGCTCAGAAGCATTGTTTAACTTTTCAAATGTATTGTTTAAAGTCTCAGAAGTGTTGTTTCACCTGCAAAATAGAGAGCTTAACATGCAAAAATTTGAACAAACATGGAATTTATGGATTTTTATAAAGTGAAGCCTAATGCCCCATGGTGGGCGCCATTTTATGTACTATAATTTGTACCTTCATAGGGTTAGTATTGACAATAATTGAATAAAATAACTAAATTAACCACAAAGGAAGAGCTATTTTAACAAATAAAGATAATGAAGCACTCTTTTGATCTCTAACTAGGGATGTTAATGGTGAAGCTCTCAACAAGCCTCCATTAATGATAGTCCTAGAATGAGAAAATATGATAAAGCAAGCTAAAATAGTTCAATTCCAAATTGAAATGCTAATTAACTTCTAAATTTTCCTTTCTAGCTATAATTCTCAAGCGGTTAGATGCAATTCTCAAATTTGTGGATGATTTATGAGTAATTTATGCCTTGATTATATAGGATTTGGCAAGGGTAGGGGGTGTAGTTGAGTTTATCATGATTAGGCTTGAGTTGAGTCTTTGGTTCCACCCTTTGAAGACAATTTAAATATTGTGTCCTCAAAGTTTGGGACAAGAAGACAAGGTGAGTGGACAAGATGTTCTTTTCAATTGAGTGATTGAGATTCATTTTGGCTTGATCCATGTGAGCTTATTTCCTTAAATCCTATTGGTTGAGGCTTTTTCCACCCATGTGGTGTTGAGAGAAATTAGGATTTAATCAATTGATTTTAATTCATTTATTTAGCCAAGTGTACCCCTTGAATGGGTTGATTTGATTTAATTCCAAACTATACAATTAATTGGATTAATTGCACATTGATTTGATTTAACCTGATTAAAATACTCTTTATTTTGATGTAAATTGAATTAAATCTTAGTATTGACAATAATTGAATAAAATAACTAAATTAACCACAAAGGAAGAGCTATTTTAACAAATAAAGACAATGAAACACTCTATGGATCTCTAACTAGGGATGTTAATGGTGAAGCTCTTAGCAAGCCTCCATTAATGACAGTCCTAGAATGAGAAAATATGATAAAGCAAGCTAAAATAGTTCAATTCCAAATTGAAATGCTAATTAACTTCTAAATTTTCCTTTCTAGCTATAATTCTCAAGAGGTTAGATGCAATTCTCAAATTTGTGGATGATTTATGAGTGATTTATGCCTTTCTTATATAGGATTTGGCAAGGGTAGGGGGTGTAGTTGAGTTGATCATGATTAGGCTTGAGTTGAATCTTTGGTTCCACCCTTTGAAGACAATTTAACTATTGTGTCTGCAAAGCTTGGGACAAGAAGACAAGATGTTCTTTTCAATTGATTGATTGAGATTCATTTTGGCTTGATCCATGTGATCTTCTTTCCTTAAATCCTATTGGTTGAGGCTTTTTCCTCCCATGTGGTGTTGAGAGAAATTAAGATTTAATCAATTAATTTTAATTCATTCATTCAACCAAGTGTACCCCTTGAATGGGTTGATTTGATTTAATTCCAAACTATACAATTAATTGGATTAATTGCTTATTGATTTGATTTAACTTGATTAAAATACTCTTGATTTTGATGTAAATTAAATTAAACCTTGATTTTAATTTTGATTGGCTAAATGCTTGTTTTGATTCAATTGTTTATATTTTGCCTTGATTTGCCTTGATTAATCACATGAATGATACTGTCCACTTTTTGGTGATTACAGGATGATAAAAATTGATGACTTTGAATTACATGCTTATACTGATGTTGATTGGGCAGGGAACATTGATGACAGCAAAAGTACTAGTGGAGGTGCATTTTTCCTTGGGAAAAAGTTGGCTTCATGGTTAAGTAAAAAGAAAGATTGTATAGCTCAATCTATTGTTGAATCTGAGTATGTTGTTGTTGTTATTAATTGCACTCAATTTTTAGGATGAAACAAATATTGAAAGCTATTGGAATAAATTTTGTTGAACCTGTGGTTATTCATTGTGACAACACCAGTATAGTAAATATGTCAAAGAATCCTATGATGCATTCTAAAACTAAGCATATTTCTATTAAGTATCAGTTCTTTAGAGACAGAGTAGCAGAGAAAGAAATAAGATTGGAATACAATAGCACAAAAGAATAGCTAGCAGACATCTTTACAAAGTCATTACCAAAAGATTCCTTTGATTATCTCAGAGGTATGCTTGGGGTGTAGGCCCCTCCTAGTGTGAATTAAATGATGTAGGGATGCATTAGTCTAGAGATTTTCATAGCTCCATCATATTATAGACTTGATGTATGGATCTACTCCTCAGGGGGAGTGATCGTTGGAGACTTACAACATACATTTGGGTGATTTAGCACCTATTTGATAAATAAAGTTGATGACTTATGGTACTCTTTGCCATTGTTGTCAAAGGGGGAGAGTTACTATGATAAAATCCCTAAAGGAGAGAGATACTATATGAGGAAGAATTCACTTGTTGGGTTGATGGATTTTCCCATATGTTGGCATCAATGCCAAAGGAGGAGATTTTTGGATATTGTTGATGCATTTAATATATTAAATCATTACACAACATCACTATTGGAATTGGTTACTAATGTTGTTGTCATTCATGTCACTGATGTCAACATATGTTTCTATGAAGAAAATAGACTAGTTATTATAGTGTATGGATGATTCACAATGTGAGAACACAATTGTGTATGCAGGAAGGTGCTTTGATCTTATATCTAATATTGCATGATGTAATATTTCATATTGGTTGAGTTATAGAATATTTGGTGAAGAATGGTTACTGGACCATGACAGTGGAAGTTGACAGAGTTAGTCTCTGAGTTTTGAGTGTATCTTGCAAGCAATGTGGATCTAGTGTATGCAAACTTAAGTGATGTTAGATAACACACTAAGGAATGTTCATTGATCTTAGCAAGTCTTGGGAAGCTTGATGATGTCATCAGTGGCGTGTGTTCTGGAGGAGAACTAATTGGGGCTGACTTCATAATTGTAGCATTTATTATGAATAGCGAACATGGATTTCAGATGTCAGACCTTAATTGATGAAATATAATTGTAGTATACTTGTTGTAGATACTGTGTGTATCTTAGCAAGAGGTTATGTAATTATTTGTATATTAGGAAAGCCTAATTGGCCAACTTGATCATTTATTTGTAATAGGCTATATATGTAAGATCTTTTCTTTTGAAAAGGCATGTAAGTATGGAAGTGAAATGTAAAAGAGGATTGTGGAAGATTTGAGCTTGTATCCGCTGAATGTAGAGAAGAGGATATTTTATACTTCATTAGAACTGATCAAGAAAAGATAGTTTCTATCAAATAGTTCACAAGGATTGTGTATTTCCTCATATACACTTGTGTTGTGAATAGTGAGTTCTGAAGGTGGACATAACCTTCTTTGGGTAGTGAGCCTACCCTTTTATTTGACTCCTAACAGGGTCTGTCCTTTAACAAGGACTATGTATTGTAATTTTTTAATCAACTCCTAACAAGGCTAGATCTTCTAACAATGATATAATACTCTCAATATATTATTTGTGGGTGCTAATTCCCACTAGGGTTTTACCTTTAACAAGGTTTCCTCGACAATAAAATATTATGTTATTGTGTTTGCATTTACTGCGTTATCATTTAAGTTAGTGTTGAAGCTATTCAAAGTTTAATATTTTTTCCTACAACTAATTCACCCCCCCTCTTACTTGTATTCATGGACTGTTATTCCTAACAAATTTTAGCAAACTGGTAGACAGATAAGTCAATAATATGGTAGCGGTTGTGGCATTCAAAGAAATAAGAGGTGTGGTCACATATATAGTATCAACATGGTTATATTAAAGTGTGGTTCTACCCACAACTCATATTTTTATCAGTGATAGACATTGACACAGTCATTCAAATAGGTAAGAATACTTATTGTTCTTGAGCGTAAGCTAAAAGATGTTATATCGGTAAGCAATATTATGATTTTCATGCTACTTAGTATTATGATGATGTGTAAAAATGGTGGTAGAATTGATGAAGAGTTAATTATGGATTTGAGGATATTATTTTGGGAAGATCTAAGGCTATGCATGATAAAGTCAAAACATTTTTGACTACTTTGGAGAAATATAATGCAGATCTTATTATAAGCCTACGCGATCATAAGAAATTTTGTTTTACATTAAGGTTATCACTTTGGAGATAAAATATTTAATTCTCATAAAGTTGATGCTAAAAATGTATATATGTGGTACTTCTCATATTGAAGATGTTGTTAAGATGTTAATTTATTATATTTTTATGTTATGTGTTGAGATATTTTTGTGAAGGATGCGATCTTTGATTATGAAATCAATTAGGGTTGTGATCACTAATCTAATAGAGTCAAATTGGTGAGAATTTATAGAGAGCAAGAAATAAATTGGATCTATCAACCAGTTAGTGCTACATTCAGATCTCTCAACTTGTTGTTCCCTAGCAGTTATATTAAGAAAACCCCTTAACCAGGTGAATTTTAACAGGTTCCTGTTGTAAATACCTTAACCGAGTTTTGAAATCCTCTAACAAAGTAGATCTTAATAGATTTGATTGTACTTATAACAAGGTACTAATCACTCCAAACATGGTGAACCCTCATAAAAGGGTAATTGTAAGCTCCTAATAAGGCACACTCATTTATTGCAGTAGTGGGCTTGTGGGTGTCATCCCCACCATATTTTTTCCCTCTAACCAAGGGTTTCCATAAAAAATCATTTTTTCATGTGTAATGATTGTGTGGATTTCTAAGATTGCTATCTTTTATTTGTTTACTTCAATTATATGCTTTACTATTTGGAATGTATTAGTAAAGTTAATCAGATCAGTTGTTGAATTGGTTTCAAATTTTTTTGCACTGATTCACCCCCCTCTCAGTGCCTAATAAATCTAACATCATGTTAGTTTCATTATTAGATTCAGTGTTTTTTGTAGATTAATGAGTCTAATCATAACTAGATTTAGATTATTGAATGAAATCATTGCATCTTAATCTCTCATGAATCTTTCATTATGGGTCTAATCATTGATCTCACACTACTAACTGAGAGAATCTCTACATAGATCATACTCACTTCACATAGGAATCAATAGATCACTTCTACTTAAAGTAAAGATCTATTGAAGTGTTGTTAGTTAGATTGACCACATTTAACACACACAATATCCATCTCATCAGTTTGAAATTATAGTTACAATATATCCATCTAATCACTCTAAATATTTAGCTTTAACACAATCTCTTCCGAGCATAATTACCTCTATTTTTTACATAATATCTCCCCTTTTGACATCAACAAAAAAGGACCAAAGACATCAAAAGAACTCAACTTTCCTCAAAAAGGGTAAAAATAGAAAAATCTCATTACCAAACCATAATAGTCATAAGACTGCTCCCCCTAAGGAGTAGTCCCTAAACTTATCAATCTAGTGAAAGATATTCTGATAGATTTTCCAGACTAATGACATCCTCAGCATCATTAGTTATGATTAGGAGGGGCTATCACCCCAAGCTTCTCCTTGAGATACTCAAATGTATCCTTCAGAAAAGGCTTTGTAAAGATATCAACAATTTGTTCCTTAGTAGACACAAATTCCATATTCACTTTCTTTTCACTAACTTTATCCCTCAAGATATGATACTTAATAGAAATATGCTTTGTCTTTAAATATAATACATGATTCTTTGATAAATCTATAGCACTGGAGATATCATAGTGAATAATAATAGGTTCGTGAATATTTATACTTATATCCTTTAGTATTTTCTTTACCTAAATAACTTTATTATATTTTATTGTAGTAGAAACATACTCAGCCACAATAGTAGATTGAGAAATACAATCCTTCTTCTTACTAGCCCAAGAAACTAGTCTCTTACCCAAAAATAATGCACCTCCACTAGTACTTCTTCTATCATCCACATTACCCTCCCAATTAGCATCAATGTATGCACATAGAGTAAAGTCATCATATTTTCTATACCATAATATATAGTCAATTGCACCCATCAAGTATCTAAAAATTCTCTTGAAAGAAACCATATGAGGTTCCTTTAGTTCATCTTGAAATCTTCTAGAAATTCCAACAATGTTTGATATGTCTGGTCTAGAATGAATTAGATATTGAATTCCACTAATCATAGATCTATATAATGTCTAATTAGAACAAGGGGAATCATCACCCTTAGTTAATTTTCAACCAGTAACCATAGTTCCTATCAATTTTAAATCTTTCGTACCAAATTTATTCAACAATTCTCTAACATACTTGGACTGTGTAATAAAGATTCCTTTATCCATCTGTGTAATTTAAAATCCAAGAAAGAATTTCATTTCACCTATGATAGATATCTCATTTTTTTTTGCATTTCATCAGAAAAACCTCTACTCAATTCATCATTACCACCAAATATGATATCATCAACAAACACTTCAGCAACCAAGACATTATCATTAATTACCTTTGCTAAAACCAATCTTTGTCAAATACATGTCCAATCTAGCATACCAATCTCTAGGTGCTTGCTTTAATCCATACAGAGCTTTTTTCAATTTACATACCATATATCCTTCCTCAGTTAGAGTAAGACCATCAAGATGCTCAATATATACATCT
The DNA here is from genome assembly GCA_027943335.1 of Chamaecyparis obtusa. NCBI lineage: Eukaryota > Viridiplantae > Streptophyta > Pinopsida > Cupressales > Cupressaceae > Chamaecyparis > Chamaecyparis obtusa. Next base: position 4,172,271 of record BSBK01000615.1, on the reverse strand, counting down.
TCCTCTAGTTCACCATTTAAGAATGCGGACTTAAAATCTATCTAGTAGACCATAAATTTTATATAAGATGCATATGCAAGTATTCTAACAACTTCAAGTCTAGAAATGGGAGAAAAAGTCTCAGTAAAATCAATACCTTTCATCTATGAATATCCTTTTCATACCAGTCTTTCTTTGTTCTGAACCACTTTACCATCTTCATTTAGCTTATTTTTTAATACCCATTGAGTATCGATCATTTTTTTGTCAAAATGTCTAGGAAAAAGAATCAAAGTCTTGTTATTTTCAATCTGATCAAGTTCTTTTCTCATTCCTTTCATCCAAATCTCATCATTACATGTTTCTTTAACATCTTTAGGCTCAAATTAAAAGAGAAGACATGTTTCATATCTATTAATTCTTCCTCTAGTATGAACACCTCTATTCTTATCACCAATAATGACATCTTCAGAATGATTAATCTTTACATACCATAGATTTTTGGGGGTAGGATGTGTATAATAACCTTCAGTGTTAATATCCACTTCATTTTCACCAAGTTATTTCTTCTCTTCCAATTCATCTTGATTCTGATTTTACATTTCCATAATCTAATTGTCTTCTTCGGTCATGGCATACCTACAAGTTATTTTTGATTTATACACATTCTCATTAACCTTGACATTTTCACTTTCAACAATCTTCTTCAACATATAGTTCTAAAATTTATGTGCTTTTCTCTTTGTAGAATACCCAAGAAATATTCATTCATCACTTCTAGAATCAAATTTTCCAATACCCTCATCTCTCTTAATGTAGCATTTACTTCCATAAATTCTAAAATATTTCACTATAAGAATATGACCATACCATAGTTCATAAGGATCAGGTTACCAGTTCCCTTCTTAACTTGTAATTGATTCAGAGTATATACATTGGTGCACACTACTTCTCTCCAATAGATCTATGGAACCTTTCCTTCAATCATCATAGTCCTAGATGTTTTTAGGATAGTTCTACTCCTTCTCTCAGCAACACCATTTTGTTGTGGGGTTCATGGAGAAGAAGTATGTCTCTTTATCCCATGTTCTTCACAAAATGCATGAAACTTACTAGATTTAAATTCTCCACCCCTATCCAATCTTAGGAACTTCAATCTTCTTCCAAATTCTTTTTCCACCATTATCTTGAATATCTGATTGTTTTTAAAGCTTTTGATTTCTCTTTAAAAAATGTAACCCACATTATCCTTGAATAGTCATCAACAAATACTATAAAATATCTATCATTGTAATATCTTCTTATCTTAGTAGGACCACATAGATCTATATGTACCAAATCTAATAATCTATTTGAATAATATGTCTTATTCTTAAAAGTAGATCTATTCAACTTACCCAATTGACATTCTTTTCACATATTGTTAGGCTTCACCAGTTTAGGAAAGTCTCTTACAGCATGAGTAGTGCTAAATTTCACCTTGTTATCAAAGTTCACATGACAAAATCTTCTATGCCATAACCAACTATCATCAATCTTAGCAATCAGATATTTATTCTCAATAGTTTTCAATTAAAAGAGATTACCAACAGTTTGTGTACCTAATGCAATAAGCTTTCTTGTACTTCTAATGATCTTGCAGATTTCATCCATGAATTCCAATTTGTAACCTTTATCCAATATCTATCCAACACTTGACAAATTATGACTTAAACCTTCAACATACAAGACATCATCAGTATTATTTTTACCATAAAGAGTAATAGATTATTTTCCTTTAATCAAATAGGGAGCATTATCACTGAATCTAACAACACCACCATCATAGACCTCAAGCTTCAAAAAATTATCCTTATCACTAGTAATATGATGCAAGCATCCACTATCAATGATCCATTCATCTCTTTTAACAACTTGTAAAACCATTGTTCTTTCTTCATTAGGATTATCTTCTTTAATAGAAATAAACACAATTTCTTCCTCAATAGCAATAGACTCGTCATTAGTCACACTTTCTTCAAAAGCATAAAAACTTTTATTACCCTTAGGATGATATTTCTTAGATTTATCTCTAATTTCCTTGTAGTTTTTATTTAGGCATCTAGATGCAATATGACCAATCTTTTTATTGAAGCATTTCAAAGGTAACCTTCCTTCATACTTATCAAAGCCCTTAGGTAGTATTTTCATAATCAATAATTCAATTTCATCAATCTTCCTTTCTTCTTCCATGATCTCTTCCCAATCCCTTAGAATAGTGTTTGAGTTTCATCTTTGTAGAGATTTCTCCTTGATCATACCTAGTCACACTAGCTTTTAATGTAGTCTCAAGCTTTGAAAGTTCCTTAATAAGTATATTCATCTCATAGGAAAAAATTCTTCTTGCTAGAGATTCTCTTGAAATAGGTCTTATAGTTCTCAATTCCTTAATAAAAGAAAATTTCCCAGAGTAACATGTGGACCAAGATCTCAGAATCTTGTCTACAACTTCATTGTCTATCAAAGTACCACCAACACATCTAATTTTACAAACCAGATCATTTACTCTCCGCAAATAGACTGAGGCAGTTTCACCTTCACTCAACATCATATCTTCATATTTTTATTTTAATCTCTATAACTTATCTTCCTTAACATATGAGTCACCTTCATAAATAGTTTCTAATTTTGTCCATACCTCATGTGCAGTCCTTAATCCATAAATATGTGAATATTCTGAATCTAATAAGGCACTGATCAAGGCTTCCCTTGCTAACATGATTTCATTAAATTACTTCTTTTCATCTGCAATAGAATTTGTTAGGTCATTTGGAATAGCATAAGGCTTCTTAGTGATATACCATTATTCATCTCCTATCCCCATGCATTTCAGGTAGGTAGTCACCCAATCCTTCCAAATAAGGTAGTTTCTTCCATCAAACTTAGGAGACTCTTGTCTCATATTTTCCATTATAGATATCCTTCAAGAGGTCGAGATTCTTTAAAAGGAATGGGCTCTAATACCAATTGTTAGGCCTAAAAGGAGGCAATCACAACTAAGAGGGGGGGTGAATTAGTTGTCTAAACCTAATCATTTTAATTCCACTTTGGCCACTTAAATATGAAAGATAAATAGTAATACAATATCCACAATATATAACACATAACACAAAGATTTGATCTCTAGAAAACTTGATTAAGGGAAAACCCCAGTGGGAGTCAAACTCCCACTGGATGAATGTACTTTGCTAAAATTTATGCCTGATTAAGAGAAAATAGATAGCAAATGATGCATGTGCAACCGTAGGATTACAAACCAATCTACAAGCTCATTTCCAAGAGCTCACTGCTCATAATACAATCTCAGATCTAGCTCTCAGTCAAGATCGCCAATCTATCTTCAATTAAAATAGGGTGTACATATGGTTCATTACAACTAAACTAACAAATATCATATCCTATGCCAAAATAGTTACAATGAATTACAAACTCTACTTTAAGTGCAAAATACACATACACACTCTCAAAATGTCTACCATTGAAGATGCATATAAATTCTTTTTGGAGGTAGACGAGAAACTAAACAAGTGGTTTGAGAGATAGAAAGACTAGTGGATGGTCTTATTGAGGCCAAAATGAAGACTAGAAAAAAGAATGATGACTCTAGTACCAATACAAATTAGAGGGGAAATAATTCCTATAAGCCCTTGTTATCAAAATAATGGAGATCAAAGAAGATGAGGATGAGGACTAGGAAGATGAGACTTTCATGGAGCATGTTTCCAATATGGACAAGAAGAACATCTATCCTATGAGTGTCCCCAACATAAATGAAGGAAAAATAGGGTACTAGAGGGAATTGCACACTTTTACATGTAGATGAGAATGCTAAGTCTTCACATATTGAAGATGTTGAAAGAGGAGAGTTTCTTGTTACTAGAAGAGCCTTTTTAAATGATGAAAAAGAAACAACACAAAGGAAGAATTTGTTTTGTACAAGTTGTAAGTGTAATGGTAATGTTTGTAATTTATTATAGATGGTGGTAGTACTCATAACCTTGTTTTAGAGGAAATAGTTAAAAAATTGAAGTTAGAGAGAAGAAGGCATCCAAATCCCTACCAGATTGCTTGGTTGTAGAAGGACCAAAAGGCTTTAGTTAGTGAACAATGTATGGTAAAGTTTAAAATTGGAAACTATCATGATGAGGTATTATGTGATATTATGCCTATGGATGTTTGTCATATGTTGTTAGGGAGACCATGACAATTTGATCATCATTTAGTACATGATGGGTATGAAATTACTTATTCTTTGACAAAGGTAGTAATCCAATAAAATTTCAATCCATTGAAGGAAACAAAGGAAAAGGTACATAGTAATGCAAAAAATATGATTATTTTATGGAAGGGAGTTTCTAGAAGGTACGAAGCATGAGAATATGTGTTTTTATTTAATTCCAAAAGTTGATAAAGAGGAAGTGGAAGATGTACCTGTGGAAGTTGTAGATTTTTTGGATGAGTTTTAGGATATTGTATGTAATAATGTACTTTATTGGTTACCACTAGTAAGAAAGACTAGTCATGAAATGTACTTGACTCTTGGGGCTAGTTGTTAAATAAGGTAGTCCATAGAATGACTTTGGTAGAAAGTAAATAGTTGAACAAACAAGTGCAAGAGTTTTTGAATGAAGGGTTGATTCAAGAAAGTTTGAGTTGATGCATAGTGCCAAAAGTACTATAACCAAAGTAAAATGGAGAATAGATGATGTTTATAGACTCTCAAGCTACCAATAAGATCACTATCAATTATAGATTTCCCTTGCCGAGGATGGATGATATTATGGATTGTTTGAGTGGAGCTAAGTACTTCACAAAGATAGATCTAAAGAGTGGATATTATCAAATCTATATTAGAGAAGGAGATGAATGGAAAAACCTTTAAGACAAAGGATGGCATGTATGAGTGGTTATTCATGTCTTTTGGGCTAACCAATGCACTGAGAACATTCATGTGGCTCATGAATAAGGTATTGAAATAATTTTTGAGTAAGTTTATTATTGTTTACTTGGATGATATTTTGATCTTCAATAAAACATTGGAAGAGGATATAATTGCATATATTATAAGGTATTTGAGAAGTTAAGAGAAAAAAAGTTATTGATTAACCTATAGAATTGCAATTTTGTGAAGGGGTTAGTGTACTTGGGATTTTTTGTCTCAACAGATGGTCTTAAAAAGGATCTAGATAAAGGGAAGGCTTTCCTTGAATGGCCCACTCCAATAAATTTTATTGAGGTAAGATATTTTCATGGTTTGGCTAGTTTTTACCAAAATTTTATCAAAAATTATAGTAGTATTCATGGATCCCTAACTCAAACAATGAGAGGGGATAAAAAAGAGTTTAAGTGGATCGTAGGAGAAAAAAAGTGTTTTGATTTGTTGAAAATAAAATTTATAGAGAAACCTTTTTGGTACTTATGAATTTTAACGAGGCATCATAAGTAGACTATTATGCTAGTGACAATGCCATTAGAGTTGTTTTGAGTTAGGAAGATAAACCCATTGCTTATTTTAGTGAGAAGTTGAATAATTCCAAAAGAAACAAATTTATAATTAGGATTTTTATTTTAGTTTAGGTATTGAGGAAGTGGAGACATTATATTTTTCTTAAAGAATTTGTTTTATTTACTATTGGAGTTGATTAGAAAATAATCCATAGCTCCAAAGATCACATGTATGTAAACACCTGTCATAGAAAGAAGAGAGAATCAAATAGCTATGGAGGCTTGAATGCATTGATCCATGAAAGAAGAGACATCCTTGATGTGCAAAAACAAAATTTGCACCAATCACAATGAAATATTATTGTCTTGAATGATGTTAAGATACAAAGTGTATCATCTTAAAATGGAAGCACTTCCATGTTAAGAGCGTTTAGCCCTCTGAGTGAGTGGTTTGGGTCATGTCAAGCACCTTGAATCAGCTCTTTGCTCAGATCATACTTGTTCTCCTCATTTTGCTTCTATATGTCCCTGATTTTCAATTCATATTTACATTTCCTAGCATTCTGGGTTAGGATCCTAAGGTTTTTTACCATAAGGTCAAAGTCTACCTTATGGGGTCAAAGTTGACCTCAACCCTAACCTAGTTAGGATTGACCTTGACCCTGACCTAGTTAGATGCAAGCTCATCCTTGACCCCCTATCCAAATTTCAAATTTCCTTGATTTTTGGGTGTCGGGTTTCGGGGATATTTGTTTTCCCACCTCCAGGTTGGCCATTTCGGGTTTTGGAATGGTAAATCCTCAAATTGCATTTAATCTAGGTATATTTTCTAAATTTTAGGACCTAACTAGTATTTAATTCTCCAAAGTGGCCCCTCTAGAGGATTGTGCCCTAGTTCACTATAAAAGGAGGCCTTCCTCTCTCATTTTCTCCATCAAGTTTCCAAGCGATCTTCTTTTTCCATCAAGAAATCAAGTTTTGCAATCTCCTCGCTCAAGATCTCAAGGTGATAAAGCAAGCATCCATTCAAGCATTCAAGTCCTCTTCTCCATCCACATTCTCCATTGAAGATCAAGGATTCAAGCACTCAAGCCTTTGAAGGGATTTGGTCCAAACATTCAAGATTCATCATTCAAACCCTAGATCTAGCCATCATGATGTTGTGATCTTCCTTCAAGATCCTTTTGTTCATCTTCAAGATCCATCCATTCTTCTATCAAGGTGGATTCCAAGCATACAAGCATGGAGGTTTTGTATTTTCTTTCATGGTTTTGATTTACATTTACCATTGTTGTGTTCAAGCTTTCATATCAATATACTTGTTTACATTCGAAATACAATTACATATCTATTGAATTGCATAGCTTCATTGTTAGATCCATTTCTACTACTTTCTATCATTCTTATTTCAATTTCAATATTAAGGTTGATTCCAAACTGGGGTTTTACCAAGGCAAACCCCTCAAACAAATAACAAAAACTCTCTTTTTCTTGTAGGTACAAGTGTAGAATTTTGGATCTGAGAGTAGATTTGGATACCCTTTTCGGTGAACTTCTGAGATCTACGAACAAAGTCAGAATCAACCTTCAAATAAAGAATGTAGCCTTTGACCTCTTATGAGGGTCAAATAATACTTCCCATTGGAAAGACAAAAGATTTCTAGGTTTTCTTCATCTCGGCATTTCCAGGCCGAAACAGGTTGTAGAATTGCCCGAAAGTACACACAGACATCAAAAATTGGCATTTTCCAAATTTTCCCTAATTTGAGGTTAGTACTTGTATTTTAGTTATTTTAGATTTCAAACACAATTCTACCATAGGGAAATATAGGGTTTTTCTCTCTCTTTCATATTCTCCATAGATTGATTCGAATGTGTATTAACCTTTTGGTTGATCAAATTGGATCTCTCCTTTGTGAATTTGGATTTAGGAGTGGATCTCATATTTCCCCCATACATTACACATACACATTTAAATAGAGGTGATTCCATTTTACCTCTATTCACAAAGGAGATCGATCCTTATAAAGGAGATCTAAAACCTTAAAAGGGAAAACCCTAAAAAGAAGAAATGCACTAATAATCAATTTAATTATCACATGACTAATTGATGCAAGAGCATCCTAGGATTCTTGGCAATCCTATATCAACCAAAAATATGTTTTTCTTTGAAGGTAGATTGTTAGTTTTGATCTTGGTTTGGTGGAGTTCTTGCTTGGTTTGGGAGACTAGTTGCTCAGTTTATGTGGTTACTGGGGTGCTCGGTCTCTGAAGAATGCTCGGTGACTGAAGGCATTGGTTCACTGGTGCTTGGTGATAACTATGTTGCTCAGTCATGCCTAGCATGATCGATCATCGGTGCTCGATTATTTCTTTTATTGCTTGGTATTCTTGCTTACCGACTAGATTGTTTTGTTAGATTGGCTTGGCCGACTAGTGCATTTAATTTAGGTCATGCTCCTCATGTTATGGATTGACCGTTGGACATATGAGGACCTAGATCTAATGTGTTTCATTCTTCTATGTGGATCTGATGACTGTTTGGGGCCATCTTTGAGAGTTTAATTATTTTGTGAGGCTATGTGAGAGTCGACTGATGTTTTAGCATTTATTATTTGTTTGTAAGGGTTAATTGTTTCATTAGCTAACTTGTGCTTGAGAATCAGTATTTATAGGATGCTTGGGTAGTTTTTTAGGGATCAAATTAGTGGAAAGGAAGGTTAGTAGCCTGTGATCTTAGGAGCAAGAAGATTTCTTGGAAGTTTGAGTACAAGTTCATATCTTTCCTGGGTGCCTACTAGTGTGCTGTGTGTTATAGACCTAGGCTAGTTAAATGCTGATGTTGTGGAAAAGATTAGGATCCTATGAGATCTTGTAGACCATTACTTGCATTGTAATTGGCCATAACTAGGAAGGCCTTATAGCCTGACACACTGCATGTAATCAGTAATTTGATGAATAAAGACTTCTATTTTATTTCAAATCTATTATTGTTATTGTGTATTTTCATTGTATATTGGTTTGGCTACAAGGTCAATCAGTCCTTAATTGGATCCACTAGCCTTGAATGCATCACTAATGCATGTAGGTTTATATTTAAGATATCTAGGTCATGAGTGTTGTAAATATAACACTACCAATGCAAGAGTTTTTTGAATATAAACAACTAATGCAAAAAGCATAAAGTGACATCTTAAGAAGGGAGTAAAGTGAATTTAATTAACATAATTAAATTAATACTTTACTCTAACATTTACTGATCATCAAGCTTTATAGTATTTGAACAGTCAAGGAAAGTCGAATCAAAGGTATTTGGAATGGGTTGAGTTTTTGCAGAGTTAAACTTTTGTTTTGAAGCACAAGAGTGGAAAGTCTAACAGATTTGTAGATTCCTTAAGTAGAAAGCATAATTAGTTGATAGAGATGTATATTAAGGTTGTTAGGTTCCATGAACTCAATAGTTTGTGTTCAGAGGATCCTAATTTTGGTGAGGCCTAGAGAGATTGAATAGAGCCTATTATTTTAGTCAAGGCTAGGTGGTTATGTTTAATAATCCAAGACTAGACGTTATTTAAAATATGTTGATTGTGTATTCTAAAGATTTCTATAAGGGAGAACCTAATCAACTATAATCATAGTGAAGGATTGGACCAACATTTTAGTCAAGATAAAACCATTTCTCTAGTTAGTGAGCATTATTATTTCCCATAATTATAGCAAGATGTTAAGAAGTTTATGCAAAGTTGTAGAATATGTCAGATGTCAAAAGGAACCAATAAAAATTCAGGGTCATATCATCCATTACTTGTACCATAGACATCAAGGCATGATATTAACATGGATTTTTTTCTTGGTTTATCAAGGCTTCGAAGAGGACATGATTCTATTTTTGTGGTGGTAGACAAGGTATCAAATATGGCACATTTTATTCCTTGTAAGAAGACTAATGATATTGTTCATGTGGAAAAGTTATTTTTCATACTAGTGAAACTAAATGATATACCAAAGATCATAGTTTCAGATTGAGACACTAAGTTTGTTGGGTACTTTTAGAGGACAATGTAGGAAAAGTTGAAGATAAATTTGAAGTTCAGTTCACCACACCATCCACAGGCTAATGGGAAAACAAAATTGGTAAATAGGAATTTGAGGAACCTATTGAGATACGTAGTAGGAGATAAATAAAAGGGGTGGGATCTGATTTTACCATAGGAAAAATTTGAAAATAATAATTCTTCCAATAGGAGCACTAACAAATTGTCATTATAAATTATTTATGGGAGTAGTCCCAGAAATGCTTCAAAGCTAAGGAAGTTGGACAAAGGATAAATGAGTAGTGCCAAAGCTAAATAATTTACAAAACACCTAATGAATTTGTATGAAGAGGTGAGAAAATAGATTAATTAGATGAATATTTTGTACAAGGCTAAGGTATATTAGAAAAGGAGATATAAGAAATTTCAAATTGATGATGAAGTCATGGTTCATCTAAGAAAAGAAATATTTCCAAGGGGAATATATAATTGGTACTCCTATAGAGTTATTTTATTGTCATTAGTTTTGATAAATTCATAATGATTACAAAGTCATTCGGTAAAGAAGGATAGTCAAGTCAGTAAAGAAAATAATTTATTCAGTAAAGGGAAGTAAGGAAAAGAAAATTTCAGTAAAAGGAATAAGGAAAAAACATCGAGCAAGGTAGGGAAGACTGAGCATCAAGAAGTTACCAAGAATTACAAAAATTACCAAACCAAGAGAAAATACATGTTACCAAGCAAAAAAAATATTTTACCAAGCAACATAGATTGACATAAGAAGAATCTACAGATACATTGTGTAATAGATAAAATGATGTATCATATGAGAATGTAATGGATGTATTGTGTGGGTATGTAAGATCTACTTCTTAATCCAAATTCCCAAAGGAGAGATCCAAATTGATCATCCAAAATAGAAAGGTTAATGCACAAATGAATCAATCGATGAAGAATATGAAGAAAGGAGAAAACCTTATATTCTGTTATAGAAAGTATGTATTAGAAACTTGATTGAATTGAAGACAAATACTAACCTCAAAATAGGGTAAATCTGGAAAACACTATTTTCTAGTATCTGTGTTTAGTTTTAGGAAATTCCACAACCAAATTTGGCCTAGAAATGCAGAAATAGAGAAAACCCAGAGACCTTCTATCTTTCTAAGGAAGTTCATCCTTGACCTAGGGACAATGGTAAGATCTTACCCCAGGGTACAATCTTACCCCCAAAAAGTTATCCTTAACCTGCACTGCTCTGACGAAAATTATGTTTGCGGGTCTCAAAAGTTTGTCGAAAAGGGTACTCAAATATGCACTGATGTCCATTGTCCCACACCTATACCTACAAGAAAAAGAGGTTTTTGGTGTTTGGATGAGGGGTTTTCCTTAGTCAAACCCCAGTTTGGAATCAACCTTAAAAATGGAATTGAAATAGAGAATGCTAGCATGTAGTAGAAGTAGATCTAACAACGAAGCTATGATATTCAATAGATATGCAATTGTATTTGAAATGTAAACAAGTATGTTGATATGAAAGCTTGGACTCAACAATGTAAATCAAAACCTCTATGATTGTATGCTTGAAATCCACCTTGAGGGAAGAATGAATAGATCTTGAAGATGAATAAAGGATCTTGAAGGAAGATCACACCACCATGATGGATAGATCTGGGTTTGAATGATGAATCTTGAATGCTTGAACCAAATCACTTCAAAGACTTGAATGCTTGAATCCTTGATCTTCAATAGAGAACTTGAATGCTTGAATGGATGATTGCTTGAACTCTTGCTTGAATTTTCTTGAGAGTCCTTGATAATTGATTCATAAGTGATGGAGAAAATGAGAGGAGAAGGCTTCCTTTTATAGAGATCTAGGCACTAGTACATTTCACTTAGTTTTTCAACCAAATATTTTGACCATGAAACAAAAATATTTTGGTTGGTTGGATTATAGAAGGAAAAATTTCATTTTTTTAAAATCCATGCCTGTGTTAGTCAAAATTTTGACCACTACCAAGTATGTCAAAATTTTGACAAACATGGGTATAAATTTTTAACAAAAAAGAATTCATTTCTCATTTCATTATCACCGCGGCAAATTTTTTCAAGGGGCAGCACATGAAACCACATTGGCCAGGGCAGATTCGACACTGTGTATAGGGGTTGCAATTTTTATCTGGACTTGGGCCTTTGATCTTTGAGCTTGAAACCACATCAACCAAGGTAGATTCGGCACTATGTATAGGGGTTGCAATTTTTATCTAGACTTGGGCCTTTGATCTTCAAGCTTGGTTTTGGAAACTTGGCTTTTCCTCTCCTTATCAAATAGAAGCTCATTTAGGTAGGGATTATGTTATCTCCTCTGCATTTCGAGGGCACATATTACTATGATATTCATTACTCCATGCTCTATTGTGTCCATGGCATTGAGTTCATTTCTTTGGATGATTTGATTATGGCATTAGCTATGTTGGTGAACTAGGGCATCATGTTAATGTGTGTTCATTGGATTCTCTAGTTACCCATGAGCTATGGCATCCATTTATACAAGCTAGGGTATCATTGATTATTTCCTATCAATTATATGGTGTTGGTAATTCTTTCCCATCCCACACAACCATTATTAATACCAATATGAATAGACATGGCTGGCATCATTTCATTATTAGTTGACTGGCATTGTTTCATTATCTTACATAGTGATACAAATAACCACTAATCAGTGGTTATCATAACACATTAACAATATGTTATGATAAACATTAATTACTAGTTATCATGTGATCAAGCAATTGACTAAGTCAATCTTAACAGTGACTGCATAATATATTTAATGTGACCGCATAATATATTAACAATGATTGGTTAATTACCCTGTTCCAAAGCTCCCATTTTGGTACAGGCAGGGAGGATGTTGGAAAAGGTTGTGGAATTTAGCTTTACACCTACCATTTGCATTTTCTTCAAAATTTCTAAAGCCTTTTCAAAAAATCCATTTTTTACATAGCCCATAATCATGGCATTCCATGATACCACATGTCTTTGATGCATTTTTTCCAAGAGTTCATGTGCCTTGTCTATAGTTCCACATTTTGCATACATGTCTACCAGGGCTTTTGCAACTACAACATCTAACAAAATTTCTTTATCTTTTATGCTTTGATGGATGTCCACACCCTCTTCCAAAACTCCCATTTTGGCACAGGCAGGGAGGATGCTGGCAAGGGTTGTGGAATTTGGCTTCACATCTTCCAATTGCATTTGTTTGAAATTTTCTAAAGCCTTTTCAAGAAATCATTTTTGTGCATACCCTGCAATCATTGCAATCCATGAAACCACATTTCATTGAGGCATTCTATTAAACAACTCACAGGCCTTGTCTATTCTTCCACATTTGGTATACATGTCTACCAAAGCATTTCCAACCATAATGTCTAACAAAAAAAATTTTGAAGTTGCTAATCCCTATGGTATACACTTGATTTTTAAGTGATATTTATTACATTTATCATATAGTATGATATTTGTTAATACTTACAACTTTGAAATTGACATTGATGGAAAATTAAGCTACATAACAGAAGCCCAATTATTTGGAGTAGTAAATTGTGTCAAGTGGATTGCTATTCTTTTAATAGATTGTTGACTATTCATTATTTATAGAAGTGTTGATTTTTTATATAAATCTCTGCACTGCTCAGAGGAAATAAAAATTTCTGATTCAAATCTTGATAATTTTTGTACCTCATATGAAGCCATCTTTTGTGGGATTAAAACTTAGTGCTCCTCTTCAATGCAAGTTGGGAACCTTCCTCATTTTTTCATTGTGCTTTCATATGTCTGCTTTAGCTTAATTATTATCTTTGTGGACCTCCATCTATTCTGTACCAAACAACTTAATATTGTGCTACTAGGTTTGTTTAATAAGTTAATTTGGATAATGATTGTTTTCCCCAAGAGCCCAAACTAAACCTTTGTGACTGATACTTTTATTTAATTTAGTGGAATCAATCATTTTTATATCCAATAGAGAGTCTTTGCATGTTATAATGTGCTCTCAAGTTTGTTGTTTCTGTGGGAGACAAGTTTTTAATTGCATTCACCAATTTTTCAGTGCTATCTCTGCCAAGTTTCATTCACAAGGTTTTTGCCTCATAGGAGTTATTTTAAAATATGATTCTCTTTTTTTCTAAATCACTATCAAGCTTTATTATGAAAATTTTCCTTTACTTATGATTCATATGTCACAATCATGTGATTTTATGGTCTATAATTCTAAATAAACCCCCTCCCCATGCTAGATAATTTAGGCTTTACCCATAGTTGCTAGTCTGTTTAGATAATTTAGGCTTTACCCATAGCACCATGCATGCAAGAGATACATCCCAGCTTGAGCTCAATCTTTACATAAGGTATGTGACTATTATAGCAAGTTTCGGTATTCAAATTCTATCAATCTCTGGTTTGAGCCTGCAACAACGTTCCTTATACATTTGGTTATTTAGATTTGTGTTAAGACCATTCGGCATAGACCATAGACTATACTATCTACTAAGATGTCACACTAAATCTTCTCCACAACTATAGCCACTTAGCCTAGCACCGTTGATTGTCACAGAGACACTCTAATCTAATTGATCAAGTTAGATTAGGGTCAATCTGAATGGTTAATCAATGGATTCACATAGCATGTACAATCGCCAAGGATTCTTCAATGTGCCCGAGACTATCAAATTCAATCTATGATTCAATTTCAACCTTCCTGTTACTAAACTGCTGCAAACTTGTCTTCTTCTTACTGGTTAAATACATGGAAAGTATCTACCTAGGGCATCAAATCTTGAAGCAATATACCTCCTTCCACAGTCTGAGCAATTATATTATTAAATTGCATAACCTTGGCTTGCTTCTCACCCAATGGTATTGGAATCCAATGGGGAAACTACAAGTCAAGGTTCCACCTTCATGACAGAGCCAACTATAGATTTTCCCAAGTCGGTCTATCAGTGAGGTTGGTTTCTTGCGTAGATTAACACCAAATTTAAAATACAATGTTTGCAAAGTCTAGTTAAATGAACTCTAACAAGAACTGTGGATGGACAAATGAACCTGCAATGACATTAAAACTCTCTAACCATTACATGATCTTGTTTTCTATGACAGTCAAGCCATGTGTTTAGTTCATAACCAACTGTGTAAATGTAACTAAAACTTGAAATCAAATGACAGTCAAAACTAAGATGGATTCAAATAAACAATGCATACAATGAACTTGCGGAATGATCAATCCATCTACCTATTTTCAAAAGACAAAGTATGATAACAAAAATGTACTTAGAATGTTTTTTGGGTTTCTTTTATTCAATGCTACTTCGAAGATCATCTCCTTATGTCAATCTCATGATTGGACAAGGTTTAAAAACCACTTCCAAAAAGTCTTCCAACTGATCCAACCAACATTAAATTGGTTGTGGTTGTTAGAGAACTAGACTTACAATCTACTGACAGTGTTGCAAAAAATTAACAACATTTCACAATTTATGCAACTTTGTCAAAAATGCACTAAAACTCAATAAAAATTTCCTAAAAGAACTAAGAGATTGATCTAAGGTCTAGATCCCTTAAATTCCTTAAAACTAAAGAAAATAAACTAAAACATACTAAAACTAAGTTTAGCCATTCAGAGCCAACTAGGATCCCAAACCAGCCTGGGAACCAACAGTCGGCTATATGAGGAAATAGTTTCAACATTCCTTACCAATGAGTTAGGAAATGTTTCCCAAATGATGGGAAACAAACTTAACTCACACTAAAACATAAACAAACTTAACCCCCACTAGAATAGTCCAGTGGACTAAGACATCCCTAGTTTATGAAAACACCAAAAGATTCTTGACCACACAAAAGGACCAAACTCAAAAATGAGGAAACAGATTCTAAAGATCCATTTCCTTTTATTACAACCAAACTAAAAAAAAGACTATCCATAAGTGGACTTGGGTGCCTTGCACCATGCTCCGTAGGACAAAGAAACTCAAGTCCCTTTAGTTGGTAATGTGGATAGTGGAACACCAAGTTGCGCAATAACTTCAGGAGTAAGCCAGGTAGCATCCTCCATAGGCGTATGCTTCCATTGTACCAAATACTCAAGATAGGTGTGCCTCTAGGTCTTCCGTGCAACTCTAGTGTCCAAAATTCTATCAATCTCCAAAGGAGATGACTTAGGAATGTCTTGGAGTTGGGCCTCTTGCATAGAACCAGTACTACCTACAACCACAACATCAGCAATTGGACCTTTATAGAGACATAGGTCAGCAACATTAAATATAGGTGACAAATGCACATCAATCTAAGTGTCTTAGGTTTATATAGCCACCCAAAAGCACTTGATTGAACATTAGGACTCTGATGAGGTTACATAGTCATCTAGGAACATAAAGAAGATTTGTGATCTCCTTAACATCTTTGTCTTCCTTTGATTCAATCTTTTGAGGGTGCTCCTACACCAGAAATTGCATTTGAAAGAAGTTTATTTATCAAAAACTCAGTACAGTCTGTACACTGGGCCTTTTCTATCATACAATGAAACTTTAGCACATTTGATGGACTCCCAGAAATTGTACCTATTTTAAAAATCCCAAAAGTCTATATTTCTAGGACTGTGTAGCATTGTCATATTCGATCCTTTGTCCTTTTCTTCCAAAACCTAATTTGTCCTTCCTCCTCTTCCCCTCATTGAAGAACCTCCTCTATTGCTGATATTTTGTCTTTCACTTTTCCTCTTTAATTTCTCCTCTATTCTAAGGACCAACTGGTAACATTCCTTCACACTTCTGGGATTAGAAGACAATCTGACCCTTTGATCTTACGGTACCTCTTCACCTTCAAAGTATGCAACCACTGATGCAATCCAGTCCAAAAGATCTTTTTCTTTCAGACTTCCATCATACATAGGGATATCTTCCCTCACCTTATGCTACTCAATCTTCATAGCCTTGAATATCCTGATTGTCCTCTACTCTTTAGGATCTATTTGTTCCTCTTCTTCCTCTCCTTGCCCTTCCTTATGGGTTTCTTCCTCTTCTTCACTGTCAACAATGAAAATCCTCTATGGGTTCATACTTATTGTGACTTCCCATGGTGCAGTATCATTGCTTGTACACTGTATTTTTCCAGTACTTTTAAATTGTCACTATCTTTGAAAATTAATGCCCTATGTTGCTTACATTTGATTTAATTTCCATATTAATTACTCTCTTTAGTTGTATTAGGAACTTTTTCCTTAAGCTTGTGTGATGCAAACCTAGATATAGATGGGCATTAATGCATTAATGCTCAATTGAATGCCTTAATGTAGCTCCCAGAGAAAGGCCATTTGGAAGCATTAGAGGAAATAATTTGTACTAGGTATGGAATCACCTCCACTAAAATACCAAATTCTGATGTGTTATTATCTTCAATTGCAAGTTTCTTTTGCAAAAATATATTGTATATCTTTATAGACTAGACAATGTGACTGTACAACTCTAGAATATATTCTCTATAATCTCTAATTCAGTAGTCTAGTGAGGAGATTTGTGTAACTCCAAAAATAATAATAACTCCCAAAATACTTATCCTTTCAATATTTCATGGTCTAGTGAGCATGATTTTTGTGTGTATTTGTAGATCTTGTATAATCTTATAATATTTTTTTTATTATTATTATATACAAGATATTACTAATGTTTGTATGTTTACATTTTGTATATTTATAGCCTGTGAAGAAATTCCACACCTGGCAATATGAACCCAGAACAAAATAACAAGACACTTGCTAGATTGTGGTCTCAGTTCCAAAGAAAAGATGTTGAAAAATGTTATTGTCCTTGCAAAAAGTGTAAGGGCTTAAAGAATCAAAGAACTCTAATCAAAATAGCCCAGAGTCATTGTAGGCAATATGGTCACATTGAAGGGGGGCACGATTTTCATTGATTGGTGAATGTGGATTTCCAATTGGAGGAACATGGAGGTGTGAATATCCAAGCCGATGATAATGCTCCCATGGAAGAAGATGATCCTATGGCAGAGGACATGATTTAAGATGGTATTGGTGTAGCTAATCAAGATGATCATGATGATGGTACTATTGGACTACAACTGATTTGGAATCTGATTGAAGAATGTGTGATTAAAGATCACTAAGGAGTTATTGATAAGATATGTAATATGATTAAATTGGTATTATGTTGTCATTGATGTCAACTAGTTTGACATCACTTATCTTGTAAGTTACTATACTGGGACATCTAAAGAAAGATGAAAGAGATGAAGGATAGAGAAATCTACATGAGGAAAGATGTACATTATAGATGAGGATAAGTAACACATTGAGTAACTTGTTGATGAGTCTATGACTTGATGATATTGACTTTATTATGTTGCATTCATCTATGATTAAGTATAGAGCTGAAAGACACAAAGCAGTGTTGTTAGTAAATGAAGCATTTCTAGTATACATTGACAGACTGTAGTGTATACTGATCACAGTATTAACCAAGCAGTGTTCTCTGATGCATTTCTTTGTTAATCGAGTGGAACAGAATGAACTAAATGATTAGTTTAGCCGATAAGATTGATGAGCTGTAAAGTACCTCGATTTCAGTGATAATAGATATTGTTTGTTATGAAGATCGATGGCTAACAAAATTAAAGGAAGATCTAATAGAGTAGATTGAAACATGTTATTGACACATCAGCCAAGAAAGTTTGAAGCGAAAAATCTATGAATGTGCTTAAGCGGAAAAATTCGATGGTGGAGAAGAAAATGATTTACTCGTCTATATAAGAGAATAGAATTTCTTTATGGAATGATGCTGAAAGAAGTAGAAACTATAGGAATATTGCGTGAACAAGGTTTTCATGCATTTTGATCATACTGGTTAAGTAAGAACTGAGCTGCAGAACAATTACTGAGCTACAGAGAGGAATTATCGACGAACGGTAAGTTAATACAGTATTGAATCTAAAGTGAAATATTAGTCAGAAGGATTTGTATGGATTGAATATTGATCTGTAATCTGCAATTGAAGTTGTATTAAAGTAGATCATTTACTGTTACATATTTAACCATTATATACAGTCAAAATCTCTTAATCGAGTGGACTCTGAAAGTCCTATGATAAATCATTTGTAGAATGAACATTGTTATCCTATCAACCCCATAGTGAATGTTGGTTGGATGATAAATACTAGTCTAAAACACTCTAACAAGGTCACACCTGACAGTGTGTTTGTAAACTTTTAATAAGGTTGGGTCTTAACCGACCTCACTTTAGAAGAGTGAACAATTTTTGGGTTGTCGGTCCCAAGTGGTTTTTCCCTTTACATGGTTTCCACATTAAATCTCTTTTGTTATGTGTTGATTGTGATATTTGTTTGTTATCATACTTTGCATGTTACATGTTAGATCAATGACAATGACAGAATACAATGTGAAAATGCATACTGGGTAGATGGATTGAACTATAATTTGTTAAGTGTGGCTCAACTGAATAATTCAAGCCACCGACTAGCTTTTGAGAGCATAAAGGTGAAGATCTATGATGATGAAGGAAGACTTGTCGAAACTAGTACACAATCCAGAGGTAATCTATTCTATCTTGATATGGATCAGTCTTCTTGTCTGTTAATAAAGGATGAAGATGCTTAGTTGTGGCACAGAAGTTTATGCCATGTGAACTTTGACAACATGATCAAGATTAGTAGAAAGAAAAGAGTTAGAGGATTGCCTAACTTGACAAAACCTGATCATGCCATATGCCATGAATGTCAGAAAGGTAAGATGACTAAGTCTAGTTTTAAAAGTAAAGACTATTGAACAAAAAAGATACTTGAGTTGGTTCATACCGATCTATGTGGTCCTATGAGGACTCAGAGCTATTCTAGTGATAGATATTTTATTCTTTTTGTTGATGACTATACTAGACTAATGACTGTTATGTTCTTGAAAGAGAAATTTTAAGCCTTTAAGATGTTTAAGTGGTATAAAGCTAAGGTAGAGAAAGAAACTGGAAAGGAAATAAAATGCTTAAGATCTGATAGAGGAGGTGAATTTATCTCTAATGAATTTACTAATTTCTGTAATGAGCATGGAATTAAAAGATAGGTCTCTGCATCGAGGACACCTCAGCAAAATGGCATTGCTAAAAGAAAGAATAGGTCTATAATTGACTGTGCTAGAACATTGATGATACAGAAGAATGTTGCTTAGAAATATTGGAGGGAAGCTATTAGCATAGCTATGTATGTTCTTAATCAAGTACAACTAAAGAAGGACACCAATCAAACACCTTATGAGCTATGGTTTGGACACAAACCTACTATAAGTTATTTTAGAATTTTTGGAAGTAAATTCTTTATTTTGGAAGATGAGAGAAATGGAAAATTTGATTCTAAAGGAGATGAAGGGATATTTCTAGGATATTCCTCTATAAGTAAGGCATATAAATGATTGAATAAGGTTACAAATAAGATAGTTGAAAGTACTAATGTTCGTGTTGATGAGTTTGATGACAAGAATATAGAGGAAAGTACAAAGGAACTAGAAGACTATGGTAGATTCACTTACATTGAACATCCAGAGTATCTACTGACACCGCAAGTTGTGACAACCGGTCAACAGGGAAACAATATAGGACAATAGGCAACACAAACCGATGAACAAGATGGAGCTACCGAGCAAGGAAATGACCCTGAGCAAGATGAGCAAGAAAGGAGAAATCAAGTTTTGGAAAGTTTTGTTAGAAGACATCATCCTGAGACACAAATCATTGGAGACAGACATGCTAGAATGCAAACTAGAAGCAAAACAAGACAAGGTATATGTCTAGTTTGTGAATTTGAACCTAAAAATGTGAAAGTTGCATTAGAGAATGAAGAATGGGTTAATGCAATGAAGGAGGAAATAGAGAAGAACAAAACCTGGTCCTTATTACCCCAACCTAAAGATAAGAATGTTATTGGTACTAAGTGGATATTCAGGAATAAATTGAATGAAAATGGTGAAGTCACAAGAAATAAAGCTAGATTGGTATGCAAGGGATATGCACAGGAAGAAGGCATTGACTATGGTGAAACATTTGCACCTATTGCTAGATTGGAAGGAGTTAGAATGCTACTTGCATATGCTACACACAAGAAATTCAAAGTCTATCAAATAGATGTGAAGTCAGCATTTCTGAATGGTATACTTGAAGAAGAGGTCTACATCGAACAACCTGAAGGATTTGTTGATCCTGACAATAAAGACATAGTATGTAGATTACATAAAGCTTTATATGGATTGAAGCAAGAACCTAAAGCATGGTATGAAAGACTACATACTTACTTGTTAAGTATTGGATTTGTTAGAACAAGTGAAAATAGCAATCTGAATGTGAAAGGTGATACTGATGATACTATTATCATTGTTGAAATATTTTTTGATGACATTATTTTTGGAGGCTCAGATCTTGTATACAAGACATTTTATGATGAAATGCAAAAGGAATTTGAAATTTCTATGTTTGGAGAGATTAAGTTCTTTCTTGGACTACAAGTGATTCAGCAGAGTGATGGAATATTCATCACACAATCTAAATACATAAAGGAAGTACTAAAGACATTTGGCATGGAAGATGCTAAACCTGTGGGAACATCGACGGCTACTAGATGCAAATTGACAAAGGAGGATGAAACTACAAAGGTAAACTAGACACTTTACCGATCCATGATTGGTAAGTTAATGTACGTAGTTCACAGTAGACCAAATATAGCACATGATGTGGGTATTGTTGCAAGATTTTCTGCTAATCCTAGAGAATCACACATGATAGCTACAAAAAGGATCTTAAGATACCTGAAGAAAATAGAGAATTATGGATTATGGTATCCTAAGGAAGGGAAGTTTGAACTGAAAGTTTACACCGATGCTGATTGGGTTGGAAATGTGGATGATAGAAAAAGCACCACCAGAAGAGCATTTTTCTTTGGTGAAAGACTTGTAACCTAGAAGAGTAAAAAGAAGGCTTGTATTTCTTAGTCTATAGCTGAAGCAAAGTATGTTTTTTCTACTACTAACTATTCAAACATTTCATATATCAAGCAAGTGTTGGAAGGAATGAATGAGGTAATCATTGACCCGGTGATTATATATTGTGACAACACTAGTGCTATTAATATTTCAAAGAATCCTGTGATGCACTATAAGACAAAGCATATATCTATTAAGTATCATTACTTAAGAGAACAAGTGCAATAGAAGCAAGTGAAGTTAGAATTTGTTACATCTAAAAAACAACTTGTAGATATTTTTACAAAGCCTCTACCGAAGGACATATTTGAATACTTGAGGACTAGACTTGGGGTTTGTCCCCTATCTATCAGTCACTAAGGTGATCTGATTGTTGCATCAGCCTATTATTATTAGAAGATCATTCATGTTGATGCATCATAGTTCACACTTTGAATCATGTTCAAGGTTGTGATTAAGTTTGAAGAGCTGAAGCAGATTGGGATATCAGTATACTAAGATACAAAGGAAGTATTGGATACTAGAGAGTTACTCAGCTACTACAAAGCTGATTATTTATTTATTGCTTTGGCATTGTTGTCAAAGGTAGAGATAAATAATATGAAAAGGGACAAGCATCGACAAGAACTATCTAAGGGAGAGACAATCTAAAGGAGATAGAGTATTGAAGATCAGTTACAGAAACTAAAAAGAGAACTGAAAAGATCAGAACTACAGAATGGTAAAGTTGTATTATCTAATGTTGTTTAGTAACATAGTGATTAAACATATTAAGTCTACTTGACTTACAGCATTTTGTTCACAAATTTGTAGAATATATGTTTGGTATGTGTATGGTACATTTCATATTACTTGAGTTACCATCAATGCCAAAGGGAGAGATTGTTGGACTACAACTGATTTGGAATCTGATTGAAGAATCCGTGATTAAAGATCACTAAGGAGTTTCTGATTAGATATGTAATATGATTAAATTAGTATTATGTTGTCATTGATGTCAACTAGTTTAATAGCACTTATCTTGTAAGTTACTAGACCGAGACATTTGAAGAAAGGTGAAAGAGATGAAGAATAGAGAAATCTACATGAGGAAAGATGTACATTATAGATGAGGATAAGGAACACATTGAATACTTTTTGATGAGTCTATGACTTGATGATATTGAATTTATTATGTTGCATTCATCTATGATGAAGTATAGAGCTGAAAGACACAAAGCAGTGTTGTTGGTAATTGAAGCATTTCTAGTATACATCGACGGAGTGTAGTGTATACCAATCATAGTATTAACCGAGCAGTGTTCACTGATGCATTTCTTTGTTAACCAAGTGGAACATAATGAACTAAATGATTAGTTTAGCTGATAAGATTGATGAGCTGTAAAGTACCTCGATTTCAGTGATAACAGATATTGTTTGTTATGAAGATCGACGGCTAACAAAATTAAAGGAAGATCTAATAGAGTAGATTGAAAGGTGTTATTAACACATCAGCCGAGAAAGTTTGAAGTAGTAAAATCTATGAATGTGGTTAAGCGGAAAAATCTAATGGTGGAGAAGAAAATGATTTACTCGTCTATATAAGAGAATAGAATTTCTTTATGGAATGATGCCGAAAGAAGTAGAAACTACAGGAATATCACATGAAAAAGGTTTTCATGCATTCTGATCATATTGGTTAAGTAAGAACTGAGCTGCAGAACAATTACCAAGCTACAAAGAGGAATTACCAACAAACAGTAAGTTGATATAGTATTGAATCTGAAGTGAAATATTGGTCAGAAGGATTTGTATGGACTGAATATTGATCTATAATCTACAATTGAAGTTGTATTAAAGAAGATCATTTATTGTTACATATTTAACCATTGTATACAGTCAAAATCTCTTAATCGAGTGGACTCTAAAAGTCTTATGATGTATCATTTATAGAATGAACATTGTTATCCTGTCAACCCCATAGTGAATGCTAATTGGACAATAACTTCTAATCTAAAATCCTCTAACAAGGTCACACCTGACAGTGTGTTTGTAAACCTTTAACAGGGTTGGGTCTTAACTGACCTCACTTTAGAAGGGTGAACAATTTTTGGGTTGCCAGTCCCAAGTGATTTTTCTCTTTATAGGGTTTCCATGTTAAATCTCTTGTGTTATGTGTTGATTGTGATATTTTTTTGTTATCATAACTGCATGTTACATGTTAGATTTGATCAGTAACTGTTATAGTATTAGACTGGTAATCGGTAAAAGCACAAAAAATGAAAGTAATCATTGTTTACTGATGAGAAAAAATTAAAGAAGTTGTTTTGAATTATACATTTTGTTGTGGGACACTGGATAACTGATTCACCCCCCTCTTAGTTATTCTAACAGGTACTAGCGCATCTGATAATGATGATGAAGATAGTCTTGATATAGCTATAATTGAGAAGGCATACGAGCCCCTATACCAAGGCTTCCAAACAACTCTTCTCTCCACTATAGTGTTGTTGGTGAACATCAAGGTTATGAATGGTTTATCCAATGTAGCAATGTCACGTATGCTAAGGTATGCCATTTTTGTCATCTTCAATGTTAGCATACCATTACAATTCATTATATTAACAATTCATATTTTTTGTTGTAGGTTGATAGGTGAGTTTTTCTTACCACCATCAAACATTTTGCCTTGTTCATACCAAGAATTATCTACCATTATGAATCAAATTGGAATGCAGTATTAAAGAATACATGCATGTCCCAATGATCACATTCTATATCATAAACAACATGAATTTGTAATAGAATGCCTTGTTTTTCATACTAGTAGATATTAGTCAGATCAAATAACAAAAAAGGTGCCTCACAAGATTCTTTGGTGCATTCCCCTTATTCCATGTCTTCAATGATTATTCAGGTGCACTAGCTTGGCACAATTTATGAATTAGCATGCATGCAATAGAATTCAAGATGACATTATGTGAATGCTTGTGGATGGTTCTACATTTAAAGACATAGAAACAACATGGCCACACTTTAAAGAAGAGCCTCATAATCTCAATATTTCAGTGGGAGTAGACAGTGTCAATCCATTTGGAGATATGAGATCTACTTACTCAGTGTAGCCTGTTTGTGTTATTAACAATAACATTCCTCCTTGGATGTCCATAAAAAGGGAGCACATAATGTTGTCAATGATTGTACTGGGTATTTTTTTCATTTAATAGTTATGTAAATTAATTTATAAACACCGCATCAAGATGGTCATAATAATTATGTAATGTTTTTGTTCATTCAACTAGGTAAGTACTGAGTTAAAGATATGAATGTGTATATTGAGCCCCTTATTGACGAGTTGTTGATTTTATGGAATGGGATCACTATGTATGACATCTCTAGACCAATAGGACAAAGAAAATTTCAATTTCATGCAATGCTTGTATGGACAATACATGATGCCCCTGGGCTAACTCATTTTTGCAGTATGTTATATATTCATGTTAAGGTCATGTATTTTTGGTATGTTATAGTGCTTACACATTATTTTTGTATGTTTAAGTTGCACATTATAATTTTACATGATTGAATTATATGATATATTTTAGGTCTTTAGACAAAGGGTAAATTCGCATGTCCAGTTTGTGGTCCGAAGATGAAATCTCATCATTCAAGAAGTTTTGGAAAGTAGGTGTTTGATGAGTTTAGGCACTTTCTCCACAATAATCATAAGTATCGAACTATAAAAAACCATATTTTTAATGGGAAAGAAGAGACAACATCAAGGCCACGAAGAATGACACCTTGTCTATGGAATTTGGAATACGATAGATTAAATCACCAAGGTAATGTCATTCCATAGGATTATTTTTTTTTTAAATTTAGATTTTGATATTATATTTTATTTAGTAATGATGTTATTGATGCTCGTGAAGGTCGTCAAGGCATCAATGACTAACTTCCTAGAGGAATAAAAAGTTATCCTAGTCAATTTAGTAGGTATGGATTCAACAATCTCAAGAAAATGGTCGCTCATTAACATGGGATGGTGTTGCATCATTGGTTAAAGAAGCTCATCGTAATGGAGATCCCAATGTTATGCCAATGGTACTTGATCTAACATATGGTTTAAGAGGTAGAAAGGTATGTATAAGTTTACTAACTATGACCCATAAGTTTAATATCAACTCACAAATCAATGCAAATAATCTTGACATGTTTGAATAATTGCAGATCAAACACCACAATGCTATGTACTACCATGGCCATAAATTTCACATAAAAAAGTTAGATGACACGAAGAAAACTTGTGATTCTGGGATAAGTGCAGTCTTTGAGGTCACTAATATTTCATCTATAAATGACATACATCCTCAACAATCTGAAAATCAATACTATGGAATTTTGGATGATATAATTGAGTGCGACTTTAATTCATTCAAATTAGTTCTATTTGTCTTCAAATGGTACAGGCTACAACTGAATCAAAATGATCCTAATAGGATTGTTATTGAACATGATAGTAGATTTACAATGATTAATACAAGGTCATTTGAGCCAATTAGAGATGAGCCCTACGTTCTTCCAAGCCAATGTGAGCAAGTGTTTTACTTTGTCGTTCCACATAAACCGGGTTGGTCATTTGTTGTTAGACATGATCCAAGAGGAAGGCTGGTACAATATAATGTGATGGAAGAAGAAGATAATGAAGAATCAGAAGATGAAGTAAATGATGATCATGGATGACTGTTACACAATGAAGAAGAAGAAGAAGAAGAAGAAGAAAATGATGATGATTCCAGTGATGTTGATGATGGTCATGAAGATGATGATGATAGTCATGATGATGGTGATGATGATGATGATGATGATAGTAGTCATGATGATGACATGGATGAGGAGGATGATGAATAATATGATCAATGAAATGTATGTTAAGGTATGATAAATGCCACGTATGAGGTATTTATTTATTCATAGAAATTTGAATTAAGTTATTATGTGTTGAACTGTATAGTCATGGAGTATATTTTGCATCATGTAAATTTTGTCTTCTATATAATTTGTAGCTTACATATCATGTAATTTTCAGCTAACTTAAGATAAATGATTTACGTATGTAGGAAATTTAACACCTTTCACATGGATCGATAGGTATAATTTATTATTTGGTTTCCTTCTCTTTAGTCAGCAAAATATATAGATCCTACTATGTCTCTCATTTGATGGATTGTAGGTATCACCAAAAAGGTATTTGTCTGATTTGTCTTCCTCAAGTGAGGAAAATGTGGGAATAGAAGACAAAAGTGAGACATCTAGTAGGTCTAAAATAGGGAGATCAACTAGAGGTCAAAAGATTAGAAGAAAATTTGATAAATGAATGAAATTTTTCCTTGCTAAGGGGGGGTCATGTTCTTATGATAATGAGACCAAAGGAAACATGAAGGTTCCCTTAAGGTACACACATCTTTAGAAAGAATGGGTACCCAAGGAACTACCTCCAGTTAATACTGATTTTTCTGTTAACAAAAGGATATATCGCATAGCTCCATCTTCATTACATGGTTTGGGCTTAATTTCCATGGATGGCATAAAGATCAATTATAATCAAGTTGTTGAATTGATGGAGTATGTAGGACCTTGTTACAATTACAAGAATTGGAAACGGACTGTGCAATATAAAAAAAGTATGCATAGGTATGCATTGTCAGCAAATTATATACAATGCAAAGCAAATGATCAAACTAAAAGCCTCGTTATGTATATTGATGGAAGGCCAAAAGAAACAAGGAATATTGTAGGTTTTATAAATATTTCTCGACCCATGTCAACTTATAAGTGGCTAAATTGTATATTCGAGGCACGTGAGGGAAATCATGTATTTGTATATGCAATAAAATCAATAAATGTAGGGTAAGAGCTTCTAATAGATTACAATTTGATTTGTGTAGATAAAAAAAAATTCCCTATCAAGGGACTGGTAAGTATAACATTTAAACCAATTGCCTCCAATTAATATTGACTTCAATCGCTTCTAATTGCTAAGAATTACTAATCTTTGTCATAGGGCGACATGGATATTCCACCTCAAGATATAGGCGGGAATGTTCCTCACAATACACTTTCTTCAGCAAAGGTAAACCTTAATTAGTGTAATTCTACAAATTATATAAAAACAAATGTCATATTATTATGTTCTTTTCTTTATGGATTTGGAGTTATTTTGATAGAATTTTATTGATATTGATGTCACAACTTGATACTTATTGATAGAGAAAAGCAAAAGAGGCAGCAAATCTATTTCGATCTGAAGTTGATGTGGCATTTAGAGATGACTTAGAATCTAAATCTAACCATGTATTCATGGCTACTCAAATAAAAACTAAATATGGTAATGAAATTCTTAACCTTCTAATGGAAGAAAATGAAACTGAGGAGTCAAAGGAACTCAAAGAAGAATTGACACGTAGAGTCAATTCTATTGATGTAAGTAGTAATTAATCTTAAGAAATAATTAAAGTTCAATAAATGTTTATATTTTATACTATCTTATGGATCATGATCTAAAATATGATGTGTTCTTCTTACAGAATTTTTTGACACGTGTGAAATGTCATCAACATGGTGAGGGTTGTAGCACTGCACAGCCTTCATGTAAATAATCCTTAAACCTTTAACCATTGATTTAACCTTTGTATGCATTATTGACTCAACTTATGTTTGGGATGCTTCTAGTACCCCATTTAATCTTTATCCATTACAAATGTCTTTGCTAACAATGTATTCTATAGCTCATGATGAATTGTAGACACCTCCTTCGGTTAACATTCTACATTCAACGGTTCCATTGTCCACAACAAGGTGCTTACAGACATCTTCCTCTATACCATCTACAATTGGTAAAACATTTTTTTTCTATATTTTGTTATGTGCTAATCATGAATTGATTATTTTTCTTGTGTGAATTTTATACACTGTATGGACCTATTTTGTGTACTAATGGATACACCTACACTTGGTACAAGAACAGATCAGACCGGTACTAGTGAAGATCAACCATTTCCTAGATCAGCTTGTGTTACTAGTACTAGTTCATTTGTGGGGACATTGTTGATGAACAAGAACAATATGGTTCCATTAAAAGTACCAAAGCTTCCAGGTGCTTTAAAATTGTTATTATTTATAGTGTAATTGTAGTTTACTTATACATAACTCATTTTGGACTGATAATCCCATGCTATTTTTATAGGAAATGATGTTTTTTATGAACATCTTTTTGAAATGACATTGAAGCTATTTGGGCCCACCATACATAAAAGGTACGTAGCTTCATAATATCGGTACAATTTTTTTCTTATCTTCCATTTATTGTACTATATTAAAGTTATGATATCTAACAATTTTGTTTTTTCAAAAAAGGTGGAATGATCAGGATGCTGACTTAAAAAATCAGCTCATTAAATCTTTAGAGGACCTCTTTGGAATTAAAAGTTTTGACAGAGGCAAGATTCTTACAAGGGCATGCAAACATTTAAATACTTTGAGGGACCAATATAGAAGGGCTCTAAAGGAGAACCCAAAGTACGAGCATCCTCCTATGATTCCACTGATGGAGTGGAATGAAATAATAGAAGATGCAAAAGAGAAAAGGCTAAAGGGTAGTGGAATTCAACCAGAAGACGGAAAAAGAAGGTATGTCATGATAATATTAAGTAGAATGTAATCATGCACTAATTAGTGATCTTTGTAAATATATAATCTAACATGTTTCAAACTTTTCATAGACTGCAAGACACATCAAAAGCCACACAAGCGAGATTAACAAAGGTTGGCCAACACAGACTTGGCTCTGGTGGCTATATGAAACTTCACTCTCGACTTGTAAGTAGCAACATTAGAATTTCATATCAAATTTTTATATATAAGGTTGCAAACAATTCTGTTTAATCAAATCATACATGTAAAAGTGACGATATTAAACAAAAAATACAGGGCATAGAATTCAATGTAGAGCCCACAGATGAAGAAAAGAGAATAGCCTTGAAGGAAGGCTATGCAATCATGGTTGCACACCTACGCCAAGCATCCCAAAGCCATAATGAAGAATCTACTGCACCAGATGAGACACGGGTAAATTGGTCAAATGAAAAGTAAATCAAATTGAATAGTTAATTTTGAACATAAATTGACTATTTCATGATAACAATGTGCATGACATTTCACTACAGCCTTCAAATCCTACCACACAACATGGGCATGATGAAGTTCATGATGTGCATCACAGTGTTGGAGATATTAATTTCCTATTGGAAATAAATTGCATAATTATTAATAGAATTTAACATCTTTAATTGTAATTGGTCGTGTAACCTTTTTTTGAATATTTTAGAGCATGTTGAGCATGTTGAGGTGGTAGAAGATCAAAATGTTATTGTACATGATGATCTGGCATTGTCAGGTAAAGAAAAATACATGTTATGTTCTACTAGTTAATGAAATACATGTAACAGTTAAAAAAAGTATGTGAATTTAACCCATTTACTTGTTATTGCAGCAAACCCCCCTTTAGTGTAGTAGCATCGTCCTCCTCGAGACATGAGGAAGCATCATAATTTGAGATCACAACCACAAGAGGAAAAAGATAATATTGATGGTCATGTCAGCCTTTACCTAAATAAGAAATCTAAGAAAAACCTAAAAAAGAAATGATTTCTTAAATATGCTCTTTGATAAAACTTGTTTGAGTAACTTTGTTGGATAATGAAATAATTTTGTTTTAAGTAATTATCTATCAATGATGTGTATTAATATTGAATTATCTATCATGTTAATGAATATTGTTATGTGTTAATGAATTCTTGATTAGTGTTGCGTATTAATGAATGTTATGTGATTGTATTGATTGAATGTTATAGTTCATAAATGGATGAATGAAGTGTGTAATTAGATGTTAATGGGGAATTTAGATTGATGTTAGGGGGAGGGGGGTGAGGCCAAATGAGCTTCCACCTTCACGTGGTTGGCCTTGTTAAGTAGAGAATATTAAAGTATTCTCAAAACCAAGTGAAGCTCAAACTAACACACCTTCATTATTTAATCAATTTCATTCATTCTAGGTCTTTGCTCAAAAGTGCATTTTGAATGTGTCATTGTTAGGAAACTATCAAATAAAAAACTAGAAGGGCCAATAGTCAACTTCTCATTGTCATTGTCTAGCATGATTCGGCTTCATTTTGTGTAAGTATTCTCTTATTGAATGTGTCAACCTCTCTTGGCCTAATGTGGATTATTTCATTGGTTTGTGTTTTTGAGTAGGTGAAGTGTTAAATCAGATATCAATTGGATCTATAAGTAGCTATATATTCTATAGCTAATAGCCTAATACACCCACGTGAATAAATTTACTTGTTGTCCCCTTAGGATTTACTTAAGCAAACAGTCCTTATGTGCTCAAAAATCAGTTGTTTTAGTGCTACAATTGTAGATGATTGTATGCATGAATTCAATGACAAGAACTGAACATTTAGGCTCTATGATAATGCTTGTCATCCTTATATGGCAGGAAAATGAATCCAAGAAGGAAGCTTTCAAGAAATATTTGGATTCAAGCGGCATGCTTGATACCCTCACAAAAGGTATGCAGCAGTTCTTCTTATATGATGAAATTTTGAATCTAGAAAATTAATTTGTGAATTTGCATCTATTTGTGAGATAATATATTAATATTGGTAGTTCCTCTTATATGATGAAATGCTGATTTTAGAAAATTAGTTTGTGAATTTTCATCCATTATTTTTGGATGCCTGAATGTTATGTTTGCCTTGTGAGGATTCAAATTAATTTGATTGATATGATCTTTGAAATGGTGTAGTAGTCTTTTAGATTAATGTGATTCGTATTATCATATAATATCTCTGCTCTTATAAACTACCTTGTTTCCATGTATGATTTGCAATTATTCATTCTAGTGTTCCAAAGATGAATATGGATGATATCTTTGAGAAAAAGAACGAGGTTGCTAAAGTTGTTGAAGAACTTGAAAAGGTTGATATATTCATATCAGTTTTATTTATTTATTGATGTGTATTGTCAATTGATTACTATAAAATATCTCTTAAATATCAAACAAGATGAAATTTGAATGTAGTATGATTCAATCGTTCATTTCTAAGCTTACAGGCTATGTCAAACTATGGATATGAGATAGTTCAAACACTTATTGTGGATATAGAGGTTGATGTGCATGTCAAGAAAGCAATGAATGAAATAAATGCAAGAAAGACTTTTACATCCAATACTAAATGTCCTTTTTACCAGGATATTGTTGGAGATTGCTAGCATATACTTTTGCATTTTGTAAATAGGTTGATGGTATTCATTTATTTAAGAAAAACCCAACTCATTATCCTCAACTTTGTTCATATTTTTGTTCTATATCTATTTAGTTTATTTACCCAAAATTTCTCTCAATTTCACCGTCATTCATTTCATTCTTTTATATCAGCTGCAAGAATAAGGGTGGCAACACAAGAAAAAGAAAAGGCAAAGAAAATTTTAAAAATCAAGAGAGTAGAAGCTTTCCTTATTTTATTTTTCAATATGCATCAACACTTCCATTTATGTTATATATGTATATTTTATAGATTTGTATATTTATAATTTTAAAAGTTGTATGTAATATATATTGGGTCTGTTTGTAGCACCAATAATGAAAACTATTTTCTTGGCTGTCATACCATCCATCTTCGTCAACAACTAGTTAAGGACTCTGTCTGCAGCACCGCCAGCATCCCCAACACTACTTCCACGCTGCAAACATGCAAACCAATTATGCATCACCAGTTAGAGAGGCTATCTCAAATAGTTCCAACAAAATTCCTACTCAAATATACTCACCGTCCTCAACTTGAACTTCACTCATAAAAAATCAACACACCTGTGTAGCAATAGAATCAAGCTAGTCAAAAAACAAGATGCAAGGAGTTGATCCTCTATCTTTATCAAAAATTTCCCTCACATTAGCCTCACTCTCTCTAAACCACATTGTTAACAATTCAGGGCCCTTCACACTAATGAAATTGGCCTGACATTTGTTAGCAATGGCTTTAGCAGATGGATTGCTAGCTGAGCCCAAAGCAGTCAGGAAGTGCTCATTACTAACGGCCATGGAGTTTAGAATCTCAACATCTATTGTCTCATCTTCTAAGTCTATAACATCCATCTTTTCCCTAATGCACTAAAGTGCAGCCTCAATA
Organism: Chamaecyparis obtusa; assembly: GCA_027943335.1. Taxonomy (NCBI): domain Eukaryota; kingdom Viridiplantae; phylum Streptophyta; class Pinopsida; order Cupressales; family Cupressaceae; genus Chamaecyparis; species Chamaecyparis obtusa. The sequence goes on along the minus strand of BSBK01000615.1, from coordinate 4,139,491 downwards.
CACAAAGCAGCAAGATCTGCTCCAACATATCCATGGGTATCCTTAGCAATATTTTCAAGATCAACCTGTAACAAGAAAACTAAAGATAAAGAGATACTCTATTAAGAAACATAAAGATTAATAAATGCTTTCAAAATCCAAGAACTATTTAACATTAGATATAGAAGTACAAAAATAAGGCCCCACTATATGTACATCATCAGAGAACTTCATATTCTTTGTATGGATGCGAAGCACTTCCAACCTACCCACTTCATTTGGAACCCCAATATCAATCTCCCTATGTTTCTTTGTTTTCATTGATATATTTTTTATTTTGTTGCCTTGTTGATATATCTACTCGCTTATTTTCATCTGCTTAGTGTGATTCTCAACTTGTTGACCTCATTTCGTGTTCTAGCTTTTCATTGTTTATTTTTTAGTCTTTTTATCTTTTTTCTCCTTTTTGGTTAGCGTGTTGCCTCTGCTCCATCTCTCCTTATATCTCATGTGGGAGGCTAAGTCTGCACATTTTATTTTTCATTCTTCACTCTCTATTTCTAATGATGGATCACAGAGTGTGATCTGAAACGTCGATACTAAAAAAACTTACACAATCGAATCTAGAAACTAATTGCATCATAATGGACTGTGGAAATCTGATGTTTTTAATCAATCTCCTTGTCGAACCTTCCAAACCTTTTGAGTGTTGGATCAATACTATTTGGTTGGTTAGTTTCTCCCATAACAATAACATGGGCACATGATTTAAGTCCATCCATAAGCATAAGAAGTTGAGAAATAATTCTCCTCTCAACTTCACCGTGGGTTTTTTCCCTCTTGGGAGCTATAGAATCAATTTCATCAATAAATATAATGGATGAGGCATTCTTCTCAGCCTCCTCAAAAGCCTTTCAGAGATTTCTTTCACTTTCTCTAGCCAACTTTGACATGATCTCAGGTCCATTGATACAGAAAAAGAAGGCATCGATTTCATTTGCCACTGCCCTAGCAATTAAGGTTTTCCCAGAACTAGGAGGCCCATAGAGCATAATACCCTTTGGGGGCTTCACACCAATAGATTTAAGAGTTCTGGGCATCTAAGAGGAAGCTCTACCAATTCATGGATCACTAGTCAAAACCTATCTCTCAAATAGTTCAAACAAAATGAAAAAATCAACAGTTTCACACAGAGCAGAGCAAATGGATTGCTAGAGCCCAAAGTAGTCTAGAAAATAGAATGAGCAGGGACCTCCTAGCAACAAGTAGTAGAATAAGTGTGGAAACCTGAAGATAAATATCTAGACTAATCACCGATTAGGATGCCGTTGGTGATTAGTCTAGATATTTATCTTCAATTTGTTTTTAAACACTCTGCGGTGCGTCAAAATTTTGACCCACCCTCCTCAAAAGTCTGACATAAAATTGACCATTCTGTGTCAAAATGTGGCATCGTGGGTTTGGCATCTTGGTTAGAGCCACTAAATATTTTGACCAAATTTGGTCAAAATATGACCATCACAAGTTTGGCATCCTGGTCGAAGTGACCAAAGTTCTCAACCCATATTGGTCGAAAGATCGACCAATACACAAACACTTACCAATGTTATCTTTGACCTAGGTTGCCCTCATTTTTTACCAATAGTGGAGTTGATCATTTGACGGGTTCAGTAATTGGTCGATATTTTGACACCAATAATAGCGACAAACCCATTGGTCAACCATTCGACCGAGTTGGGTAGAAACTTCAACCAATAGTGCATTGACAAATGGTGTAAAATGTACTATTGAGGGCACAAACTCCTAGAGAGGCTGACATATGAGAAATAAATTCCCATTGGGCCCTTACCCCTAAAAATGGACCTAGATTAAATTTAATTTAATATTTAACTGTTTTGAAGCCCAAAACAACCAACCCAGAAGTGGGAAAATAAACTTTTAAGTTTCCCCCCGCATCCGAAAAACTTTTTGATGAAAAGGGGGACATGGGTCAAGGATGAGGTTGAATTTGAACTAGGTCAAGGTTGAGGTTGACCTTAACCTACGGGTTTAGGACCCTTGGAAAATGTGCCAAGTGAGGAAAATAATGCTAGGGAGGCCCAAACATAGCCCTAAATGGGCACAGAAGATGGGAAGGGGGTAGAAAAAAGAGGACAACATGATGATGGCCCAAAAAACCCCCTAAAGAGGGATAAACATTCTTAACATGGAAGTGCTTCTATTTTAAGATGATACATTAAGCCCCCACTTTAGCAAGAGTATTGAAATTGAACATACTCACAATAAAGGAGAAGAAAGATCCAAGTGGATTCATAATGAGATAGAATAACACTTAGTTAATGACATGAGCCCCCAAGCTAAGGATTCTAACTCAACATACATGCACAAGGGTGCAAAAAAAAAGAAAAACAAAGATAAAGCTAAAAAGACACACAAAACAAGGGGTTAGTACTAAAATAAACCCAAATCAACTAGTAAAGGAAACCTTTCTAAGAAATTCCTCCTATACTAAAATCATATTTGGAAAGCTATCATAAAAGCATAAATGATTACATAAGAAAGACAAGAGCAACACTATAAATCACATAGCTTCATGATCCAGTCCTAATAGCATGAAAGTGAAAAGAGAGAGGAGAGAGAGAGTGATTACCTCACCAAGTAAGATGCCCACCTTACCATGAATCACCAAGGAGGAAGAGCCCAACAAGTGGCCAACCTAATAGTTCACCCAAAAAATTGTGCTTTGCAATTGTCATGCAACTTCTGATGGCTTTTAGAATACCCATAGATCCACATTCTTGTATCACCATGGACTATAAAATATGTGTCCCTTCAAGATTTAGCAACTTATGTGTGTTACCTTCCACGGATTTAGCATATTGAAATTTGAAATGCGTGTCTCTTCAAGATTTAGTAACTTATTTTTAATATGATTTAGAACAATAGAGAGGGGGGGGAAATCAGTTGTTCTTAGGTCTAAATGTATAAAATAAACTTTCAAACTCTCCAACAAATCAGATCTAAGAACCAATAGCTACTTGGTCATTACTGAATGCATAACAGAAACATATAATAGTGCAGTCCACTATCCAATAGCATTTAACTTGCAAAACAAATAAATGTTCAAACCAAAACATTCACACAAGCATTAACACCAATATTTATAGTGGAAACCCAATTTGGGAAAAACCACTTTGTAACATGTTACTGATATTTTCACTCTTTTGAAGTGAGCTCTGTGAAAAGCCAACCCTGTCAAAGGTTACAAACACACTGTCAGGTGTGACCTAGTTAAAGGATTTCAACCACTCTGTTAAAAGTGCACCTTATTATAGGACTTTATACATTCCATTAGAATGCAACCTTGTTCAAAGGATTAATACATATGACTGTTAGGTCAACCTTGATTAAATGATTTCAAAATGATACAATGGTTAGAAAGTAACAGGAATGTTTGATCTGAAAACATACAACTCACTTTGCAAATATCAGATCCAATTTCATACACATGTTGGCTTACTGACTGTGATCCATTTCCATCTCCATCACTGATTTTCTCGAAAATCCCTTCAAGAAATCATAACTCCTTCTCCTTCATCCTTTTCTTCTTATACAGTCAATAACAACAACTCCAGTATCCTCTCTATTCAACCTCACACTTAGGTTTCCTTAATACCTCTTTGTTTAGGTTGATCCAACTTTTGTCACTTAATCTCCTCCATAGATCTTAGGGTTAGGTCAGATTCATTGAATCCTTCCAAATTTATGTTCTTCATCCATCCTTTTAGAAACATCTCAAATCTCTTTATGGAATCATAATAAAATGGTTTACAGTGCATTAAATACTTCCATACAATCAATAAATAAAGTCAACACATTTTACATAATCCAAGAATTCAACTATGTCAGCTAAGAATCTGAATTCTTCCTCAAATGTAAATTACTAATGCTCGGTCAATACTGTATTCAACTCCTCAGTCTTCACTGGTAGCCCGATCACCATTAAAGGTGTTTCCTCAGCTAATATTGTCTTCCTCGACAATTAACTGATGTTTGGTCAACACTGAATTTACTCGGCATATACTGGCTCTTTCGACACTAACATCACTCAGCTTAAACTAGATTTCTTCACTTTTTCTCAGTTAAGCCTACTTGTTTAGTCTTTCTTTTTACTTATATAAAAAATACATTACCTTATCATTGTGCCACATAATCAAGTACTCATTGAAGTATCAAGATAACTCAACCTTTCCTTAGGTGCTATTATTATCAACCTTTCCCTAATCCTTCTCAACAATCAAATAGATATAGTACTTTCTTAGATCATAATAGTCTTACTAGTTAAGGTTTGACATCAATGACAATACAACAATTGCTTCAATTGTAGTTTCCAACACTTATGTGTGTTACCTTCAGAGGATTTAGCATATTGAAAATTGAAAAATGCGCGTCTCTTTAGGATTTAGCAACTTATGTATGTTCCTTTCTAAGGATTTAGCATATAATTGAAAAACTATAGTACAAAGGAGACCCTATATATCCCCCCTCCTCATCGTGGCTGTAATCACCTAAAATTTGGCTAATAGAACCTAAGGCCCTATTTGCCCTTAATTCGACATATAACCTTGATTATGTTAATTTGAATCCCGATCATTAACATAAGTCCCAAAAATTCAATCAAATCAATCAAATCCTAAATCAAGCATTTATCACTAAAGTTTCAAGCTAAATCAAGACAATTAACTCTAGGCCTATTTAATTAATTCAATCCCACCAAATGCATGGCTAGAGTTATTAATTAATTGAAATTCATAAATACCTCTTATTCAAAGAAACACAACAAACACACCCTAATGATTAAGAGGCTCTCACATGGATCAAGAATCAAGCTAAGATGCATCTCAACCACTCCTCACAAATGCATCTCAACCGTTCAAACCCTTCAATCTTCTATAAAAGAGAAAATTTAAAGGCTTATTTCTTCTTCTCAATGCTTGGAATTCTAGCTTATAAATATTGTGGATTTGAGGCTTCATAATCCTTGATTATTGAACTCTCATACTTGGGAATGCACTTACTAATGCCTTAATTTGATAGTTGTCTCCATGTTTTCATGCTTAGATTCACGCATTAGTTAATTAGAGAACACTTCAATTTGGTTTAAAATGGAAATAATTTACTCTTGAATCTCTCATTTTAGTGTAGATTGTCACTGTTTAAGGGTCAAATCTAAGAGAAACTAGCCCCTTATTTCATACTCACACTAACTAGAGAGCAATAAGATGCTTTTACTTGTTAGTTTCTCCAATTACATGCTTATTTTCTCTAACAAGTGATGTTATTATCCAATTGAAGTGTTGTGTTGTAGGCCACAAAATCACACACATATTTTTGGTGCCCATCGTGGGGCTGAGCCCTAGATTTCCTAATTTTTTAGCATTTTAAACTAACTTTCACTGTATCTTTTTTGTTAGAGGATCGCATCCAGAAAGAACATCTGCATACCATATTTCCTGGATCACATCCTGGATTCTAGGATTGCATTTAGGAAAAAGGTCGCATTTGGTTAAATTCAAGATCGTATTTGGTGATTTGGGTCATATTTGGGAAATGGGATCATTTCTGGTAAATAGGATTGCATGCGGGAAAATCTAGGATCATATCTGGGAGAAATATTTGCATTTTTTATTTTTCTGACCCCTGGTAGTTTGTTGTTGATTTCTCTAGTTTTTACAGCTTGATTGTGGTTTGTAGGTCCAGAAATAGAAACCCAAAATGCTAACCATTGTTTTTAATTTGTTTTCAAAGGATAAAATGAAATTAATGCACTTGTTTTCAAGAACTTAAATACAATCTAATTTCACCTTGTAAACCAATTAGAGAAATATGCTCTTTTCCCCCTAAGGGAAAATTAGAAACTCAAAAGTTGGTTTACACCTTGGAGTTAAATTGAGGAATGAATGCTAACAATTGCATTTTCAATTTTCCTTAAAGTATTATCTTTGGATTTGGGGATTTCTAACAAGATAACATGCTAATGGGTGAATTTGGTGTTTGTATGTGATTTTGAAAAGCTTAACTGTGGTTTGCAGGATGTTTTCCCAAGACAAAATCAAAAGACTAGATGCTTGTTATGCAGATTGCCTCTAAAGACAATTCAAAAAAAAAACTTCATGCTTGATTTTTCTAGGAATCTTAAAACAATTTGAGATCAAGTTGCAAACCAATTAGAGGATTATGCTCTTTTCCCCTTGAGGGAAAACTAGAAACTCAAATGTTGGCTTATTATTTGGCATCAAATTGGAGTAATTGAATCTTAAATATGCATGGTGTGTTCAGGATTTGTGGTATAACTTAGGAAATTATGCTCTTCTCCTTCATGGAGAATCAGAAATCCAGAGCTTACTATCATTTATCTATTTACTTTATTGCAAACCTTTAGAGGGCCAATCGATTGAGGAAAAAATCTCCCAGGAATGACCCAAGTGGGGACAAGTCTTACGTCAACTCTTCCACCCCACTATAAAATTTGATGCTTCCTTGAGTCTAAATCCTTGGAAGACATGATCTATCTTTTCTTGGGAGATTGATGATCAATCCCAATGACAAACTTAGATTTTGTGTAGAGCAGAGCCGCTTAAATCTTGCTTGCGAGACTACACACTTTCAGGTTCCTATAGGGTTAACAACCTCAATCCTGCTTTCAAGACTATGGGAGATGGTTGTGAACGGATGCCTTTATTAAAAGCCTTATGTTAGACGCTACCCAAATCACCCCTGAAAGGTTGTTATCACTTGTGCAAGGCAAATAGTAATTTCCCCAAGACATTCACCATATCGAGCCCCCATTGATGTTACCACTTGGATAATATGGGCTCCAATATCCATTGTGTGTTATTGAACTGCCATATTCTGAGGAGTCTTTGAGTGTGTTCCTAATTCATTGAACACGTGGTTTTAATCTCTACCTAGTATAAGGAAGGTTAGGTGTGTCTTATTTAAAATGATTAGTTGGTGTGTCTTAAATACAAATTCAGATAATCACCCCCAAATGAACAAGGACAAAGCATTTACAAGCATTTACAAACACCTGATAGTCATTGGAATCTAACAGACATGACCCATTTTCTAAGAAACACTAAAACTATAAATTTCCTGTCATCATAAGATCGCATCTGGTACTCTTGAATCACATCCTGCATCCCAAATCGCATCTATCCAAACATGGATTGCATTCGGTGGTCACACCATTTCCTGAGTCACATCTGGTGCACATTCCATTTCCTAAGTTGCATCTGGTATTTTATGAGTCACATCCGGGGTTCCAAATTGTTCACCAGTCACTGTATAGGATCGCATCCGGGATAGAGAGAACTTTCATACCTTCCAGAAGAAATTTTTTTACATTTTCAGATACCCATTTGGCTCATTAGTAAGTTCCTATTGTCAAAACACAATCATCTGATAACCAGAGGGAGTCATCTTTGAAATCATCTTGTCACCTTGCATGGTCCCTATTTGCATTGTCCAATTGTGGAGTCAGTTTATCCAATCAACTAGAACCAACTTCTCAGCTCATAAACAGGGCACTTTGACACCCTTTGACACTGAAATGTTTACATTATCAGACCCACTTGCACTTTGGTTCCCAACTCATAAAAAAGGCACTCTAACCCCATTTGACATTGGATCCATAAAATAACATTTCAAACCCACTCTTGCATCCTTGGATCCATAATTAGACATTGCAAACAATCAAACCCACTTTTGAACACAAGACATTCATTGGTTCCGCAATCCAGCTTTCATGGTTGTTACAAGGCACAAAGCTTACCATTTTGGAAGAAACCCGTTTGCAAATGAAGTACAATTACACACCTTTGAAATAGAAGAGACCTCAAGAATCAATCCCCTATTTGGTACTACACCAAGCACTACTCATACAGCGACACCCAAACAAAAAAACATGAACAACCGAGATGATTACCGATGGGATGAAAGATATCATGACCAAGATAACCAAGAAGAACATGTTAAACAGAAAGAAGAGATACAATACTGTGAGACATATCATGATCACTACTATATTTGACCTCATTTTTCTACCAAAATTTTTGACAATCAATTAAAAGGGTTTTGGTTTGTCAGATTATAGAAGGAAAACTTCCTTTTTTTTAAGCCACGCCTGTGTTAGTCAAAATTTTGACCAATATAATGTAGGTCAAAATTTTGACCAACACGGGCATAACTTTTTTTTAAAAAAAGATTTTGTATCTCATTTCATTTGGAGCACATGAAGGAGCTAAAGCACGCTCCAAATGAAATGAGATATGAAATCTTTTTTCTTTTAATTTGGAGTGTGCAAAGGAGCTAGAGCCTGCGATTGTTTGAACTATTATTTGGTGAGAGTAAAAGGAGGACCGCCTGCCTGCAAAGGTTGCCACTGTGATTTGGTGTAAAAGTAGGACCGCTCGTAAGGATTTCCTTACTCTGCATTTGTCTAGCATTATTTTATTGGTTACCTACTTAGGGCCTATGAGCAATGTGCTAGGGCATCATGTATTTGATATTTGCTAGCACATTTTTTATCATTATTTATATACATTTGATTCAGAGATGAACTTGCAAAACCCAAAATTTTTTAATCACCGCATCATGTTACACTATAAATGTACTAGTGTTAGGTTTATGATTGTAAGGTTGGAAGAGGAAATATTGCAAACAAGATTGACAAAACTATGTTTTTAACATTTTTTTTATTGGTATTTGTTTTCTGCCGACTTCGTGTGGATTGAAATGTCAAATCTAACTCCATAGGAAGTCTACCTAGAGTCATAGTTTCAATTGTGACCAATCTGAGATCATTTGGTGGATAAATCCAAAATAAATCATGTGATAGTCATCTATAGACCATTTTTGACATAAAACTAGGGTAGTCAGCTTTCTATGGACTCTTTTAGACCAAGTGTGACTGTCTACACACTATGGCTTCAGAAGTGCTTAAAAAGACCCCAAATAACAAAGCAACCATAAAATCCTTGCACTCCCAAGACTCCAAACCTTCATCAATCTTTAATAATGTCTAAAAATGAACAAAACTCAAAGGAATAGAGCTCAATCCACTAAGAACCCCAAAATCCCCAAATTTAGCACTTCTAAACCTTTAATCCAAGGGTTTCTTAAATCTCCTATCTTCGATCACTTCTAGGTCTAATAGGTAGTTGTTTCACCATTAGATGATCATTATAAGATAATCCAAATCATAATCTATGTTCCTCCTTCAGACCAAATGGCTATTGTTGTAGCATACCAAATAAATTCATTAAGTTTCCTCTATAAATTATGGTGATCACCCAAACATTCTTCCTTCTCATTACATTAATGGATTAGGGAACTATAGTACATGTTAATACTTAGTCATTCCATGTGTTATAGTGGTCAAAGGTCATGGAATGACCATATTCAATTGGAAACTCACAAAACTATCAAAGGAATGGCTGAAATTACTCTGCTAGTCAAAACTAATTAAGTAAAAATACAAATACAGACCTCACAAATGCATAGATGTGGTCTAGGATCAATATCTAACTATTCCAAATGAATTGAAATGTGATGACAAAATGAATCCAAAATCACTCTAAGAACTCAAGGAAATTGCATTTGAAAGAAGTTTATTTATCAAAAACTCAGTATAAATATATAACCATACTACACCAATCCATCTCTATTCATACCATTCATGAAAGAAGAAATAAATCGATAAGGATTCTGACTGTACCCTCACAGGTAGTGACAGGATCTATTGGAGAATAATTTACATTTCATTAAAAACCCAAGTATGTTACATTGTTTCTTTGGCATTTATTAATTCCTATATCTTCCCTTACTCCCCCATGTCTCAAACATACACATCTATGCTCTAATAAGCCTCTCCAACTGGTTTACAACCTCCATGTAACCGGTAACAATTAGTTATTAATTGTTTGGCTTAGTTTGGAATACACAAATACAGACCTCACAAATGTATAGATGTGGTCTAAGATCAATATCTAACTATTCCAAATGCATTGAAATGTAAGACAATGACAAAATGAATCCAAAATCACTCTAAGAACTCAAGGAAATTGCATTTGAAAGAAGTTTATTTATCAAAAACTCAGTACAGTCTGTACACCAGGCCTCTTCTATCGTACAATGAAACTTTGGAATATTTGATGAACTCCTAGAAACTATCCCAACCAATCCCAATCAGTTGGATGGATTAGTTTTCACTAAAACATAACAAAATCCAATTCCCTCCATTTTCTAATAACCGTTGCATTTTAAATTTTTGAATTGCAACATTACAAATTTGGAGTTTTTGAAAATTTTAAAGATAATAAAGCCTTAAGACTTTGAAATGTGACCCAAATGAACTTATTAAGAATTATTAAAATCAAATCTAAACTATTATAAACTTGTAACACCAAATACCATCCTAGGCTCTTATTTTGGTCCTAAGGCCTATTAGGCCTTTTAAGACTAATTACATATTTGCCATTTGCATTGCATGGAATGACCTTATAGGCCATTATAGGTGCCAATACATTCCAATTGATGTCTTTAGATTTTATTAGGTGCATGGTTGTCATTATGGACTCATGGTAGTCTTTGGATGTTATAGGTGCCCCTACACCATGTTCACCACCTTTGAAAGGATTGTTTTCCCAAGAATCAATCCTGGCATTGGATGTCTGAGTCTAAACCTATACTTTAGGAATATGGTTCCTTGATAGTTGGTTCTTTCCACCCATTGGATGTCCACATCTAAGCATGGTTTTTTACTCTCTGCCCTTCAATATGACACTTGACTGTACCTATTTGAACATAGTTCAAATCCCAAAAGTTTGCATTTCTAGGACTGTGCAGCATTGTCCTATTCAATCCTTTGTCCTTTTCTTCCCAAACCTAATTTTTCCTTCCTCCTCTTCCCCTCATTGAATAACCTCCTCTATTGTTTCTATTATGTCCAAAAGCTCTTCTTCTTTTAGACTTCCATCATACATAGGGATATCTCCCCTCACCTTATGTTGCTCATTCTTCATAGCCTTGAATATCTTGATTGTCCTTTTCTCTTTAGGATCTATTTGGGAGAAGAGTGGGAGAAGACAATTTGAGATTTTGAAGACCTGGAATCTCTTGTCGAACCCTTAAAGTTGAATTATCCTCTAAAGAGCATTCCAAGGTGGTGGTTCAAACTTGAATGAATCCTAGATTGTAGATGAAGTGTGGAGAAAATTTTTACTGACATCAGAGGGATATTAAAAAGATGGTGATCATCAATGCAAATTTGGAGGCAAGGTACATTGTGGAGCCATGCATATTCAAGACACATTTTAAGTGCAAAAACAAAGTTTGTAAAGTTATAGTTTCAAATGGTGTGTTTTCAAATTTTGTTTCCATTGAGATGGTTCAAAAGTTAAATTTTCCAAGAATACTAGATGAGAGGCCATATAGGGCACATGGGATTAATGTGGAAGACCAAGTTGAGGTGACAAAGTAAGCATAAGTGCACTTTAGCATTGGGCCATATGAGGATAGCCTATGGTGTGGCATCATTCCCATAGTGGATTTTCATTTGATCCTTGGGAGAGCATGGAAGATAAGTAAATATACCCTCCATGATGGAGCAAAGAACACTTACACATTCTTGGATAGAGGAAGGAGAGTTGTGTTGCAGCCCTTGAAAGATGAAGAAGTGTCATGGACATTGACAAGGAGTGTTAGTATTTTAGAGTGGAATGGACTCTTGGGGAGTGAAGGGAAGACAACAGACAAAAAGATAGAAGAGAAGATTGGTGAGAATGCTAATGACAACATTTAACAATTAGTAGAACACCATATAAAGTGTTTCCAAATAGAGATGCATGTGAAGATGAATAGAGAGAAGTCAGAGTATGAGGATACTCATTGATGAGGCATATTAATGTCTTGATTTTAATATAAGTTTTTATAATGTGGACACACTCTTTGTGCTTTGATAAAACATTCCTGAACACTTGTTGTAATTATCTTGTGAACTTATGCCAGAAACAGCTAGAACCTACTAAACCTATGGGTAGTGTGTATGACATGTTTTGCTTAATACTATACATAGAATTTAGTATTTCATATAATTGTTTTAAGCTATGCTCTAATATTTGAGTAAAAGTAGGAATGTTATCTTGCATGTATATTTTAGATGTTGCTAACTTTTTAGGAGAATGAGGAGCGACGCAAGGAGTGGTGATTATTGCATTCAAGGAAGAAGATAATGAAGACCGATCATGGTAGAGAAAGCATAGTTCAGTTCCATTGAATAAGCCGCGCCTGCAAAGGAGTTCCAAAGAATATAGGGGATACAACTTGCTATATTTCTTGCAAGTTGTTATTCTGTTGCTTGGCAGTAAATGTGTTATGTCATGGTTGTTCTTCCACCTTCTTTTCTGGCGATGTTTGCTTAAGACTTTTATGAATGTTTTTAATAAGAATCCAATCCTATATATATTAGATCTTCGATTATCCTAGAAAGCTAGCTAATGAGGAAATAGATAGTGTTGATTTAGACTCAAAAGTTACTTTCCTGTTCTTCATGGATTGTTCAGTTTCTATGTAATCAAAGAAGGATTTTAATGGAAGAAGGATTTTGAAGCATTTGTTGTGTTCTTAGTTAATTGAAACTGACCAAAGGGGCCCACTTGGGAGGTGGAATAGATTTAGGTAGAATAGATTCATTTCCTATAGTTTCCTATTTTCAGATAGATTTACTATATTAGTACTGCAGCATTGTTACTATGAAGTTCCTGCAGCACTTGCAAAAAATGATCATAGTGGATTTTCTGAGTTGTTAATTAGTTTAAATTCATCCTTGAAGCTTCCTACAATTATCTATTATTAGCCGAGGTGTGTTTACTATTCTGTAGTAGCAGCATAGATTCTTCCAATGCATTTTTACTTTCCCACAGCATAGGTTTTATGACTCCTAAAGGAACTTAGTGCACAAATTGTGCTGGCCCATTTCAAGTCCTATGTCCCTGGGTTGACAATTCAAGTATATTTCATGATGGAATAGATAATCTTTAGAATAGATATATTATCTTTGAAGGAGAAACAATGGTGTGATTATCTTCATCTATTGTGAAACCGTACATTTTTGGCATCGTTGCTGGGGATGGTGTCAAGCTAGGAACCTTCATGAGTCATTTATTTTCAGATTAGTTTGTTAGTTAGGAACTGCAAAATTGTGAGCTTGATTAACAACTCACCAATTTCTTGCATGCATCAAAAAAGGAGAGATGTCCATGTTAGATTCCTTCCTAAGGAGCCTGTGAAAGCAAAAGAGGAATTTGAAGAACCTGAATTGCCATTTCTAGACGCAATCCTAGAGTTTACTGCATCATCATCTTCAGTAGAAGAAGACATCTAGAAAACATTTGACCTCCGTCCATTTGAGGAAATATTGGCCAGCTTCCATACTAACTCCACTCCAGGACCACCTGTTGTTCAGAATCCTCCACCAATTACCAATTTTCAGCCACAATTTCAATATCCCATAACTCTAGCTATGGCAGCTCCCACATTTCCATTTCCAATACCAAGTCTTGTCTATAATCCCAATCTCAAAAATATACCTACATAAGCATTACCAAAGTTTTATGGTCTTGTCACAGAGGATCCTGATACTTTCCTATTTGAATTTGATATCATGTGCCAGAGCTTTGACTATAATAATGACAGTCACGAGCTAAAATTATTCCCATCCACACTAAAAGAGTTAGCTTTAAAATGGTTTATGGGCTTGGGGGAAAATGCAGTAGCAAATTGGGATGATATGAGACGCCTATTTCTTAACAAGTATAAGGAATATTGCAGGGGAAATGATTCAAAAGGTGATGACATTTTTAGAATGTCACAATGGGAAGATGAAACATTAGAAGATTATATATGTTGTTTCCTATTCAACTTACAAAAGAACCCACAACACACCCTGCAGGAGGAGTCCTAGAAGCTAATTTTTCGTAGAGGAGTAAATGAGAACTGTCTTGAAGCATTGGATTTGATGGTAGGAGGAGATATATCCCAATCTTCATGGGATGACCTTCAGAAGATTTTCCAGAACTACTCTAGGTTAGCAGTAAAGAAAGGAAGGGGGTTTCACTCCGCAATAGCCAAAGGAAGTGGCTCTGGTATTTCAAAGATGGAAATTTCAAATTTGTTGTCTAATTTCAAATAGGACATCATCAATGATGTCACCACACATTTGGATATAATGGCTGCTAAAAAGAAACATGAAGAAGCTGAGGAGTAGTTAGCTGAATACTATCCACATTGTCAGAAGTAGAAGAAAGATTGTCATTGCAAATTGGTTGCTAATGTGGACAACCAGCATCTCCCAACTGAGTACCTAAAGATAGAAGGAGAAGACGAGCAAGTATTCTTCATTGCTCAATGTCGGCCATGGGCCCCACGTCAAGGTATGCCATAAGACCCTTTACAAAATTCAAATCCATATAGTAATCAATGGCAAAACTATAGTGTCTAAGGTCCTCCACAATATAATCAACCTAGTTGGAACAATGCTTGGCAAAATAATCCACAAAGTCAATGGTATCCTCCACAGTTTTAAAACCAATGGCCACAATTCCAAAACCAATGGCAACCACCCCAAGGGAATTAGCAGTCTACAAACCAATGGAGAGGACCTCAGCATTGGTCTAACAATACTGGATACCCACCTTTACCACCTCCAGCAAATACACCTTCAATAATGCCACCTCTTGAAAATTCTGGACCTCAAAAATAGCCTCAATTTCCTGCACAACCTCAACCAAATCCAAATAACCAACAACCACAACAACCAATGTATACTATTGATGCTCAGTAGTATCCTGCTTATGCTCTAAATGTTGTAGATATACATTTGAGATCTGGTACAACCTTACCAGCACTTGAACCACCTTTAATAATTGAAATACCAGATCCTCCTGCAGGATTAGCACTAGCAACTTCTTTGCCGCAAGTGGTTGACCCAGCAAATGTAACTAGTACAGTTCAAACTCAAACTACAGTTGAACCTCCTTTTCCACAAAAGTTTATACAAAGTAAACCTGCACAAACAAAGGAGCAATCCTTTGACATTATTGACCAATTGAAGAACATGCATGTCCAGATTCCTTTGTTCCAAGCTATTAAAGATGTTCCTCGTTATGGTAAAGCAATCAGAGAAGCCTGTCTTAAAAAGCCTAGGAGGAAGAAAAAGGACCCAACCATAGTCCATGTAATAGGACAATTGGTTGATATTATGTTAGGACAATTGGTTATTCCTAAATATTCTGATCTAGGAAGTCCAGTTGTGAATGTGATTATAAATGGTCAGTTAGTCAAAAATGTCTTGATTGATCTTGGTGCTGCTATAAATGTAATGACCAAGGATACTATGAAAAAGCTAAACATAGAATGAATATGGGCTACCCCAACAATTCTACAACTTGCTGATAGTTCTACTGTCACTCCTGATGGAATGATAGAAGACATAGTAGTAGCCTTAGATTCTCTAGAGTACCTTGTAGATTTTATGATTCTATCTCCAAAAGTCAACTTAGCTAGTTACCCTGTCATTTTAGGATGACCATGGTTAGCTATAGCTAATGCAAATATAAGTTGTAGGTCAGGAAATATGACCATATCGGATGGACAAGTAATAAAGAAATTTGTCCTATATCCTCCATTACAACCCCAACCAGATTTAAGCACACCTGTATGGCCAAATTTAGGAGATGGAGAGGAAGAGTTAAAATCTATAGTACAGCTTATGATGCTACATAGACAGTCCTTTCTCAAGCTGCAGGAGGAAGATTCATTAATTTAGAGTATTCTTAATAATACTTGTGTGGTAGAAAAGGATATATCTAACAGCTCTATGTTGGAACTAACTACATATGAGGAACATACTAAGAATTGTTTTCTGCCTAAGGAACCAGATATTATCCATCAGCTTTTACCATGTGAACTACATACAAGTCCCATCTCTTAAGTTGCTATGGTTAATCCCACAACTACTGTTGAGTTGTCAAAAGGTCATAATCTCCATGTCAATAAAAAACTGCCTCCCAAACACCTTGAACAGTTAACAGAACTTCTCCAAAAATATGAAAAGGCTTTTGCATGGGATTAGGGAGATATGAAAGGATTAAGCCCCACATTATGCACTCATAGAATATATATCAATGAAGGGTGCCTACTGTAATACCCCAAAAATGGGCTATAAGTTCATTAACCTCCTACATCAACAAATCGAACGAAATCGACATCGAAGTCCTAACCTAAGGCACATCTACACATCATCGAATCTAATTGATTATCTTAAATTCTACATCGAGGAATATTCCTAGCAATATTTCTAATTATCTTAATTATCTTTAATTTATTGATTATTTGGTGATAAATCACTTTTATCCTAAGTTTGATTAATTGAATATTTTCATATTTTATTAATTAGATTTAATATCTTGCCACTTATTTATGTAATTAAATTTAATTCTATCTATTATTAATTGTATTATTTAATTTTGACAATAAATCCAATATCTTATGAATAATTGATTAAATTCTTATTTAATTAATTAAAGCAAGTTGTCATTATTTAATAATATAGTTTTTAATAAAAGTTTGATTAAATAATTGATTAACCCATAAATTAATTATTTATTTTCAAAAATCAGTTAAGTTGAGAATAAATCACTTTATTTATTTATTAATTCATAATTATCCATGTGCACAATCAAAGAAATAGTTAAACTCCAAATTAGAAAATCAATGCAAAGTGTTGACTTTTTAGAACTCAACATCCTTTTGGAGTCCAAAAAGCTGATCTAAACTCTAATTTGAGTTAAAAAGCTATTTTTGCATGATTTGCATGTTTTTGTGAATTAAATTATCTTTATTATCAGATAACTCAAAAATCAAGCTGAGTTAATCTAAGTGATTTATGGCTTTCTTCCATGCACCTCCAAAGCCCTAGATTTCTATAAAATTAAAGCCTCAGCTCATCTCAAAGCATCTCATAATTTGCACAATCACGCTGGAGAATTGCAATTGGAAGGATCAAAGCTTATTGCGAATCAACATTGTTGTGAGATCACTTTTGTTTTCATTTCATTGTTAGATCATTTAGCATATCATAGCATATCAATTTTTACATATCATAGATTTCACATCATTTTTCATCTTATTGCATAGAAAATACCAAAAAAATATATTAATTGCATTCATATTTCATATTAGTTTTGCATTCAAATCCTTCATTTAGGTGTCCTCTAGGTCACTGATCTCGATAGCAATCTGAGAACATCAATCTCACACCTATTAGAAGGCAGTAAATCGCTTGGTTAAATTAAATTTCAATTTTGCACGATTTTGATTTTTGCTAACCTCTAATGTTTTACTGAAGTGTTGTGTCTACAGATCAGGTATAATTTTCACACACACATTTCTGGTGCCCATGGTGGGGCCCTGAAATAGGCTTCCCTTCATTTCTATCAATCTTCTATCATTTTTCTATCAAAACTCCCTTGCTGCTGCCTGTTCTGGTGGTATTCTCAGTAGGACATTATTTTTTGTTTCTTTTTTGCCTGCAAAAAAGAAAGAAAAAAAATTTGGCACTTTTTCTATCAAAACTGTCCATACAGCACGATTTTTAATTTTTGTCCGTACAGTGTCGTACGAGTTTTTCAGACTATTGTACGAGTTTTTCAGACTATCATTTCATCAGACACCCAGTGTCGTACGAGTTTTTTCGGACTGTCATTTCATCAGACACCCAGTGTCGTACGATTTTTTTTAGACTGTCATTTCATCAGACACCCAGTGTCATTTGGGAGCATACCCACTATTGTACGACAGTTGATTTTATCAAGGATCATTTCATCAGGTGCCCACTGTCGTTTAGAAGCTGGATTATCATTTCATCAGACACCCAATGTCGTACAAGTTTCTAGACTATCGTCTGGGAGCATACCCACTATCGTACAAGTTTTAGACTATCATCTGGTGATAGACCCACTATCGTATGAGTTTTAGCATCAGGTTTCAACTGTCATTTCATTTTTTCAGGGTATTTTGTCATATTTGGTTTTTAGATTTTGACTAACGGCTAATCTTAACAATTGAAATTCTCTATTTTTTATTGACTCTTGTTGGTTTTGATTGAAAAAAAGTGTAAAGTTTGCTAAAATCAAATAAAAATCTACTAAGCACGTTGCGAGGATCTCAGGTATTCCACTTGTGCTGATAATATTTTGATTGGGCTTAAAATAAATCTCTCATGTGTCTAGCTTGGGTGATTCTTTTCATGCTTTTATTTTACACACTTGCATAATTTATACTAGGTTGTGACCCCTTAAGGATTCATTAAGTCATCTCAGATACTTGTGATTGATCTTGATTGCTATATTGTGTTATTGGACTCGCTAATCCATCGGCCCCTCATTCCACCCCGTGGTTGCAATCTCAGCACCATAAAGGGGAGGGGTCTACAGGAGAGAAGCATTAATTGTTCTACCAGGAAACCCTTTTGTACTTTTAGGAACTCACTTGTTTTCTAAGTTAGGGACTCATTTTGTGTGAGGTGTTAAGTGTTCCACCTTGTGGACTCATCTCATATTCACTTTAAGCATTAAGTGTTCCTCTTTCTACTTTTTGGGTACTTTTGGATAGATTTTCTTTTGGGAATATATTTGTGCTCACATAGTAATTAGGCCCTATGAACACTATTCATGATTCTTGAGAGATTGGATTCCTAGCGAAATCCTTCTTGATGATAGAATCCTTGTAGGTATGGAGGATACTTAGTGCATTTCACATTCAACTCAGTTAGTGCGTCTTCTCTTATTGATCGACACATTCTCTCCCAGGAGAGGTTGATAGATCACATGGGGTTGACATCACGAGTTTTGGTGAATCAAAATTGGTTAGTGCACCTTCTCTTATTGATTGATACATTCTCTCCCTAGAGAGGTTGATAGATCATGTGGAGTTGACATCATAGACCTTGGTGAAGCAAAACTTTTTCTTAGTGTGTCAAATTAATCTACTTTCTTTGTTTGGGTTAAAAGTGAAAAGGTGTCAAAAACCTTGGATCTGGAGCCAAGTCCCCTTGTGGTATACTACTGTGAGCCACCTTTAAAGAGGGTTAACTGTAGCGTACAATCCCTTCACAGGGAAAACTGCGTTGACAGAACCTCAAGCAGTAATAGTCATTTTCATCGTGGTAGTGACAGCCGCTATATAAATGTCCTTATGGAAGAAATCTCCACAGGTATGGTTCATTGTTGGGTTTTTAGATCTCCCTAGCAGCTCCTGAAGATTAAGTTCTCAGACTGTGTCAAAACCCTGGTGTGCCGGGATTGGAGTTCACCCCTTTGGATCATAAAAGTTGCAGAGTCAAACCATTACTAAAAACCCTAGCGAGGCCAAAGTTTCATTTTCTAGGGTATATGTGCGTCATTGAAAAACATTTTGGAACATACACAATTAACATTTCTGAGGGTTAGAATGAATAAGTCACTTCATTGTTCATGCGCAAGGTTGCTTTTACACTTGTTCATTATTTTCAGACATGCTTGAAATCACTTGCTTGCTATTTTGTGTGCTTGTTTATCTATCTGGTTATTAAAAATGAACAAATTTGTTACAATCCAAATTTGCAAACTCAAAATTTTGCAAAAATTGATGTAAAATCCTTTTTGGAGTCAAAAATCATTTTAGGAAGTCAAAAGTCATATGAGTTTTTCCAAGTGTTGTTTCATTACAACCCATCTGTCGTATGATTGAGTACCCAGTGTCGTACGAGTTTCCATGCCAGAAAATTCTTAAATTTAAAATCTTGCAACTATCGTACGAGTTTTGCAACTATCATTTTATAGCATACCCACTGTCATATGAGTCTGCAGAGTGTCACTTAAGAAATTTTTGAAAGTTGTCAAAAAATTGTCAGAATTGCCAGATATTTAGCCTTTTCAGCCTATTTCCAGAATCTGTCGAACAAATCATTGTGTCAAGAACAGAGCAGTAGCCATTGAAAATCAGTATACATGTCTCAAAGAATTAGTACACATGAGGAAAAAATTTTAATCACCACTATGATGAAGCAACTGCAAGCTATGCAAGTTGAACTTAACAATCTTAAGAAAGAAAAGGAACCTAAAGAGTTCTCCATGGAATCTCTATACTATTTTCCATTTGATAAAGACTTGTACATGTCACCATGCCCCCGAACAGAATTTGAGCAACATGATAAACCTTATGATACCTCTTCCATGGAGAGTGACACATCCAGCTTTGGAGACTATGATGACTATGACGACAGACAATGTAATGATACCTATGACACCTTTGTTCCTAAGAGTCCTCCTTGTCATGTGTTCCTACTTACTATAAATGGGCTGTTACATTGGATAGATCGTGATGGTGATCCATATGATTTTGATTTTGAAAGAGACTTTGATGACTTTTGTGGACAATATCTAGATGATACATCTACCTCTATTGAGGAATATAAATAGTACCGTGCTAATTTAAAATGTCAATACTATAAGGATCTCTCCTCTAAGAACTCTCAGGCTGAAAATAAAGATTACACTCTCAAAAAAGATTATTTTAATGTTGGACCTTTGTCTTGTGATGGTTCCCTTCCATCCCCTACTTCCTACAATAACCATACACTTCCTAAAGCTTCCAAGTCTTCCAAATCTTTCACAAATCCTTCATCCAATGAAAGTCCTGATACTTTTCATATGATTCCCTATAGTTATCCTCAAGGGCTACTCCTTGAAGAAACTCAAGCTAACCTTCACTTGGCTACCAATACTTTCAATAATGTTAAACCTAAAGAGCCTAAGCCTTCATATGCTATAATTCCTACTTCAGCTAGTCCTCCACCATCTCTTCCAAAGTCATCCATACAATCCCAACATGCTTCCTTGTCCTTAGAAGTGGCTCTATGTCAAGAGGACTCTAAAAATGATGAAGAAAAGAACATAAAGAAAGATCAAGATCAAGAACCCTCCATTTCATCCACTCCTTTTCCCGATGTCTCTTATCCGCTTCATGGTTCTTTTGATCCTGTACACCCTTTTTCATGCATTCCACCATGTCTTAAGTCTTCTCCTAAGCAAGATCAAGCTACTACTTACACTGTTGAGCTTATTGACAATCAAAATAACCTTACTACACTTGCACTTTCCAAAGATAATACTTCCATTAAGGTTGGTAAAAATGGTGTTGTTACTTCCAATGTTAAGCCTATTGAAAATCAAGAGAAAAATTATGAGCTTATGCTATCTAAAGATTCTTTTCAAGATCAAAGTCTTCCATCTTCTTATTCTACCACTCCATGTTCACTTTCACTTTCTACTCTTCCTAAGTCTTTGCAAGCTTTGAACAATCCTATCAAAGAAGGTGCTCCTATTCAAGATGTCCATGATTCTATTGAAAATTCTAATGCTCACTCTAAAGATGCTGATATCCTTGGTTGTCATATAGATGTTGATGAACTTATTGATCATCCTTTTGCATTTTCCACATCCATCCTTGGACCTCTTCCACCACTAGTAAGGGCTTCATGTCTACCTTCCATCTTGGGTCCTTATGTCCATTCACTTTCCCCTCCTAACTTTCCTAATTTACCATCCATCTTGGGTCCTTACATACCTCCATCTCCCATCTTTCCTCAAGATCAACATAGATGCATACGCTTGAATCCTTTTCATCCACCCACCCATATAAATTAGTCATATCCTCCTTCTTCTTCCACAAGTCCCAAGTCTTTTGGAAGTAACTTGAATGCTCAATATAGGAAAAAGAAGCAATACAAGAATCCATCAAAAAAAGAAGATCATGATGTCTCCTCTAATCAACATGGATGCATAAAGTCAAAAGAGATATCTAAGAAAAAAACTACAAGACAAGTATGGGTTCCAAAATCCATCATTAAAGATATTCTCTCTAGATCATCAAAAGGAAATAAAAAGCCTACAGCTATATGGATTCCAAAATCTCTCTTGAAAGAGTCTGGTGTTGAGAAAAAAGTGAAGTTGACATTCAAGCTTCCAAAGACTTCCACTTCATCTCCCTCCAAAAATATTCTTCCATTCCACGTGCCTAAACCACAACCTCTACTATCCATTTGCCATATTCCTTCACGTATTCCTTCATTCACATTTCCTCCATCCTCTCGCCACCCTTCAAGGTGTGTGTTGATGTTGATCTTTCCTTCCTTTCCATCCACCCTTTCACAATCCTTCTATGCATTATCCTTCTACCTTCTATCATTTTTCCTCATTTTCCTATTTCTCCTATCTTCCAACCTCACTCGCTTTACATAAAACCTTATCCTCCATTTTTCTCTTCCATCTCCCTTTCCCTATCAGCATCTTTGAGCATATCATTTTGAATCCTTGGCATATCATGGTTTATCCTTTCAGGGAGCATTATCTAAAAAGCTTGCCTTCTTCTAAAAAAAGGGAAATAAAAAAAAAAAAATTGAAAATGTGCCTTGGTGAAAATCTAGAAACAGGTGCCTTGGTAGAAAAAGTAAAGAGAAATAAATTCATCCTATGGTGAAAACCACTCTCTTGTGGCACCTTGGATAAGTACCATGATGAAAACCTGGCAATCAGGCATCATGCGTAGTTCTTCTACATGTTTCATCTATTTCATCTTCTCTCTTTGATCTTGACAATGTTGATCTATACACAAACATTTGGCTATTTTTTTTTAAGCTATCTTATGATGATCTTGTTTTCATTCCCTTCCTGTTTAGCCTTCATGTCTATTTTCCTCCATTCATTCTAGCCTTTCACCATCATTTTCCCCTTTGGTCTTGATCTAAAAAAAAGAAAAAAAAAAGTAAAACACAATGCTATGAAGCCTCTTGACATGTCTACTCTTTTGGACTACATCCTTTCCTTCTTTGGCATTATGCTTTTGTGACTTATCCTATGCTGATCTTTCATTGCTTGTCCAAATGTGTTGTACATGACAATTTTTCCCTAGCTTGAGTATTCTTGAGGATTTTTCCCTTGAGGATTTCTTCCCTTCATTCTCTTGTCTTCCATCTCTTCCACTAGCTTGCTAATCCCTCTTGTTCTCCACCTTGCTAGATATTGGGATTGTACGATATGATCTTGCTTGGGAGTTAGCAATGGAAAAAGATGCTATCAAGTTTCCTAAGTATCAGAAGAAGTATCAAAACCAGTATCAGAACCAATATCAGAATCAATATCAGAACAAGTAATAGAACACCTACTGGGGCTACACCTTTTGCTTTAGTTTATGGGTCTGAAGTGGTACTGCCTATTGAGGTTGAAATCTCATCACTAAGAATCAGAATGCATGGTCTAGTAACTGATGATGACTAAAAAGTGTCTAGGTTGCAAGAACTTGAACTATTTGATGAGCACAGACAAGAAGCATATGATCATATCAGAGTATATTAGAAGAGAATGTCTAGAGGCTACAACAAGAAAGTCAGACACAAAGAATTTCAGGTTGGCGATCTAGTCTTGAGAGAAAATCCTAAAAATCAATCACATCGAGAATGCAAGTGGAATTTTGAACCCAATTGGGTGGGTCCCTTTGTAATCACTGCTACTTTTGGCTCTGGTGCCTATCAACTCTCAACGACTGAAGGAGAACAGCTCTGAGAACCAATCAACGTTCTCCATTTGAAGAAATTCTATGCCTAAGGCATTCAATCTATGGTAAAATATCCTGAAAAAATTATAAAAATTGGAAAAGTCCTGAAAAAATGAACATCTTGGTGAAAACCTAGCAATAGGCACCTTGATGATTCACAAAAAAATCAAAAAATATCAAAAATGAAAAAAAATTGAAAAAATGAAAAATGAAAAAAAAAAAAAAAAGTACCTTGCTGAAAACCTGGAAACAGGTGCCTTGGTAGCAAAAATAGAATCTCTACCAAGATGGTGAAAACCTTGCAAATGGGTGCCACTTGTTTCAAAATGCTCCATCTATCAGCGCAATCTTGGTCTTTCCCAGCTTTTAGTCTTGCTTTAGTTTGTACATATCTCCCGGTTTGTTTTTGCATTTCTAATTTTCAATAAGTCGGTTTGTCCACCAATCTACTCAATTGTCTGTATCCTATCAATGTTCAAACTTTGGGGCAATCAATGTCATATCCTATGGTCTCTGGTGTATCTTAGATGTATCATATCTAGTCAGAGTCATTTTGAAGCTTCATTTGAGTCAGTCAGTCAGTCTCATCTCCAGAAAGGATTTTGCATCTACAACAACGCAATCAACATCAAACTGAAAGCTGAAAACAATCTATGCTTTTTTACATGCTTTTATCTCATTGTATGCTTACTAATTCACATTGAGATTTTTGCATATTGTGTCCCTTCAAGCCCTTTGATGATGTCCTTTACAGAATTTAGAGAGTGATGACTGGGGGCATAATCTTTTCTTTGTCTTCTGCTTGTATGTGAAAATTTAACAACTTTGGAAATTTTGGATTGAAATGGTGTCCGACTGTAAGAGCCTCTATCTCGAATTGGATGGCCATGCATACCTTGACCATTGATACCTAGATGATTCAAAGAAGTATTGATCTAACTATTGTCTTTTTTAGTGAGTTATTTCTCCTACTATGAACCACGATCTTACCTAAGGATGTGAACGATAAAGGGTCACTATGGGTAATTCACACTAGATTTAGAATGATCTCTTAACCATTTGATGTGTATGTTAAACGCAAATTGCTATATCAAAATGGACATGATATTCAAGTCATCCTGGCGTTTGTGCCTTGGTGCTTATATCTAATCCAACATTCTGAAAACAAAATCAATATTCATATATCCATGGTTGTTGACCAGTGGGTGTTGTATTGATTCTTGCGCATACAAATCAATATTCATATGTTTATGGTTTTTTTTAGCTAGTGGGCATTGTATTGATTTATCTAGTTACCTAAAAGTTCAATGATGATAACAAATCGACACATGATCAGTGACTAGGTCCTAGGTCTTAGGTTGCATTTCATTTTGCATGTATCTTTGCATTTTGCATGTTGCATGATCTCACAATGGCTAAACGAGCTTCAATGCTTAAACAATTCTCTACTCGCATCTTCAAATCTAACAAGAGCTGAATCTCACACGAAGGTTCCTCTAATGAAACAGCAAGTAGAATCTTTTTTCGGGATCAAAATTGAAATCTGAGATCGTTTATTATGTCAAAATCGTGATTTAAAATTTTGGGCCTAGGACGGTCTACTGCTTGCATATTCGACCTTCGATCATCACATAAATCCATAATTCAACTTAATTGATTATCTAACATCAAACTATCAAAATTTCAACTTGGTCAACCATGGTCAACTCATGGTCAAACCTAGTCAAAATTGGTCATCTAGACCTCTAAATGATGCAGAATGCGTTCCCAGACGTGTTTAACCACTTCTCAAATCAATTTACATGCTTCTAAACCTCTCAACGCTGACTTTTCTTGTCAGATTTCAATTTTAATCCTGAAGGGGGCATGGTATTGCACATCATTCAAAGTCTGTAAATCAAATTCTATCAATCTTTCCTCAATAATCAAGACAATAACCACGTCTAGTTATTGATTCATCAAAAAACCTCATCGCTCGGGGCAAATCTATCATCACTTGGGGCATATCAGATTCATCAAGATCCATATCAATCTGGTATTCTCCTAATCTTGTAAACTGTATCAGTTTTTGCAACCATCAGATCACAGTGTTCTTTCCTTGGTTCTTCACCAACTGAAGGATTCGGATGTGATACCTGCTAGTTCTGCTAAGACAATCGAGTCTAGAACCGGTCACTCACTTCTTTGCAATCCTAAGGTTTGGAATCAGGCGTTTTGACACTTTTTCACAATCATAGGTTCATTTGTTGTTATAGTGAACATTATCTTTGGTCATTCAGGACCTATTATCTCCATATCAAATCAATATCAATCAGCTTCTGTCTCATATCAATTATCAATTTCAAACATCAGTTTCATATCTTTATCAAACACAGACTATCTTTGAACCACTGTGCTTCGCACAGTAATTCAAAGAGGGGCAAAATGTAATACCCCAAAAATGGGCTATAAGTTCATTAACCTCCTACATCAACAAATCAAATGAAATCGACATCGAAGTCCTAACCTAAGGCACATCTGCACATCATCGAATCTAATTGATTATCTTAAATTCTGCATTGGGGAATATTCCTAGCAATATTCTTAATTATCTTAATTATCTTTAATTTAATGATTATTTGGCGATAAATCACTTTTATCCTAAGTTTGATTAATTGAATATTTTCATATTTAATTAATTAGATTTAATATCTTGCCACTTATTTGTGTAATTAAATTTAATTCTATCTATTATTAATTGTATTATTTAATTTTGACAATAAATCCAATATCTTATGAATAATTGATTGAATTCTTATTTAATTAATTGAAGCAAGTTGTCATTATTTAATAATATAGTTTTTAATAAAAGTTTGATTAAATAATTGATTAACCCATAAATCAATTATTTATTTTCAAAAATTAGTTAAGTTGAGAATAAATCACTTTATTTATTTATTAATTCATAATTATCCATGTGCACAATCAAAGAAACAGTTAAACTCCAAATTAGAAAATCAATGCAAAGTGTTGACTTTTTAGAACTCAACATCCTTTTGGAGTTCAAAAAGCTGATCTAAACTCTAATTTGAGTTAAAAAGCTATTTTTGCATGATTTGCATGTTTTTGTGAATTAAATTATCTTTATTATCAAATAACTCAAAAATCAAGTTGAGTTAATCTGAGTGATTTATGGCTTTCTTCCATGCACCTCCAAAGCCCTGGATTTCTATAAAATTAAAGCCTCAGCTCATCTCAAAGCATCTCATATTTTTGCACAATCACGTTGGAGAATTGGAATTGGGAGAATCAAAGCTTATTGCGAATCAAGGCTATTGTGAGATCAATTTGTTTTTTTACATTCATTTAGATTCTTTTTCATATCATTGTTAGATCATTTTAGCAGATCAATTTCATATAGATTAGATTTCATATCAAGTTTTTATCATCTTATTGCATAGAAAATCTAAAAAAATAGCTTAATTGCATTCAATTCATATCGAGATCAATTGCATTCAAATCTTTCATTTAGGTGTCGTCTAGGTCACTGATCTCGATAACAATCTGAGAACATCAATCTCGCACCTACTAGAAGGCAGTAAATCGCTTGGTTAAATTAGATTTTAATTTTGCGCGATTTTGATTTTTGCTAACCTCTAATGTTTTACTGAAGTGTTGTGTCTACAGATCAGGTACAATTTTCACACACACACCTACCACTCCGTCAACCCTAGAGGTGGATTAATCCAGCACTTAGGGAAATAGTTAAAATTGAATTACAAAAATTGCTTGATGCTAGTTTCATACACCCCATATCTGATAGCCGGTGGGTCTCACCTCTAGTTATAGTACCTAAAAAGGGAGGGAAATGGAGGATTTGTGTAGATTACAGAGAATTGAATAAGGCAACAAAGAAGGATCATTTTCCTTTACCATTTATTGATCAAGTTTTGGATACTCTAGCTGGTAAGAAATATTTTTTTTTTTCTTGATGGATACAGTGGTTATAATCAGATAAGTATAGCTCCAGAGGATCAGGATAAAACTACATTTACATGCCCATGGGGTACTTTTGCATATTCTATGTTGCCATTTGGCCTATGTAATGCTCTAGCAACATTTCAAAGAGCTGTAATAAGTATTTTTGCTGACATCTCACATGACTGTATGGAAATATACATGGATGATTTTACAGCATTTGGAGTAACCTTTGAGGAGGCTTTGAAAAATATTGAAAAGGTTCTTGTCTGATGCAAAGAACATAACATATCACTTAATAGTGAGAAATGTTTCATGCTCATGTAGGAAGGAGTAGTGCTTGGTCATTTTATATTAGCAGCAGGAATACAAGTGGACCCAGCCAAGATAGAGGTAATCCTAACATTGCCCATACCTACTAAACCAAAGGATGTAAGATCTTTTTTAGGTCATGCTAGCTATTATAGGTGTTTCATTCAAAATTTTAGTCAAATAGCTAGTCCTTTATATACGCTACTGACTAAAGAAGCTGAGTTCATTTGGACACCAGCATGTAATGAATCATTCCTACAGCTTAAGAAACTCCTCACCACAGCACCAGTTCTTAAGGGACCAGATTGGTCTATTCCATTCCATATCCATACTGATGCATCAGACTATGCTATAGGTGTTGTATTAGGACAAAAGCCTACTAACCTTGAATATACAATCTATTATATTAGCAAAAGTCTCCATGGTCCTGAACTAAACTACACAGTAACTGAGAAGGAACTTTTAGCTGTAGTTTATGCATTGAATAAATTTAGACACTATGTAACTGGCTATCCTATTTTTGTTCATACTGACCACTTAGCTATAAAGTACTTGATGAACAAACCTACTGTAACTGGCTGATTGGCAAGATGGCTACTGTTATTGTAGGAGTTTGATATTACCATTGTTGATAAGCTAGGAAAGGCCAATGTAGTTGTTGACTATTTATCCAAACTTCAACTTGCTCATGAAGATCCAATTCCAATTGAAGATACATTTCCAAATGAGCATTTATTCCATATAGCAACCCATACACCATGGTATGCAGATATAGAAAATTATCTTGCTACAAATAAAATGCCACCACACTTCTCCCAAAAAGATAGAAAGAAGCTTGCAGAGAAAAGTTTTCATTATTCATGGATTGATAACAATCTCTTCTATACTGGACCAAATCAAATTATGAGGAGATGTGTCAGGGAAGATGAAATATATGACATACTACATGCCTATCATGATGAACCATGTGGAGACCATTTTGTAGGAAAAAGAATAGCATTAAAGATACTTACCACTGGATATTACTGGCCAACACTACACAAGGATGCAACAACTTATACCACTAAGTGTGACAAGTGCCAGAGAATGGGCTGGCCAACAAGATTAGATGAGATGCCACTCAATCCATAGGTTGTTGTAACACCCTTTGACGAGTGGGGTATGGACTTCATAGGGCCAATTGACCCAACATCAAATGGTAAATCCTACATTTTAGTATGTACAGATTATTTAACAAAATGGGTTGAAGTTAAGGCGATGAAAAATGCAAGAGATGAGAAAGTAGCTAAATTCTTATATGAAGAAATATTCACATGCTATGGAGTTGCCAGAGAACTTGTCACTGATCAAGAAGCCTAGTTCACATCAAAATTGATAACTAAACTTATGAAAGAATACAGCATAAGGCACTAGAAATCCAGCCCTTATCACCCTCAGGCAAATGGGCAAGCATAAGTCACCAACAGGGAAATTGAAGTTATTCTAACCAAGACAGTGCAACTACATAGAAGGTATTGGAGCAGTAGACTAATTGAAGCCGTTTGGGCTTATAGAACAACATGGAAGATAAAAACTAGATTTACCCCATTTGAACTTGTGTATGGAAAAGCAGCAATGTTGCCCATTGAATTTGAACATAAAACATTACGCACTACTCTGAAATTAAACATCAATCTTCCTACAGCACAAGAAGAGAGACTTCTCCACTTGAACTCATTGGATGAGATGAGAAAGATAGCTTTGGAAAGAATAGAGATCACCTAGAAATAATGAAAGAAATGGCATGATGCACATATCAGGAATAAACAATTCCAAGTAGGAGATTGGGCTCTACTATATGATTCTCGATACAAGGAGACACTAAGAAAATTGTAGACTCGGTGGCTAGGGCCTTATGAAATTCAACATGTATTCGATAATGGAGCCGTTCAGCTGACAACCATTGATCCAGTCCAGTTCAAGCTACTTGTAAATGGCCATCGATTGTGACTCTATCATAAACCACAAACCAAGGATGAGTTCCTGCAGTAGTTCCAACCAAGGAATTTACCAACTCTAATGGACATAGTTCCTGTAGCGGAAGGTGAAAGCCTTCTTCCTATAGCCAAACCATAGCAAGCCTTCGATGAACAACACATAATAAAACCTCATTCCATATGAGGTCCATTCTTTCACTCACTTTTCGTTTTCTTCTTATCAATTCATCTCATTCCTTTGTCTACCATCCACTCACCCTCCACATCACCCACGAATTCTATTTTCAATAATTTCAATAAAACATGTCGTAAGCACCTTTTCAGTGATCACCAGACTTCACCAACTCATCAACTTTCATGTAGATGTGCGATTTAATAGTTTGAGGTACACATTTTTACTTTCTTCTCATTTTTAGCGCATAGGTTTCAATAATTATATATAATACTGCATTAAATGTATAGTATAAGCCTAAAGCTAGTTTCCCAATCCTGTGTGAAAATTTTTAAGTGTGGACACTTGTCAAAATTTTAGGGGGGGCAGGGAAAGTGTATTTATTTCCAAGTGTCATCTCCACGTCACCCTAGTCATGTCCACATTATATGTTGTACTTTGGTTGCGGTCTATTTTAATTTTTAAATCTTTATTGAATCTATCGTACCTTGTCATTCCAATTTTGGGAAAGATCTCCTCAGTTTGACATGACTTAAAAGGACTATCATTTATGCAAAGAACACTCCTAGTTAAAACATTGATGTCCTTCATAATTATTTTGCATGCCAAACATAACGGAGCTATGTTAAGAGAATGTGGTATTGGCATTTCTCAGAAAAATCATTTTGAATTCTGAGAAGAAGGTATTTGCAAAGTGTTATCAGGGTGGTGGAAATAGAGAAATTTAAAACTAGGCATTTTGAGGATGGGATGTCAATTATAGAGACACAAGCCAGTTAACCATGGTACTCTACTAGCGGATGTCGAAGCAGTCTATACTTTCAACGCTTGTGGATGGCTTGGCTACTTCCTGCAATTAACAGAATACAATGACAAAGTAGCAATGGAGTTTATGAGGACATTTGATGAAGGAGAAGCCACAGTATGGGGATTGAAAGTGGTTGCTACTGAGGAGTAGATAGAAAAATTCATAGGACTACCAATTAGTGGAGAGCATTACCCAAATAAACATGATGCGAGGTCCTTGCAGGCATAGTTTTCTCGACCGGGTGACCCTCCATTGGAAATCTCAAAGAAAGGGTGTAAGAGACTCTCTCTTCCAGCACCGTATTTAGAATTGGGAAACCATATCATCAGGTATTTGACCTACGAAGGTAGATTTTTGAACTTACACACTCATCATTTTAAGCTGCTCAGTTATGTAAGGCATAAAATTCAAGTTAATGTCCCAAATTTCCTTTACAATATGTTGTGTATAAGTGCTAAGAAAACTCAAAAAGGAAGTGAAAACTCTATTTCTCATCATGCCCTAGTTAAATTTTTAGTTGAAAGGTCTCTTCAAGATTCTTCCCCTGTATCATGGGTAGAATTTGTTGAATTCAAAACCTTGCAGCCTCAAGCCAACCTTGTCCAGCAAAATTTAGGGAATGAGGAAGAAATTGAGGGGCCTAGTCAGAATCCAACTGAAATAGAGAAAGAACTGATATTACCTCCTACTGATAAAATTGTTGAGCCTATTTTAGAAGGTGATATACCTAGCTCTACCATAGATAAAGGAAAACATAAGGTTGATAAAGAAAGCCCTAGTTTTAAAAAGGACAAAAACCCTACTATTCAAGTGACAAAGAGAAAGAAGTCTATTCCTACAGCAACTAATCCAACAACATCTACCCCAGTACCATCTAGACCAAAATGGGCCCACAAAATAGTAGAGGTTAAAGAGTTCCTATACGTCGAAGCCCTCACATGTGAGGTCAAGTCTCAAAACCTCATACAAAATAGCAGGTCAAGAATATTCCAAATGACTCTCCTGTACAGTTGGAACCCCAAAATGAGGAGGCATGTGAAAATAATCCTAACAGTGAAATACCATAGGGTGATCAAGAAATGTGTGAGCCAAATCCTATTGTAGTTCCAAAAAATGCCCCTGAAAGTGTTCAACCTACTTCTCCACCAGTCCCTGTATACACTAATGTTTCTATCATCCCTTATAAATCCTCCTGGTGCACCCATTATTTCCAGAAAGTTGCTAAGGAGCAAAAGAAGAAAGCCATGGCTCAATAATTTCCTCCATCTACAATTCAATATGTATTATTTTCTTTGTATAATCACTTCATCTTTCAAAAGACCTTGTGGAAACAAGAGAGAGACCAAATGTAGAAAGTAATATCTGATAAAGATGAGGAAATTGAATCCCTCAAGGAACAGCTTGAAAAATAGAAACAAAAGATGAATAAGGCTTTGAAGATAACTAGCCAAGTCATGACTTGTAGATCACCACCAAGGGTGTATTCTATTTGTCTCAAGGAATAGTTTATGTTATTTCAATTAATGATGACAATCAGGGATATTGACTGTGAATTTAAAACTACTCAAGATTTCTATAATGTGTATCAGACTCTGCCCACATGGCAGAAGAATTTGTTGTGTGAACTCTATTTGCATAATTTCATAATTCCACATGAAACAGAGTGGAATCCTCTACTTTACATAGGAGATGTTCACCTTAGGGATTTAATGTCTTGGATGCACAATGAGACAAACTATGACCAGCAGTTAAATGCCTATAGGGATCTTGAAAAGTCTGAACCTTTGCCACTACGGGCTGAATCACATAAGCCTGATGATCTTTTAAGAGATTGGTTTAGATTAACCTATGGGAAGCCAAAACCAGAAATTAGGGCTAAAGTGTTTGTAGCAAGAGAAAAGGTTTATAGAGATTACCAGACACTCCCAAATTTCACATAGCAAAGATCTTTTTCAAGAATTAGGAATAGGTGGGGCCGACTGCCAAATGCCTTTAGAAAGGTAGAACCACATAGTCCTATCAATTATGAGGTAGTTGTTCACAAGGTGGCTAAATATATACAACTGGGATGACATGTCAGAAAGGAACTATGGATGCCCTTATCCTTTCAACCTCCTCTTCTTTGGCCTCTTTATGATAATAGTGCTACTAAACTAAACCTACTGGTTGAGGAACACAAAGGTGATCACTGGGAGTGCAGTAGAGGATTCTACTACACCTTCAGAAGTGGGAAAAAGGGGAGAACCTCAGTTGGAAACTTTAGAGTAATGGAAAAGAAGTAAAATTCTTGAGGACAAGCATTTGGATATTGGGGGGCAGATGATGAGGCATATTAATGTCTTGATTTTAATATAAGTTTTTATAATGTGGACACAATCTTTGTGCTTTGATAAAACATTCCTGAACATTTGTTGTAATTATCTTGTGAACTTATGCTAGAAATAGCTAGAACCTACTAAACCTATGGGTAGTGTGTATGACATGTTTTGCTTAATACTATACATAGAATGCAGTATTTTATATAATTGTTTTAAGCTATGCTCTAATATTTGAGTAAAAGTAGGAATGTTATCTTGCATGTATATTCCAGATGTTGCTAACTTTTTAGGAGAATGAGGAGTGATGCAAGGAGTGGTGATTACTGCATTCAAGGAAGAAGACAATGAAGACTGATCATGGCAGAGAAGGTGCAGTTTAGTTCCATTGAATAAGCTGCGCTTGCAAAGGAGTTCTAGAGAAAATAGGGGATACAACTTGCTATATTTCTTGCAAGTTGTTATTATGTTGCTTGGCAGTAAATGTGTTATGTCATGGCTGTTCTTCCACCTTCTTTTCTGGCAATGTTTGCTTAAGACTTTTATGAATGTTTTTAATAAGAATCCAATCCTATATATATCAAATCTTGGATTATTCTAGAAAGCTAGCTAATGAGGAAATAGATAGTGTTTTTAGACTCAGAAGTTACTTTCCTTTTCTTCATGGATTGTTCAGTTTCTATGTAATCAAAGAAGGATTTTAATGGAAGAAGGATTTTGAAGCATTTGTTGTGTTCTTAGTTAATTGAAACTGACCAAGGGGGCCCACTTGGGAGGTGGAATAGATTTAGGTAAAATAGATTCATTTCCTGCAGTTTCCTATTTTCAGATAGATTTACTGTATTAGTCCTACTGCATTGTTACTGTGAAGTTCTTGCAGCACTTGCAGAAAATGATCATAGTGGATGCTCTAAGTTGTTAATTAGTTTAAATTCATCCTTGAAGCTTCCTACAATTATCTATTGTTAGCCAAGGTGTGTTTACTATTCTATAGTAGTAGCATATATTTTTCCAATGCATTTTTACTTTCCTGCAGCATAGGTGTTATGACTCCTAAAGGAACTTAGTGCACAAACTGTGCTAGCCCATTTCAAGTCCTACATCCTTGGGTTGACAATTCAAGTTTATTTCATGATGGAATAGATAATCTTTAGAATAGATAAACTATCTTTGAAGGAGAAACAATGGTGTGATTATCTTCATCTATTGTGAAACTGTACACTTATGAAGATGATGGGGTTGAGAAGACAATGAGGATGTGTGGGCCACAAATGGAAAATGCTCAAGAAGTTGAGATAACAGAGATAGAGAAGGGAATTACAGAGGTTGTTGATGAACTAGATGAGTGCATGGATGAAGGAATCCAAGTTGGGACAGTCAAGTGTCCATTAAAAGTTTTTATTGGAAAGATAGAAGATAGGGTTGTGAAGAAAGCTATAGATGACATGTTTGCATACCAAGGAGGATGGCATTGGAATGAGAAGTTGAAAGAGGTCTCAGAGGTGACAGGGACCTTAGAGAGTGAAGAGTCAAAGCTCTTGAAGATAGCATTGCAGCAAGAAGCCACAAATTGGCATAAGAAGATGAGGAAGAGGGTTGTGTGGCCTATTAAAAGGCTTATGGTAGAGAAGAAACTACTGAATGGAGTACTTGTTGAGAGAGTTCAAGGAGTTGCTGATGAGGAGAGTGTACAAGTTTCTGAGAGTTGTATAAAAACTAGTGGTCAAGAAAACCTTGTTTATTTTTGTTTCTAACACTTTTATGACAGGTTTTCTGGAGTTTGATAGTGTTCACCGTGCAAGTGCTATTTTTGCACACATCTATGGGAATATAAACATGAAGGCTGACAGATTTAATGCTTGGCATGAGCACATAATGTTTGATTTTAGGGGCATAGAACACATGAACATGGAATACTCTTTTGTTGGAGGTCCTCAATAGGAAGTGGACAGAGATTGGAGGAAATGAAAGAAACTCCAAATCCAAGGAACTTGGATTGATTTGATCCTTGGGAGTGTGGTGCAGGGCACCCTAACAAAGTCATGAAAAGGGGTCACTTGAATGGCTCTTGAAGAATGATCATAAAGATTATAGGCTCTAAAAGATCAAAACATGAATATATCAATGTAATTGGACTTATGGTCCATTTTTGTGAATTTGATGGAATGTCATGTAATAAGTCTAAATCTATAAAGGCATGAGTTGATGTAATAGGAGTTAGATAGTATAGGATCTTTAGGATCTATTTGTTCCTCTTCTTCCTCTCCTTCCCCTTCCTTATGGGTTTCTTCCTCTTCTTCACTATCAACACCTTCATCTACTACTCTTCTTTGATTGGATTCCAGTGCTTCAAGCCTAGCCAAAAGTGCATTATAAGTTTCTTGCAACCTTGTGTTCTTCTCCTTCAATTCCTAGATCTCCCTGGTAGTACTTGCATTCCTTGGAGGTATTTTCACAAACAATAGTCAAACTTCTTTAGCAAAGTGTTCCTCTATTCCTCTAAGGAACCATTTGTTTTAGATAATTTAATTTTAACTTTGGTCATGTTAATAGAACTATGTTGACTTTATTTTGTAGTTGTTTAACATGATAGTTTATAGATTAATAGGAGTTCACAGATACTAGTGTCCCATAGTTTCCCATCTATAACTAGTGAGATGCACATAACTCATGTACCACATGCTAGTGTGCTTGGATACCTTGTATACATTATTTTTCATTAGACTAGACATTATCCAAATAGTGAGTATTTATATAAAGTGCTATAACACACAGGCGGTCCTCTTTTTACACCAATTAATAATAGTGACAACCCTCACAAGCAGTTGGATAATGTCTAGTCTAATCCAAGCACACTAGAATGAGGTACATGATTTATGTTCATCTCACTAGATATAGATGGGTATTAATGCTCAATTGAATGATATGTTCCCATAAAAATGTGAACTCCTATTAATCTACAAAGTTTCATGTCTAAGAATATCAAGTAACGAGTCATTCCATTCAAGAAAGACCATGTCTGACAATATCAACCCAGAACAAAATAAGGAGTATGCAAAATTTAGTGATTGTATCTTCCATTAGAGCCACTTCATATGCACATGTGATGAACATGCATATTTTCCTGAGAGCTATTAGGAGCTTACCCAGAAACACATGTACTGTTGTGAAAATCACCACAAATCTATTTTTTGTTGGGTCTAGCTCCTAGTATTGCTTGGTCAAATATGCATGTTTTTCACCTATGCATATGCCTTCTATGATCAAATCTTATATGCATAGGTGATGAACATTCAGATTTGCCTAAGTAGTACTTTGAGTAGTCCTCCAACACATGTACTATTGTGAAAATCATCACAAGTCCATTTGTTGGAGGAAATCTCACAGTATGCATGTTTGGAGGTCTGAAGGAAACAAGAGAATTTGAAGAGTCACGAGTCTTAAGATTGTACTTAATATAGCCAAGCTTCATTCAATGGTACATTTAAAGATGAAAAGAACCATTCTTAAACCAGATTAAACTAGTAGACCAAAGGACATACTGATTATAAGTAAACTAGTAAACTAAAGGACATGCTGATTAACAGAACTATGTTGACTTTATTTTGTAGTTGTTTAACATGAGAGTTTGTAGATTAATAGGAGTTCATAGATACTAGTGTGCCATAGTTGCACATCTATAACTAGTGAGATGCACATAACTCATGTACCTCCGCTTACTAGTAGTTACCTTAGAAAAATGAGCAAGAAACCAAAAAAGAAATGATTAGCAAAAAATGTTAATTACAATCATTTCCTTTATGGTTTCTTGCTCATTTTTCTAAGATAACAGCTAAGTAGAGCATCAATATCCTCTTCATTCCTCTCTCTCTCTCTCTCTCTCTCTCTCTCTCTCTCTCTCTCTCTCTCTCTCTCCTACTAGTCCTTTGGCGTGTATTAAATAGAATTGAATTTTCAACATATTATTATCATTCTATTTCTTTGTTGTAAACATGCCATTGGTTCAGTTTTGTAAATTTTTTTGTGTTAATGCATTTAAAATAAAGGTCTAATTCTATAGACTGTTGATGCAGAGCCCTCTACTATCACCTTAAATAGGCCAACTCAACTTGAGGATTCAACAAGAAACTTAAATGGAATACACCAAGAAGTACCAAATGATGAATGGTCAATTGTTGTAATGGCAAAGCAATATCAGAACCGTCCATTTCTAGAACTTGATTTTTCTATAGTCCTAATGATTTTTCTTATTTCTTGAACATTGTTGACATACTTAAATGAAATACACAATACCAAATGATGAATGCTCAATTTTTGTAATGGAAAAGCATCAGAACCGTCCATTTCTAGAATTTGATTTTGTATAGTCTTAATTATTTTTCTATAGTCCTAATGATTTTGAAAATTGTTGACAAAGAGTGTTTCCTTTTTTTATTATAGTATAAATGATTTTTCTATAGTTGTAATGATTTTTCTTATTTCTTGTCTTTTGTCCCTTTTTGATTTCCTATGTCTGTGCTTCATGACAAGATTTTGTCACTTTCTTTTGATGCTATATTTCATTCACTCTATGTGGAATACTATTTTGTTCACTATTTTATTTCATCTTGATATTTCTTTCATTTTTCATATACATAGAGACTACACATGTTGATAAAAAAATGAACTATTTGATTTAGGTTTACTTTTCATTATTGTAAATGGTTAATATTTCTAATGGTACTCCTTGGTGTATTCCATATATAAATAATCATATAAAAATAATAAATGTAGTAACGATGGTGCGGTGCATTATTGATATAGGCTCGATGGCTCTTGTCAATGTACCAAACTGTCAATGTGGTGGTGGGTAGTGTGTGTTGAAGACTTCACGGACATAGAGCAACCCTGGATGACAATTTTGGTGCTACCCAAATAGAAAAAAGGTTGCTAATGTGTATATATTTAATGTTTCTAATGTAAATACTATTCATCATATTATAAGAAATAATGTAGATTGGTCATCACAGGGAAATAATGGTTTTAGATACTTTAGTTGGGTTTGTGTGTGTGAAAATTGTACCTGATCTGTAGACACAACACTCAGTAAAATATTAGAGGTTAGCAAAAATCAAAATCGTGCAAAATTGAAATCTAATCTAACCAAGCGATTTACTGCCTTCTAATAGGTGCGAGATTAATGTTCTCAGATTATTATCGAGATCAGTGACCTAGACGACACCTAAATGAAGGATTTGAATGCAAAAGATGGATATGAAATTGAATGCAATTAATCTATATTTTTTGGATTTTTCTATGCAATAAGAATGAATGAAAACTGATATGAAATCTATGCTAAATGAAATTGATATGCTATGAATGCTATTGAAAATTGATATGCTATGAATCTAACAATGATATGTAATATGAATGCAAAAATAAGATTGATCTCACCAAAAATGCCGATTTACAAGAGCTTTGATTCTTCAATTCCAATTCTCCAGCGTGATTGAGCAAAATATGAGATGATTTGTGAAGAGCTGAGCCTTTAATTTATAGAAATCCAGGGCTTTGGAGGTGCATGGGAAAAAGCCATAAATCACTCAAATAACTCAACTTGATTTTTGAGTTATTTTTAAATAAAAGATAATTAACTCACAAAAACATGCAAAAGCTAAGTTTTAACTCAAAATAGAGTTTAGCTTTAATTGATAATTGATAGTTGTTTGCTTTTATGATTGTGCATGTTTTATTTATGAATTAATTTAATAATAAAGTGATTTATTTCCAACTTAACTGCTTTTTGAAAATAAATAATTAATTTATGGGTTAATTAACTATTTATTCAAACTTTTATTAAAAATTATATTATTAAATAATGACAACATGCTTTAATTAATTAAATAAGAATTTAATCAATTAAAGATAGGAATTTTGATTTATTGTCAAAATTAAATAATACAATTAATAATAGATAAAATTAAATTTAATTACATAATTAAGTGGCAAATATTAAATCTAATTAATTAAATATGAAAATATTCAATTAATCAAATTTTTAGGATAAATGTGATTTATCGCCAAATAATCATTAAATTAAAGATAATTAAGATAATTAGGAATATTACTAGGAATATTCCCCGATGCAAAATTTAAGATAATCAATTAGATTTGATGATGTTTAGATGTGCCTTAGGTTAGGACTTTGATGTCGATTTCATATGATTTGATGATATAGGAGGTTAATGAACTTATAGCCCATTTTTGGGGTATTACATTTTGCCCCTCTTTGAATTACTGTGCGAAGCGCAGTGGTTCAAAGAAAGTCTGTGTTTGATAGAGATATGAAACTGATTCAAAAGATAAACCGATCTCAAGATAGAAACCGATTGAAAGATATTGAGATAGGAGTTGATTGACATTGAATTAAGATGGAGATAATAGGTCTTGAATGACCAAAGATAATGTTCACTGTAGAAGCAAATGAACTTATTATTGTGAAAAAGTGTCAAAATGCCTGATTCTGAACCTTAGGATTGATAAGAAGTGAGTGACCCGTTCTAGACTCGATTGTCTTAGCAGAACTAGCAAGTATCACATCCAAACCCTTCAGTTGTCGAAGAACCAAGGAAAGAACACTATGATCTGATGGTTGCAAAAACTGATACAGTTTACAAGATTAGGAGAATACCAAATTGATATGGATCTTGAATCTGATATGCCCCAAGTGATGATAGATTTGCCCCGAGCGATGAGGACTTTTGATGAATCAGTAACTAGACGTGATTGTTTGTCTTGATTACTGATGAAAGATATTGATAGACTTGATCGATAGAATTTGATTTACAGACTTTGAATTGATGTGCAATACCATGCCCCCTTCGGGATTAAAATTGAAATCTGACAAGAAAAGTCAGCGTTATAGTTTAGAAGCATGTTAATTGATTTGAGAAGTGTGGTTATACACGTCCGAGAATGCATTCTGCATCGTTTGGAGGTCCAAAAAGACCAAGTTTGACTAGGTTTGACCATGAGTTGACCATGGTTGACCAAGTTGAAATTTTGATAGTGTGATGTAAGATAATCAGTTAAGTTGAATACTAGATTTCTGTGATGATTGAAGGTCGAATATGCAAGTAGTTAATAATATGAATGATCTCAGATTTGAATTTTGATCCCGAAGAAGGATTCTACTTGCTATTTCATTGGAGGAACCTTCGTGTGAGATTTAGCTCTTGTTAGATTTGAAGATGTGATTTGAAGAATCATTTAAGCATTGAAGTTCATTTAATCATTGTGAGATCATGTAAACATGCAAAATGCAATGAGACATGCAAAATGAAATGCAACCTAAGACCTAGGACCTAGTCACTGATCATGTGTCGATTTGTTATTATCATTGAACTTTTAGGTAACCGGATAAATCAATACAATGCCCACTAGCCATGAAACCATAGACATATGAATATCGATTTGTATGCGCAAGAATCAATACAACACCCACTGGTCAAACAACCATGGATATATGAATATTGATTTTGTTTTCGAAATGTCGGATTAGATATAAGCACCAAGGCACAAGCGCCAGGATGACCTAAATATCATGTCCATTTTGATATAGCAATTTGTACAAGCATCAAAACATAAACATTGTGATGACCTGAGTACGCCTTGCATTACAAACACATCAAACAGTCAAGAGATCATTCTAAATCCAATGTGAATTACCCGTAGTGACCCTTTATCGTTCACATCCTTAGGCAAGATTGCGTTCACAGTAGGAGAAAGAACTTACTCAAAAAGATAATAGTTAGATCAAACATCCTTGAATTTTTTTTGGGTATCAATGGTCGAGGTACGAATGGCCATCCAATTCGAGATAGAGGCTCTTACAGTCGGAAACCATTTCAATCCAGAATTTCCAAAGCTGTTAGATTTTCACATACAAGCAGAAGACAAAGAAAAGATTATGCCCCCAGTCATCACTCTCTAAATCCTATAAAAGACATCATCGAAGAGCTCGAAGGGACACAATATGCAAAAATCTCAATGCGAATCAGTAAGCCTACAAGGAGATAAAAGCATGAAAAGTACAGATTGTTTTCAGTTGAGTTTTGATGTTTGATTGTTGTAGATGCAAAATTCTTTCTGGAGACGAGACTGACTGACTGACTCAACTTGAAGCTTCAAAGGACTCTGAGTGGATATGACACATCTAAGATACATTGGAGGCCATAGGGTATGACATTGATTGCCCCCAAGTGTGAACATTGATAGGATGCAAACGCTTGAGCTGGTTGGTGTACAGGCCGACTTATTGAAAACTGGAAATGCAGGAACAAACCGGGAGATATGTACAAACTAAAGCAAGACTGAAAGCTGGGAAAGACCAAGATTGTGCTAATAGATGGAGCATTTTGGAACAAGTGGTGCCCGTTTGCCGAGTTTTCACCATCTTGGTAGAGATTCTATTTTTGCTACCGAGGTGCCTGTTTCCAGGTTTTCACCAAGGCACTTTTTTTTTTTTTTTTTTTTTGTATTTTTCATTTTTTCAATTTTTTTGTGAATCATTAAGGCGCCTATTGCTAGGTTTTCACCAAGATGTTCATTTTTTCAGGACTTTTTCTGATTTTTAAGATTTTTTTTCAGGACAT
Source organism: Chamaecyparis obtusa (assembly GCA_027943335.1). Taxonomy (NCBI): domain Eukaryota; kingdom Viridiplantae; phylum Streptophyta; class Pinopsida; order Cupressales; family Cupressaceae; genus Chamaecyparis; species Chamaecyparis obtusa. Next base: position 4,097,627 of record BSBK01000615.1, on the reverse strand, counting down.
TTACCAAGCACTGAATGCCTTAGGCGTAGAATTTCTTCAGATGGAGAACGTTGATTGGTTCTCAGAGCTGTTCTCCTTCAGTCGTTGAGAGTTGATAGGCACCAGAGCCAAAAGTAGTAGTGATTACAAAGGGACCCAACCAATTGGGTTCGAACTTCCCCTTGCGTTCTCGATGTGATTGATTTTTAGGATTTTCTCTCAACACTAGATCGCCAACCTGAAATTCTCTATGTCTGACTTTCTTGTTGTAGCCTCTAGACATTCTTTTCTGATACACTCTGAGATGATCATACGCTGCTTGTCTGCGCTCATCTAGTAGTTCAAGTTCTTGTAACCTCAACACTCTGTAGTCTTCATCAGTGACAAGTCCATGCATTCTGATCCTGAGTGATGGGATTTCAACCTCAATAGGCAATACCGCTTCAGACCCATAAACTAAAGTGAAAGGTGTAGCCCCTGTAGGCATTCTGATACTTGTTTTGTAGGCCCATTCTGATACTTGTTCTGATACTAGTTCTGATACTGGTTTTGGTACTGATTCTGATACTAATTTTGATAATTGTTCTGATACTGGTTTTGATACTGATTCTGATAATTGTTCTGATAATGGTTCTGATACTTGCTCTGATACTTGTTTTGATACTTGTTCTGATACTAATTCTGATACTAATTCTGATACTGATTCTGATAATGATTCTGATAATTGTTTTGATACTAGTTTTGATACTTGGTATATTTGATAGCATCTTTTTCCATTTGCAAACTCCCAAGAAAGATTATATCATGTAGTCCCAATGTCTAGCAAGGTGGAGAACAAGAGGGATTGGCAAGCTGGTGGAAGAGATGGAAGACAAGAGAATGAAAGCTAATGAAGGGAAGAAATCCTCAAGGGAAAACTCCTCAAGAATACTCAAGCTAGGGAAAAATTGTCATGTAAAGTGCATTTGGACAAGCAATAAAAGGCTAGCATAGGATAAGCCATAAAAGTCTAATGCCAGAGCAGGAAAGGATGCAGTCCAAAGGAGTAGACATGTCAAGAGGCTTCATAGCACCGTGTTTTACTCTTTCTTTCTTTTTTTTATTAGATCAAGACCAAAGGGGAAAAGGATAGCGATAGGTGAAAATGAATGGAGGAAGATGGATATGAAGGCTAAACATGGAAGCAATGAAAACAAGGTCATCGTAAGATAGCTCACAAAATAGCCAAATGTTTGTGTATAGATCAACATTGTCAAGATCAAAGAGACAAGACGGAATGGATGAAATATGTAGAAGAACTACGCATGATGCCTGATTGCCAGGTTTTCATCATGGTACTTATCCAAGGTGCCACAAGGAAGTGGTTTTCACCATAGGATGAAAAATTTTCTCTTTACTTTTGTTACCAAGGTGCCTGTTTCCAGGTTTTCACCAAGGCACATTTTCAATTTTATTTTATTTTTCATTTCTTTTTAATTTTTTGGAAGAAGGCAAGCTTTTTAGATAATGCTCCTTGAAAGGATAAACCATGATATGCCAAGGATTCAAAATGATATGCTCAAAGATGCTGATAGGAAAAGGAACATGGAAGAGAAAAATGGAGGATAGGGTTTTATGTAAAGCGAGTGAGGTTGGAAGATAGGAGGAATAGGAAAATGAGGAAAAAGGATAGAAGGTAGAAGGTTAATGAATGGAAGGATTGTGAAAGGGTAGATGGAAAGGAAGGCAAGATCAACGTCAACACATACCTTGAAGGGTGGAGAGAGGGTGGAGGAAATGTGAATGAAGGAATACGTGAAGGAATATGGTGAATGGATAGCAGAGGTTGAGGTTTGGGCACATGAAATGGAAGAATATTTTTGGAAGGAGATGTAGTGGAAGCCTTTGGAAGCTTGAATGTCAATTTCACTTTTTTCTCAACACCAGACTCTTTCAAGAGAGACTTTGGAATCCATATAGCCATAGGCTTTTTATTTCCTTTTGATGATCTAGAGATAATATCTTCAATGATGGATTTTGAAACCCATACTTGTCTTGTAGTTTTTTTCTTAGATATTTCTTTTGACTTTATGCTTCCATGTCTATGAGAGGAGACATGGTGATATTCTTTTTTTGATGGATTCTTGTATTGCTTCTTTTTCTTGTATTGAACATTCAAGTTACTTCCAAAAGACTTGGGATTTGTGGAAGAGGGAGGATACGACTGGTCTAGATGGGTGGGTGGATGAAAAAGATTCAAGGGTATGCATCTATGTTGATCTTGAGGAAAGATGGGAGATGGAGGTATGTAAGGACCCAAGATGGATGGAAAATTAGGAGAGTTAGGAGGGGAAAGTGAAGGGACATAGGGACCTAGGATGGAAGGAAGGTGTGAAGATCTTTGTAGTGGTGGAAGAGGTCCAAGGATGGAAGTGGAAGACACAAAAGGATAATCAATAAGTTCATCAGCATCTATATGACAACCAAGGATATCAGCATCTTTAGAGTGAGCATTAGGATCTTCAATAGAATCATGGACATCTTGAATAAGAGCATTTTCTTTGATAGGATCATTCAAAGCTTGCGAAGACTTAGGAAGAGTAGAAAGTGAAAGTGAACATGGAGTGGTAGAACAAGAAGATGGAAGACTTTGATCTTGACAAGGATCTTTGGATAGCACAAGTGCATAGTTTTTCTTTTGATTTTCAATAGGCTTAACATTGGAAGTAACAACACTATTTTTACCAACCTTAATGGAAGTATCATCTTTGGAAAGTGCAAGTGTAGTAAGGTTATTTTGATTGTCAATAAGCTCAACAGTGTAAGTAGTAGCTTGATCTTGCTTAAGAGAAGACTTAAGACATGGTGGAATGTATGAAAAAGGGGGTACAGGATCAAAAGAACCCTGAGGTGGATAAGAGACATTAGAAAAAGGAGTGGATGACATGGAGGGTTCTTGATCTTGATCTTTCTTTATGTTCTTTTCTTCATCATTTTTAGAGTCCTCTTGACATGGAGCCACTTCTAAGGACAAGGAAGCATGTTGGGATTGTATGGATGACTTTGGAAGAGATGGTGGAGGACTAGCTAAAGTAGGGATTATAGCATATGAAGGCTTAGGCTCTTTAGGTTTATCATTATTGAAAGTATTTGCAGCCAAGTGAAGGTTAGCTTGAGTTTCTTTAAGAGATAGCCCTGGGGGATAACTATAGGGAACCACATGAAAAGTATCAGGGCTTGTGTCAGATGAAGGTTCTGTGAAAGATTTGAAAGACTCGGAAGCTTTAGGAAATGTATGGGTATTGGAGGAAGTAGGGGATGGAAGGGAACCATCACAAGACAAAGGTCCAACATTAACATGATCTTGCTTGAGAGTGTAATCTTTATTTTCAATCTGAGAGTTCTTAGAGTAGAGATCCTTATAATATTGACGTTTCAAGCTAGCACGATGTATTTTATAGTCCTCAACAGTAGTAGATGGATCATCATCAAGGTATTGTCCACAAAAGCCATCAAAATCTCTTTCAAAATCATAATCATATGGATCACCATCATGATCTATCCAATGTGACGGCCCATTTGTAGTAAGCAAGAATGGACGATGAGGAGGACTCTTAGGAACAGAGGTGTCATAGGTATCATTACATTGTCTGTTGTCATAGTCATCATAGTCTTCAAAGCTAGATGTGTCACTCTCCATGGAAGAGGTATCATATTGCTCAATTTTTTTCCGGGGGTATGGGGATATGTACAAGTCTTTATCAAATGGAAAAGAGTATAGAGGTTCCTTTTCTTTCCCAAGTTTGTCAAGCTGGACTTGCATAGCATGTATCTGTTTCATTATAGCGGCGATCAGAATTTCTTCCTCATGTGTACTAATTCTTTGAGACATGTGTACTAATTCTCAATAGCTACTGATCTGTTCTTGACACAATGATATTTTTGATAGATTCTGGAACTAGGCTGGAAACATTGGATATCTTGCAATTTGACAATTTCTGACAACTCTCTCAAATTTTTCCAAATGACACTCTGCAGACTCGCACGACACTGGGTAGTCTATGAAATGACAGTTGCTAAACTCATACGACAGTTGGGTAATGCTGAAATGACACTTGACAAAACTCGTACGACTTTTGAATTCTTGAAATGACTTTTGACTCCAGAAAGAACTTTACGTCAATTTTTGCAAAATTTAAGATTTTCAGTTTTGGATTGTTTGCAAATTGTACTGTCCAAATTTTGAAAGTTATACCAGATTTGATCATTTTTAATAGCCAAGTAGATAAATAAGCACGCAGAATAGCAAGCAAGTGATTCCAAGCACGTCTGAAAACAATGAACAAGGGCAAAAGCAACCTTGCGCATGAACAATCAAGTGACCAAATTGTGCTAATCCCTGAGAGTACTAATTGTGTATGTTCTGAAAAGTTTTGCAATAGCACACATATACCTGAGAATGAAAAATTGGCCTCTCTAAGGTTTTTAGTAATGGTTTGACTCTGCAACTTTTATGATTCAAAGGGGTGAACTCCAATCCCGGCGCACCAGGGTTTTGACACAGTCCGAGAACTTAATCTTCAAGAGCTGCTAGGGAGATCTGACAACCCAACAATGAACCATACCCGTGGAGATTTCTTCCACAAGGACATTTATATAGCGGTTGTCACTACCATGGCGAAAATGGCTATTACCGCTTGAGGTTCCGTCAATGCAGTTTGCCCTGTGAAGGGATTGTCCGCTACGGTTAACCCTCTCTAAAGATGACTCACAATAGTTTACCACAAGGGGACTTGGCTCCAGATTCAAGGTTTTGACACCTCTTCACTTTTAACCCAAACAAAGCAAGCAGATTAATCCGACACGCTAAGACAAAGTTTTGTTCCACCAAGGTCTGTGATATCAACTCCACGTGATCTATCAACCTCTCCGAAGAGAGAATGTATCAATCAATAAGAGAAGACGCACTAACCAATTTTGATTCACCAAAGCTTGTGATATCAACCCCACATGATCTATCAACCTCTCCGGAGAGAGAATGTGTCGATCAATAAGAGAAGACTCACTAACTAAGTTGAATGTGAAACGCACTAAGTATCCTCCCTACCTACAAGGATTCTATCGTCAAGAAGGATTTCGCTAGGAATCCAATCTCTCAAGAATCACAAATAGTGTTCATAGGGCCTAATTACTATGTGAGCACAGATGTATGTTCCGAAAGCAAATCTACCAAAAGCATCCAAAAAGTAGAAAGAGGAACACTTAACGTTTAAAGCGAATATGAGATGAGTCCACAAGGTGGAACACTTAACACCTCACACAAGCTAAAAACGAGTCCACAACTTAGAAAACAAGGGAGTTCCTAAAAGCACAAAAGGGTTGCCAAGTGGAACATTTAACGCTTCTGTCCTGTTGACCCCTCCCCTTTATGGCGCTGAGATTGCAACCACGGGGCGGAAATGAGGGGCCGGCGGATTAGCGAGTCCAATAACCCAAGATAGCAATCAAGATCAATCACAAGTATTCTAAGACTACTTAATGAATCCTTAAGGGTTCACAACCTAGTATCAATTATGCAAGTGTGTAGAAATAGATCAAAAGCATGAAAAGATGCACACAAGCTTGACACATAAGAGATTTATTTTAAGTCCCAAATCAAAATATTATTAGATGAAGGAGAATACCTGGGATCCTCGCAACGCGCTTAGTAGATTTTACTTGATTTTTAGCAATTTTTATTGAGCTTTTCCATGCAAGCAAGTGACGAACTCTCCAACAAGCAAACAAGCAAACAAGATATGCAAAATATATTCAACTTATGAAAATCATAGGGTTAGCTCTAAAAATCAATTATTATCAGTAATAATAACCAGCAATCAACCCAAATGACAACTCATATCATTCATTGAACCATGTAAAAAAAATAAGAGTATACCCATCACAAAACTTTATTTTTTTTGCTGCATTTGACCTAGTCAACAAGATCTAATTTTTTTGATATGATTTTGGCCACAAAAATAGAAATTTAGAATAGAGACCCCTGCTAAAAAATAGAGAGCTTTCCAAAAATGCAAAAATTTTAGAAAAACCTCTTCATTTGTGCCCTAGAGACCCATTTTATCAATACAGACCAGTTTTTGTAAATTGACTATTTGAGCTATGATATCATGTCCAAATTTAAAACACAAAGAATGGACCCCCTGTATAATTTAAAGGGCTTTCCGAAAATATAAAAATTTTCGAAAAATATGCTGATTTGCGTCAGATATTAATTTTTTCTGGAATTTCAAGAAAAAATTATTAAAAATTCAAAACATCTCAGAAAATTCTAAATTTTTTACTGTAGCTTCCATAATATGTCACTAACCTGCAAAAAAAATTTCAGATCAAAATTCTAAGCCGTTTGGGAGATAAAATTAAATCTTTGAAACTTTGGGGTTTTAACTCCCAAAAAAATCAAAACCAGCATGCAAAGGTGGGTTGCCCCACGGTGGGCACCAGAAATGTGTGTGTGAAAATTGTACCTGATCTGTAGACACAACACTCAGTAAAACATTAGAGGTTAGCAAAAATCAAAATCGTGCAAAATTGAAATCTAATCTAACCAAGCGATTTACTGCCTTCTAATAGGTGCGAGATTAATGTTCTCAGATTATTATCGAGATCAGTGACCTAGACGACACCTAAATGAAGGATTTGAATGCAAAAGATGGATATGAAATTGAATGCAATTAATCTATATTTTTTGGATTTTTCTATGCAATAAGAATGAATGAAAACTGATATGAAATCTATGCTAAATGAAATTGATATGCTATGAATGCTATTGAAAATTGATATGCTATGAATCTAACAATGATATGTAATATGAATGCAAAAATAAGATTGATCTCACCAAAAATGCCGATTCACAAGAGCTTTGATTCTTCAATTCCAATTCTCCAGCGTGATTGAGCAAAATATGAGATGATTTGTGAAGAGCTGAGCCTTTAATTTATAGAAATCCAGGGCTTTGGAGGTGCATGGGAAAAAGCCATAAATCACTCAAATAACTCAACTTGATTTTTGAGTTATTTTTAAATAAAAGATAATTAACTCACAAAAACATGCAAAAGCTAAGTTTTAACTCAAAATAGAGTTTAGCTTTAATTGATAATTGATAGTTGTTTGCTTTTATGATTGTGCATGTTTTATTTATGAATTAATTTAATAATAAAGTGATTTATTTCCAACTTAACTGCTTTTTGAAAATAAATAATTAATTTATGGGTTAATTAACTATTTATTCAAACTTTTATTAAAAATTATATTATTAAATAATGACAACATGCTTTAATTAATTAAATAAGAATTTAATCAATTAAAGATAGGAATTTTGATTTATTGTCAAAATTAAATAATACAATTAATAATAGATAGAATTAAATTTAATTACATAATTAAGTGGCAAATATTAAATCTAATTAATTAAATATGAAAATATTCAATTAATCAAATTTTTAGGATAAATGTGATTTATCGCCAAATAATCATTAAATTAAAGATAATTAAGATAATTAGGAATATTACTAGGAATATTCCCCGATGCAAAATTTAAGATAATCAATTAGATTTGATGATGTTTAGATGTGCCTTAGGTTAGGACTTTGATGTCGATTTCATATGATTTGATGATATAGGAGGTTAATGAACTTATAGCCCATTTTTGGGGTATTACAGGGTTGATGACAACTCATCTGCATCTATCCACCCATCTCCACTTATCTACAATGAAGGATTTGAGTGTAAAATGTGTCAAGCTAGGGCAAATTCTGAAATTATATTTTTATGATGCCTTCTCTATATTATAATCACATATCTTTGTTGCAACCATATGCAGAGATGAACTCAGGAATTAGTTAGTTTAGTATTTTCATATTGTAACTAATATTTTAATATGGATATGATGTAACTTCTCTTTGCCTCAAGTGTGAATATATATGGTTAACATCTTTTTTTAGAATAATTCTTCATGTTTATGGCTCAGGTGAGCCCCAATCTACTATCAATCACATGATTTAACGTATAGTGTTTTCTTGGTTATTCCATTTGTTCCTTGACCTTTGAAGGCCATTTGGTAATTTCAACTACACCTAAGGATCCATCAGTAGTTGTGGAAAATAGGGTTCATGTTGCAATGCCCAAGTTGCGTGCTGGGAAAGAGTGGAAAGAAGATCATATTCCTGAGATCATGGATGGACACAATGTTGCAAAATTTATTGATCTAGATATCTTGCAGAGGCTTGAAGAACTAGAGAGGGAAGAAGGGCTTTGGATGGAAACTAAGGGTGATGAGGATGATGAGAAGGGGGAAGATGAGATTGGCTTGCCAACATCTGTTGAATACAAGGTAGCAGAATCATAGGCTATAAGTATCAGAATATAAACTATTGTAAAAGGAAGAAACACATATGTATCATCATTTAATACAAAATATAAAAGTATCCCATAGACACATAGTTTCTATTATAACAACCATCCTCTAATCCCATGGTGTACTAGTCTCAAGGTAAGAACAATTTACTTAAGCCATCATATATGTATCATCCTAAAGTTTAAATAGACATTGACTATGAATTGACTATCATTTTCAAGCTTGAGCAAGGCTTCATACCACTCACCATTCATAGATTTGTACACAACGCTGATTTAGGCTGGAGGTAAACTACATGTGTCATGTAAACAACATGGTTGAATGCAATCTCTTTTTCGCATTTTCAAGAGTTTTCCCACCAATAAAAGTGTAAATAATGCATTGAACATAATCTACGAACACTACATGGTATGAAGTCTCACTGAAGTTTGAAGTTTGAAGTACAAGCGTCCTCCCTTTATTCCAGTGAGGGATTGGAATGAGTTCATTTTGGATGCAAAGGAGAAAGGGGATACTCAAAGAGGAATTACACCAGCAAATGAGAGAAGGTATGCAATAGTATTAACTACTAGTAGAATGTAATAATGCACTAATTAGTGATCTTTATATCTATATCATGTAACATATTTCAAAATTTTCATACGTTGCAAGACACATCAAAGGCAACAAAGGCCAGACTGCAAAAGATTTCACAATAGCTGAGAAACATAATTGTAGCCATCATGGTCACAATTTTTTGGAGACAATGTAATTGATTTGTATACCTAGATGATGGAAAGCAACTTTCGCTCCTCTAATTCCAAGTTAACATTACGGGATCCAAAGACCATAGATAAGGAATAAATTTAGAGAGCGTACAAGGGCCATAATGACCAAAATAATATAAGACAAACCTCAAGTTAAATGAGGCAACTGCAAACACTTTAATACATTTTTATTATTAAATAATGAAATTTTCATATACTAGTGTTCTAAGCCCCCTCTATGCAAATTTCATTATTTAATAATAAAATTCTATTAAAATGTTTTCAGTTGCCTCATTTAACTTGAGGTTTGTCATGTATTATTTTTGTCATTATGGCCCTCCTCCGCTCTCTAAATTTATTCCTTGTCTATGGTCTTGGGATCCCGCAGTGTCAACTTGGAATCAGAGGAGCGGAAGTTACTTTCCATCGTCTAGGTATACCACTCAATTACGTTGTCTCCAAAAAAATGTGACCATGATGCCTACAATTATGTTTCTTAGTTTTTGTGTCCTAGGACCCCTTATGACCCTTTACGACCATTTACAACCTCTAAGAATACATCTTAGAGGTCTTAAAATGTCGTAAAGGGTCATAAGAGGCTCCTAGGAGGGGCCAGATGAACTTCCACCTTCATGTGGTTGGCTCTGTTAAGTAGAAAATGTTAATTAAACTATTCTTGAAACAAAGAGAAGCTGAATAATTTAAGGTCTCAGTCCACGAACAAATTAAATTAGACTTACTAAGCCTCATATTGTAGTTTGTAATAAGATTGATTTGAAACCACTAGAGACTACTCTACAAGCTTGAAGAAGCGGTATATTTTTGAAAATGAAGAGTGAAAAGAAGATGATATTCTTGAGACATTGGATGGACACAATGTTGTAGACTTTATTGATCTAGATATCTTGCAGAGGCTTGAAGAACTGGAGAGGGAAGAAGGGCTTAATTAGGATGGCAGCTAAGGGTATGAGGATTTCATAATAGCTAACAAACATAATCGTAGGCATCATGGTCACATTTTTTTGGAGATGACATAATTGAGTTATATACCCAGATGGAGTGCAACTTCTGCACCTTCGATTCCAAGTTGACACTGCGGGATGGAGAACAACTTGGAACCAGAGGTGCAAAAGTTTCTCTCCATCATCTGGGTGTACCACTCAATTACATTGTCTCCAAAAAAATGTGACCATGATGCCTACAATTATGTTTCTTAGCTGTTGTGTCCTAGGACCCCTTATGACCCTTTACAACCATTTACGATCCCTAAGAATACATCTTAGAGGTCTTAAAATGTTCTAAAGGGTCATAAGAGGCTCCTAGGAGGGGCCAGATGAGCTTCCACCTTCACATGGTTGGCCCTATTAGGTAGAGAATGTTAAACTATTCTCGAAACAAAGAGAAACTCAATAATTTAAGGTCTCAGTACAAGCACTAGAATTGAGTTTTTTGGCATGGGTTGGGAAATTTTTGTATATCAACATATGATAGAGTTTGGGAAAAAAACTATATCACATGTTAATATACAAAAATTTCCTAGCCATGCCAAAAAACTCAATTCTAGAGCTTGTACTACATGACTGGTGCCAAAATAGGGCTCTCCCAATCACTGACTATGACCCACTAGCAACAAGTAACAGAACGAGTGTGGACACTTGAAGATAAATATTAGATAGGGGGAAAGCACCTGCAACAACAAAGGCAATAGTTGTAGATACAAATGAGGATATCCCAAATCCCTAATATAATAAATATGGTGAAGAAAAAGAGTAATCTAGAAATTATTACTATTTTGGAAGATGCAAATCCAACTGAGGAGATGCTGACAAGGACAGATGAATTGATGGCACGAGCACATCATTTTGAAGTAAGCAATAATGAATTTTTAGTTATAAAAAAAGTTCAATAAAGGTTTATATTTTATACTCTTTTATGTCATGAACTAAAATATGTATTTGTTCTTGTTATAAGATTTTTTGCTTGCTCAATTACCTGATCATGGACATCACGGTGAGGCCGGTAGTAGCATCATGCAAAATAGTAATAATTCATGCATTGACTCTTTTTAGTTTTTTTTTCACCATATTTATTATATTAGGGATTTCTGGGATATCATCATCTGTATCTACAACTATTGCCTTTGTTGTTGTAGGTACTTTTCCCCTATCCCGAACATCAAATTATGACAAAAATATCAATAAGACTATCATAATAACTCCATGAACATTGTTTTAAGTAATTATCTATGAATTTTGTGTATTAATATTGAATTATATGTCATGTTAATGAATATTGTTATGTGTTAATGGGGAATTTAGATTGATGTTAGGGGCAGGGGGGGTGAGGCCAAATGAGCTTCCACCTTCACGTGGTTGGCCTTGTTAAGTAGAGAATATTAAAGTATTCTGGAAACCAAGTGAAGCTCAAACTAACATACCTTCATTATTTAATCAATTTCATTCTTTCTAGGTCTTTTCTCATAAGTGCATTTTGAATGTGTCATTGTCAGGCAACTATCAAATAAAAAACTAGAAGGGCCAATAGTCAACTTCTCATTGTCATTGTTTGGCATAATTTGGCTTCATTTTGTGTAAGTATTCTCATATTGAATGTGTCAACCTCTCTTGGCCTAATGTGGATTATTTCATTGGTTTGTGTTTTTGAGTAGGTGAAGTGTTAAATTAGTTCCTATCTTCTATTCTTAATTTGTTCAAACCGTAGGAGGGCCTGATAGATATACTCAACATAGAATTGACTGCTAGTCTGGGAAATTGAACACACTGAGTCTTTGGCTTGAGAGAAAGAGTTGGGTAATGTTTTTTCTAGAGACCTGTGTAATTTTCCTCAGTGGCCTCTTTTTTTTTTAATAGGTTATTTATATATATATGTAGTGTCCATGTTTTTTTTTAATATAGATTCTTTTTGTGTATATGCAAGTTTTATGGAGCCTAAATAAACAATTATAAATGTAATAGATAATGTCTTCAATAAAGGAATTGATGTACCAAATGTAAACCAAAATCCATGCTTAATGCCATTTTGTGCAAAATGAGTTTGTCTATTAGCATATCAGATTTTGTTACACCCTTCATGACAGTAATGTTTAAGTTAAGTATTGATGCAATTTTCTAAAGTAGCAAGTTCTGTTGTCATTGTTTTTTTTCTAGTGGTTCTAAGGAGATCAAGAATTATCAAGGAAAGATATTGAAGTGGAAAGGAAAAGTTTCTGAGAGGTTACAAATATTGATTCATCGATCAGGTATAGTTTTTTTTAAGTAATCGCTACAGAAATGGTTAAGTTTTTCTAAATTTTTAAAATAAGTCATAATTATTCAGTATCATATTCTTAGCTACAAGTTTCAAGTCTTCATACCATAGATTTTAGAGTTTAACTCTTACATGGAAAAAGTTGTAGGTTATATTGAACCATCTATTATCTTTTTTTACTCTTTAGTTGTTAGAAAGATTAAATTCACATCCTAGTTGTCATTGTGTTTGGGACATAAAGCTTTATTTAACTAGATTAATTCTTTTAATATTGAGATAAAAAATATACAAATAAAGCCTAGATTGGGGACTTGACAATTTTTGGCATATTTTATTCACTCCTCAAAATGAGCAACCTTTATTTCAGCTACCTCATCACTATCATCCTCATCCATTGCCTCGGGGTTCTCACTTCTTTTTCTTTCACATTCAATATCCTGTAAAAGTGCATAGGAAAGATAACATGACAAATTGAAATAATAAGATACAAGTTGAGGAAAATTGAATCAAAAAATGTAAAATTCTAACAAACCAGTTCAAAAAAAACCATTAATAAATTCATAACCAAATCTAGTTTGCAAAAGTAGCCGTAATTGAAACTCACCTTCTCAATATTTTCTCCAATAGCATACTTGCAAGCTGGTTGACAAATCTCTGTAATATCAGCTCCATTGAATCCTTGGGTATAACAGGCCAATGCCATTAGGTATAATGAAAATTGTTTTCTTGGTTGTCATACCATCCATCTCCATCAACAACTGGTTAAGGACTTTGTCTGCAACACCACCAGCATCCCCAACACTACTTCTACGCTACAAACATGTAAACTAGTTATGCATCACTAGTCAGAGCCTATCTCTCAAATAGTTCAAACAAAATGAAAAATCCCACAGTTTCACGCAGAGCAGAGCAGATGGATCACTAGAGCCCACTGACAAATCTCTATAATATCCCATCAATAAATATAATGGATGGGGCATTCTTCTCAAACTCCTCAAAAGCCTTCCGGAGATTGCTTTCACTTTCTCCAACCAACTTTGACATGATCTCAAGTCCATTGATATAGAAAAAGAAGGCATCGGTTTCATTTGCCACGGCCCTAGCAATTAAATTTTTCCCAGAACCAGGAGGCCCATAGAGTAGAATACCCTTTGGGGGCTTCACACCAATAGATTTGAAGAGTTGTGGGTGTCTAAGAGGAAACACTACCAATTCACGGATCACCAGTTAGAATTAGTTGAACTAGATTTTCTTTGTTGTAGAATTGATTTAGTATAGAATATTTTCTAGGAGGATTTTTTTTTTAAAAGCAAGGTTTTCGTAGCATTATCTGCCACTTGAGCAAAAATTTCCATAGCTAAATTTCCTTGCCACAGTTAATATTTTTCTAAAGACTTAAAAGTTAGTAAGTCCTTGGCTAGAACAGACACATTTGTCACTTCATTAAGATGACAATTATGTACTAAGTTTCCTAACTGTATAAGTAATCATCATCTTTATTATCTGCTATAGAAAATACATCTGAAGCACCAGCAGAAGCACCAAGAAATCAAAATTCAGAACCAAAGCCTTGATATTGTTGTAGTGTTTGTGCAAAGGGTTGATACTTCTAATATCAGCATCACTGACACTTCTTCGGGCATATTTCATTGACTCCTCAAAATGAGCAGCCTTTATTTCAGCTACCTCATCACTATCATCCTCATACATTGCCTTGGGGTTCTCACTTATTTTTATTTCATGTTCAATATTATCCTATAAAAGTGCAGAGGAAAGAGAACATGACAAATTGAAAAAATAAGCTACAAGTTGAGAAAAATTGAATCAAAAAATGTAAAATTCTAACAAACCAGTTCAAAAAAACCATTAAGAAATTCGTAACCAAATCTAGTTTGCAAAAGCTGCCACAATTGAAACTCACCTCAATATTTTCTCTAATAGCATACTTGCAAGCCCGCTGAAAAATCTCTGTAATATCTCATCAATAAATATAATGGATGGGGCATTCTTCTCAACCTCCTCAAAAGCCTTCCAAAGATTGCTTTCACTTTCTCTAGCCAACTTTGACATGATATCAAGTCCATTGATACAGAAAAAGAAGGCACTAGTTTCATTTGCCACTACCTTAGCAATTAAAGTTTTCCCAGAACCAGGAGGCCCATAGAGTAGAATACCCTTTGGGGGCTTCACACCAATAGATTTTAAGAGTTGTGGGTGTCTAAGAGGAAGCTCTACCAATTCATGGATCACCAGTCAAAGCATATCTCTCAAATAGTTCAAACAAAATGAAAAAATCCACAGTTTCATGCAAAGTAGAGCAAATGGATTGCTAGAGCCCAAAGCAGTCTAGAAAATAGAATGAGCAGGGACCCGCTGGCAACAAGTAGCAGAATGAGTGTGGACACCTGAAGATAAATATCTAGACTAATCACTGATCAGGATGTCTTTGGTGATTAGTCTAGATATCTATCTTCAAATTTTTTTTAAACACTGCATGTTTCATCAAAATTTTGACCCACCTACGTTGAAACTCTGGCATAAAATCGACCATTACGTGTCAAAATGTGGCATCACGGGATTGGCATCCTGGTTGAAGCCACTAAATATTTCAACCAACTGTAGTTGAAATATGATCGTCATGAGTTTGGCATCCTAGTTGGAGCGACCAAAGTTTTTGACCAATATTAATTTATACTGGTCGAAAGATCGACCAATACACAAACACATGACAATGTTATTTTTGGCCTAGATTGCCCTCTTTTTTTACCAATATGGGAGTTGATAATTCAATGGTTTTAGGCATGGGTCAATATTTCAACGTAGATAATAGAGACAAACTAGTTGGTCCGCTATTAAACCATGTTGGGTAGAAACTTCGACCAATATTGCATCGAAAAATGGTGCAAAATGTACTAGTGGATGATGATGACGATGATGATGAAGATCCCACTGAAAATGAATACCAAAAGGCTATAAACAACAAATGATTCAACAAGATCCTTGAAAGAACTTTGCATGAAAACAAAGAGAAATACTTCCTAGAACTCACCTCTCGAGGTGTAAAATTACCAAAGGATTATGATGTGAGTCAACTCAAGATAAAGGAAGACCTTAGTCCTATATCAATTCTAACAAGGCAACTAACTGCTTTACGAGCATAAATCCAAGAACTCAAAAAAGAAAAGGACAAACCACAACAATCATATTCCTTGGAATGCATATGTCCTTTCCCTTTTGACAAGGGACTCAAAATGATTCCATTTCTTAAGAATGTCACAATACCAAAGTATGAAAAATACATGGGAGATTCTGACCCTCAAGATCATGTGAGGGAATTTTTCACAACTAGTATGGAGTTCATGCATGAACAAACATATCTCATGAGGCTATTTTTGTGAAGCCTAGGTGGACAAGCTATGGATTGGTTCTCAAAACTACCCATAGGAATCAAAACATTTGATGAACTAGTGCAAAAATTCATACAACAATACTCCTACAACATCAAACACATAGTCACAATGTTGGATCTATGCAACACCAAACAAAAAATGGGAGAATCGTTCTTGAGTTTCCTACAAAGATGGAGAAAAATATTTGCACGATATGCTAGGTAGATACCTGAAAATGAAAAGATGGATATCTTCATTAACAGCTTGGTTCCTAAAATGAATTTTCCTATACAATTGCAAGGAACACCAAGTTTTGACAAAATGATAGATAGTGCTATCAAAATTGAGGAAGTCCTAATAAAAAAAGGTTACATTACCATCAACAAGGAAAATAAAGACAAATATTATTCCTCCAAGGACAAGTACAAGCACACAAACAAGAAAAATAAGAATGTGGTTAATGATGGAGTTGTTGATAATCCTAATGTCACACCTAAACTAGATGTTTTCAATCTTACAACAAGTCTTCAAACAAACAAGAATCTGAGTCCTATTGTGATGCTAACGATAAACAATACTTACAATAAACCTCCTACTCGAAGAGAACCTTGGGCACCAAGGCCCAAGAGAACATTTACACCATTAGGAGACACCTTGGAAGTGGTTCTAAAGTCACTTGTGGATAACAAAATCATTACAATTTTTTATTCCAAACCTTGGGATCCAGAAGACAAACCCAAGTGGTGGAATGATAATGATTATTGAGAGTTCCATCATAATAAAGGACACAAGACCAATAATTTCTTGAAACTCAGACATGTTATTTAAGATCTCATTGAAGAAGGAAAAGTCAAGGTAGATGGACATCAAACAAATAATGACCATAAAACATTTCAAACACCATTACCTAACTATGAGAAAGGAGAATCTTCAAAGAGCAATAAAATCAACTACACTTATTCTAATAATGACAATGTAATCAATATGATGGAACCATGCGAACACTCTATCAATATGATCACTCTAAGAGGAGTTAAAAACAAATTTGAATCCTCTAATGTTGTAACATGAAGTCAAGAAAAACTCACTCTCAAAGGGGCTTCAACATCTAAAGAACCAGCTACAACAACAACAACGTCTAAACAAGTGATGCTACCTCCAAAGTTCAATCTCGTGAAACAATTACAAAAGACACCCACTTAGATATCTATCCTAGAGTTGTTGAAAATCTCCCCTAGTCATAGGGAAGTTCTTGATCAAGCCGTACTTAGCACAAATGTACCAAAAGATTTGGATGTGGATAGATTCCAAGCTATGGTTGGTCACTTGAATTCCCCGCACTACTTATCTTTCTCTGAAGAAAATGATAAATCATTGAACCAACCACATAACTAACCTTTGCACTTCGAAGTCCTTATTCATAAACACTGAGTCAAACATGTCTTGATAGATGGAGGTGCTAGTTTGAACATTTGCACATACAATTTGATAAAATAGTTGGGCTTCTTAGAACATGCAATTGATCCTAGAAGAAAGATAACTATCAGAGCTTATGATGAAGAGGAGAGATCCTCTAAGGGATTAGTTGTTTTACCTATCAGAGTGGGATGAGTGGAGCAAGATATCCTATGTCAAGTTATTGATCTACTTGTTGCTTACAACATTCTTCTTGGAAGACCATGGATACACTCAATGCAAGCTATACCTTCAAATTACCATCAATGTCTAAAATTTCCTCATAATGGAGTGGAGGTCACTATTCCAACTGATACAACTAACACTTGCAATAATCTCAAGCAGAAAGAAATCATGGTTCCTCACAACAAAGAAATCTCTCACAAGGTTGAGACATCCAAAGAAATGGTTTTGAAGAGCTTTGCTAAGAAGATCAATATTCAAGAAACAAGCATGGGAGAATACAAGATAGATCCCGCAATGTCTTTAACAGATCTTCCCATATCTCCTAGGACACAAGGAATGCCTTCATAAACATTTATACCATCCAATGGTAGTGCTCTAACTATACATGAAGGAACTGGAATGGTGAAAGAAAAAATATCCCTTGAAGAGGAAAATGAAGAAAAGGTTGTTTTGCAATGGCTTTATAAAGAACCTGAAGAAGATGGGAACATTAAACATGTTGAGATATCTCCAAGCAAATATGGGAAAGGATATGAAGTTATGAAATAGATGGGTTACAAAGGAAAAGGACCATTGGGACAACAAAACAAAGGACTAGTAGAACCTCTATACATGGACTTCATAAATCCCAAAGATAAGACTGGATTAGGCTTTAGAGAAGCTATATTTCATCCCACTGTAGAAAGTGGTCTTGTATTTGATAGATCAGGAGACTCAGATGATGAAGAATAAATAATAGGACAACCTATCACCTATGAAAGGTTGATGCTATTATAAGGAGATCCACTATCAGAAATTGGTACCAATGTTGAACAAGAACCAGAAGAAGAACAAACAAGGGAATCTAACACAAAACAAGAACAATAGAGTCTTATTGATGACACACCTCATTTTGATGAGGAGCCTCCATAAGAACCATTACAAGAAGAAGAGAACCATGCTAATGAAGAAGATGAACTACCCATGACTATTGCCCACTTCTTGGGGGTTTTAGATTATAGTCAAGTAGACTCACATGAATATGAATGGGATGTCCTTTCTAATGCCACCATGGACATAGAGATAGATGTAATACACAAATTTTCTCCTAGAGTCTTGATTGAAGAAGGGGAAAGTTCTGATGTTAGATCACTAAAGTTAGATCTGCATAACATTAACATGAGCTCTAATAATAATGAACATGACTCTAATAATCCTAACATATATTTAGAATAAAACTTAATAGATGATATCTTGCAAGTTACGAACAATGATAACAATGTGGTCCTGTCTCTTGAACCTACTGAATCTTTGTCCTTGAAATACCCTAACTTAATAGATTGGGATGAACCTATAAACACAAGTTTGGTATCCTTTGACAATGACTATTCCATAGCCTGTTAGCTCAATGCTTGTGAACCCTTCCTTTCTTCCACCAGTGCAAAGAGTGAAACTATGATGGAAGAGGATATCAAGTTTCTCAATCTCAAAAAGAAAAAGAAAAAGAACAAGAGATTTGATGGTGAAAACCACTTAGTGGCAGTATCAGATCCTAAAAGAGAAAAAGAAAAAGATGTATCCAATGGTCAAAACCTCTTTGAGGCACCAAAGGATGAGATTCTTGATATCCTCCCAGATCATTTTCAAGAAAGATCATCAGTTTTGATTGAACCCACACAACCCATTAATTTGGGAACAACAGGAGCTCCTTAGCTGATCCACATTGCTCAGTCATTGACAGAAGATGAAAAGATCCAATTCATAGATTTCTTTGAAGAAAATAAGATCAAATTTTCTTGGTCTTACTCAGATATGCTTGGATTGGACACAAATTTGATTATGCACCATTTGTCTATTTCACCAGATGTAAAACTAGCAAAGAAAAAACTCAAAAAATGAATCCACATGTGGTGTTGCTAGTGTAAGTAGAATTGGAAAAACTATTGAAAGTTGGATTCATTAGGGCTATTGATTATGTAGAGTGGATATCAAACATAGTTCCTATTTCTAAAGTGGATAAATCCATAAGAGTATGCACAAACTTTAGGGACCTCAACAAGGCTAGTCCAAAAGATGACTTTCCACTTCCAAACATAGACATGATTGTGGACTTAACAGCAGGTTATGAGATGTATTCCCTAATGGATGGATTTTCAGGATATAATCAGATCAAAATTGCTCCTGAAGACCAAGAGAAAATAGCATTCACATGTGCATGGGGAACATACTATTGGAATGTGATGTCATTTGGTCTCAAAAACACTAGTGCCACTTACCAAAGAGAAATGACCACAATATTCCATGACATGATGCATAAGAACATGGAAGACTATGTTGATGACACCTTGGCAAAATCAAAGATAAGGACTACACACATAGAAGACTTAAGGAAGATCTTTGACAAAATGGAATAGTTTCAATTAAGACTTAATCCTAAGAAGTGCGCATTTGGTGTGTCATCTGGAAAACTGTTAGGATTCATAGTTTCAACAAAGGGAATTGAGGTGGATCCAAAAAAAGTAAAGGCTATTCTAGAGATGAAACCACCAAGGAACATTAGTCAAATGAGAACATGACAAGGCAAGCTACAATCCATAAGAAGGTTCATATCTCAGTTAGCGGACAAAGCACAACCTTTCACAAAGTTGATGCGAAAAGGAACCACATTCACTTGGGATGAGCAATGTGAAGAGAATTTTACCCAAGTCAAGAAGTATTTGATGAATCCTCCTATTCTAATGGCACCAATTTATGGAAAACCTCTATTGCTTTACATATCAACTACATATACATCATTAGGGGTATTACTTGCACAAGAAGATGAAGCAAAGAAAGAAATAGCCATATATTACATCAGTAGAACCTTAGTCACATTTGAGCTAAACTATTCAATGATTGAGAAGGCATGCTTAGGAGTGGTTTTTGCATCTCAAAAGCTTAGACACTACATGTTAGAACACAAGGTGAAGCTGGTAGCTAAAATTGATCTGCTAAAATACTTGTTGAACAAAGCAATGCTAACAGGAAGGCTAGCTAAGTAGGTCCTAATTCTAAGTGAATTTGATATTGAATATGTGGACAGAAAAGCCATTAAAGGACAAGTGATTGATGATAAACTTGTAGAGACACCACTAACTAATGAAAAGCCCTTACTTGTGGAGTTTCCAGATGAATCTATCATGCACTTAATAGAACATCCCTGGAAAATGTACTTTGATGGTTCCTTCACACAAAAAGGATCAGGAGTTGGATGCTTATTCATCACACCACAAGGATATAAGATTCCCAAGGTATACAAAATGATTTTTCCATGCACCAACAATATAGCAGAGTATGAAGCTCTTGTGAATGGACTCAAGCTTGCAATAGAATGGAAAATCATTGAATTAAACATCTATGGAGATTTGCAACTCATTATCAATTAAGTCAACGGTGACTATCAGACTAAGGATGAAAAACTAATGCCCTACAAAACAACAGTGGATGACTTGAAAAATTACTTCATCTTCATTACATTTTAGCAAATTCCAAGATCAGAGAATAGAGCAGCTGATGTGATGGCTACCTTAGCATCCATGTTACAATTGGAGGAGCACCAATTTTGCTATGACTTCCTGGTGGAAGAACTCCCTTTCCCAGCTTATGACTCACCTGAATACCAAATTGTTTGTGCCTTGGAAACCCAAGTGTTATCCAGATACACCCATATCTATTCCTAACTTAAAGACCAAACAATTCCTGAAGGCTATTCTAGAAATGGAAAGAGATCCCTCATAAGAGAAACATCACATTACATAATCATTGCTAATGACTTGTTTTGGCGTAGTCTAGATGGCACTCTTCTTAGGTGTTTAGAACATGAAGAGTCTAATTGTGTATTAAATGTGTGTGTGGGTCACACTCGAATGGTTTTTCATTAGCTAAGAAACTTTTAAGGGTTGGGTATTATTGGCCCACTATGGAGAAAGATGCTATCCACTTTGCAAACAATTGTAAGAAATGCCAGATCCATGGTAATCTGATACATGCTCCAGCTAGAGAGTTGATTCCCTTCATAACACATTGGCCATTTTAGCAGTGGGCCTTGATTTGGTTGGTCATATTTACCCTCATTCATCTAATGGAAATAAATATATCATCACTACAACTAAGTATTTCACAAAATGGGTGGAGGCTATCCCACTGTCCAATGCAACAAGAAAACAAATCTCAATGTTCATATTGAATTACATCATTTACCATTATGGCATACCCTCATCGATTGTGATTGACAATGGGGGCCAATTCAAGAACAAAGACATAGATGAGTTGTGTCTTCAATTCAAAATCACTTAGCATTGTTCCTCAATCTATTACCCTCAAGGTAATAGACAGGCTAAAGCATCAAACAAAAATATTCTAAAAATCTTGCATAGGACAGTAAACAAATCAGGAAGATATTGGCATTTGCAAATCAATCCAGCATTGTGGGCTTACAAAACAAGCATTAGAAAACCAACTGGTGTGACTCCTTTTGTACTAGTATATGGATTGGAAGCAGTCTTACCAGTTGAGGTAGAGATTTCATCACTGAGAGTATCACTGAAACATCTAGTCACTGATGAGGACTATAGAATATCTAGACTGCAAGAACTTGAATTGCTAGATGAGTGCAGACAATAGGTGTCTGACCATCTCAAAGCTTACCAAAAGAGAATGTTAAGAGGATACAATAGGAAAGTAAAACCTAAAATTTTTTAGATAGGAGATCTAGTTCTCAGAGAAAATCCTAAGAATCAACAAAATCGAGAACAAAAGGGAAAATTTGAACCCAACTGGCTAGGTCCCTTTGTCATTACAACAACATTTGGATCAGGAGCCTATCAATTGGCTACGCCTAAAGGAGATGTTATACTAGATCCAATTAATACTCTACATTTGAAAAGGTTTTATGTCTAACATTTTGGAGGTAGTTCCTATACAGTGAAACGAATCTTGAAAAAAAGTTCAAAAACAGCAAATATGGATCTTGAAAAAAATAAAAAATAATGGAAAAAGTCCTAAAAAATGACCATCTCGGTGAAAACCTAGCAAATAGGCACCTTGGTGAGTCCAAAAAAAATCAGAAAAGAGAAAAATATGAAAAAAAAAGAAAAATAAAAAAGAACAAAAAAAATTTGGAAAAGAGGAAAAGTGTCTTGGTGAAAACCTGGTAAACATGCGCCATGATAGGAAAAATAGAATAAAACTATGGCCAAGTGGTGAAAACCTAGTAAATAGGTGCTACTTGTAATTAACACTCTATCTATCAAGACAACGCTTGTGCCTTTGGCCTATGTAAATGCTAGTTTGTATATATCATTCAGTCACTTTCGTGACACACCAAAATCCTAAGAGAACTTTCAGAGAACTGTGCCTTCCTAAGACTGGAATCTATCCACATTAGGGTCCTAGGTAAACTATTTTTCCCTAGAGGTCATTTGATCACAATCGCATTGGTTGACAGGATGATGAGTCCTCAATTGATAGTAAACTATGAACAAGGGTATTTTTTAATACCACCCTCGTCCACAATTAACAATAAACTACGAAAAATGGTATTTTTAAACACCAACCAGCTAGACTAAAATGTGTTTCTCAACACAACGTCATGATGAAAAGAGTGTTTTTAAACACTAAAAAAAATAAGTGAGACACTTATGGATGAAGAAAGAATCTTTGATTGATAATAATTGTTATGTGTGTGTTTGCAAGATTAATCAAAAGTGTTTTTAAACACTATAATCACAATTGACTGTTTCTATTATGTAATTACAATGATCATGCTAAAGGGTAATGGACTTTTCTTATTATCAATTTTTGATTGTTATGTTTCTTGGAGTAACTCGATGGTGTCTCTAGACTAGAGGAACAAGGACTGGGGGCATAACATTTTCTTTGCTTTTTGTTTGTGGTAATAAATCTGATGATCTAAGGTGATCATGGGGAATGGGTGTCTACTATAAGGGCCTCCATCATGATTGGAACGTCATGTATACCTCGACCTGTTTCCTATCAAAACCTTAGTGAGGTTGGATCTATTTCCTTGCCTATTTAAAAACTAACAAAAGTAAACTATTCCTTAGTAAGGTGTAAGGTAAATCAGATTATACCCTAGGATATGATTACAAAATGAAAGGTCATTGCGGGTATACATTTACACATTGTGCAATAGAAAAGAAATGGTTTATATCAAACAGGAAGTAACTGACAAAAAATTCTGGCTAGGTGCTTTAATGTTTAGGTTGTCTTCCAACATGGCGAATAAAAGGGATGCATTCATATTTTCAGGATTGCTAAATCTATCGGTGAAAATTATACTATCCTAATGAGGTTTCGCTAACAAAAGCTTCATGATGAAAAACAACCTACTTTGAATAAACAGTGACTATCCTAGGTGTCTTAGTCTAGGTGCATTTCATTGGTTAATTGCATTTAGGTTCATTTTAGTTTCATATCATATTAATTTGCATTAGGTTCATTTAGATGCATTTCATTGTCTTTAGTTGCATTGAAATTCATTTTAATTTAGTTGCATTCATTTTAAATCTTGCATAAGCATGAAAGTGTGGATTCAACTATCTCAGGCATTGATATAAAGCTGAAAATCTATCTGAAGCATTTTGATATAAGCTGAAAATACTAAAGCATTAAACATTTAACCATTTGATATGTGTGACCAAGTGCATCATAGAATCATAAAACAATGGAAACTAAAATGACTGAGTATAAATCATTGATATCCATTTGCATTCATAATCCATTTCATATCATAAAACCACTTGCATAATGCATCCATATTCATTCATACATAAATAAAATTGAGATGTCCATACATCGCATCCTAATACATCTCATACATCCATACATTCATAAAAAATTTACAAATAACAAAAACATGAGCATATATCGGTGAAATATATTATGATGTCATTTTATCATCACCTAATCTAATCTTGACCAAGTATGACCATTGCATCAATGTCCAAAGCATAAAACAAACATCAGATATCCAACATGTACAAAAATTAAAACCATCAGAGATCAGATATCAGAGATAGCAAACAAGATGAATTAGTTAAAGGCATCCATGATAGAATCAGCATGAGCATCAATATATCATCAGAAATATCCATAAACAAGAGTATCAAGAATATCCATCAGAAAGCATCAGTAAATCAGAATGTCAATATATCATAGCATAGATGCAATAATGAGATAATGTATCAGTACAAAGTCCAGGAGACATGAAAGTACATGAATAAAAAATAGTACAAGTACAAGATATCCAATCAGATACAATATGTCTAGTGATACAAAATATGCATAAACATCAAAAGAGGTCTACATCTCACTAGCCCCCTCATCCTCTACTAGAGGATCGGGAGGGGGTGCATCTACTCTACCAGGTGGTGGTGGAGGAGGCATGGCTCCCTCATACTATTGAGTAATAACTAAATATAAAGGAGCCCTCTAGGAGGCAGGAACCACAACACAATACAAGGTGAAATAATAAGTGGCCCTCTGTCCCTGGTGGGTGGCCGTATGAACATATCTATCTCTCTCGGCTCTTAGCTACGCAAGTTGTGCATCCCTACATGTCCTTAGCTGTGCTAGCTAGGCATCTCTATCCACTCTCAACTAGGCAATCTAGGTCTCTCTCTCTAATCTAACATGATCTAGTTGCACATCTCTCTCTGCTAACTAGGCTTTGAGGGTGGCCATCTCCAGTCTCAAGGCAGCTTGCTCCTGCTCGCACTGTGACAACTTGTCTTTGTCATTACCCATAGGGGGATCTTGTGGTACTTGCTACTACTACTAATCCTAACCTCCTCTTGCTACTCTCTAGGTGTGCTTGTCCTTGTGTAATAATGGCCATGTATCCCTCCGAGGAGGAGTGACTTGTAATCTCTGTTGCCTTTGACTAGACTCTCCTCCTGAGGCCCGCCATCTACTACTACCTACTGCATCACCACCATCTCCTCCATCACCATCCCCTCTACCTCCGTAGGCCCCATCTCCATCTCCCCTACCCCTGCAGATTCCATCTCATCCTCTCCCCCTGTTGGCACCTCATGCAACTCAGGCCTGGCCACAAACATAATCATCAAGGTCATAATCAAGCACATCCTTAATATGTGGAATGGCATCCTCTAGAGTAGTAAACCTAGGGTATGGATGTCTGAGGTAGTGGGCATGATAGTCATTCGTAACACCTCTATCTCGAACAATGGCCTGATAGTCCCAATCAATGTGAGCCATTTGTGAGATATCATGTACAGTAATCTCAAATATCAATTGGGCTCCCCACTGAGCCTCCTCACTCCTAATTCAGGCATATAGACATGTCTCCTAAGACATGCCCTAAACTCTACCATATTGCGGGCACACCCGAGTGATCAGAAACTGCTCAACTATATAATGGGTCCTCCCAACAAGATACCTAGTTTGGAAGAAATAAGGCATCTGCCTGGCATCTGATGGCCAAGCCTCACAGTCCAAATATGGTCGCCATACAACATCAGTAGCATCATATAGAAGATGATGCCAATACTCTAACTTGCCTAGGTGGGGCTATTGAATCAGGCCAGAATACATGTATATATATGGCAATTCGGCGTCGCGGTGCCTATCTACAATGGGATGAGTAATATGAATGTGCTCCCATGCCTAGATCTATAATATAACACTCCTGACAGTCATAGACCTAGTGTCCTGGTACACTATCTCATGAAGCTCATAGTACATGTGAGCCAAAATGCAACTACCCCATGCATATCGATCGGGGGACTGAATCATTTGTCCAATAACTCTGGACCAGCCACACATAAAGTCATGTTGACCCTGATCAGGCATCAATAGGCCACCTATCAGACCAACTAGGTACACAGGAAGAGGGGCATAGTTGGTGACCATGTGGTCCCAACTCAAGTAATGACCTGTAATGCTATCATCCTGGAATACCCTCCTCGCATCAGCAATTGCCAAAGGCCCAGATGCCTCGTACTCAATCTGTGTGCCCTGGACATAGACATACAAGATCTGCCACATATCCTCTGGCATAACAGTCATCTCTCCTGTAGATAGGTGGAAGGTTTTATGCTCAGAGTGCCACGGCTCTGCCAATGCTGTGAGAAGGCTGTGATTCACTCGAATGTCAGGTAAATGAACTAAATCCTAGAGTCCACACCGTCTAACTACATGTTGATCCTCTTGACTCAACTAATCATGCAATGCTAAAGCCTAGACTAGTCTCAATGATCTAAATGACACGACATCAAAATGAGTCCGCACAATAGAAAATAGGGGCACTGTGTCAGCATTAGACAAAAGAAGTTGGCTGAAAAATTGCTCAAAGTTTAGAAAAATAAGTATCCTTGGCTCATAAATCAAGAAAAACCAAAAGTGACTCAAAATCCCAAATGTAGATCAAGAAATATGGGATGTGATCCTAAAACTAGATGCGACTCAAGAAATCTCGTATGCAGATTGAGAAATCCAAGACGTAATCCAGTATCCTGGATGCGACCCTGTTATTCAAAATGACCAAAAAAGCTTCTAAAAAATCAAATATAACTAGATGCGACCCGAAGGGGTGTGATCCATGAAATCCCAGATGTGATGTGAGATGCAGGATGTGACACAAGTTTGACCAAACATGATCTCACATCCGGGATGCGATTCAACATTAAATTGCCTATAAAATGCTAAAAAATGCATAAAATTTGAATTTTTTAAATTGATAAGATTCGTTATCAGATACTCATAGGTGCATCATAATGTCTCAATCTACCATGTCACCTGACCATCTTGAATCGATGCTTCTCCACTAGGAACACCATGGTTGCTCAGAGCTAAGTAAAATTCAAAGGGGTAAAAGTGAAAATGAATAGTAAAAATTGACTTTTTGACCTATTTAAGCCTCTCAGGAACCCCAGAGCCCTAAGGGGACTTCATTCATAAGACATCACAGAGGCTTAATATCGGGACCAAAATTGAAACAAGTGATTTATATCACTCAAATGCAGTCAAAATAGAGTTACAAAGCAAAGTCAACCTTTAGAATGCAGAAGTCAAACATGGCCAAATTACAGTCAAATAGGGGCAAATTAAGCAGAAAAGATACCGCAAGCAAGGAAAATTAGTACAAAAATAATTTTTAATCAAATTAATGGTCAACAACAGTCAAAGTTCAGTCATACACACTTAAAGAGAGCTGAACATAGCACAATTAATGCACAGAAAGCTTGTCAGAAGCTATAGAAAGTGATTTTCTCCATACAACATCAAATTTTTATAACAGGATATTACTCAAACATCAGTCAAAATTGGTCAACTCTCTCAAATTATTGGTCAAACTTGGTAAAACTTGGTCAGACAATGCTTTTGGGGCACTAAGATCGGCCTAAATGGCTTGATAACTCTTTCTAATCAATCTGTGCTTGATCTAGGATCATTTCAATCACCACAAATCTTTCTAAATGCTTGAAACTAATGATTTTATTCAAATTTATTTCGATTTCAGTCTTGAGGGGGAATAATCATACCAAAATCTAATGCTTTGAATCAAATTCTTCAACACCAGGGGCACAACAGTTTTCTTCAATCAAGTTGAGACTGTTAATCTTTACAATGATCAATTTCATCACTTCAAATCAAATTGATTACTTGTCAGCATGATTAATTTTAACTAAAAATTCTTTTCAAAATCTCTTATCAATCTTCATTCAATCAAACTTGGACTCATTATTGTCAATTCTTGTCCAATCAAGTTCAGAATTGATAGTTTCAAACCAAGCAGGATTTCGTTCAATCAAGCTCAGGATTCTCTTA
This sequence comes from Chamaecyparis obtusa, assembly GCA_027943335.1. Classification (NCBI taxonomy): domain Eukaryota; kingdom Viridiplantae; phylum Streptophyta; class Pinopsida; order Cupressales; family Cupressaceae; genus Chamaecyparis; species Chamaecyparis obtusa. The sequence continues at coordinate 4,069,383 of BSBK01000615.1, read as the reverse complement.
TCAATCTTCATTCAATCAAACTCAAAATCGATAGTGTCAATTCTCATCCAATCAAGTTCATGATTGGTAGCTTTTAAATCAAGTAGGATTTCGTTTGATCAGGCTTGAAATTCTCAAATTCAGAATAGTTATCACTGCACTATAAATCACTTGAGTTCAAAGTAGTTCTCGCTTCTCTATAAATCTTTCAAAGTGGTCCTCACTACTCTATAAATCACTTGAGTTTAGAGTAGTCATCATTGCTCTATAAATCTCCTAGATCATGCTTTGAATTAGATTTTCTTTGAATCCTTGTGCTATTTGCAAAGCAATTCAAAGAGGAGCAAATATAATCACCTAAAATTGGGCTAATAGAACCTAAGGCCCTATTTGCCCTTAATTCAGCATATAACCTTGATTATGTTAATTTGATTCCCGATCATTAACATAAGTCCCAAAAATTTAATCAAATCAATCAAATCCTAAATCAAGCATTTATCACTAAAGTTTCAAGCTAAATCAAAACAATTAACTCTAGGCCTATTTAATTAATTCAATCCCACCAAATGCATGGATAGAGTTATTAATTAAAAGAAATTCATAAATACCTCTTAAATCAAAGAAGCATAACAAACACACCCTAATGATTAAGAGGCTCTCACATGGATCAAGGATCAAGCCAAGATGCATCTCAACCACTCCTCACAAATGCATCTCAACCGTTCAAACCCTTCAATCTTCTATAAGAGAGAAAATTTAAAGGCTTATTTCTTCTTCTCAATGCTTGGAATTCTAGCTTATGAATATTGTGGATTTGAGGCTTCATAATCCTTGATTATTGAACTCTCATATTTGGGAATGCACTTACTAATGCCTTAATTTGATAGTTGTCTCCATGTTTTCATGCATAGATTCATGCTTTAGTTAATTAGAGAACACTTCAATTTGGTTTAAAATGGAAAGAGTTTACTCTTGAATCTCTCATTTTAGTGTAGATTGTCACTATTTAAGGGTCAAATCTAAGAGCAACTAACCCCTTATTTCATACTCACACTAACTAGAGAGAAATAGGATGCTTTTACTTGTTAGTTTCTCCAATTACATGCTTATTTTCTCTAACAAGTGATGTTATTATCCTATTGAAGTGTTGTGTTGTAGGCCACAAAATCACACACACAGTGGCTATCTACTAGACAAGATAAGGAAGAGAAAGAGGATACCCACTTCACAAAGTAAGGAGATATCCTATTAACAACAATGTACACTATATTCTTAGCGAAGAATATTGACCCTTACATCAAAGAATATAGATAGTCATGAAAAGGATATGTCACTCATGGAAAAAGTATCCTCACAGAAAGAGATCTTATCAACAAGACCCCCACCATAGAGTAGTGCTTTTAGATAAAATATCATCTTTCAAAGATAAACCAAGCGGGCACAAAGATTCAATCATCAAGCCCCCAGCAATCAAGAGGAAGAGGAATCTTTGAAATGAGGGAAACAACTCTAATCACCAAAGCAAGGGAAAGAGTTTATAAAGAACATAATTTGGAAAATAAAGAAGAGGTGATGACCTAGGACAACAACCTCTCAGATAAAAGGATATCCATGGTCAAAACATTGGTCAATATAATAAAATAATGTTGCAAGATAAACAAATGCCACTAAGCTAAGGAAAGAAGATCCCTAAACAAAGAGAAAGAAGGAAGAACCTTGTTGCCCAGGGATGAAAGCAAGGGATACCTTTGCAAAACAAATGTCTTAGAAAAGATATCATGAATACTAGAAGAGAGCGATGGATGATTAGAAGAAAAATCTATCATAATACAAAACCATCAAGATAAATGAGAGAAAGAATAACCAATTAAGCTCAAAGAAAAAACATAATGGATTCTAGAAGACAGGAAGAAATACACCTCTTGCCCCCCAATCTAGAGACAAGAGGAGAAAAGATCTATATTATAAAAGAATGAGGGGTAAAATTATGAAGAAATTGTAATATCGCACAAGAGTGAGGTATAATTCCTAAAGCAACTCTTTTTCTAACATATATCTAAATAGGGGTAAAATTGAATCACCTCTATTTATATGTAAAGATGGATAAATGTGTAAGGGGGACATATGGGATCCACTCCTAAATCCAAATTCCCAAAGGAGAGATCCAATTTGATCAACCCATAAGGTTAATGCACAATTGAATCAATCTATGGAGAATATGAAAGAGAGAAAAACCCAATGTTTCCCTATGGTAGAATTGAAGTGTTTAGAATTTGAAATGACTGAAATACAAGTACTAACCTCAAATTAGGGAAAATTTGGAAAATGTCAATTTTTGATGTCTGTGTGTACTTTCAGGCAAATTTGTAACCTATTTTGGACTGGGAATGCTGAGACGGAGAAAACCTAGAAATCTTTTACCAAGATGAGCTTAGGTCTACTTTGACCCTCATAAAAGGTCAAAGGCTAGAGTCTTTATTTGAAGGTCAATTTTGACTTTGTTCGTAGATCCTAGAAGTTCACCAAAAAGGGTATCCAAATCTGCTCTCAGATCCAAAATTCTGCACCTGCACCTACAAGAAAAAGAGGATTTTTGTTGTTTGTTCAAGGGGTTTTCCTTTGTCAAACCCCGGTTTGGAATCAACCTTAATATTGAAATTGAAATAAGAACGCTAGTAAGTAGTAGAAATGGATCTAACAATGAAGCTATGCAATTCGATAGATATGTAATTATATTTCAAATGTAAACAAGTATGTTGATATGAAAGCTTAAACATGACATCAATAAATGTAAATCAAACCTCCATGATTGTATGCTTGGAATCCACCTTGAGGGAAGAATGAAATGGACTTGAAGATGAACAAAAGGATCTTGAAGGAGGATCACACCATCATGATGGCTAGATCTAGGGTTTTGAATGATGAATCTTGAATGCTTGAACCAAATCCCTTCAAAGGCTTGAATGCTTGAATCCTTGATCTTCAATGAAAAACTTGGAAGGAGAAGAGGACTTGAAGGCTTGAATGAATGCTTGCTTGATCACCTTGAGAGCTTGAGAGAAATTTCTTGAGATGAGATGTGAAAATGAGAGAGGAAGGCCTCCTGTTATAGTGAACTAAGGCACAATCCTCTAGAGGGGCCACCTTGGAGAATTAAATCCCAATTAGGTCCTAACCTTTAGAAAATATACCTAGATTAAATGCAATTAGAGGATTTACCATTACAAAACCCAAAATGGCCAACCTGGAGGTGGGAAAACAAATATCCTTGAAACCCGACACCCGAAAATCAAGAAATTTGGAATTTTGAAAGAGGGGGGCAAAATTGAGGTTGGGACTGACCTAGTCAGGATCAACCTCAAATTTGACCCTGGGCCAAGATCTAGTTGGAATTAGGACAGGAGGTCTCGGGGATGTCCGAAAACCTAGAAATGATACCAGAATAGGATAGAATGCCAGGGATAGGCATAAAATCCTATGATGACTATGATGAAGGCCAGGAGGACCTATTTCTAAGTCATACCTAGAAAATAGAGCCATGGAAGGGGGAAATTAAGGAGAATCCTTAGGATCCTAACCCTAATTTCACCTAGAATGAAGCATAAAAGAAGTGGAAAGTGGGGAGAAAGCCAAATACATGCAAAGACTTGATCAGGGCACTTAACATGACCCCAGACCACTTACTCAAAGGGCTAAATTCTCTTAACATGGAAGTGCTTCCATTTTAAGATGATACATTAAGCCTCCACTTTAGAAAGAGTATAGACTCAATGCAAACTCTTGGTAAAGGAGAAGAAAGAGAAGATCCAAGTGGATTCAAAATGAGATAGAATGACACTTAGTTAAGGATACCAGCCCCTAGGCTAAGGATTATAACTCATCATACATGCATGAGGGTGTGAAAAAAAAAGGACACAAAGGGGTTAGCACTAAAACAAACTTATGTGCGTTACCATCGGAAGATTTAGCATATAGATGCGTGTCTTTTTAGGATTTAGCAACTTATGTGTGTTACCTTCCAAGATTTAGCATGTAAAAATAAAAAACTATAGTACAAGGGAGGCCCTATATATGCCCCCCTCCTTAATATGGAAAAAACATATTATTTTGACATGTTAAGGAAAGAAAATAACAAGGATAAAGCCTTCTTCAGCATCAAGACAATATCCACAAACAACACCCAGTCCAAGCCAAGAAGGTCACAACTCCTATGAGGCCATGGAAGGGATGAATGTAAAGAGATATCATGCAAGAAGTGAAAAGAAAGTAACCCTTATGAGGGATAGCACATTGTTTAGTTTCCAAGGTGAGAGATATATCAACCATGGAAACCCAATGTCAAACAATGAAATAGGTTGTGATCAAGGACAAATATCCTCAATGCAAACCAAAACTTTCATGTATGATTGAATATCACATAATAGATAAATACTGCTTACCCAAGGAAAGAGGTGAATCCCAGAAAGACAGAAGGAGATGGCATCCTTGCCCCCCAAATGTAGGAAAAAAGATGTAAGAGGTTACCTACTTCACAATGCAAGGAGATCTCCTATTTAGCAACAATGTACACCATATCCTGAGTGAGGGATATTGACCCCTACATCCAAGAATATAGATAATTGTGAAAAGGATATGTCACTCATGGAAAAGGATCCTCAAAGAAAGAGATCTTATCAACAAGACCCCCACCAAAGATGAGTGCTTTTAGATAAAATATCAACTTTCAACAGCAGGAACAAAGATTCAATCATCAAGCCCCTACAAAGAAGAGGAAGAGGAATCTTTGGAATGAGGGAAACAACTCTAACACCAAAGCAAGCGTGAGAGTTTATAAAGAACATAATTTTCAACATAGAGAAGAAGTGACGACCTAGGACAAAAACTTCTCATATAAAAAGGTTATTTGTAGTCAAAACATCTATCAATATGTTGAAATAATATTGCAATATAAACAAATACCACTAAACTAAGGAAAGCAGTTCCCTAAACAAAGAGAAAGAAAGAGGTAACTTGCCCCCTAGAGATAAAGACAAGGGATACCTTTGCAAAACAAATTTCTTAGAAAAGATATCTTGAAAGATTCTATGGATGATTAAAAACATAATGCAAAACCATAGAAGAAAAAAAAAAAAAAAAGGAGAGAAAGAATACCAATTAAGTCCCAATAAAAAGACCTAATGGATCCTAGGAGACTGGATGAAGATACACCTCTTTCCCCCCAGTCATGAGACAAGAGGGGAAGAGCATCTAAATTATATATAAGGAGGGGAATCCCCTATAAAATTATGAAGGAATTGTAAAACTGCACGAGAGTGAGATATAATTCCTAAAGTAGCTCTTTCTCTAACATATAACTTGAAATGTTTACAATCAGCAAGTAAATGTTTGTTACTATAATGAAAAGGACATTTGTATTTGTATAAAGCATCGATCGGCATAGGTCTAAAGATTTATTTTTTGGAATTCATTAGCTCAACATATACCTTCTTAGCCACTTCTTGACGAGGATTAGGGTTACTAAGATAGGTGTGGGGAGAAGAATGTGAAGAGGAGGATGATGTTTAGCATCACCTACCTTAACTTGATATTTTGAACACCCAATACGATACATATCTAGTTTAGGGGTTATATGAATTGGAAACCTAATACCATGCTCATTAGCCCTAAACCTTTATAACCTTGTTTAGTCACCATATTATATCCAGTAGTGTATATATTATGTAAAGCTTCTACAGGAGGTGATTGTTTATCATGTTCATGAGTAAAGGTTGCATAAGGTGGGATAATAGGTTTTGAAGAAGTTTCTTTACCCTTTCATTTAATATCATCATGAATCAGAGGAGAAGGTAAATCAAAGAAATCTTGCACATCTGCATCCTGAACTATAGCTTGAATCCCATCATAAGTATGGGAAGAGTGAGGATGACTAGATGGAGAATTAGGTATCAAATTAGGATTAGAATTGATAGGATTAGGATTAGGATTAATAGGAGATGGTGTATCATCTACTAAGTTTTTCACATAATCCAAAAGATTAATAAGGCTCCCACATAAATCTTTAATGAAGGTTTTAAATGTAGGCAGACTAGTGTCGGTCAACTTCACAAAAGCATAGGCAAGAGCAAAGTGAAGGGTCATCAACATAATGAAGTGAATGATACTCTCATAAACATCATAGGTATTATAAAGAGATGCTAAAATAAGAGTAATAAAGAACATAACTACACACCAAAGCATCTTAACAATTGCCATAGAAAATGAAATGCAAGAAATATTTTTGGATTTTATTGATTATATAGATTTTTTTATATTTTTGAATTTTAAACTGCAAGAGCATAAACTAGATCTAATCTAAATGCAAGAAAGGATCTAAAATCCAACATAGTAGGGCATCTAATTCCACAAAAGAAAAGGGTAAGCATGTTGGGTTCACCAAAATGAATAGGGGTAAAATTGAATAACCTCTATTTAGATGTAAAGATGGATAAATGTGTAAGGGGGAAATATGGGATCTACTCCTAAATCCAAATTCCCAAAGGAGAGATCCAATTTGATCAACCCACAAGGTTAATGCACAATTGAATCAATCTATGGAGAATATGAAAGAGAGAAAAACCCAATGTTTCCCTATGGTAGAATTGAAGTGTTTAGAATTTGAAATGATTGAAATACAAGTCCTAACCTCAAATTAGGGCAAATCTAGAAAATGCCAATTTATGATGTCTATGTGTACTTTCGGTCAAATCTACAATCTATTCTGGACTGGGAATGCCGAGACGGAGAAAACCTAGAAATATTTTTCCAAGATGAGCTCAAGTCAACTTTGACCCTCATAAAAGGTCAAAGGCTGGATTCTTTATTTGAAGGTCAATTCTGACTTTGTTCATAGATCCTGGAAGTTCGCTGAAAAGGGTATCCAAATCTGCTCTTAGATCTAAAATTCCGCACTTGCACCTACAAGAAAAAGAGGATTTTTGTTGTTATTTTGAGGGGTTTGCCTTGGTCAAACCCTGGTTTGGAATTAACCTTAATATTGAAATTGAAATAGGAATGCTAGAAAGTAGTAGAAATGGATCTAACAATGAAGCTATGCAATTCGATAGATATGTAATTGTATTTCAAATGTAAACAAGTATGTTGATATGAAAGCTTGAACATAACATCAATAAATGTAAATCAAAATTACATGATTATATGCTTGGAATCCACCTTGAGGGAAGAATGAAATGGATCTTGAAGATGAACAAAAGGATCTTGAAGGAGGATCACACCATCATGATGGCTAGATCTAGGGTTTTGAATGATGAATCTTGAATGCTTGAACCAAATCCCTTCAAAGGCTTGAATGCTTGAATCCTTGATCTTCAATGAAAAACTTGGAAGGAGAAGAGGACTTGAAGGCTTGAATGAATTCTTGCTTGATCACCTTGAGAGCTTGAGAGAAATTTCTTGAGTTGAGATGTGAAAATGAGGAAGGCCTCCTTTTATAGTGAATTGGGGCACAATCCTCTAGAGGGGCCACCTTGGAGAATTAAATCCCAATTAGGCCCTAACCTTTAGAAAATATACTTAGATTAAATGCAATTAGAGGATTTACCATTCTGAAACCCGAAATGTCTGACCCGGAGGCGGGAAAACAAATATCCCCAAAACCTGACACTCAAAAATCAAGGAATTTGGAATTTTGAAAGAGGGGGGAAAAATCAAGGTTGGGACTAACCTAGTCAGCTTCGAGCTTGATCCTGACCTAGTCAGGATCAACCTTGAATTTGACCTTGGGCCCAGATCTAGTCAGAATCAGGACAGGAGGTCCCAGGGATGTCCGAAGACCTAGAAATGATACCAGAATGGGATAGAATGCCAGGGATAGGCATCAAATCCTATGATGACTATGATGAAGGATAGAAGGACCTATTTCTAAGTCTTACCTAGAAAATAGAGCCATAGAAGAGGGAAATTAAGGAGAATCCTTGGGATCCCAACCCTAATTTCACCTAGAATGAAGTAGAAAAGAAGTGGAAAGCGGGGAGAAAGCCAAATACATACAAAGACCCAATCAAGGCACTTAACATGACCCCAGACCACTTACTCAAAGGGATAAATTCTCTTAACATGGAAGTGCTTCCATTTTAAGATGATACAATATCTTGAAATGTACACAATCAACAAGTAAATGTGTATTACTATAGTGAAGAGGATATTTTTACTTGGAGAGAACATCTTTCAGGATAGGTTTAAAGATTTCTTTCTTAGGATTCATTAACCAAACATACACCTACTTAGCCATATCTTGAGGGGTATCATGGTGATCTAAGTAAGATGTTGGAAGAAGAGCATGAAGAGGGGGACGACAATCAAAATCAACCACCTTAAATTGAGATAATGAAAAACCTAGACCATGCATATCTTTTTTAGCAAATAGAAGAGTTGGATATTTAATACAAAGCCCTAGACCCTTATAACCTTGTTTAGTCATCATATTATATCTTGTAGTGTACATATCATGTAAAGCTTCTACAGGAGGTGATTGTTTACAATGTTCAAGAGAAAAGGTTGTGTAAGGTGGAATAATAGGTTTAGAAGAAGTTTCTTTTCTTTTCCCTTTAATATCATCTTGGATTGGATAAGAAGGGGAAGGTACATCCATGAATTCTTTCACATCTACATCATGAACCATAGTTTGAACCTCATCATAAGTATGAGAAGAACTAGGAATAGCAGATGGAGAATTAGGCATGTTAGGAATGTTAGGAATCAGATTAGGATTAGGAAGATTAGGAATTAGATTAGGAAGGATAGGATTAGGATTAGGAAGATTAGGAACACTGGGAAAAGTGTAGGAAGCGGTGGGAATGGAAAACACAACCGGAGGAACACTTGGAACCATAGCTGGAAGAGGGTTGGAATATGTATAAGGAATACTATGGTAAGAAGGTTGTGAGGTAGGTAAAGACACCGATGGAAAACTCATAGGAAGAGATGAAAGAGATGTAACCACTAAAGGAGGAGTGTAAGTAGGAATGTTGGGTAAAGGAATAGAAGAAAGTTCTACACTAGTGACAGGAAGAGTGAATCCTAGTTCTTGAGCTTCTTGAGATAAAGGTTTGACAAGATTAGTGATACCACTATCACAAAAGACTTTCTCAAAGGCCTTTATAGCTTGAATAGAATATTTAGGATATAACATTCTAGGTACATCAATGTTGTAAATAGTGGAACATGAAGGTAACCATGCACACACCCTATGGTAAAGATAAATTGAAGAGGTTGTAGAGGAAGATGAAATAGGAATAGGATCAATGGAGATCTCATTTGAACAATTTTCATCCTCACTTCCATGTACCTCATTAAGGGATCTATCCTCTTTTGTAATAAAATCCTCATCAAAGCATTCAAAACAAAAATCATACATGTTGAACACAAAGTAGGACTACAAGCATGAAAAAAATGTAAATATTTTTGTATTTAAAGGAATTTTGCAATTTTTTTTTGTATTTTTGAAATATAAAAGAAAACTAATCTAATTTAATCTTAAGGAAAAGAGGAAAATCATCTAACACCAAAAATAAGGAGTTGTCTATAGCAGGTTCACCAAAATGTAATATGAAGGTGAACACACAAGATAATACAAAGGTAAATCTAATACAATAGGGCATCTAATTCCATAAAAGATAGGGGGTAAGCTTGTCAGGTTCACCAAAATGTAATAGATAAAATGATGTATCATATGAGAATGTAATGGATGTATTGTGTGGGGATGTAAGATCTACTTCTTAATCCAAATTCCCAAAGGAGAGATCCAAATTGATCAACCAAAATAGAATGGTTAATTCACAAATGAATCAATCGATGAAGAATATGAAGAAAGGAGAAAACCTTATATTCTATTTGAATGATATTAAAAGGGGTTCAATATCATTCAAATGTTTTAGGGGAAGAAATATGAGATCTATTCTCAAACCCAAATTTCCAACAAGGAGATCCAATTTGATCAACCAAAAAGGCTAATGCAGAATCGGATCAATTTGATGGAGAATATGAAAGAAAGAATAAATCTGATGTTTCCCTAGGTAGAATGTGTTATACTTGAAATTGAAATAATTGAAGTGCAAATACTAACCTTGAATTAGGGCAAATCTGGAAAATGCTGAATTCTAGCTTTTGTATGAACTTTTTGAAGATTTCATCAGCTATTTTGGACTGAAAATGTCGAGGCGGACAAAACCCATAAATCTTTTCTCCAAATTCACACAGGTTGACTTTGACCTTTTAAAAGGTTAAAGACCACATTATTTATTTGAAGTCCGATTCTGATTCTGTTCGCAAATCCTGAAAGATTGCCCAAAAAGGCTATTCGAATTCACTCTCAGATTTGAGATTTCACACCTGTACCTGCAAGAAAAATGGTTTTGTTTGTTTGTTTGGGGGGGTTTGCCTTGGTCAAATCCCAGTTTGGAATCAACCTTAATATTGAAATTGAAATAAGAGAATGCTAGCAAGTAGTAGAAATGAATCTAACAATGAAGCTATGCAATTCAATAGATATGCTAATGTATTTGGAATGTAATCAACTATATTGATATGAAAGCTTGAACATAACATCATCAAACCTCCATGATTGTATGCTTGAAATCCACCTTGAGGAAATAATGATATGGATCTTGAAGATGAACAAAGGATCTTGAAGGAAGATCACACCACCATGGTGGCTAGATCTAGGGTTTGAATGATAGATCTTGAATGCTTGAGCCAAATCCCTTCAATAGCTTGAATGATTGAATCCTTGATCTTCAATGGAGAACTTGGATGGAGAAGAAGACTTGAATGCTTGAATGGAATGCTTGCTTGATCACCTTGAGAGCTTGAGTGTGGATGGGATGAGAAAACTTGATGTGTAAATGAGAGAGGAAGGCCTCCTTTTATAGTGATCTAGGGCACACTCCTCTAGATGGGCCACCTTGGAGAATTAAATCTCAATTAGGTCATCACCTTTAGAAAATATACCTTGATTAAATACAATTAAAGGATTTACCATTTGGGAGCCTGAAACAACCAATCCAGAGGCGGAGAAATAATTATCCTAAAAGCCAAACTGCCGACAAATGAAAATTTGAAATCCTGGCAGGAAGAGGTCAAGGTTGAGGTCAACCCTAACCTGGTCAGGGTCGAGGTTGACTTTGACCTCAAATTCTAACTTTTTCAAGTTCTACAATAGAGGTCCCAGAGATGTCAGAAACCTGGAAATTCATATCTGAACAAGACTAGATGTTTGGAATAGATAGAAAATCCTCTATTTGATGTCATGAAGGACTAGGAGGTCTCATTTCTGAATCCTACCTAGAAAATAGAGCCATGGAAGAGGGAAAATCAGGAAAGTCCTTAAGACCTTAACCCTAATTTCTCCTAGAATGGAGAAATCAAGCGTGGAGAAGAAGTGGAAAGTGGGGAGAAAGCCAAATACATGCAAAGATCCAATCAAGGTGCCAAACATGACCCTAAACCACTTACTCGGAGGGCTAAACGCTCTTAACATGGAAGTGCTTCCATTTTAAGATGATACACTGTTATAGAAAGTATGTATTAGAAACTTGATTGAATTGAAGACAAATACTAACCTCAAAATAGGGTAAATCTGGAAAACACTTTTTTCTGGTGTTTGTGTTCAGTTTCAGGAAATTCTACAACTGGATCTGGCCTAGAAATGCAAAAATAGAGAAAAATCAAAAACCTTCTATCTTTCTAAGGAAGGTCATCCTTGACCTAGGGACAGGGGTAAGATCTTACCTCGGGGTACAATCTTACCCCAAAAATTCATCCTTGACCTGTACTGCTCTGACGAAAATTCTGTTCGCGGATCTTAGAAGTTTGTCCAAAAGGGTACTCATATCTGCACTGATATTCATTGTCTCACACCTGTACCTACAAGAAAAAGAGGGTTTTGTTATTTGGATGAGGGGTTTGCCTTAGTCAAACCCTGGTTTGGAATCAACCTTTAAAATATAATTGAAATATAGAATGCTAGCATGTAGTAGAAGTAGATCTAACAACAAAGCTATGATATTCAATAGATATGCAATTGTATTTGAAATGTAAACAAGTATGTTGATTTGAAATCTTGGACTCAACAATGTAAATCAAAACCATAAATGCAAATCAAAACCTCCATGATTGTATGCTTGAAATCCACCTTGAGGGAAGAATGAATAGATCTTGAAGATGAACAAAGGATCTTGAAGGAAGATCACACCACCATGATGGATAGATCTAGGGTTTGAATGATGAATCTTGAATTCTTGAACCAAATCACTTCAAAGACTTGAATGATTGAATCCTTAATCTTAAATAGAGAACTTGAATGCTTGAATGGATGATTGCTTTAATGCTTGCTTGAATTTTCTTGAGAGTGCTTGATAATTGATTCATAAGTGATGGAGAAAATGAGAGGAGAAGGCTTCCTTTTATAGAGATCTAGGGCACAAGCTCCTAGAGAGGATGACATATGAGAAATAAATTCCCATTGGGCCCTTACCCCTAGAAATGGACCTAGATTAAATGCAATTTAAGATTTTAATATTCCAAAGCCTGAAATAGCTAACCTGGAAGTGTGAAAATAAACTTTTGAGTTTCCCCCCACATCCAGCAAACTTTTTGATGAAAAGGGGGACCTGGGTCAAGGACAAGGTCAACTTTGACCTAGGTCAAGGTTGAGGTTGACCTTGACCCAGGGGTTTAGGACCCTTGGAAAATGTGCTAGGTGAGGAAAACAGTGCCCAGGGAGGCCTAAACAGAGCCCTAAATAGGTACAAAAGATGGGAAGGGGGAAAAAAATAGAGGACAACATGATGATGGCCCAAAACACCCCCTAAGGAGGGCTAAATGTTCTTAACATAGAAGTGCTTCCATTTTAAGATGATACACATTGAAACTGGACACAAAGCATAAAATGTTTTACAAATCTCAAGGAGATTGTTTGATAAAGCATTAGATATTTAAACATGATGATTTTGCATGATTACAAGGTAAGATCAGCTGATGAGAATTAAATGTAATATATACATTGGAGATATAATCATCATTTGGTAGAACTACCTAAGGACATGAATCTAGAACATTTCCACCACTTCTAGATCGAGTATAAAAGATTAGTATGTGAAGATTAGAGTGTGATGCGAAGGAGAAATTGTAGAGAGCAAGTGATGACCATTCAGAGTTAAGTGTGAAGGTGACATTCTGAGCAGAGAAGCCACCAAGTAACAAAGTAATAAGAACAAAGTTGTGAATGTTATATAGAGTTGAAGCTACCGATTACTAAAGTGGAATTGTGAGGTGAAATTTAGTATGAGGTAAATTATTATTGAGCATATTGAGTCTGATAAGCATATGTCGATGCAAGAATTACAGACAATTTATGTATTGGTTTTTTGTATAATCAGAATTTTAAAATCTCTTAACTGAGTAGGACCTAACAGTCTTAAATTGTAAATCCTTTAACAGGGTCCACCTCTTAGATTAGAGTTGTAAAATCCTTTAGAAAGGTGGATTGAATAAGTATTTAGACTCTTAATCGAGTAAGCTATCAGAAATAGCTAAACTTTGTAGCTCTAACTGAGTAAACTTTTTACTGTAGTAGTGAAGTGTTGTGGGTGTCATCCCCATTGCAGTTTTTTCCTTTGACAAGGATTTCTTTGATACCAAAATCATGGTGTTATGAGTTGTGTTTCATGATATTATTTTATATATTTTTATGTTGTTAGATGCAAAGTTATCAATTTGGTGAATGGTTAGAAAGATAGATAAAAGTTTTTTAAGTATTGATTCACCCCTCCCCTCTCAGTACTTAACTTTCCATAAATTAATCCAACAATAATAAGTTAAAGATGAAAAAATTTGGGCCATGCAACATCTTGAAGAAGCATGATTAAAGAAATGCTTATGAAGTACAGTTTCCTAGTGAACTTAATATTTTACCTATGTTTAATATTTCAAATTTGACAAAGTATCATAAAGGAAGTATTAAAGATGAAATATTAGAAGGAAGGTAGAATAGTCTAGAACCTACTTCAATTGAGGAGGAGATAAAAGATATATTGGATTGTCGTGCGGGTAGAAGCACACAAACAAACAATATGAAGACTACTTAGTTAAATGGAAAGGATGACCTATTGAAGGCTCACCATGGCTATCAAAGGTAGAGTTTGAACACCTCCACTAGTACAATTTGCACCTATTTTTGATAGATGATTGCTCGAAGTTTCTACCCAAATGGGTCAAATAATCGACCAATTGGTTGGTCGCTATTTTTCACATCGAATTTTTGACATATCATTGTAACCGTAGAATGTTCTACACCAATCTTGGTCCAAAATGACATTAGCAAGTGGTGATATATTTGTCAAACATTCGACTACAGCTGGTCAAAATGCTTGGCCCGTCCGACCAGGATGTGAAAACCATGACAGTCATATTTTGACCAAATTGTGTCGCAATTTAGACCAATATTAGTCAAAATATTTGGCCACTCTGACCAAGATGCCAAACCCATGATGCCACAATTTGACATAGAATGGTTGATTTTTAGACCAAACTAGCTCAGAGTTTCGACGTCGGTTAGTCAAAATTTTGACTACAGTTAATCAAAATTTTGACTAAATATGGAATGTTTAAAAAAAACAAATGAAGATAAATATCTAGACTAATCACCAATGACATCTTGATCAATGATTAGTCTAGATATTTATCTTTAGGTTTCCACACTCATTTTATTGCTTGTTGCCAGTGGGTCTCTGCTTGTTCTATTTTCTAGACTAGTTTGGGATCTAGCAATCCATTTGCTTTGCTCTGCGTGAAACTGTGGGTTTTTTCATTTTGTTTGAACTATTTGAGAGATAGGCTCTGACTGGTGATGCATAATTGGTTTGCATGTTTTCAGTGTGGAAGCAATGTTGGGGATGCCATTGGTGCTGCAGACAGAGGCCTTAACTAGTTGTTGATGAAGATGGATGGTATGACAGCTAAGAAAACAATTTTCATTATTGGTGCTACAAATAGACCCAATATCATTGATTCTACATTGCTAAGGCCTGGCTGAATTGACCAGTTGATTTATATTCCCTTACCTGATGAGTCCTCACGTTATCAAATTTTTAGTTCTTTCTTGAAAAAATCACTTGTCTCAAAGGATGTGGACCTAATGGGAATGGCCTGTTATACCCAAGGATTCAGTGGAGCCGATATTATAGAGATTTGTCAGCGGGCTTCCAAGTATGCTATTAGAGAAAATATTGAGAAGGTGAGTTTCAATTGTGGTGGCTTTTGCAAACTAGATTTGGTTATGAATCTCTTAATGGTTTTTTTTAAACTGGTGTGTTAGAATTTTACATTTTTTGATTCAATTTTCCTCAACTTGTATTTATTATTTCAATTTGTCATGTTCTCTTTCCTCTGCACTTTTATAGGATATTGAACGTGAAAGAAAAAGAAGTGAGAACCCCGAGGCAATGGATGAGGATGATAGTGACGAGGTAACTGACATAAAGGCTGCTCATTTTGAGGAGTCAATGAAATATGCCCAAAGAAGTGTCAGTGATGTTGATATTTAGAAGTATCAAGCCTTTGCACAAACACTACAACAATCTCGAGGCTTTGGTTCTGAATTTCAATTTCCAGATAGACCTGTTGGTTCTTCGAATGTATTTTCTACAATAGATAATAAAGATTACGATGACTTATATAGTTAGGAAACTTAGTACACAGTTGTCATCTTAATGAAGTGACAAATGTGTTTGTTCTAGCAGGGACCTTCCGCTGACAAATAGCCAATGCTATTCAATTTGGCTCCAACTTTTTCTTGTATGAGTTTTATCTGTTCATATGTTTGAAACTTTATTTAGTTTATCAACCCTTTAGCTGAGGACTTACTAACTTGTAAGTCTTTAGAGCAATATTAACCTTGTTGCAAGGAAATTTAGGTATGGAAACTTTTTCTCAAGTGGTAGATAATGCTACAAAAACCTTTCTTTTTTTAAAAAAAATCCCGCTGGAGAATATTCTATACTAAATCAATTCTACAAAAAAGAAAGTCTAGTTCAACTGATAGGTATGGTGTGCATCCATTTCATGGAGATCTGCCAAGATGATTTCCCCCGCCAAGATGATGTGCATCCATTTTATGAAGATCTACTAAATGTTTTATATGATAAAGATCACTACAAGTTGGCCCTTGGCTAGATCAATATTGCTCGCAATCTCATTGCCAAAGTGGCCAAAGACTATGTTAGGCTGATAAAATATGGGGATTCTCTTTATCGTCGCAAATCTTTGAAGGTTGTTGCACTTGGACAGATATGTACCATTGTTAAGAGAATTGGACTGAGTTTGGCTTACCTCAAACAAGTGAGGCAACATATGGCTAATCTAAGTCAGTTTTTCAGAGGGCAATGACAAGTGGGCATGTGGAGTGGACAGACAATCAATGTGTTTCATTTGGGTATTTCTCATGAGAAAGTTGTTAGTTTTTAGACCAAAGTGAATTGTCATAAACATTAGGAGCTTAAAACAAAAAATTCCAACCAAAATAGCAAATATGATATGCTAATAGACAAACTCATTTTGTTGAAAATAAGAACAAGAAACAATCACATATCTGAAATCTCATTACTACATATATCGTATGTTAACAATGAAATGAAATTCATTGCACTAGATTAAAATTTTAGTAAAGACACTTTATATGCATCAATTTTTTTGCATTATAACCTGAGTCAGACACTCAGGAACTGCACAAAATGGCATTAAGCATGGATTTTGGTTTACATGTGGTACATCAATTCCTTCATCAAAGACATTATCTATTACATTTATAATTGTTTATTTAGGTTCCATAGCACTAGCATATACACAAAAAGAATCTGTATTAAAAAAAACATGGACACTACATATATATAAAAATAACCTATTAAAAAAAAAGAGGCCACTGAGGACAATTACACAAGTGTCCAGAAACAACATTACCCAACTCTTTCTCTCAATCCAAAGACTCAATGTGTTCAATTGCCTAGACTTGTAGTCAATTCTATGATGAGTATATCTGTCAGGCCCTCCTAGAGTTTGAACGAATTAAGAATAGAAGATAGGAAGTGATTTAACACTTCACCTACTCAAAAACACAAACCAATGAAATAATCCACATTAGGCCAAGAGAGGTTGACGCATTCAATATGAGAATACTTACACAAAATGAAGTCGAATCATGCCAGACAATGACAATGAGAAGTTGACTATTGGCCCTTCTAGTTTTTTATTTGATAGTCACCTGACATTTGATATATCCCTCCACCATGGAACCCTCAGCACGTGCTCTTTGTCAAACCAAGCCCTTCATAAATTTCAAGTGCCTCTCATCATCATTATCAGATGTGCTAGTACCATTATCATGATCATCTTGATCAGCTACGCCAATACCATCATCTTCAATTGTGTTCTCTACCACAGGATCATCTTCTTCCATGTGAGCATTATTGTTGGCTTGGATATTCATACCTCTATGTTCCTCCAATTGGAAATCCACATTCACCAATCGGCAAAAATTGTGCCCCCCTTCAATGTGACCATGTTGCCTACAATGAATTTGGGTTGTTGTGATTAGAATTCTTTGATTCTTTAAGACCTTACACTTTTTGCAAGGACAATTACATTTATCAATGTTTTTTCTTAGGAACTGAGACCACAATCTAAAAATTGTCTAGTTATTTTGTTCTGGGTTCATATTGCCAGGTGTGGACTTTCTTCACAGGCTATAAATATACAAAATGTAAACATACAAACATTAGTAGTATCTTGTATATAATAAAAATAAATAAAATATTATAAGATTATACAAGATTTACAAATACACACACAAATCATGCTCACTAGACCACAAAATATTCAAAAGGATAAGTATTTTGGGAGTTATTATTATTTTGGGAGTTACAAAAATCTCCTCACTAGATTACTGAATCTGTGGATATTGTTCTTGATGCTGAAGTAAATCAAGAATGTGAAGTTGAAGTAATTACATCAAGCTACAAATTATCAAGGTTGGAATTTCAAAATTCTTCATTAATCAAGCATCATAAGGAGGCTGAATTATCTCCTTTAATGGAGGATTGTGTTATTTGAAGGCTGTGAACTATTAAAGAATAGCAGCAATTTGTTTTTAAGGGATTGTGTTTCATTATGGAGGTCACGTTTTGACCAAGGCTACATTTCCAAAAAAGGAGGCTCACGCCACCCTTTTTCATTCTTCACATTGCAATTTGGGAGCCGGCTAGCTTCAACCAACTCCTAATGTGACCACTTGGTTGTGTGCACTTCATGTATGGTGAATATTTGACATCCCAAGGACATGTGCGGTTACTGTTGGATAGCTGGTGGATTTTTTAGAAATTTGAGAAATGTTATTGTTATGGGAGCAACTAACCTACCAAATAGTATTGATCCAACACTCAGAAGGTTTGGAAGGTTCGACAGGGAGATTGATATTGGGGTTCTGGATGAAGTAGGAAAGTTGGAAGTGCTTCACATCCATACAAATAATATGAAGCTCTTTGATGATGTACGTATATTGGGGCCTTGCTTTTTGTACTTCTATATCTAATGTTAAACAGTTCTTGGATTTTGAAAGCATTTATTAATCAAGAGCAATAACATGATCAAGAGATGGTTTAATCATTATGAGTCACAACTACCAAGAAATAGAGCATCATGATTACATATAGAGAAGCCATCAAAAGTGCACTATAAATGAACAAAAAAAACTAGAGGAAAAAAAGGGATGTTACAGGTTTGCATCACACATGCTTAAGGCAAAAGTTCCTAATACAATTGAAGAGAGTAATTAATATGGAAATTAATCAAATGTAAGCAACATATGGCATTAATTTTCAAACACAGTGAGAATTTAAAAGAATTGGAAAAATACAGTGTACAAGCAATGATAGTGTGCCATGGGAAGTCACAATAAGTATGAACCCATAGAGGATTTTCATTGTTTCTTAAAAGAAGATCATTTTTAGAGTGAGATTTAGCTACATAGAGGTGAAGCCATGATATACAAAAGGTAAGAGAACCTCAAATTTTCTGACATATAATGCTATCATGTCAAAAGGACAACAAAGTGTTGTTTTTAGAACAATGGAACAACCATCTCTCTTAAAAGGAACAACCATCATGTTATAGAGTTATTGAATATGGCCATTATCATGAGATCATAGGGAAAAACACATCTATCTACTATTAATGAACAATTTCTTCTATAGAGGTAATTTTGAATTCTATGCTCATGTGAAAAGGAAATGTCACTCAGTTTGAAGTCCTAATAGAATAAATACAATAAGAAGACATTGACATATCATGCCTTAAATCGACACCAATCACAATAAGAAGATGGAACAACCACAAGGTACAAGCATGTGAAAGTCATTGTAATCATTGGAGATATGTTAAAGGTTAAGTACAATAGTAGAGTACAACCATGATATAATTAATTAAAGTGCCATAAAACACCATGATATTTATAATCAATCATAGAGAAAAGAGATAGTGACATAAATGATTTGTATTTTAGTGCCACCAAATACTTTCCAAATAGTCATCAATTTATTAAAGCATTCCAAAGTATAGGATAGCAAGGTGCTTCAATACATAGCTGCAGTGATCAAAATAGCATTTTACAATATCGTGAAGTAAAAAAATGCAATGTTTCAAAATAAGGCAAACTAAAACAACAAATGACAAGCATTGTCATTAAACACATCATAAAAGGCATCTTTGACATTGAGCCCTCAAAGAACAAGTTTGATGTTTTCATATTTTGAAAGTTAACAAGGTTTATATTTTCATCATGAATACATGAAAACAAGCACAAAGGATCACAATAAGTAATCTATAATACAAAGAAACACAATGGCTATCAACATCAAAGTGGTGGTGCAGGAACTAAAACATCATCTAAAGACAATCCTCAGAGAAGAGTCACAAGGTATTGTCATGAAGACAGAGTTATTGTCATGGGAGTACATTAAAGTTACAATTTCAAATAGCCAGCCATTGAAATCTGCTCTTCTTGCTTAAATGTAGTATTTAATATTTTCATCTTGATGTAAATTTATATGTTTTCTCCTAGTTATATATTTTTGAGTCTATTCATCCTGGCGTAAGTTTCACCTAGCTCTATTTGCAATATTTTTTCTTGTTTCTATTCTATTTAGTTTGTAGCATTATATCATTTGATTGATCCCCCTTTTCCACCCATAGATCTAGAAGAAAATAAATAAACATCATTGTAACATGGAGGAGCGAAAATCTCAAAGAGCATTCACAGCTTCTCATTATTTTCAATGCTTGATCAAGTAGTTTATATTGTTTAAATATGTCAACAAACTGGCATAATACAAAACCCTAAAGAAGAATAATACAAACCATAGAACGTATAAAGCCTTCAAGTTGAGAAATGTGCAAATATTACAAAGAAACCCTTGACCATAACATTAGATAATGGAACCCTCATCGAGTCATGAAAAGAATAGGTAAAAGACATAAAAATGTGATATATTTTCTTGTGTTCTCCTTCAGAAGAACAGATCCTAGGGAAAATCATGACACATACCTAGCAACGAGCCCAGATTTGTAAAAAAGAGTCTCAGAGATCTTCTAATTAGAGATCTTCTAATTTGCGTTTCCAGACAAACCCTGGGATGAAGCCAATGACGCTCAACCAGATGAAGCAATGAGCTCAGATTTGTAAAAAAGAGTCTCAGAGATCTTTGAATTTGTGTTTCATGCACTGCAATTCCCTTGAAAAATTCACCATGGTATAATGAATGAGAAATGAAACCTTTTTTTTTAAAGTTATGCCCACGTTCGTCAAAATTTCAACTAACACGAGCATAACTTTAAAAAAAATGAAAGTTTTCCTTCTATAATCCAACCAACCAAAACCTTTTTATTTCATGGTCGAAAATTTTGGTAGAAAAACTAGGTCAAATGTACTAGTGCTCAGTTTTCCTCTGAATACCTAAAATGTGACAAGGTCAATTCTCAAATTACCTCAGGGGTATGATGCAGGACCATCTATGGTGTAAGAGAAATATTTCATCACCCAAAAATATTGTTTAATTTTTTAATAAGGGCTATTTTGGCAGGGTCACTATTTTGGGAAAGTTCACCATTTTTAGTAAGTTTTCATATGTCTATACAGGAACCTAAAAAATGACCCCAAGGAGAAAAATTGGAAAATATAATGATTGAAAAAAGAATCATATCAATATCCTATATTGTTTAGAAGATATTAACATTTTATGGTTTGAAAATGCTATAAAATGTTCAACTTGAATTTTGGACCTTTCAATGATCAAATAGGAGATCAATAAGGTTTGATAATTTCACAATATGCAAAAAAAAAATGTAAATCTCTTCAATATCTTTAGTTTAAATAAAATAGGGCTACATCAGGTAAGAGGTTCGTGAATCAAAAGTTATGACCTTCAGAAGCTGCACTACTTTAGGAAGGAAAATATTTTGTTTTCGAAATATTCCAGTGAATATCAAAATCCATTTTGGGAATATCTTTGGCATAGTCTGAGGCAAGATAAAGGAGAAAAAAGTGGTTGGCCACACATCAAAGATGTGACACCTTCCAACATATTCTAAGGCAGTTATACTTCCCAGGATAAAAAGAGAAAAGAGGGATTACTTGGGATAGTTTTGGTCATGCATATATGGTCACTCTGGCTTGCAAATTATTGTAATGAGAATGTCCATGTGGTTGTAGCATGTTATTCTATTGAATGTTGTAATGTCATTTCATTAAAGATGATATAAAGCAAGTGTATCTATTCTTTCAATTTTCTATTTATTTCTTTGTTGTGTTGTGTGTGATTGGGTGAGTACCCTTCATCAATTACATCATTTATACAACTTACGATACTCAAAATTTTAAGATATTAAGTTCACATTCTTGATTTATATAATTACAAAAATCATGCATTCTTTAAACATAATAATGTTTCATAACATATTATAGGTTCATGAAATTTTGAAAACAACATATACCATTTCAAGTCTTTTGTCCATCATGTAGCCAAAATTTTGATAATTTTGGAACACTACAAGATCAAATTAATCAACATGCATTAAGTAAAACAAATAAGTTATCCACATCCACTCATACTAACTCAAAGGCATTGTAATAAATAATAATTTTTGAAAAGTTATGATCAATGAAAGTATTATTAGACAATGATTAGTAAATGTGTATGTATGTATGGATGGGTGTATATATGTATGTATGTATGTATTCAACTAGCTAGATAAGAGGATGTAATAATGTCACAAAGTATCTCAATATAATAGATAAGACTTTTTTCTCTTGATTAAATTTTTGTTCTCATTTTGTTTTAAATAACAATTTTTACAATCAATTATTTTCAATTTGGACATTAATAGTAGTTATTATTGTGTATAGTCCTAAAACTTTAGCACCCATAATTGGATGCTTTAGGACATATTAGGTCCCATTTTGGTGATTTTGAGGTCCAAATTCCCGTTACACTTGATCTTGACAACCTGTCTTTTCTTCTCTTGCTTGCATTCTCTCTCCCTGAGCCCCCTAGAATTTGAGCCCATTTTTCCTGGGACATGTCGTGAATGGTGACCTATCCATGGATTTTGGGCCCAAAACTTTCCCTCAAGCTCGATGTAAGGGTCCTATTTTGAGATTTTTATTTTGGTAAGCCTAGATTAGATTTGAATCCTAAAATGGAGTTAGTATAAGAACCCCCTATCGCTCTTCATTTTATATCAATGAAATCTATGTAAGCATTTTGGCAACCACACTATCAAGATTTCAAGAAAGAAAGAGAAATTGGATTCAAGATTTGAAGGCAAGTGTCCAAGATCAACATCTCCAAGTATCCAATTCTTCAAGATTATTCAAATCCAAGGCAACATTCTCCATTTGATGTAAGTTTCTCTCCCATGATGGTCAAGTAGATGAATTCTCAAATCAACCAAGAAGATCAAATCTATTAATCCATCTTCTCTCTCCTCTTTGCAAGTGATCATCAAGCATATCTACAATCAAGATCTAAGAGTGACAATCATAGATCTATACATTTGTAAAGGCATCCTTGATTACATCACATTCCAAGGTCAACTCTTTGTATTTCAAGCATCTTCATGGATTTGAGCGATTTCTACATTTGTTCATGAGGGTTTATGTAAGGTAAATCAACAATTTGCCTTTTAACATACATTCCTTTATGCAATTTATTCCTATTTTCAAGGTTGATTCCTAAATAGGGGTTTGACCAAGGAAAACCCCTTTCCACAACCTTTTCCCATTTTTTTATGTAGGAAGGAACATGATACAAAGCCATCAGATCAGATTTGGGAAGAGCAAGTATAGTTGCAAGATCTATGAAAGTTTCACCTGAAAACATTAGGGACACATCACCAAACATGACTTTTCCTATCCGCTTGTTGCTCAAATTTCTATCATAGGCCCCCATTTTGTCATCCAATTTTCATTTTTGTTAGTTTCATCTCATTTTATGTCTGTCACAATATGTTTTCAGGAGCTTTTTGGTGTCTTTTCTAAGAGATCAATTACATCACTTAATCATTCCCATGTCATTCATTACATTACTTAAGGAAGGATAGATCTTGTTTCCAATTAGTGCTTGAGTCACCTCTTGAGCCTATTGGAGACACTCATTCTTCCTAATGTGCAATCAATGAAATGGGGAAGTAATTCATTTATCACATTATATATTGTATTACCCATCACCCATTTTCTTACTGTACATATTATTTATCTAGCGGCTTCATGTTTAACCTACCCATTTTTTAAACCTAACATACTTAACACAAATAGTCTCTTCACAACCATGTTTATATAAATTCTATAGGAAATAATGGATTGCACACATTGTATTAGGAAACACACTTTCAAAGTAATAAACTCTTAAGTATTTGGGAGTGTCCCTAACTTCTTGTGTGTGATTCCCACCTCTATAAAACACAGTCGATCTAATAAGGACATCTATATAGTTCCTAGTACAAACAAGCAGATGGTACAAAAAAATGCTAGTATGATTTTCATGACAATGATATAAATTTATAACATAACTGAGAATATGTATTGACAATATTTTTTAGATGCGATAGTCATTTTAGGATCATGTTTTGTTTCTCAATATTGTCCTTGCTAGCATTTAGAATATTATCTATATAAATACTTTGCATTTACAGCTTATTAAAAATATAATATTTTTTATTTTAAGTATTGCAAATCAAACAAAGTTTCAATTTTTACTTTTTAATTCAAATGTATATAACTTTTGATATGGACATGTCCTTTATTTGTATACAATTTTAATTTTTTATTTTCAATCTTAACATATCTACTCTTCCAAAATGATTCTAAAAGTTTATCAAATTTTCTTCATCAAATATTAATTATGATACAAAATTTGAAAATTTTATAAACACCATTTTAAAAAAATATTTATTTTCTTATTATATATACCCATAAAAAAAAATACACAAATTTTAGCAAAAATAAAATAGATAATGCCATTACTTTTAATTATCTTACATTTCAAAGAAATTCAAAATACCAGCAACACAATGCACCTTTTGTTCTTCAAAGTTCTTAATTGCACTTAAATTCAAAATACCAACAATACAATGCACCTTTTGATTTTTAAAGTTCTTAATTGCTCCCTCTATTACCTACTTATGTGAGATTTTAAAAGAAGCAATTATAGTAAAATATGAGATATTCTATTTTTATTTGTTGAAGTAGTTATTCCTTCTTATTATGTGATCTTTCTTTGATATTCTATTTTATTAAATATTAGTTCATAAAAAATTATGGTAAGTATCTTTAATCTTATTTTATCATTTTAGTGTAAAAATGACAAGGAATACTTTAGAGTTGTCTATAAGTAATGATGCACACTTACAATAAAAGGGCACTACTTATGTAAATATAATATTAACTTTTAAATCATTACAATGGATCAAATAATGTAATAATGCAAGCTACCAATCTAAAAAAGATGTTTGGAGATTACAAAATGAGAAGTTTTTGAATGTATTAAATTTAAATAAATATTTAAATTTTCATTTATCATAGCAAATAAATAATCAGTCTACAAAGAACTACATGAGAAATCACTTAGATTAGAACATTAATATATTTCTTATTAGTTCCTATCGTAGGCTATAGAACTATAGGCATCAACCTATTTTTAACTAGTGATTAAACTAGTTAATTCCAACCAATCAAATTTCATAATTTCTTTTTGTCATGTCAAATTCTAATATTTGATAAAGTAAAATGCACAATATTTAACTTTTTCAATTTATAAAATTATTTTTCTTCCGTTTCATTGGTTTAAAGAAATTGAGCGATAAGAGCCCTTTTTTCAAAAATTTATGTCCACAAACATTAGCTACCATGCCAAATTATTTATTTTCATCCTAAGATTTAGATATTCTAAAATTTATTATAATAGTTTTAGAATTAATTAAAGTTATTCTCAAGTTTCTAATTTTTATCAATGTTTTATTTTGAGTTTGATTGTGTGAATATTTCAATGTTTAGAATTGTAGTCTATGATCTACCATTAGTGAATGGGAGAAGAAAGTAAATAACAGATTAAGAAAGAAAGAAATAAAGAAAGAAAGAAGAAATTTTTTTAATATTCACAAGACCAAACATAAATAGTCTGTAGGACAGTGAGCCTTGTCATCTTCAAATTTTGCAATTCAGTTCTTTTTCCATGCATGATGATGACGAGCTCCCTTAATTTTCAACAACCCCCTCACTCAAAAGGTTATACCAAGAACTGGTTATGAAGATAACATAATTGCTCCTAGTGTCTGCAAGCATCATACTACAAAATGAGGTTTCTTCAAAATTTGACTGCTCCAAAAGTGCAAAAAATACACACCCTTTCTTCCCAAGTTCCTTTCGGCCTTTTCCATTGTGTTGTTTCATATTAGAGTTGATGAGAGTTAAGTTCTTAATTGAGCAATAAATTTTTTGGCTCTCCAAAAGGAGCTCTAGCTATTCTGGAGACAGATTGTGAGGATTAGACCAATGAAAATCCATCATGATATGCAAATTGTGGTTTTCATACAGACCAGATCACATGTGGGATTGAACTCCTTAATATAATATTTCTTTTTTCTCTCTAGCACTTTACTTCAAGTATGCTTACTAAAAATATCTATAACAAAGCCCACTAAATAGTGAAGTGGAGTGGATGTCAGGAGAGGAGGTACACAACAAGGGGGGATTGAGAAGAGTTTAAAATTATTGTTGAAGGCTTTGAGTATCAAAGACTTAATCTAATAAATTTTCTTTTCCTTGAGTTGTCTAAAAATATTTCAAAAGGATAGACCAAAACGTATACAGGAAGATATATTCTTCTCTGTCTTATATGTTATCATATTAAATTGGTTGTTTCTTGGTTTTGTTATGGTTGTGAAAGGTACATTTTACTAGTGTGTTATGTTTTGACTCTTTTGTTTTATAATACATTTAATTAATGGAGAATTTATTTTAAATGATTATGAGTAGTCCATTTGATATTTTAGTATGCTATCTATGTTGTAGACATCTAAATAGCACTAAGTTCAAATATTTGGCAATTAAAAAAATGTAAAGTTACCATCTTATTTCTTCCAATATCATATGAAATAAGACAGTTGTTTATAATTTATTTGAAGTAAAATAATAATTTTTTTAATTTCCTTAAAAAAAAAGTTATGAAAATGGGGCTTTGGGGTTTATTTTGAACTTCAAAAGGAGTGATTGGATATTAAATTGCATGTGAAGATGTAGAAATTTTTTACAGTGTCCTTGCAAGCTCCACAAAGGTCAATAATATCTACAATATTCAAAGTTTTGGAAAAATTATACACATCTATAAATTACTTTTGTAGAATATCATGAGTGGTTTGTATTTAAAACATAGTTTATGAGAAGAATTAAAATATTAAAATTATTAGCATATATATTAATTCAACCTTATTTTGACTAGAGTACACATTACATTGTTTATAAGTATTTCTAAGGATAAGGATTTAAAAACAAAAAGATTTACCTCCAAGGTTCTCGAGATTCAAACATCTTAAGCTTCATTTGATATCATAGACCAAGCATTTGATTTGAAGGCATTACAAGTTAGTAAGTCCCATCAAAATTGTTTTGTATTCACAAAGATTGCTAAATTCTTGATACGTAGGTTAATTTTTTTTAATGCTTTTAAGAATGGTATTAGGGAAAGGTGCAAGAACAATAAGAAGATCAACAATATTAAGATCAATTTCATTAACAAATTTAATTTGATCATTTAATATTTATTGTAATAAATTGTTATCAATAAAAATATCTAAAATCTATGAAAAAAATGAAATAAAACTAAATAATAATATTTATGTGACAAGATCAAAATTCTTTTTGGACTTCAATATATATATATATATATATATAGAGAGAGAGAGAGAGAGAGAGAGAGAGAGAGAGAGAGAGAGAGAGAGAGCTATATATTTCAATTCTATCTTATCCCATGTCTAATCAAAATCAATGTGTTATCATCATAGTCATTCAACACCATAACTGACCATAGCCTCCTTTAATTATGTAGAGTTATAGGTAAACAAATACTTTATAAATTAGATCTCTAAAATAATTGAGAAATTTATCCTAAGATTCTTTCAAAAATATTGAAATTTTTTTTAATATTAAAATAGACATTAAATTTTATTTTTCTCATATTTAGAAAATCAAGTGGTCTTAATGATGTTATTCAAGAAAACCAAATAATTTAAACTACTAAAATTTTCTAGAAGAGGATTTCATTGAAAGGTAAACTTAATAATAAAAGTAATTTATGTCCACACTTCATAATAAATAAGGATTATTATGATGGCTATAATAGTATTCAGTAATATTAAATCATTAATAATATTAGTAAAGTTGAAATTTGAGTTGGAATTAATGTTTGAATAAGACTTACATTGTTGAAATAGTTGAAATTTTATCACAACAATTTAATTTATTGAAAATACATATAACAAATTTATATAATACTTTCATTGATAGATCAATAAGAAAATAGATAAATTATATTTTCAAAAAAATGACATAAGAAAACTAATTTTAGACAACAAGATTATGACTATTTTCAAGAATCAATAAGAAAATAGTTAAATGATATTTTCAAAAAATTGAAATAAGAAAACTAATTTTACACAACAAGATTATTGACCAAATATTTTAATTCAATAAGAAATTCAACCCAAAAAAAAAATTGAATTGAATGAATACGTTATATAATCTTATTAGCTAAAATGATATTTTTGAAGAATTAAAATAAGTAAATTAATTTTACATGTCAAGATTATTGACCAATTTATTTATTTTTAATTCTATATAATAATAAGTAACATCCAATGAAAACATTTTATAATAATATTGACTAAATTTATACAAATTTCCAAACAGGTGGGCACAATATTTCTGACAGCAAAATTGTAGAACTTGAGACAATTCTTTATGGCACTAGCTATACTGCCCATAAAACAAAATATTGAAATTTTTTTTCAGATCTGCCTAAACACCAGCGATTAAATTAGCCTAATTAAATAGGATATGGTCATGAGATGTCATCTCAACGAAAAAGAATACGCCGCACAGAACTTCTGGAAATACCACTTATTATCAAATTAATGTGATCAACGTCAAAGCTTTTTATATCTGTTTAGATTCTCTGAATGTAAACATGTAATTCCAAATTCCCATTATTTTTTCCTTTGGGTGGCAATCCAACCAGAATCTTATGTATGAATGGAATCAGATTAGTGGTGACAAAACCATTTAAAATCTCTGTAATCACGTGGGTTTAGAGTTTCTCAAGAAGACACATTCACAGCTGGCACTTTCAATACAACGTGCTGGCCCCGTTGAAACGTTTATTTAAGATGAGGTCTATTTGAATGAGTTTCCAGGCAATAGATTTTCTAATTTTGTATTGTCATCATTCATTTGCCATGCCTTCGTCCCTGGAAATTGAAGTCGATATCCCTGTGATTGACATGTCACAGTTTCCATTGGAGTGTGAGGAAGGACTGAACAACCTTCAAAATCATCCCATGGTGTCCACTGTGAGAGAAGCATGCGAAGAATGGGGATTCTTTCGTGTGGTCAATTCTGGAATTCCCACAAATCTTCTCCGGAGTGTGGAGAAAATAAGTGAGGAACTTTTTGCGATGCCTGCAGAAGTTAAAGAAAGAGTCACCACATCAAACCCACGTGAGAGCTACAGCCGTACCTTGTTAAAAGAGAGCTTCTGCATCAGGAAATTGCCTCATTCAGATTCTGTCAAGGAATTGTCTTACAAAATATGGCCAGAGAAGGGAAATCAAAAGTTCTGGTAGGATTCCTCCTCTTCTTTAATTGTGGATATGTTTTGATTTGATTAAATGGTTTATCTGAAATCATATTAATAGATCAATTTTATTAAAAAAATTCATATAATTTCAGATGAAGCACCTATGCAAATCAAAGTCTGACGCTTCTTTTATCTATTCACTTTTTTCAAATATGTATAATAGTATATTTTATAAATCAGAAGTTAGAAACTTATTCATTAAAATATTAAAATGTTCTGATTATCTTCTACACAAGTTTTGATAGTATTAAGAAATTGTCAGAAAAGGAAAATTAAAAGTTCTGATAAGATTCACTTTTTTTTATTATGGACAAATTTTGAATAACATAGTCTAAGTTTTGATTTGGCAAGGTGGTTCATCTGAAATCATATTAATTTGTAATTTCTACTAAGAAACTAATGTAATTTCAAATAAACTGTCTTAACAAATCAAAATGTACTGGAATGTGTTCTTTCAACCAAAATTTCTGATACTGATACTGTCTAATATGTCCTTGAACTTTAATCTTATATGAACTCTATAAATATGATTTTTGAAACATGTATATATTATTTTATAAATGACAATTTAGGCATCATAATTAATATTCTTTATTTCGATTGTATTTTTTTTTTTTTTATCAACGTTTTAGAAAGTGATCCATTACCAAGATCATTTGAATCATGGACACACAAATTGATGAATTTCGACTGTTTTGATTCCATGGTTTTGTTATGATTAATTGAGATGTAATGTTTTACATGGCAGCGAGACAATTGGGAAATATACTTTTGCCATGGCTGATCTCCAACAGAAGATCAGTAAAATCATTCTTGCGAGCCTAGGATTGGACGTGAAAACATTCTACAATTCTGATTTTAAAGATTTCTTAGCTTACATGGGTTTAGTCCACTATTTCTCTGATGGAAAATCCACAGAGGAGGAAGAGGCTCTGTTTGCGCATACTGATATCACTTGCTATACAATCCTCCACCAAGTTGAATCGGGTCTTCAGGTTCGATCCAACGAAGGGAAGTGGCTGAATATCAAGCCCATGCCTTCTTCCTTTGTTGTCAACATAGGCGATTGCCTTAAGGTCTGAATCTCTGATTGGAAACCCATTTTCTGTAGATTTTATTTCCTTTCTTATTGACATAAATTGAGGATCATGTTTGTTGCAGGCATGGAGTAACCGCAGATTTCGCAGCGGAGAGCATCGAGTTGTTTATAAGGGATGGAAGGATCGGATATCTGTGCCATGGTTTGTGCACTTTCCTTATGATAAGGAAATTTGGGCTCCAGAAGAGCTTGTGGACGACTATCATCCACGATATTACAGGCCTTTTATTTACTCCCAATACAGGCGTGATTTTAACAATAATTTACTCTCTACAGAGCAAAATCTTGCGGCATTTATTGACAGTTATGCAGGAGTATACTCTGATTATTGAAATCAGGATATGTATTGGTCCATTATGAAGAACACAGTGTTTACTGATATACGCGTGTTAATTTGAAGTGTTGTTACCAACAAAATATATACACATATTGTTTTTAAATAAAATATGGTTTTTTTGAAAAGAGTAAATCAGTTGGGTTTGATAAAATTTATTCAATTTAAGAATTAATTAATTAAATTTTATATGTGGACTAAGATCATAATTGAGATCTTTCTCCCTTCTTATTATTTAATAGTTTTATTTTATGATGTTATGTTCTTAACTATTTTCTCATTCAGATTTTAAGAATGTGACCATTTCAATCCATTTTTTTTTTAAATATTAAAAATTATTTAAAAAATTTAAATATATATGTTATTTTTTGTTATCTAGTATTTACTTTTAACTACTAAACTCTAATCAGTAATATTCATTTTGATTTTTTTATGATTAAAATATTAAATTATGAACCACTTGTATTTTAACAAGCATTTTTCATAGCTAGTTATTATTCTAATAATGAAGAATAATAGATCTTGGGATATATGTATGGAATTTCTTCACTTTCTATTAATAATAATATATTCATTATATTTTTATTTAAAATATATTTTTGGAGATATTTTTTAAAAATATTTTGTACTATATGTTTATATTAATAAAAAATATATTTAAATATGCAATAAGTGTGTTTATAGGTCTTCAAAAAATTATATAGAATATAAGTAAATTAGGTGTAAGATATTTTATTCTTATAATGATATCATTGAGGTCATGGAGAAAACATAGAATTCTAGGTAAAGTGTATAAGTATCTAAGACTTACCAAAGAGAATGACATAATTCATAAATTATTGGAGAGGGGATCAACAAAGAGGCAACTTAATTTTCATAAATAGAGACATCTTTTATAAAAATTTAAATGTTCCTACCAAAAAATTTATCCACAATAATGAAATGGTAGGGGAACAAGGGGTTTGACCATGATAGATCTCTATAGTTCTACAAGAAAGTTCCCTGGCGATATTTTTGATTAAAAAAATTAGGAGTATCTTATGTTGAGATCCAAAATTCTTCAACACATCAAAAATATCTCTTGAGAACTCAATCATAAGCTTTAGAAACATCAAACTTGAGAACCATATCTTCCCTTTTGATATTTTCTATGTTGGAAATCTAAGGATAAGTTTTGTCATTGATGTCAAACATCACTAATGTGAGAGCTATAGTATCAACAAGATAAAAGAGTTATCAGATACTTAAGATAGTTATCAGAATAAGGGAGTTAGTTATCGAAAGCTAATAGATGTTGGATAAAGGAAAACAATGTATTATAGTTGAGAGAAGGAAAAAAAGATAAAACGGTTTATTGAAAAGATCAAGATTAAGGAACCCTAAGATCTAAGGTCAGGATTATACAGATCAATGAACAAAAATTAGATCTAGATTAAAAAGAAAATAGAGCAAATTAAGAAGAGAGAGAAGAGAAAGAGAAGAGGTGAAGAACAAGAAACAAAAGCAGAAAAGAGTTTGAAGACATAGATAGTGAGCATAAGGGATCTGATAAGCTTTGGAGGAAAGAACAAACAAGTCAATTATCTTGTAAGGAATCCTAACAACTTTCTACAAGGTATTGTAAATCCCTTAATTGGGCAGTCTCTAACATGAGTATTGAAGTTTGTTTACAATGAACTTTTGTAAATCCTTTAACCGGGTGAATGTTGTATAGGTAGGATAAAATCTCTCAGCAGATTAGTCCTAACAAGACTTTAGATGCATTTAACCATATATCAGTCACTCCTAATAGAGTGAGTCACTCAGAAAGTGACACTTTGTAGCCTTAACCACCAAAATCTTTTAGTTGCAGTGAAGAGGTGTGGGTACCATCCCCACCACAATTTTCCCCTCTAACCAAGGGTTTTTGAGAGACCAAAAATCTATGTGTTATGGGTGTGTGAATCATTTCATGAGTTATTGTTATTTACTTTATGTCCACCTATAAAAATGTCCTATTGAGAAATCACTTGATCATCAAGAATTACACAATTCTTCTAATTATATAAATACAAGACAAGTACTAACTAATAAAAACATTAATTTAGTGACTTTTATCATACTGAAAGGTTTAACAACAATGATAACAAGGGATGAATTGCAATGACACATGCATCATAACAAAAACCTATCTTTTAACCTAGTTTTGATATTTCTTTATAGATTTAATTATTAGCATTTAAAAATAAACATACTATTGATGATGTTTTTGTAGCACTTCAACATAAATAATGTTTAAATCAAATAATTATAAATTAAATATTAGAATAAATAAATTGATTGTCTTTTCTTATCTCTATATATATCTCTTTAATAACTTATATAAATATTAAAAAAATCTATATAGAAAAATAAAATAAATATTATATTTTTATTTAAAAAAATTAAAACACAATATTTACTATCTTTTGTAAGATTACTTAAATATATTTATAGATATTGGAGGAAAATACTTTCATCATATTAATTTAAACTAATTAAAATATGTTTACAATTATATTATCCAATTATAAAATCATCTTAATATGTATCTATACTAATTTATTTTTCAAAATATGAAATAAACATAAATTGACTATTGTTTATTCCTTTCATTTACATGAATCAGCACTTCCTTCTAAAACCCTCTGTCACAGACCTTAATGTGGATAAGAACCAAAACGACCACAACTTTAGATTTTGATTTCCAGAAAAAAATGGAGGATGAAATATCCAAATTATGCATTGTTCCGTCTATCACTTCAGCTTTCATTTTCCTCGACTTCGATCATGGCTGCTCTGCAAATGAGTTATTCTTTCAGCAAGTTAACATCAATCAGCGAAACCAAGGGTGCCACTGCCAACCACTCCTCCAAACATTACTTACAATGCGGTCTCTCTGGAAATTCAAGATTTAGGAGCCTGGCCTGTAGCAATATAGAGACCGCTGTTCCTGAACCCACAGAGAACATTACTCAACCCGCTTCCCCTCACATCGACTTCATTTTTGTATCCGTGAGTGACTTACCCTTTGAATTCACAGAATTGCTATTTGGGTTTCTGTTCTGAATTCAAAGTTAATTTACGACGTGGAAGCATGATAAATTTAATTGACTTATCAAGTTCTCAAGAAGATATGTGCATTCTCACTAACTTGATATTGGAAAATGTAAACAGCCAGAGCAACCGTCTGAAGGAGAGTTCGAGGTGCAGAGAGGTCCAGCCACCGGGGGCCAGAAACTTAGAGATATTATGCTGGAAAACCAGCTCGACTTATATGGTCCTTATTATGTAAGTTGACATCCTTCATTGTTCTTGTGTTTCACTAGATTGATCCTTTTGTGTTTGTGATCCCAATGTAATCCTGACAAAAAGTTTCGGTTAAATTTTGCTATTGGGGACTACCATCCAAGCAAATGATGGTCCATGATGACTGAACCTTCCAACATGGATCTGCAAAGGCAGTCAGTTAAAGCCTTGGACAGAACAAGTTTTGCCACCTTTTTACGGACATGCTTCAGGGTTTCTTCACAAAGAACGTAGTGTTCTACTACATAATATAAGATTCTCTGTATCTATAAATTATAATAGAAGTCAGTATTAAAGGGCTACTGTAGTCTGTAGGTATTTTTAAAAAAAAAGCTTTGAAAAGTGAGAATTCAGCAGAGCTAACTTACATTTAACCCTCATTTCAACAAACTTCTGTATAAAGTACTAAAGACTGGAAATTAAATTTTTAATTAATCTTATATATTTGAGGTCAGCTTTACATTATTGTGCCAAGGTCTTTCTGAATTATACTCAAAACATGTTTCCAACCATCGTTGAAAGACAAGCTGTCTTGTTAGTATCAATTCCTTGTGCATTGGAACTAAAGGTATTATGGATTTATTGTAGTCTGGTCATGGTGGACAGTGCGAGCTTCTCACAGCCTGGTCTTACAGCACATTCTTCAAAACTAGGGCGCAGTTTTTAGGTAGTTCTTGGGTTTGCTGAATAGATGACACGCTTTCAAGTGAAAATATTCCTATTCACATTAGATGCATTTGTAAGGGGGCTGTCTTTTATAGGGATTTCTGCCTATTATGAGGTACGCAATTCTCTAAAGGCTTGTCCAATTGGAAGGGCTACAATTCCTATTTGTACGGTCCAGGTGATCCTATGAAACACGAACATTTCAGATAATGCAAAATTTATAACTTACTCCCTAGAAATGCTTTAGGCCACTTTTCAGGAAGGGGATTTCAGCTACTGAGAAATGCTTGAGCCCGCTTTTCAGGAAGGGGATTTCAGCTACTGCTGGCCACCGGGGGCAAGAAGTTTGCAAGAGATACTAAGTCTTTTTAGGGAATTTCTTTTCACAAAAAAAAGTTAATAAGTTCTCTAATTTTCCTGAAGATATTATATTGAGTTAATACATTTTTTCTGCAACACCTGCCCATAAATTTTTGGAATGCCTTTCCATTGGATTTCTAGGTGAAAAGAAAATACTAATAGGTTTGAAACACAATCAAAAAGATGCTATCTCCTTTGTGAATGCAGTTGTTTCTACTAATGCTAGTACAAGAAAAAATCTAAATATTCATCCAATTTGAGTTCAGAGATGGATGCTGATAGTCAGAAATTCTTAGGAACTACTAAATAATGTCTGGCCAATTATTGCCACCATCAAACATGGGTGTCAAAGTGGTCATTTTTTAATTCAGGTGTGTATGGCGTGGCACATTATAAAGGGTATTGCATAAGGCTCTCAGGAGTTTAGATTCTATTAGAAACAACATCAACATCAAGTTAATTAAGCCATTGCATACTTTGGTATTTTCAGAAAGATATTGGTTATTTGCAAATCTGGAAAACCTAAAGATATTGGTTATTTGCAAATCTGGAAAACCTATCTCATAATTTGTTTCCTTGGGGAGGATGAACATATGATCAGCTTACTTTTAATTAATCTGGACAAAGACCGAGTTCCTAGAAGGTCTTCTGAACAAGAATTTGAAGAGCCTTTGAAATGAAAGAAGCATTTTGAATGTTGCAGATTGCATCACAATTAGCAGAGTAAGGTAGTTAAGACATCTAATTGTCAGAATTAGTGACTTCTTAGTTTGTTTGAAGGAGCAGAAAGCCTAGCAAATTGGATCTTCAGCATCAGTATACTACCAAGAACAACAGAATGACATGTGAACTAACCAGTGACAATGATAGTTTTTGGTCCTTGTGTGTTTTTTAATAATATGTTTCTATATAACCTTGCTTCTATTAAGTTTTCTGGGTTTTTTGTTCAATACAAAGCTGTGTTTTCTCAAAGCTTTGTAGGAAATATGTGGGCTTTTTAATTGTATTTCTTTTTCTTTTTTTTGGTTGAGGTTAATTAGTAACATCACTGAGCCCGGTTGGTTCTGGAACAAGCTCCAGTCCAGGAAGTGCTATTAATGCATTTATCCTCCAAGTTTTTAACTACCTTATTGCGATGTGGTAATTTGAACTTTGGTCAAATTTTCAATGGATGCACCTATCTTAAGATTATGCCAGAGCCCTGTGGTCATTGTTTTTCATCTTAAGATAATCAACAAGCACTTTCATTAAACTCTTGAAAATAAACATGTCATACACTCCACCAGCTGCTATTTTAGACTGCATCAAGATTACACCAAAAGCATGTACATGAAACGTGCAAACAACTTATCAATATTAGTCTTTAACGTGCAGGTAAATCATCTCTGTCCAATGTAGTCTGAAGCACTATATTATACTGCCATCTATATATATATATCATACAACCTTTGCTTTTTGCTAAGTATACATGGAGGCTAGAGTAAAACAGGGCTCCAGTTCTGTAGGAAAAAATGAGTGAATATTTGCCACCACAACAAAAAAAATACAATTCGAATTACTAGAAGTTTGTGAGCCAACTTACTTAAACTAGAGATTAACATCTCATTTTGCAATAAACAGATCATACATAAATTCCAAATATATTTGCAAGTTTCCAATTGCCTTGCCTATCACAACTTCTTCATACAGTTGTGGTCTCATGGATGACAATCTCTTCTGGATATGCATGAAAAGGTCTTGTTGTAAAAGCTTTGTATATATTAAAATAAACACTCAATAAAAAAGAAGCTTTGTATATAGTAAAGTAAATACTATTGGGGGTGAGAAATCTAATCCAGCAATCTTTCCCAACACCCTTCCAACAAGTCTGCCAAAATGATGACTTCAGAATAGTGTATGGAGATCTATAAAAACAAAAATGAAAGCAGATTTGTATCAGATCCTGCAGTTTTGATCCCTCTGATACAAACACAAAGAGTGTGAAAGCATACATAAAGCACAAGAATCCGCTGACAAAATGCCTCAAAGAAAAGTGTTATCATGGGCTGCAATCATAGTTGGATGTGTACAAAATAGATTTGCTGAAAAACAGTTTAGACTTTTGAGTGAATTCTATTAGAAATCCTCAAACCAAACTCAACAAACTTTGCTGTCATCCTCCTAACATGTGACAAAGTGGGAGTTTTGGACCAGTGTAAGGAGATCCATTGCAAATTTATTTAGAAGAATTATTCATCAGATCCTGTAACTGTTACCTCCTGATAGATGTTTATGCAATCTGGACGCATACAGAATAAATTCAATTTGTTTTGACAAAATGCTTCAAAAAAATGTGGTATCATGAACTGCACTTGTTGATGGATATGTAAAAGATGGGCTTGTTGAAAACAACTGAGGTAAATTTAGGCAAATGCCATTGGCAGGTGTAAAACCAGGCTCAATATTTGGCAGCATTGTATCAACCTTTGCAAGACTTGGAACTTTGGAACAGGATATATGGATCCATCAAGCATTTATTGGAGTTCTCAATTCCGGTGCTTGCTCCTTGTGTGCTACATGTTCTGCAATATTTTCATGCTTACTACTGGGAAGCTCATCCCCAGCTGCAGAAGTACAGGTCATTGTGAGGAGGCAAGAGGCAAGAAAAGAGCGGGCCTCTGATTCCTTAGATCATGATAAAAATAGCATACAAAGCAAATTGCATCTGCAGGCATGTGAACAGGAGAATTTCTAGAAACATTCTCATATTGCTTTGCCCATAACGCAATCTTCACAGATTAATATTTACTGAAAGAAATTCATACAGAGTTATTGTATTGAACTTGTACAAGAGACAAGGAAGTCTTCAAGAGGCCAATTAGCCAAATTAACCAAACATGTCTGTCTTCCCATATTCAAGAAAAGGCACATTTAACTTTGAAATGTGCAGTAGAATGGTGTGAAAGCAGTGGAACTCCTCCTTTCTCCTCTCACACTAACACACATCTATGAACTGACTGTGCAAGCACATGTGTATTGGAAACCATCAAGCCTGATAAAGTTCAAACTGGGACTTTATCACAGTGTAATCCTACTAAAATGTAGCTATCATCTTCAAGCTTCATCATTCCATGTCAGCAAAGTCCGTGGGTAGCTCACTGCTGCAAATGCCAAGTAAACTAGAAATGTTGCCGAATATTGGGTTCACTTTGCTGTTACTTCCTATGCAGGCTTTGTCAATCTATCTTGGATTTTTCATTCTTCACCTCTTGGCTGCTAGAGTGATCAATTACAGAAAAATGCATTCTCATATTAAGTTGGCTAGGCTCAATATAATTAATTGATTATAATTCTCATGAGTAAACACAATTTAGTGTCATTTTATACCCTCCAATACCAAGTTACTGGTCTTGGTACTGGTTAGGATTCAGGTTTGGGGGTTCAGTTCGTGGGTTTGGTCATTTTTTTGGGGGGGTTGGGTTTGTTTAGAATTTGTTCATACAAAACATATAAAAACCAGAAACAGATACATATCTTCAGCAGCAATCAAGTTTAAAATACCACACAGCATCATATATTGTACAATAAACAAAATCACTATAAAAATAAAAAATACTGCAGTATCAATTAGTCTAACTCGAATGATGTGATATATATTATATATTAAAATTAACTATATTGATGTATTGCTCCTTGTTTGTTAGCATCAAGTAACACTAGGGAAAATTGTCCAATTTGATGATGATATTGTAGACAAAGACTTGTAGGCAAACTTGGAAGTATAGTTCACAAACTCAAACTTAGGGAGTACTTGGAAAGTCGAATGAGTTTGGTAGAGATTTTGGCGTAATGCCCTAGCATGGTTGAGCAATAGTGCCCCCAACGAGGTCAAGGGGTGGTGCTCCTCACCAAGCCCAAGTTTGGACCTTCAAAACCACACATATCTTCACGGCACACATCATTTTACATTCACAATAAGAGAAATGTTTTTGTTTTGCATTCGCAATAAGAGAAATGACTTTGTTTTTGTCTTTAAAATGCATTGAAATCCACATTTTAGGGTTTGGGGGGTGTTCTTGGGTTTTCAATCAAAGTTGGAAGTCAAAATATAATAAAAAAATTAGTTTTTTTAAAAAAATGTGCTTCTTGTGTGTGAAAACCCACCAAATGTGCTATGGGTTTTCTAGGGTTTCTCGCAAATGGACCAACAAGTTTGGGGTGAAACTTTGGACGACCCCTAGGTTAGATTAGGGTTTCTCCCAAATGGACCAATCTAATCCAACCTAAGGGTCATCCAAGGAGATTCACTCAATGAATGCTCTATGACATACCGCAACCATGAACAAATGCCTCAAGGAACTTGTTTATGATCTCTCTACTAGATGGGATTACCTGTGTCTGATGTCTCTACCATTCTTGTTTGCAACATGCTTGATCCCTCCAAAAACATCTTGTGATGGTATTCCTATCACCAATGACCTGAAGATGTGACTTTCTCAAGTACATCTTTCTTATGTCCTTTGTTGAACATGCCTATATCCAATGCTTCATAGAATACCATTAGCTTGCACTCATCCTTGAGTCCCTCTACATTGGACTATTCTTGACCAACTTGGTCCTTGTGGCTTGCTTGCCTACGACACTTGTATGTTTCATTTCGTGCACCTTAGCTTTGGAATACTTGCATTTCTTCTTGGCCCTTTGATCTTGACTTGGTTCTCTTATCACCAACTTATGAGATACTGTTCTTTTTCTACTACTCAAGGTCAATCTGCCATTTTCCATCCATTTGGATACGTTTTGGCAAAAATAGAACATTATTTATGAGGAAAAATATGAATGTCAATCACATGATTTTATTTTGATGAAAGACATTGTGGTACAAGCCTCTAAAAGTTAGCTCCACAAACAAACAAGTTTTCTTTAATTCCAACATCACCCCAACCAAGGGGATTCCATTCCTCTTAGACTTTTATTCAATTGATGCACTGACTTGAAAAATACATAGATCCTTGGTTTAAAGATCAAGGCAAAAGCGTTGCATACGAAGCACATCACAAGTAAGGATAGAGATGAGTCACTAGGGTGTTGGTGTGAAAAAGGCATATCACCTAAGTAGTTATAATTAGGTCCTATTCACACTAGCATACTTAATCTTATTTATGTCATGTGTTTTTTGTGTTTCAAGATATATAGAATTAAAGCACATATCATGATCTAATTTAATCCTATCCCAGAGTTTTGGCTATGGTTTCATCCTCGTCCTAATAATAAGGGTTTATCATTGTATATACTATCAATAAATCATTATTCATTTGCATCTAATTAAATTTCAAGCTTCAGAAAATCAGTTGCTTCTCTCGTGTATGAGTGGGATTTTTTTCCACAAGTGATCCTTGGAGTGTTGTGGAGGTTCAATCATCAACTCCAACATAATATTGGTCAGAAATTGAGGTTCATGCTACAGATTTAATAAAACTAGGGTGGATGGAACACTAGACTAATGCTGATCACTATTGGAAGTCTTACATTGTAGATTTCAAGCCCTAATGATATCATCACAGTGATCTATGTTAATATTTATCCATCATGTTTTTGGGTAACCTGACCTGCAGTTTACTTAATCATAGATTCCAATGTTTTAATGTATCATACATGAGGACACGAGGAGAAGATGACTTTTGTCTTGAATGGTAATGATTCATAAGTACCCAAAGTATTCCACTAGTCATGAAGGGATTCTATTGACCCATGCCCTCACTTCAAATTGCTTGTCAGTAAGGTCTAGAAATAAATACACACAATGGATACACCTTGTCTAATGTAATAGAAGTGACTTAGAGTCATGTAGAGGTTACCGTACCAAATTGTGAAAAGCACTTGATGGATTTTCATATTATTATGTAATGTCCAAAAGGTGTCATTTTGAACAAATCTATTTCTTCCTTTCTCTTTAATCGTAATGATTCACAAGTATCAAAACTATTCCAGTAATCATAAAGGGATCCTACTAACCCATGCTCTCAATTCTAATTGGTTGTTAGTAAAGTCTAGAAATAAACATGTGCCATGGATACACGTTGACACATGTAATAGGAGTGTGCTAGAGTCATGTAGAGGTAATCATGCTAGATTCTGAAAAGCCCTAATTTATTGATTTATTATGATAATGTTCAAATTGTGTCATTTAGAACAAATCTCTTTCTTTCTTTGTGAACTATATACGTGTGAGTCTTGTCCCATGCCCTCAATTCAAATTGGTTGTCACTAAGATCTGGAAATAAATACACACAATGGATACACCATATCTAATGTAATAGAAATGACTTAGAGTTATGTAGAGGTTACTGTACCAAATTGTGAAAAGCACTTGATGGATTTTCTTATTATTATGTAATGTCCAAATGGTGTCATTTTGAACAAATCTATTTCCTCCTTTCTCTTTAATTGTAATGATTCACAAGTATCAAAACTATTCCAGTAATCATAAAGGGATCCTACGAACCCATGCCCTTAATTCTAATTGGTTGTCAGTAAAGTCTAGAAATAAACATGTGCCATGGATACACGTTGACACATGTAATAGGAGTGTGCTAGAGTCATGTAGAGGTAACCATGCTAGATTGTGAAAAGCCCTAATTTATTGATTTATTATGATAATGTTCCAACTGTGTCATTTAGAACAAATCTCTTTCTTTCTTTGTGAACTATATACGTGTGAGTCTTGGGACAATCAAAAGGTACAGTCAAACCCTAGTTACAGCAATGTGAGATGAGCTTTTGGAAGGAGGGGCTAATAAAATCATTCAAGAGAGTGCCCAATTAGTAACAATCAATGAGAACATAATCAAAGTGGATTAGAGAATCAAAGATTGAAAGTTACCAGAGAAAAACTAAAAAAGGCAAGGAAAGATCTTCCATTTCAGAGGCCGACTCTGTGAATAGAGTACTGCAAACAAATGGGTGCAGGCCTCCTTCCACTCTTGTGCATGTAAAATTCTAAATGATGACTCATTTAGAACAAATCTCTTTCTTTCTTTGTGAACTATATACATGTGAGTCTTGGGACAATCAAAAGGTACAGTCATAAACCCTAGTTGCAGCAATGTGAGATGAGCTTCTGAAGGAGGGGCTAATAAAATCATTCAAGGGAGGGCCCAATTAGTAACAATCAATGAGAACATAATCAAAGTGGATTAGAGAATCAAAGAGTGAAAGTTACCAGAGAAAAACTCAAAAAGGCAAGAAAAGATCTTCCGTTTCAGAGGCTCAGTGCCTCTGTGAATAAAGTACTGCAAACAAATGGGCATAGGCCTCCTTCCACTCTTGTGCATGTAAAATTCTAAATGACGATTCACTTCAGGAATGACTAATTTGACCTCTTATTACCATGTAATGACATCACAAAGAATCTAACCTAATATAATGAGGACCTAATTACCCAAGATTCACATTAGTGAGGGATATAGCTAATAATATAACATATTTGCAAGGCTTGAATCACCAACTTCACCAATAAAATTTGAGCTAAAAAAATTAAAAGCCTAGTTACAGAGAAGAACACCTTGGTAAAAACTTTGTTCTTTAGCCCATCCCTCAAATTTTATTGCCTTAAACTTGAAAATGCTTGACAAATAATGGAACTCTTTAATTTAAAATTGAGTACAGATGCATGCTGTTTCTTATTGTGTTAATGTGATTGCTACTTTACAATTGTTTAAATTACTTTTGTACTAGGAGCTAGTTCCAGCAAGGTGGGATGAACTTCTGAAGGGAGGGGCTAATAAAATCATTCTAGGGAGGGCCCAATTAGTAAGAATCCATGAGAGCATAATCAAAGTTGAATTAGAGAATCAAAGAGTGAAAGTTACCAAAGAAAAACTCAAAAAGGCGAGAAAAGATCTTCCATTTCAGAGGTGCAGTGCCTCTGTGAATAAAGTACTGCAAACAAATGGGCACAGGTCTCCTTCTGCTCTTATGCATGTAAAACTCTAAATGAAGATTCACTACAGAAATGATCAATCTGACCTCTTTTTACCTTGTAATTACATCACAGAGAATCTAACCTAAAAAAATGAACACCTAATTACCCGAGATTCACATTGGTAAGGAATATAGCTTATAATATAACATATTTGCAAGTCTTTAATCACCTACTTTACCAATTGAATTTGAGTTCAAAACGTAAAAAGCCTAGTTACAGAGGAAAACACCTTCATAAAAACTTTGTTTCTTTAGCCCATCCCTTAAAATTTATTGTCTTAAACTTGAAAATTCTTAATAAATAATAGAAATCTCTAGTTTGAAATTGAGAAGAGATGCGGCTGTTTCTTATTTCCGTTAATGTGATTGCTACTTTAAAATTGTTTTAATTACTTTTATACTAAGAGCTAATATGATATAATAGTTTGATATCAAGGGGTAATTCTTTACAAATGAGGAATGTTCATAAGTATGTTATTTTCTAAAGGGGTGCTGGTTGTCAGCGTCTTCTTGTTTGAAGAGGTTTGTTTGCCAAATGGATTGAAACTAACTTGCAATCATTATCTTTTTTAATACTGTTTTGGCAGAATATACCTTTACTTAATTGTGGAGGTGGCGGCACATGTGGTACATGCCTTGTGGAGGTAATAACTAAAATATCTCTTTAGGTGTAGCTCAAGTATTACGTTTTTTAATATAAAGTGGTTATATACTAACACCAGATTTAATTTTTTTCCGAAGATTCTAATGTCAAATATTGAGTGTTTGGATTGAAAAACACAAAAATATAATATGATTTCCATCTAAAGATCACTATAGATACATTATAAACCACTGGGTTTTGCAAACATTGTCCTTTGCAATCCTCAAGCCTATAAATACAGATGAGAATTCAGTTTAAAACTGTAACACACACATCTATTTCTAAATACAACAAAGAATGCCTTGCTCCATCACACAATTGATTGGTTAAGTTTGTATTATTGAGGCTATTCTGCGAGGTCCATAGAAGTGTTTGTATAAATTTTGACCTGGATATGTGAGGCATTGAGATAGAATGACATAAGACAAAAGAGATTAAGAATAGATACCATCTAGAGCTCTTAGGAAGTTAGCATTGTTCTCTTAAAATTTTAAAAATACCCAACTTAAATTCACCAACCAGTTAAATGTCCTTATCCAAATACAGTCTGCCCTAGGGATCACATATACACCTTAAAATCGCCTTGCTAACATTTTAATTTGTCAAAACTTGTGGGTGCATTAACCTCCCAAATTGGGATGGGGTGGGTTGATTAAGTCCTTACTGAGAAGTTGTTGTGGGTTGTCTTTCCTGGCTACAGTTGTCTTTTCCATGGGTTCCTTCCTTTTTGCTACCTCACTTGCCCCTCAACCTTATCAGCAGCCTTCTGATCTTTCATATCATCCTTGATGACCTCTGTTTGCCCCTCCTAGCTGACTTCCTGATGCAAGAGCATCCCAAGAAACTGCAAGATGAATATGTGATCCTGAATAATAAATAGGTAAGCTATATTTTTAGGGAGTAGAATAAAACTAGAATAGAGAAGGGGATTTTTTGTTAGACAAGGAATAGAGTAAA
The DNA here is from genome assembly GCA_027943335.1 of Chamaecyparis obtusa. Lineage (NCBI taxonomy): Eukaryota > Viridiplantae > Streptophyta > Pinopsida > Cupressales > Cupressaceae > Chamaecyparis > Chamaecyparis obtusa. The sequence goes on along the minus strand of BSBK01000615.1, from coordinate 4,024,549 downwards.
GTGGGATATATTTAGTTTTAGGTCTATCTTTATCAGATGACAGAAACAAAGCACTCATTTTCATTTTTATTTTTATGAGGAGCCAAGTTTTACTAATTTTTATAATGTAATCTTTTGTTAAAGACAAATAGAGAAATACAAAATAAATTTGTTTTTTGTGTTTGCCTTCTTCAAATTAATGGCATCAGTCCCTATGGTTTGATTTTGTACTGTTTGAGATGCCAATGTGCCTAGTCCTGGAAGAGAGCCGCTGTCTTGGTATGAAAGCTGATGATGTTTTCTGTGCTGCATTTCCTGCGGAATATCATTGCCTCATTGGTTTGTTCTCCGTGCATACATAGAAGACATCACAGGCCAAGCCAATGATGCCAGCTATATTTGCATTTCATTTTAAGGTTTGAAACTGTTTTATTTGTCTTGCTTTGAATTTTCAAAATTAGAAGTCATTGATTTGCTCTTTTTTCACTTGCATATGTATTAGAGATTTGAGAGAAATTAATACTTCACTGAAGGACGGACAGTATCATGAAAGGGTCTTTGAAGAATCAAGGACAGGAGATTCGCCTTTAGTATATGGCAAATCTCTATTGTCCCTAGCTATGGTCTACTAGGATTTCTTTCCTATATGTCTCAAATTCACCGTTAACAACATCACCACAAGCCAAGGGGGTTTAATATGCCACAAATCAACCTCAACTATATTTAACCTTATCTCTTTCACAGATTTGGTTTCGTATTGTATGCTTATTTACTTTCTTACCTTGTTGTCCTGCATTTATCCCTCTCTTTAAGTGTCTTTTTAACTTTTGCATTTAGTTCTTTATTTTGTTGTCCAATACATTGTCAATCTTGATATTCTATATAGATTGTCATTGTGTGCTTGCTGTGAGAAGCCTTCTATCTATTTAAAAATTAAGAATTTATATTATTGTCCACAAGTGACCAAAAAAGGTCAGTGTGACCCAAAAAATCAACTAGAGACAATAGTAAGAGGGAGCCAAAAAGAGGCTTCAAAGAAGCTAAAAAGTAAAAGATATCTAAAAGCAAAACAAAAACTATAAGGTAATCTGATGAAAAAAAAGAAAACTAATCTTGTCAGAAGGGAAAGAACCTATGTATTCAACAAAATGACCAGAAATAATCTACAAATAGTCCAAAAACTGAAGAGAAAGGAGTCATCACCGAATTGGGGTTGCTTTTTGTTGGGTGAAATGGGTCTAATTTGTATCACTAGAAGAGCACCCTATACCCTCACTGATAATATTGAAGGTGTCAATAAAAGATATGATGATGTTCCTTGTATAGTCCCTCAGGCATAGAGACCCTAGGTAGATGTACCTATTGGGCGTGAAGGGAATTGTCTTGAAACTAAGTTTGAAGCTCTCCTAACATTGATGGCCAAAGACCCTCCATCTAAGAAATTGGTGAACTACCTAAATATACAAACTTTTCTAGGAGTAAGAAATGACATGAATGTGAGAGAGAAGGGTACCTTAGCTTGAGTGAGTACATGTAAATGTATGTCATCTCACTCATTTGTCATAAACTTTGTGTGTTTTATTTTGCACCTTTCAATGTGTATAGTAGAATTGTTCTTCAAATTAGAAGGGGAAGCTCTCTATAAGAAAACAAATCAAATTTTAACAATATGTACTTGATATTTACAATTTTTATAATTTTCTTTGGGGTGGTTTATGCACAACAAAAAAAACCAAAGGTGTTTCTTTGAGCATAGAATACAAACAAAATTAAAATAACTACCATGCTTATGTTGTTCAATTAAAGATAAAGACTAAGGAGTGCACTTAGCTTAGGACCCAACAATCCTTCTCCAAAATCTTCTCAATCACTTGCTAAATTGGTTAGTGATGTCTTGTTCGAGTCACTTATTGACATGGCTAGTGACGTTATATTCCAACTACCTATTAAAATGGTCATTGATGTTTTTTATTGGTCACTTGGTGAATTATCTAGTGATGCCCTATTTTAATCCCCTACTTACATGGTTGGTGATGTTTTGTTCCAAGTTCCAACCTCCTACTAAAATAGTCTTTGATGTTTCTTCTTAGTTATCTGCTAAATTGGCTGATCATGTTTTGTGCCAATCACATGATGGAATGACTAGTGGTGCTATGTTCTAGGCACTTGCCCAAATGGTCAGTAATGTTTATTCTAGTCACACACTGAAATGGGCAGTGTTGTTCCTTCTTAATTACTTGTAAAAATGGTTAGTGATGTTCTATCCTAGTCACCTTTCAAATGGCCTATGATGTTCTATAGTGGTCACTTGATAAAGTGACTAGTGGTACTCCTTTTGAGTTATCTACTGAAATAGTGAGTGATGTCCTATATTAGCCACTTGCTAAAATGGGTAGTGGTGTACAACCCAATAGTAATCCTTTTCCAACATATAGGTATTATAATTTATTTGCATTCACATATAGGCGCACTTAGATTCATCTATGTATGCTAGTGTTGCACTTGTCCATGTAATTTTGCATCTTCAGCATATCACAAGCATTTATGGTCCTTGCCATGAGTGGATTTGGAAAGGTGTATGCATCTTCTTTGTTGGAAAGGTGAGTGAAGGTACATATATTGAATCATTGTTTTGGTTGATTTAGTTTTGTTATTTTTAATCTCTTTTTGGCATATGTTCTCTCAAAGCACTATCACCCATTAATTTGCATGATAAGTAATAAGCCTCATGAGGGTACAATTATACAGTTGAAAATGACTTTACGTACATCTCCTGAATGGGATTATGATGGCGTAAATACTTGTTGAAAAGTGGATGTGGATTGTTGTGTGGCCATGGTTGCCTTTCTTATAGTTACCTTCCTTTTTGCATCCTCACTTGCCCCTTCCTGTCCTCTTTAGCCTTTCTATCTCTAGTGTCATTCGTCATAACCTTTCTTTGCCCCTGCATGTTATCTCCTTCCCTACTGAACATTGTTACCCTCTATTTGTTCCTTCTTGCTGCCTTTATGATTGTTGAGCATCACTGGCTTGGTGAATTTCTTCCTTCCATCTTGAACATTATTGGCTTGGCCTATGGAGTTCTTTTGTCCTCCATACCTAGTTGACATCACCAATTGGTGGCTATTTTTGGATTTTGTTCTTTAGGGTTGGAAATCCTCTTTATAAATTTCCCTTTGCCAATAGTAAAAACCACCGATTTGTTTGATTGCGGTCTCATCTACTATTTAAGAACTAGAGAAAGGAGTACTTTATCAAAGGAAAACAAATAGAAAGAAAGGTTCTTTGAACATTCAAGGGTAGGGGACTTTCTTTTGATATATGCCAAGTCTATGGCCTAATTGGGTTTCTCCTACATGCTTGGACTTTGCATACAATGACCTCTCCACTATTTCTTTAGGCAAGTGAGAGGTTAAAGCAATTACAAATTGACCCTAGTAAGTATCTTTAACCTTACATATTTTTTTTATGTAAGTTTGATTTCTCATCATATGCTTTGCACTTGGTTATTTTTTGCTATTTATTTTATTACGATATTTTCATACATCTAGGCCTTAACTTAGCTGTCCTTTACCTTTTGCCTTTCATTTAACCCCTACTTAACCATCCTTTTTTGTTCTTTTACTGTGTTGTCCAATACATTGTCCATCCTAATCTTCTCTATATATTTTATGTTGTGTCTCGATAATGTCCCCATTTTGAGAAAAATTAATTTGTGAGCATTTAGCTTAGTTTTCAAGTTTTCTCATAAGCTTCTTGGTGAGTTGGGGAGAACTCCAAACTTCTTGGAGCTTAGGGTTGATTAACATTGACTTTGGTTTATGGCAATGAGCTCAATTGGTAGTGTGGATCATTACGCCACTGTCAAAAGTAATTTTCAATTTTTGATGGTTGTAATGTCCCCAATAAATTGAAATTAAATTAAATTAATTAAGTGGACCCAAAATTTAAAATGATATCATAAGGACTTATTTAATAAATTAATTTAATTATAAAATAAAAGGGCTAAAGTAATAAAATAATAAAATAAAATGATGTTGGCCTGGCTTGTTGTAATGTTCTAGACTCTTCTTGGAAGTCTTTATAAGGAGGTAGCTAGGCATTGTGTTAATCATCGTGGAATTATCTATTTCTTGTGTATTTATAATTCTAGTTGGAATTGGGTTTCTTGGTGTGCCATTTTGGAGGTGCAAGACCCTCGCTAGCCTGACATTTGCGGTTTTGGTGGGAGTAAATCCTCACCCTAATCTACCTATTTGTCCAAATTTGTGAAGTCTTCAATTGAAGACAAGTTTGTGTAGCTCGATATATCCTTGAAATACAAGTATTTTGTTGGCAGTAAATTACTGTTGTTGTTATATGCTCTGTGGTCCATTCTTGCATCAGTGATTATTAACTGTGATAAACATTTGAGTAGAGTCCCCGTCATAAATCATTTGCGCAAATAAAGGAAGTCAAGAATTATTGAATTGGAAGACTACAACAACAACGCTGAGTGTCGAGTGCCTAGTGTGACTTGCCGTATGGGTACATTGCTGAGTGCCGAGTATTGAGTGCAACTTGCCATACGAGTACATTGTTGACTGATGAGTGACGAGCATTTCTTGTTGTACGGGTACATTTCCAAGTGTTAAGTGTGTCTTTTCGCATGAGTGTGTGGGTAGAGTGCCGACTAAGAGTCGTACGATTGTGATAGTAAAGTGCAGATTGGGTACGGGGAAGCTTGAGTTCGGCTATCATTACATTTTTAGTGCCAAATTGTGATTGGTACATTGCAGTAGTATTAGAGCTAGTGATCTTGCTAGCTTGTCGGGAGGAAGTGGATGCAAAACGAACTCTCAATCTACACATGAAGAAGGTACCATTCCTTGGACAGAATGGGAGAGCCTAATGCTAAGATAATGGCATTGTTAAAAGAGTTGACCAGAAGCCAAGTCCAGCTCAATGAAGCTATGGCCAAGGGAGAACAATGACAACAACACATGGAGGAGACATTGTGATGATTAGCTAAAGGAGGGACGAATGGAGATCACAATGGACATGGCGATAATTCTGTTAATGAGAGGAAAAACACACAATGCTCATCCACTTGACTGTTGATGCCTACATTTCCCCAAAGAACAAATTAGCGTAGAGAATGACAACCCACCTTCTTGGAGATGCAAGAGTAGTTGAGAGAAGAATGGATGGATGCTAGTTTGGAGGGAGAGATATCCTTCAAGGATTACGTGGTATTGCAAATGAAATATTCTGACACTAGGAGTATGATTATCACAATAATGACATCAAGTGAAAGATTGGCAAGTTGAGCCTATCTACTTTCAATGGATACGGAAAGACATCAACGAGAGCATGGTTACAAAAGGCTGATACCAACTTTCAGCTCAATTGGATGCCTGAAGATGAAGCAATTAAATTTACAGTTCTAAATTTGGAGGGGATTGCTCACGAATGGTGGCACCATGGGATGGTCACACTTGGTCACGATCGAGTCACCTCATATGCTAACTTCACATAGATTTATTGATCACTTTGATGGAAATGATCCAAAACTCAACTTCAAGTTGTTGGCACAGTTGAGATAGACTAGGCTAGTGGATAATTACATCACCAAATTTTAAAGGCTTTCAGTTTTGGCAATTGACATTTTTGATAGGAGACTTGTGGTGCTATTCATGGATGGATTGATGGAACCCCTAAAGGGCTGGGTCAAGGGCTTCAACCCCAAAACTCACCGAGGTGATAAAGAAGGAACATGACACGACTACCTCATCATCATCTTCCAAAAGTTACACACATCCCAAGTCACCTCTTCCTCAAGAGGACAAGAATGAGGAGCCATTTCAGAAGAAGCCCTTGATGGACGAGGCCACTTGTTAGGATCTCCAAAAGAAGCTTTGTACACTTGCAAGGAGTCTTAGGAATTGGGTCACCGTTGTCCTGGAAAGGGGAAGATCCATTACATCAAGGTAGTACTCGATAGCGAGGAAGAAATCAAAGAGCCCACGATGCAAGAGGAAGAAACTAATCATGCGAAGAGGATCACCATACTTGTATGGAGGAATATGTTAAAATATGTTCGTTCGTGTTTAATAAAAGGACATATTATATATACATATATATAATGAAATACAATATATATATTAAATTGAAGATATAATATATATATTTGATATATTAAATAATCATAATATATATATATATATATATATATATATAACGTAATACATATAATATATAATATTGAATCGGTTTTAATATAACTGTCGTAAGTGGTATTAATTGTATTATCTGCCGTAAGTATAAAGTAACGATATCTATCGTGACTGGCATATGTGGCAGTCACGATAATATCGTGACTGTTCACATATGACAGTCACGATAGTATAATGACTGTCGTAACTTTAGTGCAGTCAGTTTAAACTAAAAGTTAGTTTAATTAAAACAACAGTCGTGACTTATATTATGATAAGTCATGACTTTTAATTCCTGCCACCTTTTCGGTTCAATATAAATATTAAATATATGTTGTGGGATCAATCAATCACAACGGCAATTGTTTCCCACAGCATCTTAGTATTCTTAAGCATCTTCAGATCTAAATTTCTTAACATGGTATCAGAGCAACAAGGTTTTTAAGGAAGATATATTTATAAACTCTACATAATAACTGAGCACATTATTAAATTTTTATATTATATAATTATGGCTCAATGCATGAGAATGGAAGACAGATTAGAAGGTCCCTCAAACTTCGTATCTTGGAGGACTAGACTTACCTCTATTCTTATGGAACTTGAATTAGAGGAATATATTGAAAAAAACATTAAGATGCCTGAAGAAGAAACGGAGAAAACAACATGGAAAAGGAGAAACAACAAAGCTAGGAAGTTAATTATTGATTCCGTAAAGGATGCTATCCTCCCTAGCATATCAAGAATTACCAGTGCCTTTGAAATGTTCAAAATCATTCAAGACACATTTGAGATCAATAATGCCAGCAGAATTTTAACATTAAAAAGTCAGCTCCTTAACATGAAAATGAACAAAGGGGAAACTATCACATCTTATTTTCTAAGGATATCTGAAATAAGAGATCAACTTCTTTGTATTGGAAATACTATAGAAGACACTGAACTTACTCTAATCGCGCTAAAGGGATTACCTAACTCTTGGGAAACCTTCATTCAGTGCATTAGTACAAGACCACCCTTACCTAGATTCGAACAATTAAAGAACGACTGTAATGAACCCTTTTCGGTCCATTTCTTGATTTCCTCTAAAACTCCTCTCTGCGGGTCTGAATCGTACTTAGGGGTTGTAATTTGTAATATTTCAAACTAGAATATTGTTGATTCCCAATTATTATACATATAAATATTATATCATTAAAATATTCCATTATATGCATTAGAATATTTAGATATATAATTCAGATATATACTTCATATATATATATTTCTGATCCATTACTACTTATATATAAAACTTATATATATATATATAGTCATTTATACATATATAAATATTTACTGTATCCATCATATTCTAAATATAATGTAGCATTGTTAATATTATGTTTACATATAAATGAGTAATGATGGAAAGAAGCATTAAATAAAATATATATACCTGATTTGTTAGTGCACAGAGGTTACGCTAAACAATGAACTGGCTTCAATGGTAATGCTGTCCCCTCCAGATCATATATATCTGTTATGCTTGCAGGATTTCAAATATTTCTTTTCTCTAATAATCTGATATAATTCCAGATGGCGTCTAATATGACTATTGATGCACGACTCTGTATGTCTCTCTGGCAGATGTAATCCTTCCTCTTGCATACGATGTACTTGTTGATTCTAATGCTGATTGGATGTTGAGTGTATTTATATTTTCTGATTAAGATGCTGATTGTATTCATATATGTGCTGACTAGATGTCGTTCGTCTCCGATGCCCTCCATATATTCCTTCTGTAATAGCCAAATACTCTTCTATCCATTTAATGGAATGAAGAGCCATGTGGTATAGATGTGTCGCTCTCCTTTAGCTAATGATAATTATATTAATGACTCCATTGCACAACAACTTGGATGGGTATTACTTGTCGCTTCAGCCTCCTTGCATAGTCGATATCCTTAATTGATATAGATGATGTTCTGAATCATCATGCGCAGGTGTCAGGCTCTTCTCATCTAAGTGAATAGCTGACTTTGTTTCCTCCTCTGTTGCTTTCTTGCTTGGTTTTCTCCCCCTACTCCTTCATAGCCGATCGACATTGAATATATATAATATTAGAATGGGCACGATGAACTGTTGCATTCACTCGTTATGTTTGCTGCCTTGATTAATTAACATCGATAAGTGGATCGGTTATTGTGAATCGATAATACAATACAATTAAGACTAATCGTATAGAATGATAAAATGATCAAATGTCGATAAGTATCCATTGCTGTAGACATTTGTAATTTATAATTATATTTGGTATTTATATTATCATAATTATCTATTAATAATAGATTATAATTATCATATATTATTAATTATTATTATATTAATATATAAATAATATATATTATATAATCCTCATAATATTATTTTATATATTAACATTTAAATTATTATTATTTATATTGTTAATTATATATGATTATGATCTATATTGTTTATTAATATTCACAATTATTTCAATAATATATTATTATTAATATATTAATGATATATTATTATATGAATTGATATTAATGATATTTATTATTAAGTAATATTATTTAAGATTACTATTATATTAATGTTATTATTAATATTAATATTATTAATTATTAATTATTAATATTAATATTAATTATTATTAATAATTATTAATTATTAATATTAATATTAATTATTATTAATTATTAATATTATATATAACAATTATTGGTATGAATTGATTCTATAAGAGCTCATATATTTATTATTAAAATAATATTAAAATCGAGTTTACTTATTTGCATTGTCAATTAGGGCTCATGACAACGACTGTACTCAAGAAGAATCCAGATTAGCATCCGGAGGAATGGGGACTAAAAATGAGAATGAAGTACAAGCCCTTCATGTTAAATCATCTCAGAAAAAGAAGAGGAAATTCTCAAATTCAAATAGTGGAAAACATCACTTCAAGAAGGATCTCTCCAAAGTAAAATGTCATAAATGTGACAAATTTGGACATATTCACAAATACTGTCCAGAAAGACAGAAAATTCAAGCAGCCCTAGCAGAAGTGAAAAGACCAGAAAACTCACTCTTTTATCTAGCATTAGCAAGTGAACTAAATTCAAATAAAAATACTTGGATAATAGATAGCGGCGCATCAAGACACATCACTGGATTCAGAGATCAGTTCGAAACCCTCTCTGGAAACTCTTCAGAAGAAGTAACTATTGGTGACAACTCCACGTACCGGTAAAAGGAATTGGGACCTGTTTGATACAGATAAGAGACGGAGTCACTCTACAGTTACAAGAAGTATTATATGTACCTGGAATAAAGAGAAACCTAATCTCTATATCTGGACTAGCTGATCAAGGATATAGGGTAACTTTTAATGAAGAAAAGGTTCTTATCTGGAACAAAAATACGAACATAAAAAATGCAATACACATAGGGTCCAGAGAAGGCAGCTTGTTCAAACTATGTAATGAACAGAAATTAGCTCTAATTCACAACACACAACAAGATAATGAAATTTGGCACAAAAGACTAGGACACATTGGATATAATGCCCTTCCTACCCTGCATAAAATCACTTTTGGTATACCTTCTCTAAAATCTGATCACTCTAGTATTTGTAAAGGATGTACATTAGGAAAGAACATTAAAAAATCTTTTCCCACAAGTGAACGTAAGACAAATAGTGTTTTAGAACTCATTCACACTGATATGTGTGGCCCTATGTCTACTCCTTCCTTCTCTGGTGCCCTATATTATCTAATATTCGTAGATGATTATTCTAGGAAAACATGGATATATTTTTTAAAACTTAAAGAGTCATGTGAAGTTCTAGCAAAATTTCTAGAACTCAAAGCATTAGTAGAAAATCAAACCAATAAGAAAATCAAAACTCTTAGATTAGACAATGGTGGTGAATTTACTTCTGATAACTTCAAAAACTATTGTAAATCTGTTGGGATTAAGAGGGAGTATACTGTAGCTTATAACCCTCAACAGAATGGAGTAGCAGAAAGAAAGAATAGGACCATCATTGAAGCAGCAAAAGCCATGATGCATGATCATAATATTCATATATCTTACTGGGCAGAAGCTGCCAACACTGCAGTTTACATTCAAAACAGATGTCCACATGCGATACTTGAAAATACCACACCAGAAGAAGTATTCACAGGAGTTAAACCTGATCTTAGTCATTTAAGAGTATTTGGCTGTCCAGTATATATACATGTACCAAAGGAGAAAAGAACTAAATTGGAACCTTCTGGTAAGAAAGGTATTTTTCTAGGCTACAGTGAAGACTCTAAAGGATATCGAATCTATATCCCTAATCAGAAATCAGTAGAAATAAGCAGAGATGTAAAATTTGAAGAAAACTTCTCATCCTCAAATAATGAAGACATCAGCCTTATAAGCCCTGACAAAGATTTCTCAATTGAGGGAGAAAATGAATATAACAATTCAAACATGGACTCAAATAATGAAGAAGAAATCTCTGATTCTGAACCATCTGATTTAGACCATAATAAAAAGAGACCATTATGGGCCAGAAAAATGCTTGAAGAAAATAATGTGGAACCAACACAAATCTCCAGAGAAAACAAAAGAACTAGAACACAAAAATGTTACACTGCTCTTCTAACTGAACCCTCAGAATCAGAACCGGTCAGTGTTGAGAAAGCATTATCAAAACAAGCCTGGAGAGAAGCAATGATTGAAGAATATCAGTCCATTCTAAAAAATGATGTATGGGACATTGTTCCTAGACCTAAACATAAGTCAGTAGTATCATCAAAATGGCTATTCAAAATCAAGTATGCTCCTGATGGCAGTATTGATAAACATAAAGCTCGATTTGTTGCTAGAGGTTTTTCACAAAAAGAAGGTATTGATTATGAGGAAACTTTTGCTCCAGTAGCCCGATACACATCTGTCAGAACCATACTTGCCATTGCAGCATCTAAAGGATGGAAAGTACATCAAATGGATGTCAAGACTGCATTCTTAAATGGTAAAATTGAGGAAGAAGTTTACATTGAACAACCAGAAGGATTTCTCACTCATGACAAAGAAATATATGTATGCAAGTTAAAGAAAGCCCTTTATGGGCTCAAACAAGCTCCCAGAGCATGGTATGAAAGAATAGATCAGTACTTGAACAAATTAGAGTACTCTAAGAATATAGCAGATCCTAATATATACTTCAAAATTGAAAAAGGAGACATGATAATTCTAGTTCTCTATGTTGATGATTTGCTCATTACAGGAGAAGACCACCTAATAGATAAATGTAAAAAGGACCTAGTAGCTGAATTTGATATGAAGGATATGGGCCTAATACACTATTTTCTAGGTCTTGAAATTATTCAAAACAAAGATCACATTCTTCTTAGTCAAAAGAAATATATTTCTGACATTTTGAACAGATTTGGTATGGCAGAGTGTAAACCCCTAGCTACACCCATGGAGACAAATCTTCAAAAGTTAAAGGATGAAGCAGAAAATTCAGAACCTGCAAATGTTACACTGTTTAGACAGATAATTGGATCTCTCATGTATCTGGTGAATACTCGTCCTGATATTTGCTATGCCACGAATGTTCTAAGTCACTTTATGTGTGAACCTAAACAGATTCATCTAATGGCAGCTAAGCACATATTGAGATATTTAAAAGGTACAAGTGAACTTGGACTAAAATATGACAAAACTGAAATTCAACTTCAAGGTTATTCAGATTCTGATTGGGCAGGGAGTTCCACTGATCGTAAAAGTACCACAGGAGTTTGTTTCAGTTTGGGTTCGGCTATTATTTCTTGGTTTAGTCGAAAACAATCAGCTGTAGCTCAGAGTTCAACGGAGGCAGAATACATGGCTGCATCTATGGGAGCTAGAGAAGCAGTATGGTTAAGGAAATTACTTTTTGACCTAATTGGTAAACCCCTATTACCTACTATTATTCATTGTGATAATCAGAGTTGTATCAAGCTCTCTGTAAATCCTGTATTTCACAATAGGTCAAAACACATAGAGATTCCATATCACTATGTAAGAGATATGGTAGACAGGAAAATCATTAAACTAGTCTACATCAGCACTGAAGAACAAAATGCTGATATTTTCACTAAATCCCTTGCAAGGGTGAAGATTGAGTTCTTCCGAAAGAAAATTGGTTTAATCCAAATGTAATTATTGATGTACATATTATTCATGAATATATATATATAAATTGAAATATTTCAAAATTGTGAAGATGACGATCTTCTGTGTATCGGTTACTATTTCAAGGTGACGATCTTGAAAATAGTAACCAGGTTTCAAGATTGACTCCTGAAAAGGGTTGAGCCGGATTGGTCCGGACATCTTGTTACTAGTGTTATCACTTGTGGTGTAACAGTTGTTAAGATAGACTCCTGAAAAGGGTTGAGCCGGATCGGTCCGGACATCTTACTACTAGTGTTATCACTTGTTGTGTAACAATTGTTAAGATAGACTCCTGAAAAGGGTTGAGCCGGATTGGTCCGGACATCTTAACATGTATATTGTTATTGTGTGTGATAACTTACCATGATATGAAAATTCTTCAAAAATGGTAAACTCTCTCTCAAGAGGGAGTGTTAAAATATGTTTGTTCGTGTTTAATAAAACGACATATTATATATACATATATATAATGAAATACAATATATATATTAAATTGAAGATATAATATATATATTTGATATATTAAATAATCATAATATATATATATATATAACGTAATACATATAATATATAATATTGAATCGGTTTTAATATAACTGTCGTAAGTGGTATTAATTGTATTATCTGCCGTAAGTATAAAGTCACGATATCTATCGTGACTGGCATATGTGGCAGTCACGATAATATCGTGACTGTTCACATATGACAGTCACGATAGTATAATGACTGTCGTAACTTTAGTGCAGTCAGTTTAAACTAAAAGTTAGTTTAATTAAAACAACAGTCGTGACTTATATTATGATAAGTCATGACTTTTAATTCCTGCCACCTTTTCGGTTCAATATAAATATTAAATATATGTTGTGGGATCAATCAATCACAACGGCAATTGTTTCCCATAGCATCTTAGTATTCTTAAGCATCTTCAGATCTAAATTTCTTAACAGAATATTCCATTGCTACACTTTCGATGCAAGAGGAAGAAACTAATCATGTGAAGAGGATCACCATACTTGTGTGGAGGAATATTCCATTGCCACACTTTCTAGGACTCTGCGATGCAACATATTTTGGGTTCGTGGCATACTTTAGGAGGAGCAAGTCATGGTCATGCTTGATAGTGGGGCCACACTTAATTTTATAAATTTAACACTTGTCACCAAGAGGGGATTGCACACAGTGGAGCATGAAGGATTCGAGTCAGTGTAACATTGACGTTGAGATACGTTGGGACGTCAGGACATTGGGACGAGTTTCCAGGATGGGGGGACAAAGGACCTCAATTTGAGGATGGCGGGGGGGACGGCGGTGGGGGCAAAGGGGGAGAAAGGGGTGCTACATACTATACATATAGAACTTGAAATGCTAGTTGTAAAATGATGTTTTAGTATAACATACCAAATTGAAATACTTGAATATAGAAAAATTGCAACATGAACCAGAAACATTCAACATTCAACATAGTAACATAGTACATACCCAATAGTAACATTCAAATATCAAAATTCAAATAGAAATTCAAGTACCCGTCCCGACAGTGGTGTGGTTGTGGAATGGCAAAGTTGGGGTTACTCGGGTACTCCAAGTACCAAATGTGGGGAAGTCCCGAGGATGGGCACTTCGAGGTTTTTTGGGGGGTGCGAGTCCCCGAGTTTCACTGATTCGAGGTCAAGGTGGCAGGAGGAACTTTACTACCATGCACTAATGTATCCTGTAGCTTAGCATTACCATGGGGAACTACACAGTGATGGATTACCTTTTTTGTTGTGGAATTGGATGACATGGATGTGATTTTGGGCATTCAATGAATGGAGACCCTCAACAAATAGGGGTCCAAGAGACCCTCATTCAAGGTGGATGGCAAGAAGGTGGTGTTGCGAGGAATGTCCAATAGGGGTCCAAGAGAGATTTCAACGAAGAGGATGGAAGCAATTCTCAGACATGATGAAGTCTAGGCATATGACTTTGACATTGAGTATGTGAAAGGGAATAACAATGTGGTGGCTAATGCATTACCCGAGATAACCACCATATGCTCCTTTTCTCAGGTTTTTGGAGGATTGGAGGGCTCATTTTCTAGTAGAGTAGTCCAAGAACACCTTTTTTGATGGATAGACAGATTCAGGATAATAGGTACAAGGTGGGTGATGATGTCATCTACTACAAGGATAAGATCTATTTGGTACAAGAATTGAAGATGAAGAAGATGATTTTAAGGGAGATTCATGATTCATCCCTAGTAGGTTTCTCGGGATTGAGTTTGCAAATGCGTAAGGGAAAACAATCTTTGGGATAGGAGGATATGCTCCTTTTCTCTGGTTTCAAAGGATTGGAGTGCTCATTTTCTAGTAGAGTACTCCAAGAACACCTTTGCTTGCCAGTTGATGGATGGACAAATTCAGGATGTTAGGTACAAGGTGGGTGATGATGTCATCTACTACAAGGATAATATCTATTTGGTACAAGAATCAAATATGATTTTAGGGGAGATTCATGATTCACCCCTAGTAGGTTTCTCGGGATTGAGTTTGTGATTGCTTGAGGGAAAGAAATCTTTGGGCTAGGAGGACTATCAATTGAAAGTAAATTAAATTAATTAATTAAGTGGTTCCAAAATTTAAAATGATATCATAAGGACTTATTTAATTAATTAATTTAATTATAAAATAAAAGGGGCTAAAGTAATAACATAATAAAATTGTAACATGCTAAAGGTTCTAAGCAAGATAACAACAACTAACTGATAAAACATTTAATTAACAATGAACTTGTAAGAACAAATTGAAACTAACATGCTAGTGCTGATTTTTTTTTAAACATAATTAAATTGCATTAAATTGAAACCATAAAATTTCTTAGAAAATTCTCAACATGCATTATCTTTATCATCAACTTGATACAGAATAAGAAGTGAGGGAAAAGAGTTCTTATTGTGCGTAACTAGCAACATGGAATCCATTTTGTCTTTCTTTATGTTCCACAGTGCAACATGGGGGAGAAAGTATCACTGGGGCGTTTTACCACCCAACCACGATCTATTATTGATCCCCCTTGCTCACTTCCTATTCAAAGCGGGCCTGACCCTTCGCAAGGGGTGTAAACATGGTTATAAACAAGCCATTCTGGAATTGGTCTAAGATCCTGCATAGCTTTAGTCAGCACACCCTATAGCTGCTACTAACTTAGTATGGCACCTGACTAGGGATGTATCCAGAGCCTTACGAATTGACTAACACTAGCACATGCTATAGTGCACCTTGGACAAAGATTAATGCAACATGTTAGACATATTGTCTAGTTCTTCACCCAATCTGACTTGCACCCTATAAAATGTAATAGACTATTTGTAATCACATAGGTCTCATGCTCTACTAGACTACTTTTTGATTGAAGAATGTAACCAACATAGAGGTTCTTATTTGTTCACTATAATAATGGTGTACTTGTCAATAAAACCCAGCATGATTAACCGATCTATTCTATCATGATCCTTAATCATTTTGGTTGCTGTTATGTATCCTTTAATTGAGTAATTTTGAATCAGATTCTCTTGCCACAATGTCATATTTTAGTTCCCTATTCTGGTGAATATAGAACTTTGTGACTGGTTCCTTTTACTTCTATTCCCAAAGTGTGCTAAATCTGCATCACTATAGAAACTCAATCTTCTTGCACTACATGCAATGGTTGTCTTAAACCAGCTACACTATACTCTAATCACCCGAATAGTTATTTATGCAATTTCAAAATTTAGACTTTCTAGTCCCAATCAGCATTTGTATAAAATTACCCTTTCAGCTAACTCAGTCATTCATGGACTGGTTCATACCCATGGCATGGGTAGTGTGTTTCCACAATGGCTTACACCAAGCTTAATTTATTTGGTTTCAGAAATTGAGGTTAGACTTAGGGATTTTCTCAGTCTTGTTATGAATTCTTTTCATCATGGCTTCAAGACTTCTTCCATGCCAGCAATGGATAACAATTGAAGTTTAAATATCCTTTACAATTTGTTCCACCATGCCACCTATTCCTTGATGTGGCTGGGAAAAAAACATTCATTCATCTCTTACTTACGTTATGAATTCCATATGAATTTTAATTCCCCGACCAATATATTGTTGTGCCACATATGCTATTGTGGCTTGCTAACTTATATGTATTCGCATAGCTTGTTTTATAAGTGTTATCAAATTTCCATTAGGTGAAGATCATAGTGTAAGTTCTTAATGCAATTAAAGCTTATTTTATTATTATTATTATTTTAAAATATATATATTTTACAAGCAAACACTCTTACATATATAAATATATATGTAATTTTTTAATACATATAAATAAGCACTTATATATATATAAATAATTATGAACCATATCACTATGGTTACGTATATTTATATTTATATAAGTACATATATATATACTTTTATACTACACACATATATATGGTAAACTTAGGCTATAATATTCTTTTAGAAACAATAACACTTAAGTTATCACTTAAGGTACCTTAAGAACAAAAGGTCGAACTAGGTACAAGTCTTGGACACAGTTCCTATCAACTCCACGATTACTAACAATATGATTTACTGACATCGCAAGAGCAATTAGAACCCTAGTCAAGACCTATACCTATTAGGTTTGCACTTACTTGACCTAGTTAGTACTTGTTGTGAGGTCTCACATCATCGCCCCAAAGAATTTGGGGACCCCCTAATTCGAAAACATTGGCATTTTTCTTTAGGCCCAGGTATCCCGTTGCCTTGACAAACTTTTTGGACTTAGAAGGATGATACATTGAAATTGGAAAGCTTGTGATTTTTGGAAATCTTGCAGATTTTGGATGTGAAATGGATTAAATGAATGAATTTAAATGGCCAAAATGGAATTGATTTGCCAAATAAAATTGTAAGTTGCAAAGGATAATTGGAATAAAATCGAAAATTTAGCCTCTTGTGTATACTTAAATGTAAATTTTGCTTTGCAAGTTGAAAGCCTTGGCAATTAAATTCTAAAATCTGAGATCAAATTCAAAAACATTGCCAATTAAAATCAAAATCTGGGCATTTATTTAAAGTCTTGGCAATTAAATCCAAGGATTGAGCTTTTAATTCAAAAATCTATGCCTTTTATTTAAAATCTGGGCCCTTTAATGGGAGCCGTGTGGCCTTGGGATACAAAATGGGGCCTCCTTTAGTGGCGTGACTAGCTCACCCCACTCTAATTTCAATAATCTTGGCTTGATTTTAAAATTTCAATGCAAAATTATTTCTTTTAGCAAAGTCGTCCCTCCTTTATTAGCATCTAAATTGTTTTTTTTGGTTGTTGTTTGCTAGGTCAGCCCTTATATTGGAGCCCTAGGTTTGCTATATAGGAGCACTCCTTCCCTCCTCTCCTCACCATTCATCTCTTAGCTACCAAGGCAGAGCAGAGGCAGCGAAAGTTGTAAGAGGGAGCAGTGAATTTGATTAAGGAAGCCAGTGACTCTGATCTAAAAGGCAGCGTCAGAGTTAGAGAGCAGAGCGAAAATTATAAGGCAGCAACTTTGATTTGAAACTTGCGACATTGGTAGCAGACCTGCCCTAGGATTGAAGACTTGCGAAATTGCCTAAGAAGGAGCGAATTTGAGTTTGAGGGGGCAGCCACAGTGATTGATAGCAGGGCCTGCTATTTGATTGCCTAGGCTTGCGAAATTTAGATTGGAGGCTTGCGAATTTGTCTAAGGAGACCACAGATTGTCAGAGGCCTGCCTATTTGAAGAAAATTCGCAAAAAATTGGTGAGTGGCCTATGTTCTTAATTGCTATCTTTCTTCTTTGATGTTGATTGTTTAGTGTTGAAGACGATTTTCATATTTGAGGGTGAAGGCTGGTCTAAAAGACAGATTTTCTCCTTGTTCTTGCTTGGTACATTTCCCTATTTTCTTGCTTGCATCATCCATCCATCACTTCATCATCTCATCTAGGGCTTGAAGTTGGGAGATATAAGTGTAGTTTCCGTTTAGGATTTGGAGAAAGGAGATATAAGTGGTAGTCCCACCCCCTAGGAATGAAGTTGGGAGATATAAGTTTAGTCCATCTCATAAGTAACAAAGAGGCAGAAATAAGTGGTAGTTCCATTCCTAGGCGGAGAGGCAGAGATAAGTGTAGTGTGATAGGAATTGGCGAGGCAGAAATATATTTGATCATCCCTAGGCGAAGGGGTAGAGATAAGTGTAGTCCCACCTCACTATAGAAAGAAGGGGCAGAAATAAGTGTTTAGGATGGTGGATGCTAGTGCAAGCAAGAACCCAAAGGGAATGAATACCAAGAAAGACAGGGAAGACATGACACCCAAGACCACCTTCTTCTCAAAATTGAAGCGAGTCGGTGACACCAACATCGGCACCATAGATATGATACAGTTGAGAGATAGGTTGAAAGGGAGCCCGTCCTCTATGGCAAAGAGGATCTACAAGTGTGGGATTGTGCAGGCTGCCGCCTTCCCTCCTACCTTGCCTTGTCCAAAGTTGGTGATGGAGTGTGCATCTCGGCTGGATATTGTTACCAAGTCCATCATCTTTGGTGAAGAAAAGAGGGTGTTGGCTAACATCAGCGGGCTGGTGGTAGAGGAAGTGTTCAATATATCCCAGCAGAAGGGCATGATAGTAATGTTGATGGATCAGGCCGCTAGGTTCTTTCAAGATAGTCAGGATGCCTACCTCGCCCTACTAAAGCAAAATTGGTTACACGAAGGCAAGAAGGGAGTCACCAAGTCATCAAAGCTCACCAGGTCAGATTTCAAATCAGAATATGGCAATCTTATTGTGCTTCTCAACCGAGTCATGGGCTCCGCTCAAGGTATGCAGTTTGAAACTTGGATGTACTATTTTATTGAAGGAATTGAAAATGGAAAAAGAAAGTTTGATTGGGCTAGAATTATAAGTGAAAATTTAGAGTTGCAACTTAGGATAGTACAAAATAAGAGACAATTCTACATGGGGTCCTACCTTTTCTATTTGATTGCTAGACTGTATGAACATCCTGGACTTAAGGCTAGAGGGGTGATTGGCAATGGGCCCGGACAATGCTTGGTGCATGAGTGCTATCCACAACTTCATTTGCACAACACCAAGGACTACAAGATATTTTATGATGCCTTTGCCATGAAGACGATAAGGATACTGCAAGGGACACCCGCAAGGGGGCTCTTGCCGGAGGCGGAGACAAAAGTCAAGAAGTTTGGGAGTTGGTTCATCCAATTTCCGCAATTCACTTATATCAGAGTGGCTGGATGCATGACTTGTCCCAAGAGGCTTCCAAGGTACCCACCCGATAGGATAGTTTTGATGGAGTTGGCTAGGCAACTTGAGCAATATGACAGAATGATGAAGCTCAAAGGTGAGATAGGGGTTACCTTCTCACTCATGATAGGCAATATAGTTGTCCCAATCCTGTCGCCTTTGCAGCTGCGGAGAAAGAGTTAGAGCAATATCATCTAGCATGGTATAGGGCAAGGCAAGGATTCGATCCTAATGGTCCAATCAAGGCATCTCATGGGGATCCATTCAAACATATTCCTACTTTGGAGGATTTTTGGGCCAATGCACAGGATGACTTTCATGTGAGGAAGTTGGCTTTCTCAAGGTTATCAGTGGGCATGATGAGGGCAATCAGATGGAGAAATCTTAATATTCCGGATCAGCTGGAAGAGGATGAAGATGTACTAAGGGAAGATTACAATACAGTAGAGGGAACAGAGTTGAATCCAGTTGAGTGGGATGATCATCAGGATCCATCCTTAGATGTAGTAACAAGAACGGTTGAGCTACACACCGAGTGGTGGTATAATAGGAAGTTTAGGCAATTGCAAATTCGGAAGGTACACCTTACCTATGAGAAGATGAAACCAGAGGAGGAGATTCCAGCGGAGTCAGTTGGATAGCAAGGTGGGGGCGGTAGCCAGCAGCAACATGTAGTTAAGAGTAAGAAAAGGAGTTTGGAGGTTGAGAAGAATAAAGAACATCAGTAAC
Organism: Chamaecyparis obtusa; assembly: GCA_027943335.1. Taxonomy (NCBI): domain Eukaryota; kingdom Viridiplantae; phylum Streptophyta; class Pinopsida; order Cupressales; family Cupressaceae; genus Chamaecyparis; species Chamaecyparis obtusa. Next base: position 4,004,144 of record BSBK01000615.1, on the reverse strand, counting down.
CTCCAGCAAAGAAACAGGGTAAAGTACCATCAAGAGAGAGTATAGTTGAGGTTAGGAGCCAAGAGGTTGGTACAAGTGAGCAAAGGGCAGCGGTAGAGGTGAGCTTTGGTTCATAATCAAGTGGTTATAGTAACAGTACGGGGTACTCTCCCCTTTCAGAGAACCAAGTTGAGGAGGATATGGCAGTCAGTGATGAAGGAGATAAGCCAGTTGACATTGAGGCTCTATCAGCTGAGGAAGGAGGCCAAGCACCTAAGGCCATTGGTGATGCTATGCTAGTCGAATTGAATCCAGATTTGGGGAGATGCATTGCACCACTATGGTTGAGACAGATGCTTATGCCAAGGAGAGAGGTTGTGGCCATTCAGACAGTTGAGGATATTCAAGGGTTAGTGGAAAAGGAAGATGATGTCGGACATAAACAAATTGTAGGAACAGTGGCAAAGGTAATCAGGAATGATGAGGATGGTCACCGAAAGGTTCAAATTGCTGTGCCAAAGGTTAGCAAGGCAGTGGGCGAGATTGTGGCCCAGGATTATGAGATAGTAGAGCATGACATGGGAAAAATCACAGATGACATGGAGTGTGTGGAGGTTCAGGAAGGCATAGCTTCAATCAGAGAAAGGTTGAGAAAGGCGAACGAAAGGATTGCAGAGTTGGAGATTGAAAGTAAGTATTGGAGGGATAGCTATCATGAAGTATGTCGGCCTATCCAACAGTTGCCTCAGGCGGCCCTTCCATAGGTGGTGGGAGCAATCTGGAAGAAATATTAGCTCAAGAGCAAGAAACTAAAAATTGGATCAGTAGTACAATTCAAGAAGGGCGAGAGTTCTTGCCTGCCTTTATCTTGACATTTAGGTCATTTGTGTCTCTTAGGGACAAATTCAGAGCATTTGAAGGGAGGTGGAAGGATTTCCTTCCAATCCGCGACTTAGCCATTCCTAGGCTACAGGCGGCCATAAAGCTATCAGAGGGATCTTTGGTGAAGGTCAAGTTGGTCAGTGAAGGAGGAAAGAATATTATTGAGTCTTGGTATGTTACCTTGACTGCTAGATCGAGGGTACTCGAAGAGATACAGGATGAGATTGCACAATATAGTCCAAGCATCGACACTTTCATTTCAAACATTTTGAGTGATGCGAGGATTGCACTTGATTTTGAAGAAATCAAAGAGGAGGATTTTAATGAGACAGAGTTTGGATTGAGATTGGATGAGTTAGGGAAGGTTGTTGCCAGAGAGAAATAGTTGGGCATCCTTGCCTCTCTCAGGGCCCTTATCGAGTTTGCAAGAGATGATGAGGAGAGTGAGAAGACACTACAAGTAGCAAAGAACATGATGAACACAACTGAGCTCAGGATGAGACATACACCTTGCCCTCCCATGGAAGAAGTCAACAACATGTTAGCTAAATTCATTGCTTATGCTAAAAAAATGAAAGAAAATGATAGAATTGTATTAGAAGATCATTTGATGTAAGCCCAAGTGGCAAATTCTCCTTTCTTCTTGGGTAGGGTAGGTGTCTGATTTTGATTGGCTACCATTTTGGTGCCTTCTCATTGGTTGCCACTTTTCCTTTTTTTTCATTGGTCCATTGATGAGGTGGCATCTTCTCATTGGCTGATGGGGTGGCAACCCTAATTAGGGTTTCTGGGATTTAATCTGGATCGTTGGTTTTGCCTCTTAATCTTGGTTGTTGGTTGTAATTTTGAGCCTCTATATAAGGCCAAGTACTCTCATTTGTAAAGGGTTGAAGAAATTTGTTGCTAATATAATACCAAAATTGCTTCTCTTGTCATTGCATGGTGATTAAGAACACTTGGTGTTATTGCATGGTTTCTACTTCCAAGTGTTAAAGTTAGATTTCATTGAGTTGTTAAAGTAGATTTCATTTCAAGAAAAGTGTTAAAGTAAGAATAGAAGTAGATGGTTAGTTGTATGGTGATATTGGTAAATGTTTGATAGGGATCTATATACTAGGCCACTAGCATCTTAGCGGCTTGTTAGGGAGCCTTGTGTGGTAATCTAGTCTCATTCCCCTTGAATCATTGCATCTATGGAGGTAGCGCCGCTGGCAAGCTTTCATTAGGTTCATCCCTGTCCATTTGCCAATCTTTCCATTCCATAGGAGTAGTAGTAAAGCAGCAAGTAGTTTAGTAGTTGAAGTTTGAAGAGCAAAGTTGGAAGTGATATAAAAGAAGAAAGTCATTGAGTATACATTGCAAAGCTAGTTCATATCATCATCATGGCAAGAGTTTGACATCCTCAAGTGAACAACGTAAGCCCGCCTACGTGATTAACCAACAAATCACATTAATATAACTGAGCTAGTATCCACAAGTGTAAGGAACCTTGGATTTTTCTCATGTTCTTCATGAGTATTTACTTTTCAAGAGAGGGTTGAGTGTTTGGTATTCTATATCAAGTATTCAATTTCTATATGTTATGTAGTGGTACAAAATTGACATCAACAGTACTTAACAGTTCTGGAACCTAGGTAGCTTAAGTTCATAACCATGTTTGCACCCCCCTTTCTCGTTGATACTTTCTCCCCCCTTTCCTCAAAGGACAAGCAATTCCTGCAACCACTAGTCAAGAAAGGTAGTCAGTCTGTAATCATTGTCATCTCAACATTATATATATGCAATAATTAAATTTCATAACTCAAGATAAGAACGTGAATCATTATATCATTTCTCTTACAATATCAGAACCACTATTCCATGATAATGAAGACCATATATACATCTAGGGCATCAATATAATCAAAATCACTATTTATGAAAAACATCAAAAGTTTTAGTAGTTGGGAGAGATGTGATAAAAATAAAGCGATGCCTGCCTGACCTATTGTAATGTTCTAGACTCTTCTTGGAAGTCTCTATAAGGAGGTGGCTGGGCATTGTGTTGATCATCCGGGAATTATCTATTTCTTGTGTATCTACAATTCTAGTTGGAATTGAGTTTCTTGGTGTGCCATTTCGGAGGTGCAAGACTCTTCCTAGCCTAACATTTGCAGTTTTAATGGGAGTAACTCCTCACCCTAATCTACTTGTCTGTCTAAATTTGTGAAGTCTTCAATTGGAGACAAGTTTGTGTAACTTGATATATCCTAGAAATACAAGTATTTTGTTGGCAGCAAATCACTATTGTTGTTATATGCTCTGTGGTCCATTCTCACATCAACAATTATTAATTGTGATAAACACTTGAGTGGAGACTTATATTTGTTGTAAATCATTTGCGCAAACAAAGGAAGTCAAAAGCCATCAAATTGAAAGACACAACGACATTGCCAAGTGCTAAGTGTCGAGAGTGCTTAGTGTGATTTGTCGTACGGGTACATTGCCAAGCATTGAGTGCCAAGTGTCTTGCTGTATGGGTACATTGCTAAGTGCCGAGTGTGTCTTACTCTTTCCATATGGGTGTGTGGGTAAAGTGCTGACTAAGTGTTCTATGGTTGTGATAGTAAAGTGCTGCCTGGGTACAGGGAAGCTTGAGTTCGACTATCATTACATTTTTAGTGCCAAATTGTGATTGGTACATTATAGTGGCTTCTCCAAACTTTTTGGAATACCAATCTATTTTTAGTAAGTCACCCTATTGGCTTCGACCATCATCCTAAATCTTCAATATCTTCTTGGTGTAATCAAAGTTTGATTTTGATGTCATTTCAATGTTTTCTACAACTCATATAAAATAATTTAAATTTGTTCAGATAAGTTTATAATGTTATATTTTTATAAGTGATCGCTTAAGTGATGTATTTTTAAAGTTTCAAAAGTGGATGCCTAGGAGAGATAAGAGGGGCCTTTGCACATGAAATGATATTAATATTTCGAAAGAGCCTTTTTGAGTGAAAATGAATTATTATAATTTTAAATTGTATTTTTCCCTCCAAAAAGCTAGGGCTCGTTTTGAAGATAGATCCGGTCAATGCTAATGTTATGCTGTTGGAATGAACTTTAGTTCTTCCAAAGCTTCTTGAGGACAAAAATCCTCTTGGAGTTGTTGGCTTCCGGCTAGTATATATAAGTGGGCATTTCCACATGAAATGCTATGAATACTTCAAAATACTCTTTTTGATTGAAAAAAAATGAATTATTATAATTTCAAATTATATTTTTACCTCCAAAAAGTTATAAAAGGAGTTTGAGGGGCTCATTTAAGATAGATCAGTGAATGCTAATGTTATGGTATTGGAATGAACCCAAGTTCTTCCAAAGCTTCTTGAGGATGAGAACCCTCTTGGAGTTGTAGGTTTTTGAGACAAAAATCTCCCTAGCTATCTAAGCAATTTCATTTAAAGATCATCCAACTATTGTAGATTCTTCCATAGACAACAAAGAATTGGATAAAATGTAAAATTTGGACATGCAGCTTGTCTGTAATGTCCCTTCTTATTCTCCTTAGATAATTTCCTGCAAAACCGATGCCAGTACATGATATCACACAAAATATATATGACTCATACTCTACTCTAAGTTAGTAAGGGGGAAATTTGACCCTTAAGGCTGCCTCTAGGTCGGGCTTCACAGAATTCCCAGCTTGAGAGACATTCGCTCCCTCTAAGCAATCGGGCTATCGACACGTCATCCCTAGAGCACTGCCCATAAGAATCTCTTGGAAGTAGCTTAATGCATTCCAAGCCTACGCATATGCATATGACTGGTCTTCAGTATATATACTGCCTACGTGAGATAATAATCTCGAGACTAGGGAAATGTCTTAATTTCCTCTAGCCCCCTCCAGATACGGGGATCCATCCGTATCATCCATTGTTGAGATATTGAATCTCGAGACTAGGAAATTATCATAATTTCTTCTAGCCCCCTCCAGATATGAGGTCCATCTTTTAATGAATACTTTATTCATTCTTTTTATGGCCCATATCATCCACAATAATTATATATAATAATTTAAGTCCACATCAATAATCTAATTGTAAATAATTCCTTACATCAATTATAATACAACTATTTGTGATCCATAAAGAATACTAATATTCTGAACTTTAAATGTAAACATAAACAGAAATATATATATATATATATGTTTATATATAAATATATTCTGAAGTTTTAAATATAAAAACATAAATAAACATATATATATATATATATATATATATATATAAAATGAATAAAAAATATATGAGTTCATACCTTAGACGGCAGTCCTTGCTGACTGTCTTTTTCGTATACTCCAGATTATTACCTTTTTATTTCTTATTCTTCCGTATCTCTTTTTTTTTTTATTATCCTCTGCCTTTCCCTGTATACTGTTCTTTTTCTCTGTTTTTCTTTTTGTTTTCTTATCCTTGTTTTCTGTCTATTGCTAACAACTTTCATATATAATACTTTGTAGATCTCTGTGGCTTATAATTAAGTCACAGCACACCCATCTATTGTTACCGTCATTGCTGATCGCATATTCTTATATATTTATTTTTCCTTCCTATCGTACTCTGTCTATGCGTAATATCTTGTTTATGATCTTATTCCATTCCTGTCCCTTTTACTCTGAATTCCCCTTATCTCTAGAGTCTTATCTATTCTGTAGAGTATTTTAATGTCCTTTTATATTTGCAAGAGACAAGTGACATGTCTCTTGTCTTCAACCGATGGCCCATTCTAAATGCTTTTTTCAGATTATTAATTTCTTTTAGCACATGTATAGGAATTACTTATTATTAAGTGCTGCCATTAGCCACGTCAGTTTAGAACAATCTATATTTAGAAATGAATATTAATATTAAGAATCTACATTAATATAATATTAAAATTTATTATTATTATTGAAGATTAAACTATTAATATTGAAAATTGATATTATATTATATTGATCATTATATCAATAATATATATAATATATTATATTTGATTTATAACATTGATTATAATACTAATATAATTCATATTATATTGATTATTATCTATATACAATATTATTAGTATTAAGATTGATTATATATTGATTATGATATTAGTATTACTAATATTATTTAACATAATATTAATATTATATTAATGCTAGTTATTATTACTAATAATGATAATATTCTTTTGCTTATTATATGTGTTAAGTATATGTATAATTATATTGTTAATATATCAATATCGGGTCATGACATTGTCATATATTAATCTAAAATGTATTTGGTTAGAGTGATAAAGTTTGACATCTGCCTACTAGTTTGACTTCTTGGGGTCAAGTTCCGGACTGCTTAGGAGGGAATTAAGTTGCCAAGTGGGATTGTTGAAAAAGAGGAATGCAAATCTTGTTAATATCAGTTCCACTTATTTCATGTATTTTAGAAGATGATTGGAAGAGATTGCAAAGCTTCTGAAGATCAATCTTTTTTTTGTTTAATTAAGTCGAGCCCCAAAACATAGTGTATTTTGGATTTTAGATTCTGTGATAATTCTGAAATCTAGTTCTCTTACAATCCTATTTTGAATGAAATAACATTCAACTTTTTTTGTCAATATTCTTTAGAAATTTTTTATAATGTTCTAAATTTTATTATTTCATAAAAGAGATGAATCTTAGTTTGTACAAGCAATGTTGTCATTCCTAATAAATTGTGTTGATCAACATTGCTATTTAGTATGCAGATTTTGCAAGGTCAAGAACTACTTAGTGAGCGAACAAACAAAGAGAAAGAGCATCTTAAGAAGGCATGTATTTGGGTCCTTTCCATCAAACTATTATTGAGTGTTCCAAATTCTGAAGATATGATGGGCCGTATGGAGTTTTGATGCTGAACTTATTTATTGACCTCTTACATTTCATATATGTGCAGTTAAAAAATTTGAATATTGCATTTTTAAAATGTAATGGATGTTTCTCAACTGACAGTATTTTAAAATTTGATTTTATTGATTTCATAATTGCAGAAGCCCAAAACGTGGAGGCTTGCGTGCCAAACTGTTGTGGGAAATAAGGATTCTGTTGGCAAGGTGGGCTTTAGTTCCTTTTTTTAGTGATTAAGCATAAAGGATAGAGATTTCGATTGAGAAATAAATAAAATTGTTCACACATGCTGAAGTGGAAAGATTCAAGTTCCACAACCATTTCACTCAATATACAGCCTGGCACTTCCCATTGGTTTTTGTTTCGGTCTCATAATGTTAAAGAAAAATTCACATTATTTATTTTGAAGTAAAAATGATGCTTCAGAAAGATTCTGTTCCAAACTTTATTAAAAGGCCTTGTCTTGCTCATTAATTTTTTTTTAAGCTGATGTCAAGATAGAACTCTGAAATCTTTTGGTTGATTAAAATTTTTCTTTTGGAAGTTAGTTTTGCTGTTATTTTGCAATATAGGACTCTAAACCAAATAAAATTTGATGATGGTCCTTTTGCCCAGTGATGCTTGTAGCGCCAAAATATCCTCAAGGGATTTATGGAACTTCAAAGAATTCAACTGATCATCTTGGATGGTTCCGAAATTCATATGCCAATTATGGAATTTACCCTTTTGCATTCTCAACTCCCCTAGATTCCCTTTTTCATTTCTAGGCTTAGGTACTTGTGATTCTATCAACTTAATGTACTCTTGAAACATATTCTTCAAGTTAATCCCCACATTATTAATAAATGAAACAATATTAACAATAGGATTGCATATGTAATGCATTATTGTGATCTGGGGAATTTTGTTGGCTTAGCATATTTTGTGGGGAGGCAGACTGTATCCATTTTATTGGCCCAAGACATCAATTTATCTCTTATTTTCATGACCCCCTCCTCTACTTGGCATGCTCGATGGTTTTATTATTGATATTATCAAAAGGCTTCCATAAGTCCTCACATGTTTATTGTCTGTTTAAAAGCCCCTTAATCAAATCTATCTACTTGGATTTATACTTTTGAGCTTCTAATTTAGCATTGTTTTGTTTTTTCCTAGTTGCATGCAACAAATGTTCTAATTCCTTTATTTTCTAACCCATTTCCTCCCCTCGTATAAAAATAGATGATAGTTGAAATGCAGGGACACATGGAAATGCCTTTTGCACATGAGTCTACATTTGTTTCTTTATCATGTTGTATGCCACCCTCAAGTCTATATACCCATTCCTTAATCTCTTATTTTCTTTTTCTAGTTTCTTATATTTTGTTGCTATATTTTGGGTGGTGGCTTGGTTGAACTAAGCACATGGATTAAAAGTGTTGCTGCATACACCACTAACACATCACCTAGGTAGCAACAAACACTGATTAGCTTTATCTCTCTCCATTTCTTTTGGAGTGTATTTTTTTTTTTTTTATAGAAAATTCAAACTAAGAGAGCCACTACTCTTCCTATTTGCTAATTCTTCTACCAACAATATGGCCTTACCCTTCTTGGCAATCTGAGCGTGTTTTTCTTTGTACTTGATCATCCAAACAAATTTCTTGAACTCGTGAGCCTTGACAAATTGTTCATTAGCCAAAAGTGTTGGAAATCTAGGTTAAACTGTTGCAATGTTGACCTAAACAAATTGATGGAAATCTGAAAATAATTTCCAAGATTGCCCACTTAAATGTTTATGTGATTTAGCAACATTTAAGAACAGTAGTATGAAATCAGCAACAACAAAACTGACAATTTTTTTTTTGGGTTATTTATGAGTTAAATTAAACACTTTTTCCTTTCTATGTCGTAGGGGACAGCTGGCCATTTCTAAGACAGTTGGGGGATGTCTAGGCATCCCTTGCCTTTTCTAGATATGGCTAGCTCCTCAGACATTTCCTATGAATTTGCAGACACATCGGAAAAGTTTCCGATTTTCTCTACATTTTTGGGGATGGTCGGGGATGTTTCCAAGGCATCCCTGTGTCTCTCAAACTTTTCCACCTTAGAATGACCAGGTTTTGGGTAGGTACATGCTGTCAGGTAACATAAATCCAAAGAGATCCAAAGCTTGTATTAAAATTCAATGAGTTTACAACAATACAAATTCTCTCTCAGAATTTCGACAACACTTCATTGCTTCAATAACCTACAAAACAACTTTTCTTCTACTATCACAAGTACCCAATTTATAGAATAGCATGGATGAGAATACCCCTCTGGCATCTCAAGCAAGAGGCAAAGACCAACTACAAAACTGTATGCTCCACTTCCTAGAAATCCTATAAATATATTAAAAAATTATAAATGATCACATGTGGCACCTAAACCATAGCCAATCAAATTTGGTGAATATTGAGTGCTGTTAAGAAAATTAATGTTTACATTATATTGAGGTATTAGTAATTATGTAAATGTAGAAAGGTAATTAGTATTGTAATAGTGATGTTGTTAATAAACAACTCACTAATATAGGTTTGGATGGTTAATCCGATATATTGTTGAAATAACAATATATCCTAATAATTAGTGGTTAATGTGTTATACCCGTGAATAGGGATATTTGTTTAACACCTCCCTATTAAATAGGAGGTTGTTTGGCTATTTAAGTGGCTATATATTAGCCATGCATTAAGTGTTGAAACGAAGAAGCGTGACTTTATCTGTGTATTATTTTGCCTAAAAACTAATTTGGTATCAGACTAGGCACAATTAAAGGGTTTAAAGAGTATTCCATGCCTATAATTCTGTAATCGGTCTCAATTTGTTTTTGATCAACATTTGATCACTGTTTGCAATGCATTCAATGGCGTGCTAGTATTGAGATTGACTTTAGTGAAACCGACGAGTATTGCATGAGAACACATTGTTATTGTCGGATTTTATCCCTGGTTGTCCAACGATCTCAGTTATCGGTTGTATTTGCTTGTGTACTTTTCTGTTTCTGTGGGAGAAAAGATTTCATCTACACACAAAACATTCTCCACTGTACTTCGCTGTTCTCTGGCCTGCATACTTCCTGTCTAGATTTAATCGATGGTTTAATCTCATTGTGGAGATCAGAGTTTTTTTTTTCTTGGCACCGCATTCCTTGTTGCAGGCAAGGGCACTCAAAGCAGGACCAAGCAACCAGCTGCCCAGCACCCAAAAATACAGGAGCTGCCACACTCTTTGGAGTAGGTTTGTGACAATGATCAACAGTTCCCACAACATTGTGTTCACACTATAAACTACGCCGACACCATCCTGCTATCTTCCATCGCATTTCCTGATTGCCTAGGAGACTTAAGTTTGTTTACCAAGCGTTCCTTAATGTTACACAGTGGAAGTATTTGTTGGGTCTTGTGAGTAGTGTTGATGCGAGTTTTGTTCCACTTACACAACATGTAGGACTAAACACTCAATGCTTCGAGAAACATAGAGCATTAAACCTTCTCTTGAATAAAGTCATCTCCCATGCCAAGCTTTGCAATGAAGATCATGGAATGACTCCAAGGTTCCTTACACCTGTGGATATCTAACTCAATTTAAATGATGTGATTTGTTGGCTAATCACCTAGGTGGGCTTACATGTTTCATTCAAGGATGTCAACTTACTTGCACTGCTAAAGATTTGGCTTCACAATATGTGATAAAAATCAGAGTTCCCTGACTCGCCGTGGGTCGCGCGAGTTATGCTAACCCGGAGGCCGAGCCAGCCTTCACGGGTTATTCTCACCCAGCCGGGTGACCCGACGGGTCATGGGTCATGACCCACGTGACTCACCAAGTCAGCGGCTCATGCCATGACCCGCTGGGTCCGTGGTCTATGACCCGCGCCGCGGTAGGCCCGGGCCGGGCTTTAAAAAAAAATAAAAATCATTGACTTTTTTTTACTTTTCTTTGCTTAAGTGTTTTGCTATTTTCCCTAAAAGGCATTGTAGTTGCTTTGTAGGAGAAGAAGAGAGGAAAAGAGAGAAAGAGGAAGAAAAAATAGAGGCCATAGGTTTGCAACCAGCCAGGAAGAAGAGCATCAAGGAGTCCACAAAATCGGATTGGGGAAGCATAGGTTTGCATTGAGAGCATCAAGGAGCTCATAGAAGCTGTTCCAAGACTTCTCAACTCATTTGAAAGAGGTAAGTGTTAAATTTTCTAGATTTTGTTGATTTTTTCTTGTATGTTTATGGTTTTTTTTTGTAGTTTTATAATTTTATTGCAGCTGCATTCCAAGTTTTGAAAAGTTGAAAACATTAATTCTTCCCAATGCCTCAAAAGTGTCCATGTTGGAAATATACCGAAGAGTTTTCCGGTAGACAAAGAAACCAAACAAAATGCATATTTTGTAAAGAAATTTTTCATAGTGGCATCAATAGGCTTAAATACCATATTGCTGGGATACCTGGCAATGATGTTGACCCATGTACATTGGCAACTCCCGAGGCAATTCGTTTCTGTTATGTCCGGTTAGAAAAATATGCAGAAGAAAAGGAAACTAAAAAGAGGCAACGTGAAGAGATAAATGTTATTGGCTCCCATTCATACACACCTGCATCCGCATCCACATCTGCAGGTTGTGTTGGAGAGGTTTCTTCCATGCCTCCCTTTTGTCCTAGTGCTAGTGCTTCTACTGCTGCTCCTAGTGGCACTATTACCCTTGGCCCTAGAGTCTGAAAATCAAAGTTGGACAGTTATTTTGTGCCACGCACTACTCTTGATGCACAACCCTTGTTTAAGAGCATGGGTTAGAACAAGGAGGTCCATGATGCTGCCCGAAAATAAATTTGCAAGTTTTGCTACTTTTGCAACATTCCATTTCTTGCAGCCAGGTAATTCTCTTTTATTTGATTTCTCTAAGTTTAAAATTAAAATTAAAATTTTATAGTTTGAAGTTGAACTATGCTTTGTCTAATGATTAATCGTAATCTATTTGTGGCAGGTCTCCTTATTGGCAAGGCATGATAGATTCTATAACCATTTGTGGGGCAGGCTTTAAAGCCCCTACTGATGCTGAGTTAAGTGGCCCCCTCTTGTTAGACATGGTTAATGATATGCAACTTGAGCTAGAGGACCACAAACACTCTTGGAGCCAAAAGGGTTGCACCATCATGACAGATGGTTGGACAGATAGGAGGAATAGGACACTCCTAAATTTTCTTGTTTCCAGCGGAGGTGATTGTTCATTGAATTCTACTTCCCCAAATGCATTGAATAATTTAATTTTGATTGATCCATGATAATTGATAATTATTTTTCTTTATATTTAGGAACCACCATGTTCTTGAAGTCTATTGATGCTTCCTCACATGTGAAGAATGCCACATACTTATGTGCGGCTGTTGAGGAAGTTATACTTGAGGTGGGAGAAGAAAATGTGGTGCAGGTAAACTTATAACTTTTTAAGTTTTGATGGAGAGGCATCTATGAATTTATTTAAGATTTTCGTAACACTTCTAAATATCTAATTAATTTAAAGTTGCTATAGGTAAACTTTTGATGGAGAGGCACCCGAAATTTTTTTGGTCTCCATGTGCAGCCCATTGCCTTGACTTCATGTTAGAGGATATTGACAAGATTGAATGGATCAAATCGTGTGTTGATAAGGCCAAAAATATTTGCAAGTTTATCTACAATCATGCATTGGTCCTTAGCATGATGAGGCAATACATGGGGCAAAGGGAGTTGGCTCGTCCTGGTATCACGAGATTTGCCTCCAATTTCCTCACACTAAAATCCTTGTTGACATCAAAGGCTGCTTTGAGATGCATGTTTGTTGGTGAGGAGTGGACTGCCTTATTCTATGCTACGACCACTGTGGGTAGGGAAGTGGCAAATTATATTTTTGATGAGCCTAGTTTTTGGACCTTGAAATGTCCCGAACTAATTTCCTAACTTTTACTTTTCTAAATGTTCCAACTAGCTGTAGTTCTCTAGCCTTAGTGGACTATGATTCTATTTAATCCCGTATGGTACGATTGTTTGAGGATTGTTCTTTCCACTGTTATTAAACCAAATGCACCTTTTGCTATACGTATAATACATTCAAACCATATTCATTGTTGACTGTGGATAAGAATCTAATCTTCTACTAACTAGATATAAGAAGATTTAAATATCAAATGTAGACAAGTATAAATTCATCAACTTGAATACGCAACCATTGATTTATTGACAGTACATTCATCAACGTATTTGACCCAGCCTAGAAGTGATTGGATGATTCAATAATTACAATAAGGATAAAAACGCAGTGTGGACCAACCTCAGTCACTTGCTTCCACGCTAAGCTGAAATGTCGAATGCCTGGAGCTCGTGATGACAATCACTTGGAGTGCGAAAATGAGCCGTCGATGAAAACAAGGGGCTGTGACTGCTTCAAGTCCTCCCGTGCGTTACCCGTCCTAGAGCCGACCTGTTTATATCTCCCATAGCACCTAGTGCCTTCGCAACCCGTCAACTGGTCCCAGTCTCCCGACTCTTCTCTGCTCGCATGGTGAGGCTGGAGCCGATATCTCAGGTGCGAGCTATAGCTCATGTGGCCTGACTAAGTCTTGACTCTCGTGAGAGGTAAGGGGAATGCGTATACTGCAGGAGATTGGTGTATGGTAGTCTTACAAGGCTGTTGGTCTCCCCTTGGATTTTCGTGTGAGCCTGGACTGTCTATTACCAACTGCAGACGCTTGGCTGGTGCGGTCTTAAATAGCCAGTGACAGTGGAAAGGATGGAGCTGGGTGCATTTGTTGCCGGCAGGGTGACACATAAATTTACTGTTCCAAACTCTGTATATTCTAATGCAGGACCACTGTGCGTGGGAATCCGTTACTTTGAATAATCTGTTCTCAATTGTTTACTTTGATGAATAATGGTTGGCATGAGGAAGATTTCCCTTACTGTAGTCTCAGGCTTATAATTCAAAACATTTTTAAATGTATAAATTTCTTGTAGATGCTGCAACTGAAATACTAATTCCTTACCAATCCCAATGAAGTTCCCTGTGAAAACTGAATGCTTCCACCTTGAAGATAGCTGGGGCTTTGTCCAACTTCTTCTCAAATTCCTGAGGGTTTGCGTCCTTGGAATAACTAGTCACATAAAAGCAACCAGAATGTCCTTTATTTTATATTATCTCATGGTGCTTTTACTGAGATGTACTATTCTTATTTATAACCTCGAAGTGAGTGCAAGTACAAAAAGCTAAGCCATGTGGGATAAAAGCTCACTTAAGTCACTTTTATAACTTAAAGTGACTTTATAAAATAGACTTTATAATAAGTCATAAAGTGACTTTATAACACACTTTATTAAATAAAGTGATTCTGACTATAGAGACTGAGCCCCAAATATAAATATTCACTCGTGCAATGATGTGACTGGCTGACATCCTCCGAAAAGTGGCCATTAGTCCATTCGGATGGATAGATAGACTAATCAGGCATCTAAATACCCTAGTGCCGAGAAGGGGACATTATAGTCCTCTCTTCTTGGGATTGCTTGCCCTCAAAGCTGGGTGCTGCAGGATCGACTCACACTCCCAAGTGGCATCCTCGTAAGGCAAGTCCCTCCACCGAATCAGATACTCATGGACAGTCCTGTTTTGCAGCTTCCTCTCTGTGACCTCAATGACCTCTGCTAGAACTAAAGTCAATTTACCCTCCTCATCCAATGGGGGCAATCCGTCTGAAACCAGTATCTGCTGCCCTATTGCCTTCTTGAGGCAAGAAACATGGAAAACATTGTGGATCTTGTTGTGTGATGGAAGCTCTAGCTCGTAGGCTACCTTGCCGACTCTCCTCAAGATGCGGAAGGGGCCATAAAATTTGGGTCTGAGCTTCTCTGATCCACTCCGCTTCAGGGAGCTCTGTCTATAGGGGTGTAAACGAAGGTAAACCATGTCTCCTATCTCAAAGCTCCACTCAGTCCTATGCTGATCAGCATATAGCTTCTGCTGATTTTGTGCCCTCTGGATGTTCTCTCTGAGAGATCTGAGTATATCCTGACAATCCTACAACCAATCTCTCGCGATTGGCGCCCTGTTGTCCTGTAGAGCCAGATCTATAAAAGAAAGTCGCTCGCTGCCATATAGAGCTTGAAAGGGCGACATGCCAATCGTCATGTGATATGTGGAGTTGTAGTAGAACTCCCCTAAGTACAACCATCAGACCCATGCTCTCTACTGCCTTGCTACATAGCTTTTAAGATAGCTTTCCACCCATTTGTTTACAATCTCTGTTTGACCATCTGTCTGTAGGTGGTAACTGGTACTAGGAGTCAACTCAGTGTCGACCAACCTGAACAACTCCTGCCAAAAAGTGCTAAGGAACTTGCTGTCCCTGTCTCTCACAATGGTCCTAGGGAGACCATGCAATCTAAACACCTCACGAAAGAACAACTCGGCCACCTAAGAAGTTGACCAATCCGCGACGATAGCAAAGAAGTGAGCGAACTTGGTGAGTTTGTTGACCACCACATAAATACTATCCCTGCCTTGCACTCTCGATAACCCCATAATGAAGTCCATCGATATGCCTTCCCATTTCTAAGCTGGAATGGGAAGGGGCTGCAATAATCCTATTGGATGGTCGTGCTCTGACTTGTTCTGCTGACAAGTCTGACACTCTCTGACATGCTGGAGTACGTCATCCTTGAGGCCCTTCAGGAGAACCTCTCTCTGACTTGCTTGTAAGTCTTGAAGAATCCCAGATGTTTAGCTGTGGGCGCATCATGAACAACCCTCAATATCTTAGCCTTAAGCTGAGAACCCGACACTAGGTAGATCCGGTCCTTATAAAGGATGATGTCATCAACCACTCTGACTTGCTGTCCGGAAACTGTCCGTCCAAAATCTGACAAGCTTGAGTATTCTTAGAATACTCAACTAGCAAAAGGGATTTCCAATCAGCGGAAATCTCTGACAGGACACAACAAACCGCCTCTGAAGGTCTCCTAGAGAGTGCGTCAGCTACTACATTGTTCTTCCCCTTGACATACTCAATATCAAAGTCATAGGCCTGAATCTTACTGACCCATTTTTGTTGTCTTTCATTCAACTCCTTTTGCTCCAGGAAGTAGCGCAAACTGTTGTGGTCTGTTTTGACTGTGAATTTTCCACCCACCAAATACTATCTAAATTTAGCCGAGGTGTGCATGATGGCAAGCATCTCCTTGTCATAGGTGGAATAAAGCCTCTCATTATCCTTGAGCTTCCTTCTCTCGAAAGCTATGGGGTGCCTATCCTGCATCAATACTGCGCCAATTCCATTCCCTAAGGCATCACACTCTAAGACAAAGGAACGAGAGAAATTTGGTAGAGCCAAAACCGGACAAGTGCTCATAACGGTCTTGAGCTTGTCGAAGACAGCCTCAGCCTCATCAGTCCACCTGAAGGCTCCCTTCTGAGTAAGGTCGGTGAGAGGAGCTGCTGTCTGAAAGAATCCCTTAACAAATCTCCTATAGTACGAACATAGCCCTAGGAATCCTCTCAAATCTGATACATTACGCGGAGGTGGCCAATCCTGAATAGGTTGAATCTTCTCCTGGTGCACCATAACCTCGTCTGCTCCTATCACATGCCCCAAATAGGGAATCTCTGTCAGTTCGAACTCACACTCGGATCCTTTCGCAAATAGAGACTGGCTCTCCATGATGCTCAAAACCTTCTCCAAGTGCTGCAAGTGCTCTGCCCATGTCCTGCTATAGACTAGGATGTCATCAAAGAATAAAAGAACTCTCTTGCGCAACTGTATTATAAAAATATGATTCATGCAGGATTGAAAAGTGGTAGGTGCATTAGTGAGCTCAAAAGGAATCACTAGGAACTCGTAGTGTCCATAGTGGCATCTGAAAGCTGTCTTGTGGACATCCTCATCTCGGGCACGTATTTGATGATACCTGGATCGAAGATCAATCTTCGAAAAATAAACAGCTCCATGTAGCTCATCTAGAAGCTCATCAATCCTGGGAATAGGTACTTGTTCTTGATGGTTCTCTTATTCAAGGCACGGTAATCAATACACGTGAAGAGTACCATCCTTCTTCTTCACCAAAACTACAAAAGAAGCAAAAGGGCTAGAACTAGGTCTGATGTGCCTTATGTCTAATAGCTCCTTAATCGCCTTCTCAATCTCCTCCTTATAATGCCTAGGATGATGATAAGGGGTGGTGATTACGGGTTTGGCCCCCTCCTCCAACTCTAAGATATGCTCGAAGCCCCTGTCTGGAGGTATACCTGGAGGGATGTCCTCAAAAACCCGCTTGTGCCTATCCAGCACCCCCTATATGTCAGCGTGAATCTGCTGCCCTAAATCCGGTGAAGGACTGGAAGATATGAAGCACTGAGCTGCCCACTCCATGCTGCCGTGTCTGAAGATAGCCTCCATCCTGTGAGCTGAAACTACTTGTGATCCACTATCTGACATGGCCTTAAGTGTAACCAACTGATCATCCTTCATAAACTCTAATTGTCTCTGCTGATGATCAATAATATACCGCTCGAGGGTCTATAGCCATTGCATGCCTAGAATGGCATCAAGACTATCTAAGTCAATGACATAGAAATCTGCCTCTAGGAGGTAATCTCTAAAATGAATCTGAAGACCTGAGATCTTCCCTGTGCAACTCAGTAAGTCTCCCCCGGCCACCTTGACCTCAAACTTTGAAATGCTATCTATCGGAAGTCCCCTCCTGGAAACCAAACTGGCGCTGATGAAATTGTGTGTAGCACCCGTGTCAAGAAGACATATGATCTGCTGTCCTCTAACCACCCCCTTGAGCTGAAAAGAGTGACAAGTGGGAATACTCGAGAGGGATGCTAAAGTAATAGGGGGCTGCCCCGCACGCACGCCCTTCTTCTTCCTCTCTACTGTATGCTCATCTTGAGCCTTTGCATCGCTACTCTTATCACCGCTGTCCTCCTGCTAATCACAATCATCATTGGTTACCACCTCAATATAGTGTACCTGGCCCTTCCTGATGTTATCTTACCGGTTACTGAGAGGGGGGGGGGGGGGGGTGAATCAGTAAATACTAAATCTTACTGTTTAAAACTTGCAAACAGATTTTGGAATGCAAAGTAGAAAGTTAATAGTCATTTACAAGCATAAACTGAATCACACAGATCTACACAAATATTTGTACGTGGAAACCCTCGGTTAGAGAGAAAAAACTACGGTGAGAAAGAGCTCACAACTTCACTAGTTCCAAATGAAGGCGCCCTGTTAGGAGCTTACAAAGCACTGGTTAAGGTGCTACCCGGTTAAGGGATTTTACAAGAGATCTGTTAAGATCTAAACCCTGTTAGGAGCTGCTTGGTTACAGGACTTTGCACATCGACAAGATGTCACCCTGTTAGGGGATTTTTACAACGAACCGATTAGGTCCACCCTAATATAGGGATTTGTATATGATGAAATATCTTTCAAAAAACAGTGATCTACAATGACACTGATTGTCTGATTAGATCATACTTGTTGATTCCTTCCCTTGTTTGCCTGGCTGTTGATCTTCTTTTTTACCTTCACCTTTGTGTCTGTAACACTCCTCATAAGATATCTTTCCTTTGCTCTCTGCATTTTTCACTTCTCAACA
The DNA here is from genome assembly GCA_027943335.1 of Chamaecyparis obtusa. NCBI lineage: Eukaryota > Viridiplantae > Streptophyta > Pinopsida > Cupressales > Cupressaceae > Chamaecyparis > Chamaecyparis obtusa. Next base: position 3,985,750 of record BSBK01000615.1, on the reverse strand, counting down.
ACAGCACCTTACTTTGCGTCCTATGTCGAATATTTATACAAGAGTGATCCTCTTGACTCATAGAACTGTCGGGGAATAAACTTGACCATAAAATATGCAACACACGAAAGCTGTGCGTTGTGATCTAGAGTTTATCTTGAGATCATTTGTAGAACTAAAAGCTAACTCAAGTTGAACGGTTAACTTCGCATCAGAGTAATGGATGTCTCGCATAATCAAACTCTTAACTCGAACTGTAACTCAGACTGTTTCACAAAAACTGAACCGGATTTTACTATCAGTTAGATTAGTATTGGTTTGTCGTTGGATGCTGAATAAGACCGATACTGAGGACTTGGTTCAGTCTACCGGTGTATCTAACTACTTAGTTGACCAGTGCATATACTATGTGCTTTATCTACCGGTGTCATCTAAGTAATGCGAGCGACCGATGATCCTCAACTGGTGTGAATGGGTTTGATGAAATACACTAATGACAACTTATATTGCTAACAATCTTCCCCTTTGTCATTGGTGGCAAAATAAACAAAACCATTCATACAATAGCTGTTCAAACCTTGGTCAGAGAGATAGAATATTGCCCTTGCTGTCTTGCCTGATTGAATGCTCTGCTCCTGCTTGAAACTTCCCTTGACTGAGTTCTTTGTTTGGTTTTTTTTTTATTACGCCAAAAACATCTAGAATCCAATGATGGCTTGAATCCGTTCTTTTCTTCTGAAGCCTTTTTGAGGACTAGAGTAAGACTAGCCATTTCTCTGCTGAAAGTTGTGGCTGTTTTGGTCTTGATGTCAAATTGGTTGGACAAAGCTCTTATGTCTTCTGAAGTCTTTGTAGCTTTGTTAGTTAAGTCAGTCAAGAAAATCTCAAAATTTGAAGTTCTGCTTAACAAATTTTCTGCAACTTGTATCTGCTGTTGAAGAACTTTTAGATTATTTAGCAGAATGGCTTTAATATTTGCAACTTGCTTGTGAAGAAGCTCTACTCTTTTTTGCGCATAGTGTTCAATAGCCACTATTTTTGGATCGGTCAGATCTTCACCAATGGTTGCAGTCAGCACTTCCAGCTGGTCAATGACCGGTTCATCTTCATCAATATTAGCATCTGGCACAAAGTGATACAGGATATATTTTACTTTATTCAGAACCATATCTTGTTTTCTTTTAGTGAGCTCTTTCAGCTATCTTGTTGACATTTTGCTGATGTCAACTATTGTCTCAGTTGTTTTGCCCCTTTTTGCTTCAAATTCTTCAGATAATGAGATCTTTCGTTTAGAGGAGCTGGCAATATTTTCTTGTTCCTTTCCTTTTCTCTGTTCTTGTGCCTTTGGAGCTTGCTCATGTTTGCTTGCATCCTGTTTGTCTATCTTGCTTCCCTCTTCTGGTCCAGCTTTTGATGACTGAACATTTATCTTGGGCATAGCATCTTCTTGTTGAGAGGGTTCTTTTGATGGATCATCTGTAGTGATCCCTTCGCCTCCTTTATCTGATCTGTCAGTGGGAACATTGACAAAAGTCTGTCCCAATACAACCGGTTCACTAGAAGTGAACTTTTCTGTGGGGACTTCCTGCTCATCAGATATCGGAGTCTGAGTTGTAGTAAACTGAACAGGTGGATCCACAATTGTAGTGGTGTGATCCTGAGAACCTGTTTCTTCAAGGGTATGGAAATCATACTGCCCCCAGAAATCCAAGGTCTCTTTAAAGACTTCATTCTCATAACCATTGAGAATCTTGACGACTCTGTAATTTGTGTCTAGATTCATGGATGCAGCGCCTAAAAGAAGTGTGACACTTTTATCACTCAAGCCAGGTCTAGCTTTCTCTAGTGCTTCTTTATTGATTAGAGAGTTTCTCTCCAGACCAGTTCTCCATTTTTCCTGAAGCTTGCCATTCAATTTGAGAGGAAACTTACATTTATAATCCCTGGGTGTTTTCATGAAGTTTAGAAGACTTTCAACAAGAGCATCTTCTATTGCCTGTTTGTCTTCCTCAGCTAACACGCTATACCATTTGGCAGCATTATCTATTTCTCCAAAATTGGTAATTTCAGCTACAATATCATTAACAGTCATGGTGCGAGCCTTACCTTTTTCTGGAGATACAAGAAGGGTAGGATTTGTCGGTTCATCGGTAATGTCAACGATGACTGGTTTGTCTTCTCCGAATACTCCTTTTCCTTTTCCGGTGTCATGAACTAGTGGAGCTGTTGCCTTTTGGCGTTCTTCCTCTACTTTTTGCTGTGTCCAAAGTAGGTTGTTCCAAATTGGCTACTCCTTCAGTATGGACTTTCTCGGTTTCTCCAATCAGCAAGAGGTTTGTTCTTTTCTTTATCAGGAAGTTCTGTTGGTTTAGTTCAGCTTGTTGACTCGCTTCTTCCAGAGTAAGATGATTTTGCACTTCTAGCAGAGCTTGAATCCTTAGCTCTTTTTCCTTTTCCATTGAAGCTTTCCACTTGCCTTGAAGGATATTTAATAGATCCTTAGGTGGTACCTTCTGAAGCTCAGAAGGGCTTAGATTGAACTTGTGCAGGCATACAACGATAGCCTCTTCAATTTTTCTTTGGTCTTCATCATTAGCTAAAGTGTATCTTCTGTTGAGATTAGCCATCCCTCCAGTTTCCTTCAGTCTAGTTACAAATTCATCTATTGTTGGTTTTCCTTTTCTTGGTGGATCCACCTTTGCTTGCTTGCCGGTCCTCTTCTTTCTTTCGCTGAGCGGAACTGTATCCTCTGAATCTGTTTCCTCTGCTTCTTGCTCCTGTGGGATTGGCTCCGGTTGAGCTTTCTTCTTCTGTGCCTTTGGTGGTGCAATTTCTGGTTTCTTCTTTGGTGTTGGCGATCTCTTTATATAAACATTCTTGATTGGCGCCTTCTCTAATTTCTTTAGTATCTCCTCGTAGGTTCCAAACCGTTGAGCAGGGAGATCCAGATTTGCTTTTTCCAAGGCCTCCACATACATCGTTGCAAACTTTGCCGTGATTTCGTATCCAAACTCAGGTGCGTACTCGGTTCTTGGTTCTACTGCTTGAATGATGCAGGAGTCAGTAGACACCAGAAAACATGCCTCCTTTTTGTATTTTTCAACAATAGTGGATGGGATTCTTTCTCTAGCATGCATTTTTAGTTGAAATGCATTGAAGTAATTGGCCATTTCCTTGTCAAACTGGTCTCCCAGTTCGATAGCCATGTCGCTGATTTGCATCATGATCAGTCGATCTGTTGCCCACGTTACTTTTCCTTTACCGGGAAAGAAGTTAGAATAGTAGAAGTGAAGACATACCAAGAGTGTTCCAAATTTCAGTGATTTCTTCTTGACAATGCCCAGCTTCTTCATGTTTTCAAAGATTTGTCCTCTTAGCATTTCGCATATATCATATTGAGCGTCGTCATGAATAATTCTGAAGGCTGCATGTATGCCTCCACCCGATATGCTGTCGAGGTTACTTGATTGATATACTTTGTAACCGATTATAGCTAATGCGAACTGAACAACTGGATCCTCAATGTCAATTACGGTTTTCAATCGCTTGTCATATTTGGACTTTGTCAGATTAGCCACCACTGCATTAGATATGGTTCTCAGAGTAAGCGCCTCTCCTTGATTGCAGAACCCAGTTACCCTGTAGAGATCTTTCGTGATTGAAGTTTAGATTCCTCTCATAAGCCAAAATCCTGGATCATGCACCTGACTGACTACTATACGAATCCACTCAGGTTTGAAGATGATTGGATACAAGACTCCATTTATGATTCTCGATGATACCAACTTTGCGTAGCCATTGGGATGATTACCATTAGGGCACAACGAGCGATACTCGTTCTGTATGTACGTTTCTCCTAGCTCTTCTTGCTTAGCGGGAATAAACGCAGTTACATCTTCTGTCTGAAGCACTCCTTTAGGTATTGAGGAGAGCGCGCTAGCCATGTCGATCTCCCTGTCTTGATTTGGCGAGATGTTAAAAGGATTACGCTCTGTTTGATTTGCAGGAACAAGCTTTGCCTTGTATGATGAGGATGCCATTGTTCTAACTTGGTTGCTTAGTGATGATTAGATCGGTTTGACAGATAATCTTACTCAATGATTGAGATGCAAGAATTTTGCTCGAGCAGAGATTAGATAACATAAAATCGCAAGGTAAAAAGGAAAGAGTTAACCTTCTTTTCTTTTATAGGAATAGGGCATAACGGTAATTACCAAACGGTAACTATTTGTTAAATGGCTATAGTAATAAATGCCTTACCTAACCTTTCTTGACGCCTTTTCTAACCGGTGGTCTGACTTTTTCAATTTGGCATGTCTCGGTTGATCACCTCATGTCCTTCCGGTTTGTTTTGTAGCCTGAGTGAGATAGGACTCACCAGTTCTACCGGGAACGATAGTTGCACTACCGGTTCCCTCTAGGCCTTGAAGACTTAACTTGTAAAAGAAATATCACCATCTTGTGATGATGATTTTGCCTCCGTTGCCTCCTCGGCAGAGTTCTTTGATTCCTTGACAAACCATATTTTCTTCACTACTTTCTTGGTTTCTTTGTCTTTGTTGTTCCTTTTATCAGAACTCAAGGTCTTCACCACCGGTCCGTCTGATCCTTTGTTTCTGTTCTTGTTCTGGTTCTGACAGTTTTTACCTAGGTGACCGACTTTGTTGCAGTAATGGCAGACTATACCAGTTGCTTTCCATGGATTCATCCCTCTTGGATTAGGTGGTTCGCTCCATGATTCTCTGTTGCAATGCATCCCTTTATTTGGATGATTAGTTGCATTCCGGTTTCTACCCCTTTTTGAGAATATCGGTCTGGGTGATTTGAATGCCATAGTCTTTGATTTGCATTCTTCAGTCTTGTGTCCAAATTTGTTGCAGGCATAACAGTATCCCTTGAAGCTTCCCTTACTTGCGCTGGACCTGGATAAGGGACTGGACCAGCACTCGTTGGTCTTGTGGCCCTTTTTGCAACAGTTTTTACAGTAACTATTGTTGGTTCTTATTGGTGCATTTCTACAGTTTTTAGTGTCACGACCTGGTTTTCCACTAGGCTTACAAGAGGTGTAAAAGTTTTTCTTACCTCTTTGTGCTAGTGTCTTCCTTTTGTTGACTCCATTGGTAAAACCGAGACCGGTGTGATCATTGTGCCTTCGTTGAGCATTGAGTTGCTCATCAAGCTTGACCGAGCTTTCATTGTATCTTCTTAACATTTCATTCCTTCTTTCAAGGACTTTCATTTGTTCCTTGAGTTGATATATCTCAATTGCTAGCTTCTTGCATGTTTCATCTCTAACTTACCATGCTTTATGCATATTGGCATTTTCCTAGGTGGCAATCAACAAGTCCTCTTGGAGTTGCATAATGAGGAGTTCATTGGCTCTTGTAGCTTCCTCTGCCCGGTTCATTGCTTTTTCAGAAGCTGTTGATGTCTTGACTGCGGTGTTCCTTTCGCTTTCAGTTTTTCATTTCTGCTCAATCAGTTCAGTCATTCTTAGAGCATTTAACTTTTGCTCGTTTTTGAGATCAATAATCTGACCGGTTAGAAGCTGATTCTTTCGGTAAGCTCGGAGACTGCTTCCTCGGCCTCATTAGACCCACTCTGCCCAGAGAGTTCGTCGATGGTTTCATTGTTCTCATTTAGTTGCAGAGCCAGCTCCTTTCTCTTTGCAAGTGACTTCCTCAGTCTATTTTCAAGCGAGGCAATAATTTCATTGGCTTCCTCTAGCTGTTTCTGGTACCGGTAACCCTCCATGATCTTTTTCTCAAGTTGTTGAACTTTTATTGTGTAGAGAACTTGGCTCTGATACCAATTGATGTTATCTTATCGGTTACTGAGAAGGGGGGTGGGGGTGAATCAGTAAATACTAAATCTTACTGTTTAAAACTTGCAAACAGATTTTGGAATGCAAAGTAGAAAATTAACAATCATTTACAAGCATAAACTGAATCACACAGATCTACACAAATATTTGTACGTGGAAACCCTCGGTTAGAGAGAAAAAACTACGGTGAGACAGAGCTCACAACTTCACTAGTTCCAAATGAAGGCGCCCTGTTAGGAGCTTACAAAGCACTGGTTAAGGTGCTACTCGGTTAAGGGATTTTACAAGAGATTTGTTAAGATCTAAACCCTGTTAGGAGCTGCCTGGTTACAGGACTTTGCACATCGACAAGATGTCACCTTGTTAGGGGATTTTGACAACGAACCGATTAGGTCCACCCTAATATAGGGATTTGTATATGATGAAATATCTTTTAAAAAATAGTGATCTACAATGACACTGATTGTCTGATTAGATCATACCTGTTGATTCCTTCCCGTATTTGCCTGGCTGTTGATCTTCTTTTCTACCTTCACCTTTGTGTCTGTAACACTCCTCAGAAGATATCTTTCCTCTACTCTCTGCGTTTTTCACTTCTCAACAACAGCACCTTACTTTGCATCCTATGTCTAATATTTATACAAGAGTGATCCTCTTGACTCATAGAATCGCCGGGGAATAAACTTGACCATAAAATATGCAATGCACGAAAGCTGTGCGTTGTGATCTAGAGTTTATCTTGAGATCATCTGTAGGACTAAAAGCTAAATCAAGTTGAATGGTTAACTTCGCATTAGAGTAATGGATGTCTCGCATAATCAGGCTCTTAACTTGAACTGTAACTCAAACTGTTCCACAAAAACTGGACCGGATTTTACTATCAGTTAGATCAGTACTGGTTTGTCATTGGATGCTGAATAAGACTGATACTGAGGACTTGGTTCAGTCTACTGGTGTATCTAACTACTTAGTTGACTGGTGCATATACTATGTGCTTTATCTGCCAGTGTCATCTAAGTAATGCGAGTGACTGGTGATCCTCAGCCTGTGTGAATGGGTTTGATGAAATACACTAATGACAACTTATATTGCTAACACTTCCCACGTCACTTGTGATCTGGAGCCCAAGGCTCTCTACATGTGAAGCACAACTTCTTCCTTCTCAACTCATTCCGAGTCTCGAAGTCAAGTCTGGGAGGTGTGCTCTTATCTTGATTTCTATTTCTCTGGAAAGAAGAAGACCCCTTAAAGGTTTTCTTCGGTGGCTGTAGGATGGATGATGGTGAGTCCGAGTCATGTGCCAACTTAATGGCGTCATCTAGAGTGTTTGGCTTGAGGACTCTAACCAGCCCTCTGAACCTGTCCTGTAGTCCCTTAAATAAACAACATTACCTTTCTCTTCTCCGCCATATCCGAAACCATAATAGACACCCTTTGAAGCTCGTCGATATAGTGATCCAATGATCCACTCTGCTTCAACTGAGCTAACTCCCTGTAGTAGACCTCAATGTCCTTTCGGTCAAAGCGGGTGATCAATTTAGTGCTGAAGATCTCATAGGATGCAATCAACCCGTGATCCTGGGTGACGAGGCCATGATGCCACCAATTGTATGCTGCACCCTCTAAATGCATGGTTGCGAACTTAATCGTTTCCGTCAAGTTGACTCTGCCGAGTCATGGGTGAGTCCGAGTCAGGGAACTTTGATAAAAATATATCCATGATTTATATCACTTCCAACTTTTGTCTTCAACTCCTACTATCTAGATTACTACTTCTAACTATGGATGGGAAGACTAATGGATGAACTAGGACTCCTACCAAATGGAGGCTTGCCTATGACTTCGACTCCACCTAGTGCAAAGCTTCAAAGGGTCTCAAACGGTTTTCATATCAACACCTTCCCCTTAATCCAACTTAGAGTACAAATCAAGGATATAATGCCAATTGAACTTAAGCACAACTACTAGATTACCACACAAGGCACCCTTGCATCTACAAGGAGCTAGTGGCCTATTTTTATAGAGTCAACCAATCAAACATCCACCAATATCACCACACAAACTATCTACTTTTACTCTTACTTAAGCAACTTTGAAATAAAATCCCTATTAATTGAGAGATGTAAAGAACCATGCAAATACACCAAAATGATCATGCATATCCACCATGCAAGCCACAACAATGAATAGAGAACAATTTTGATAGTATTTTGGCAACAATTCTCCAACATAACTCTCTTTACAAATGAGATCAAATGGCCTTATATAGAGGCTCAAGTACAACAAGTGGCCAAGATTAAGAGGCAAAAATTTGAAATCAAGGGCCCAGATTACATCCCATAAACCCTAATTAGGGTTGCCATAATTACAACCAATTACATGAGGGCACCAAACTTGTGGGCCAATAAGAAAATTACATTAATTTTTTCAACCAATGAGAACATAGGACACTTGGCATGATATGATTGCACATGCTTGGAAGAGGAATATTTTGATTGGAGGAGACGACCAACTTCCACCTCATCATCCTTATCCTATTATTTGTTCTTTTGATGAAGGGAAGATATCTTTTAAGTTTAGATGCTCAACCTTGTCCACCTCTTTCTATGAACACCCCTACCAACCTGCAGCAGCATGCCTGCCAACTAGCAACACCACCTCTACCAACTTGAGTCTTTAGGAATTTTCTCATTGCCATGTCTTGAACTTTCTTTCTTGTACTTGTACATTTGATGTCTTGATCTTGAAATGGTGAAGCCTTCATGTACTTGAATCTTGAACTTGCCATTGATCTCGCCTTGAGCTTGGTGTGAATTCCCTTGCCACTTGAGAGACTTGAACCTGAACCTTGCATCCTCCTTCCTGTCAACCCTACCAAGTTGCGAGAACTCCCCCGCCAACCTAAAAAAAGAAAAGGCAAAGAAACAAGTCACTCCATCTCATTTGATAAAGTATTGCCACTAAAACTTTGAAAATAACATTTGATCAAGCTAATTGAGTAAGGATTATTATTGAATTTCATTCAACTAAATTGCCCAACCACAAAAACATGAACTTATCCACATGATCTAGGCACAAAAAACATGTTCAATGGATGTAACTTGATGCCCTAGGAGCTGGATAAATGATGTCAAGATTGCAATGCACCAACTCCAAATTCGGATTTGCTTAAATCTCTGATTTTCTAGGCACAAAGAAGATGAGAATTTCTCAAAAGGTAGGTGAAAATGAATGCCAAGATGATGTCTTCAAACCCCAAGACCAACTCGCCACCTCTAGAAGCCTTCAAACTTGAGAAAATTGCATGAAAATGGCCAACAAAATCCTCAAAACAAAATCGCCCATGGCTGGAATTGCATTTCCAGAATTTGTAATCATAAATTTTTCTCTTGGAAACAATGAGAAATGATGCCCAAATGCCTCTTTAAATATACATCTAATTGCCCAAAATGGATGACTTGCATGGGGGAAAAAGAAATAAAATTAAATCACATCCCCTTGGATTAAATTCACCTTAATTAATTCCAGCCCTTTCATTAAATTGGATCGATTGGAATTTGGGCCAAAATTATAATTTCCTTGAATTTTAAAATCTCTCTCAATTGAAACTTGCAAACATGGGCCCCAAAATTGCATCGATTTTAACAAAATTATGAATTTAAATTAGCCAAATTCGAAATTGACATAGGTCCCAAAATTAAAATTTAAAAAAAAGATCATGTAGGCCCCTAATTAAGTTTTAAACTCTCCCAATTGTGCACCCAATAACTTGTCTTGAATTTCACACCAATTAAGCCTTAAAATACATCAAATTTAGCACACAAAGGGGCCCCCAAATTAATTTTGAATTTCACCTTGGCATTGAATTTTAAATGTAAGATGGCCTCCTAGATTTTTGATTTTTTTAAATTACAAATTGGCATCAATTTTGCATTGAAATTTAAAATGGCATTGATTTTTAAATTGTAAATTGATTTTCCAATTGCATTGATTTATCTTGATTTTTTAAAATGACATTGATTTTTAAATTATAAAATGGCAGTAAATTTTCCTTGGAAAATTAAATATAAAATGCAGCCCAAATTATCATTTGAAATAAAACATTTAATGGACCATTTTGAAAGGAAAATTCGCCAAGCATAAGGATTTTGTCATGGAAATTACCAAATTGTCAAGTTGATCTCTCCATCTTGCACAATCACCTCTACCAACTTGCAACACCACCTTTCCCAACTTGCGAAGGTTTTCATGCCAACTTGCGAAGGTTTGCTTGCCAACTTGTAAAGACTTTTATCTCCTTTTCACAAATTGCAATTTTCTTTAGTCAAAAATAATTTTCTCAATAATAATAGTTCCACTTGGCTAAAAGAAAATTATTTTCTCATGTTGATCTTATCATTTTGAAATGTTGAGCTTCCATCAAGTTAATTGAAATTTTGCCCAAAATGCAAGAGCACCCCTACCAACTCGTAGGAATCCTCTTACCAAACTGTGAAAAGTGAACATTAAAATTGCAATTTTGACACTTAAAATTTAGATTTTTCAAAAATTGTTTAGTCAAAATTACTCAATTAAATTGCTCAATTCCTTTTTTTTATTTCCACAATTTGCAAAATTTTGCCAAATTTCCCAAAAAATTTATAAGTCCATGAAATCCAGATTTTGCTTGCAAAAATTTTCAAGTCAAAAAAAATATTCAAAATCTAGATTTGCAAGCAAAAATCATCTTGCTGGAAAACTGAAATACAGACTTAGCCAAAATCACAATTTTCATCGTTTTGCAATCAGAATCCAACCTCTTCGCACCAAAAATTCTCACTGCTTAACCTCTCAAATCATCTCCAAATTTTGCAGGCCACTTCAAACTCTCCTTTAACATCACCAACCTGGGAGAACTACCAAAACATCTACTGCTAAAACAAAAGAGAGGGGTCCCTATTTTCAATTGGGCGATGGTGTGAAAAAACTCACAAGTGGTAAATGGGTTCCACAATTGTGAAGGATACATTTTGATCGGGCATTGTTGGGTCAAGTGTTTGTAGCCTGGTCTATACAAAGTATAAACGCTGATTTGAAAAGAGTTGTGGAGAATCCTTTGCATGTGGTTTGTGAGACTCTTTCTATCCTTGGCGGGACTTACTCTTTATTTTGGTGTTGTGCAGTTTTATTATTTATAAGGAGCTTAATATTTATGAAGGTCCATTTTTGCTATTGGGGAGAAGTCTGGTAGGTCTTTAGCTATTGTTTAGTTATATTATTTCAAAATAAAGTTTTAGTAGTCTTCTAGTGGCATTGGTTTTGGAAAATCAATTATCCTTGTGTCAAAGTGTTATAGTCAAACCAAATTCAGATACTTGGTGGATGCAGATGCAATTACATTGATTGAAAAAGACATTTGGGATGTCGTCAAACCAAATTCAATAACACCAACTGACCCTAGTGAACTTGCTAAGCGGAATATAAAAAATTAGAAAGCTTTGGGTACTATTGGTCTTGGCTTATCAAAAGCATATTTACATCATGTGGATTTTGCGAAGTCGGTAAAAGAGATTTGTGTCATTAAACAAGCTCTTCAGATCTGAGGCAGAAAGTGCCAAGACAACATTGAAGCAAAGATTGTATGGATTGGAGATGGAAAAAGGTACAAAAATGGCAGATCACATCGGTAAGTTTCATTCTCTCTTAAATCAGCTAGCTGGGATTAATGAGAAAGTAAAAGATGATGATTCTAAAGAAATCTTTCTAAATAGTTTTCCTAAACATATGTCTGGAATGGTATTCACATTAAGCAAGGTAACCATTAGTCTCGAAGGGGTTATATGTATACTCTACTTGACCATAATGAAGACTCAAATCTGAAGAGGTCTTATTTGTACAAAACAAAGCAAGAAACGGCAAGTACAAATCTAAGCATATTCCTTCAAAAGTAAAAGTCAAATACTTCTATTGTAATGAATTAGGACATGCAATTTTGAATTGTAAGAAGAGGGCATAAGATTTGCTAGATGATAAATTGGATCATCATGCTTCCTTAGCTGAAGAAATAGATTGAGAAAACAATGCCCATGATGAAGAGTTATCATGTCCTAGTGATGAAGAATATGTGTTTTAGATAAGTTCAAGTTTGGAGGCAGGAGGCAATTGAGGAAGGAGGACAATCAATTTCCTCTCGTCAGTCACCAACGATGGGGACACTCATCAACTTTGGTGGCATTTTATGCACCTTGATATGTTTTGTTTTCCAGTATTGCAAGGGGCATGAATAAGTGGAATTTCACATTCTGGGGGGAATATAACCAATGTTCCATTCCCATGTGTGATATGTATGTTGATTTCTAACTTCCTTGATGTACAAGCATAGTGGTAGAAAACAACACCAAAGTAATGCAGTTCATGGATTTTGAAAGGGTTTGTGGGAGGATCCAGAAAATCACTTGAGGTGAACAGATGAGTGCGTTCCTGTTCATGTCTAGGTTTGTTGTAAGTCTGTGTGAAAACCATGAAAGGTTGATGGGACGTGCCCTTCATTTTGAATCAAGATCATGAGCCACGCAAGTGGGCATGTCACAAAGTTGAGCATATTGCAGAGGAGTGTGTAATGTTTTTCTACCATGTAAACATTAAGGGGGGGAATGTTATGAAAATTAATGTGTACATTATATTTGAACTGTTAGTAATTTTGTAATTCTAGAAAGGTAATTACTACTGTAATAGTGATGCTGTTAATAAACAACTCACTAATATAGGTTTGGATGGTTAGTCAGATATATTGTTAAAATAACAATATATCACAATAGTTAGTGGTTAATATATCATACCTGTGAATGGTATTCCGAGATATTTGTTATAACAACTCCCTATTAAATAGGAGGTTGTTTGGCTATGTAAGTGGCTATATATTATGACAGTCCCAACTGGTGCTGAGAGGGGAGGGGTGAATCAGCACTTAAAAAATTCTTCCTTTTTTCTTTCTTTAATCCAGTGAAGTAAACTTACAGCACCATAGCAAACAGTTTTAAGCAAATAAAACAGTAAGTGAATCAAACACAAAGTGACACCAGATTTATCACGTGGAAACCCGGTTAGGGTAAAAACCACGGTGTGAGGAGACCTCACACTATTTGTGCTTTTTTGAAGTACGCCCTGTTAAGAGCTTGCCCGGTCAAGGGACAAAACACACTTGCTAGGTGCAACCTGGTCAAGGGATTTGTTACAGTAAGATTTGTTAAGACCTGCCCGGTTAAGGGACTTGAGACACTTTGAAAGATGTCACTTGGTTAAGGGATTTTGATACAAGGGACCTGTTAGAGTCCACCCAAATACTGAGATTTGTCTATTGTAGTTTGCTAGAAAACAATAGAATTAAGATCTTTATAGAAGGCTCTGCTTAGCTAGATGTGATCTCTATTTGTGCTCTATTGAGAATTATCACCGGTTAACACAAGTGTATTCTCAACTGTTGTTGTGCTGCCTTGCACAACTTTTTCTCTTTTGATTTTCTCTAACCCTTGATACTTTTCTAATCCTTGCTTTTGTAGGATATGGGCTCACTCTTTTTCTTGGCAGAATGAAGGCAATTCATCTTCTCAACAGACATAAGAATATATTCAGTTTTGTTGCCCTAACTGTGCCTCAAATACATGACCTAATCCTTAGACCCAATGAATTCATTAGTTAGTGAAGTGTTTGTTCTCTGAGCAAGCATTCGATGCAAGCTCTGGCTTAATCCATTTTATGAAGAAAGCAACAGTTGTGTGTCAGGCAACCTTTCTTTACAAGAGATAACACTTTGTTAAAGCCACTAATTACGACTTTAAATTCTTCAGTCGCGCCTCAAGAGACCATTGATTCCGGCTTTAAATCCTTTACCTGCACCTCGAACCGATCACCAAGACAACTCAAGATCACTCGGATTTATTGCAATAAATCTCGGTCAAGAAGAGCTGGTTGGAATAGACAGTTGATTATGACTTCCTCGGTTCATACCATAGTCTGTATAATATATCGGTTGAGTTCTTCATGCTATAAACAGGTAAGAGTCTGCTGCTGTCTCTTTCTTGGCTTACCGGTTACACGTCCGTAGGTGTGCTTCTTTTGAGCGGACTACCAGTTGCATTGTTCCGGTTGTGTTATAGACATTACTTGGATATGCTTGTATTTGTACTTGTCTATACTGGTTGAGGTCGGTCCTTGGTTGATACTTGGATACACTCTTCTCTATTGAGTGCATTGTTCAGTTGTTGATGCTTAGTGTAGTGACCGGTTTCAGAGCCTCTCTTGATGAAGAGTCCCCTTTATAATAGGACAACAAATCTCTATCCTCTTTTGCCAATTAATGACAATACTTGGACTGGTAGAGACCTTACCAGTTAGTGATGCCAACAATCTCCCCCTTTGGCATTGATGGCAAAAATATGATCATATTCTCCCCCTTTTTGACAAAAGAATGCCAAAAGGCTAATCAGGAAGATTTGCATACTTTGCTCCCCTTGCGAGCAGTAGTCCTTTTCATCAGTTCATAGAAGATAAGATGTAACTTTTTGAATCATAATGAACTGATGACTTCCTGTTGATGATTACTGATGATCTGAGAGGGGTACAACCCCCAATCTACCTTTGAGATACTCAAAGGTACTCTTTGGTAATGACTTTGTGAATATATCAGGACTCTGTTCTTTTGTGGACACATACTCCAATCTTACTTCTTTGTTCTGTACAAGTTCCCTCAAGTAGTGATACTTGATGGCAATGTGCTTGGTCTTGGACTGCATAACAGGATTTTTGGATATGTTTATGGCATTGGTACTGTCACAGTGAATTGCGATCGGTTTAGGTACCTGTTCTTGAATACCTTCCAGCAATTGTTTGATCCAGATCACCTGTGTGCAGTTTATTGCAGCAGCAACATATTCAGCTTCAGCAGTGGATTGAGAAATGCAATTCTGCTTCTTACTTGTCCATGATACTATTCTTGCACCTAGAAAGAATGCACCACCACTTGTGCTCTTTCTATCATCCACGTTGCCAGCCCAGTCTGCATCTGTGTGGACTTTAATTTGGAATCCACCCTTGTGTGGAAACCATAAGCCATATTCCTCGATTCCCTTTAGATATCTGAAGATTCTCTTTACTACAATTAGATGTGTTTCTTTGGGATTAGCAGAGAATCTTGCTACTATGCCAACTGCATGAGCAATGTCCGGTTTGCTGTGAATAGCATACTGCAATTTTCCTATCATGGACCAATACATTGTTTCATTAACTTCTTTGGCATCATCCTCCTTTGATAACTTAAGATTAGTTATCATTGGAGTTCCAACCGGTTTGGATTCTTCTAGTCCAAAAGTCTTGAGAATTTCTTTTATGTACTTGGACTAAGAGATGAAGATACCTTCTTTTAGCTGATGGACTTGTAGTCCAATAAAGAATTTTATGGGCTCTATCATAGACATCTCAAATTCTTTCTTCATTTCTTCAACAAATGATTTCCTCATTTTGTCATCTCCTCCAAAGATGATGTCATCAACAAAGATCTCAGCAATTAGATTTTCATCCTTTCTGGTTTTAAGATACAAATTGCTGTTGTCACTAGTTCTGATGAATCCAATTGTCAGAAGATATGAATGCAACGTTTCATACCAAGCCCTTGGGGCCTGCTTGAGCCCATAGAGAGCCTTTTTTAGTTTGCAGACCATATCAGTCTTTTGAGTAGATGTAAACCCTTCTGGTTGCTCAATGTAGACTTCTTCTTCTAGTATTCCATTGAGGAATGCAGACTTCACATCCATCTGGTACACTTTAAACCCTTTGTGAGCTGCATAGGCAAGAAGAATTCTCACCCCTTCCAGTCTGGCTACTGGTGCAAAGGTTTCTCCATAGTCTAGTCCAGCTTCTTGAGTATAGCCTTTGCAAACCAGCCTTGCTTTATTTCTGATGACTTTACCATCCTCATTCAGTTTGTTTCTGTACACCCATTTAGTCCCAATTACGTTTTTGTCATGAGGTCTTGGCACAAGTTCTCATGTGTCATTCTTTTCTATTTGCTCAATTTCTTCATCCATGGCCTTGACCCAATTTTCATCTTCAAGGGCTTTTCTGGTGGTTTTGGACCCAACACGCGAGAGAAGACAGACATTCTCTTTGGCCTTTTTCCTGGTCAGGATGTTCCCATGTCTGTCACCAATTATATTGTCAGTAGAGTGATATGTGACATACCATGGAAGAGCCGGCCTCTGTTCCTAGTCCAGTTCATCTTGTTGAGCAATATCTTCGTCATGGTTCTGAACATCTACTTGTTCACCATCCTGGGGTGTCCTGTCAGCTTCAGGCATAGTCTCTCGGTCTTGATTTCTGTCAGTGGGAGTTGTCTCCTCTTCTTCGGTTGTTGCTTCATGAAACTCAAAGACATCTCCTCCATTAGTAAGTTTAAAATTTTCATGATTGACATGTCCAGTCCTCTTGTTTGGTTCAGATGATTCATCAATTTTTTACATTGATGCATTCAATTATCTTGCCTGTTCTTTTGTTTAGACACTGATAGGCTTTGCTTTTGGTAGAGTAACCCATAAATGTTCCTTCATCACTCTTGGGATCAAACTTCCCAGAAAACATTTCTCTTTTGATATAACATTTACTACCAAAGATTCTGAAGTAGCCTACACTAGGAGTATGCCTAAACCATAGTTCGTAAGGCATCTTACCGGTTCTTTTTTTGACTTGAATTCGGTTGATTGTATACACAGCGGTGTTGACAGCTTCTCTCCAGAAGTGATGAGGAAGATTCTTTTGGATCAACAGGGTTCTGGCACAGTCGATCAATGTTTTGTTTCTTGTTTCTACTACTCCATTCTGCTGAGGAGTCCTAGGTGCAGAGAACTGTCTCTGTATGCCATGTTCCTCACAGTAATGAGTAAACTCCTGAGAGGTGTACTCACCTCCTCTGTTCGACCTCAAACATTTCAAGCTTCTACTAGTTTCCTTTTCCACTCTAGCCTTGTAAATTTTGAACATGTGAAAGGCTTCTGATTTTTCACGGAGAAAGAGTGTCCACATCATTCTCGAGAAATCATCTACGAACAAGATGAAATACCGGTCTCCATGATAGCTCTTTGTTCTCATTGGTCCACACAGGTCTGTGTGTACAAGATCTAGAACATTTTCAGCAAAGAAAGACTTGCTGCCGAAACTTGCTCCTGTCAGTTTTCCTAACTGACAATCCTTACAAATACCTCCCATGGGTTTTGCAATTTCTGGGAGTCCTCTGACCGATTTCTTCCTTCTCACTTTGACAATGCTGTCAAAGTTTATATGACAGAGTCTCTTGTGCCATAGCTAGCTATTGTCTTCTTTCAAGATAAGACCAATCTTGCTTGATTCTCTTTTGACAGAAGCAATTAAATAGGCTCCTTCTGTTGAGTCTAGGTAGAACAGATTGCCTTTGCTTTGTCTACCGGTTGCAACGTGAGATCCAAATTGATTTTTGACTACATAGGAGCCTTGACCGAATTCCATCTGGAAACCTTTGTTGTTTAGCTATGCAACACTCATCAGGTTGTACCTGAGTCCTTCGACTCAGTACACGTCTTCACAGACAGCATTATTGCAGAGAACAATAGATCCCTTACCCTTGATGGCACAAGGGGCATTGTTTCCAAATGTGAATGATCCGTTGTTGTTGAGCTCCAAGTTGATGAACTTGCTCTTGTCACCGGTCATATGGTGAGTACATCCACTATCAATGATCCAATCGTCATACTGATGTGAATTGGATATGAGTGCAACTTCATTAAGAGTTGGGCTCTCCTCCTTTATTGCAACAAATGCAAATTCTGGATCTTCTGAGTCTTCAGACTCATTGTCTGTGACTCCTTTCTACGCAAGATAGCATTCTTGCTTTCCTTTGTTCTTGAACCGGTCTCTTTTGTCTCTGTTTTCATTATCTGGACATCGGGCAATAATGTGTCCTATTTTGTTACAAGAGAAGCATTTTAAAGGGAGTTTCCCTTTATACTTCCTTTTTCCTCTGGGGAATCTCTTAGCAATCAGAGCTTCAAACTCATCTTGCTCTATCTCCTCTGAGAGCAGATTTTCAATGAGGTTGCCGATCTTACCGGTAGAAGAGCTACCGGTTTCTCTTCACTTTTTGGTGGAAGAGGCATTGATCGATGATTTAAATGCTGCTTCTTGAATAGATAGGCTATTATCAAAGTTGCTTAATTCAAAGGCAGCCAGCTTACCGATTAGGGAGTCTAGAGTGACTTGATCGTTGCTCACGGACCTGAGCTCTTGAATGGCAGAGATCTTTATGGCATACTAAGGTCTGAGAGTTCTTAGTATTTTGCTCATCACCTCTTCTTCAGTCAGCTTGCCTCCAGCGCTTCTGATGGAGTTGATCACTTCCTTGATTCGGTTGCTATATTTCTCGATATCTTCTCCATCATTCACCCTCATGTCGTCATACTTTCCCCTGAGACTTTCGACCTTGGCTCTCTAAACATTGGGATCTCCTCCATAGACTGTTTGTAACTTTTTCCACATTTTGCAGGCGGAGTCGAGATGTTCAATTTCAGCATACACGTGGTCGAGTAAGGTGCTAGCTATCATGTCCATGGAAGCCGTATGCTCAGTCTTAATTTTCTTTTCATTAGGTGTCAAGGTACTAGCGGGCTCACTATAGTCATTGGTAACATGTTTCCAGTACTGGTCACCATTGGTCTTCATATATAGCTTCATTCTACTGCACCATAAGGTGAAGTTTTCTTTGGAAAACTTTGGTTCTTCCTTTCTCATCATCATAGCTTTCTCCTTGTGTGGTTAAGCAACAAAGAAAAACAGAACTAGGCTTTGATACCAATTGACAGTCCCAACCGGTGCTGAGAGGGGAGGGGTGAATCAGCACTTAAAAAATTCTTCCCTTTTTCTTTCTTTAATCCAGTGAAGTAAACTTACAGCACCATAGCAAACAGTTTTAAGAAAATAAAATAGTAAGTGAATCAAACACAAAGTGACACCAGATTTATCACGTGGAAACCCGGTTAGGGTAAAAACCAGTGAGGAGACCTCACAATATTTGTACTTTTCTGAAGTACGCCCTGTTAAGAGCTTGCTCGGTCAAGGGACAAAACGCACTTGCTAGGTGCGACCTGGTCAAGGGATTTGTTACAGTAAGATCTGTTAAGACCTGCCTAGTTAAGGGACTTCAAACACCTTGAAAGATGTCACCTGGTTAAGGGATTTTGATACAAGGGACTTGTTAGAGTCCACCCAAATACTAGGATTTGTCTATTGTAGTTTGCTAGAAAATAATAGAATTAAGATCTTTACAGAAGGCTCTGTTTAGCCAGATGTGATCTCTATTTGTGCTCTACTGAGAATTATCACCGGTTAACATAGGTGTATTCTCAACTATTGTTGTGCTGCCTTGCACAACTTTTTCTCTCTTGATTTTTCTAACCCTTGATACTTTTCTAACCCTTGCTTCTGTAGCATATGGGCTCACTCTTTTTCTCGGCAGAATGAAGGCAATTCTTCTTCTCAAAAAGACATAAGAATATATTCAGTTTTGTTGCCCTAACTGCGCCTCAAATACATGACCTAATCCTTAGATTCAATGAATTCATTAGTTAGTGAAGTGTTTGTTCTCTAAGCAAGCATTTGATGCAAGCTCTGGCTTCATCCATTTCATGAAGAAAGCAACAGTTGTGTGTTAGGCAACCTTTCTTTACAAGAGATAACACTTTGATTTAAAGCCATTAATTATGGCTTTAAATTCTTCAGTCGTGCCTCAAGAGACCATTGATTCTGGGTTTTAATCCTTTACTTGCGCCTCGAACCGATCACCAAGACAACTCAAGATCACTCGGATTTATTGCAATAAATCTTGGTCAAGAAGAGCTGGTTGGAACACACAGTTGATTATGACTTCCTCGGTTCATACCGAAGTTTGTATAATATATCGGTTGAGTTCTTCATGCTATAAACATGTAAGAGTCTGCTGCTGTCTCTTTCTTGGCTTACCGGTTACACGTTCGTAGGTGTGCTTCTTTTGAGTGGACTACCAGTTGCACTGTTCCAGTTGTGTTATAAACATTACTTGGATATGCTTGTATTTGTACTTGTCTATACCGGTTGAGGTCGGTCCTTGGTTGATACTAGGATACACTCTTCTCTACTGAGTGCATTGTCTGATTGTTGACGCTTAGTGTAGTGAACGGTTTCACAGCCTCTCTTGATGAAGAGTCCCCTTTATAATAGAGACAACAAATCTCTATCCTCTTTTGTCAATCAATGACAACACTTGGACCGGTAGAGACCTTACCAGTTAGTGATGCCAACATATTAGCCATGTATTGAGTGTTGAAATGAAGAAGCACGACTTTATCTTGTGTATTATTCTGCTTCTATTATCCTGCCTAAAAACTAATTAGTGCTCCATTACTCTTCGATGATTTTGAAAGCTAACATGCACAACATGCAAACTTGGATGCCCAACATTGGAAGACATGCAAATGCCATGCTAACATGCATAGACATGAAAAGTCCAACTGTACGCCACTTTCAAAGTGGACGCTGAAAAGGAATATTCTCTCAATATGCTTTGAAACCACCAATGACTAGATCCCCCTCTCTGAATGCAATTACAATTTGTCATAGGTAAAAAAATATTAAATATTTTCATCACACATGACCCGAGGTGTCCAATTACACATTTGAAGGATCATGGAGACATGATAATGATATAGGATTGCAAGGTTAATGTCACCCATCCTAATAAAAATCCCCACACAAGCTTTCATTCAAACATCCTCTACGCCTTCATGATTTTCATATCTCTATTGCAAAATCATCCCTTAGTTATTTTCAAAATTTTTATTAACTTGAAGTAATATGCAAAGCAACATCTTTTCCACTTTTTGATCACCTAGTTCTTGAGATGGGCAAGGTGAGAGCTTATGGTGTTCAGGACTAATTAATTAGAATGCTGCAACTGAAAAAGAAATGCACTGGGTGGTAAACCGACCAACTCCACTTCCTCAATGGAGTGGGATGTGCCTAAAATGAAATACATTTCACACTTATTCAGTGAAGTGTTTAGTACAATGCAAATGAGAACTTCATGCTTATTCAATGGAGTGCAATTACAAGCATCCGATTATTTAGTGGGTAAACAAAAGGCACTTCCTTCTATGTAGTGGGAAACCAAACATGGCACCTCCACTTTTTGTAATGTTCCATCTTTGACAGATTTGAGAAATAAAACATTAAATAATTCTCATGGCTAAAATATATCAAAAAGGGGAACTAAATTTAATTAAATATTGTTATTTCCTAATGTTTTGGATTAAGGCAAAAACAAGTTTTAAAAGGGACCCCGAAACCCCTTACAAAGCATTACAAAAGATTTTCGATAAAGTTCTCCAAAAAAGATGTTTTGATTAGGTAAAAGCAAGTTTTAAGGGGACCCGAAACCCCAAACAAAAAAACCAAAGTCAGGAACTGGTTTTACAGGGACCAGCAACCTAGAGTATCAAAAAACAATTCGAAGGTTGGTTTTACAGGGACTAGCAACCAACATAATCCAACATAAAAAAGTTGAACAAGGACCAAAAGTCCAGATAATAGCTAGAGTAAAGCAACAAGAAATAGAAGAACACAACTAATTAAACCAAATCTTTAATAGCACTAGAAATAGAAGTGCCTAAGACAACAACCTCATTAATAGAAACTTGAATATTCTTAGCAGTAAACTGGAGGTCAACTTTCTTAGTACTTTGTCTGGTTCTTCTGCTCGGACCACCAACCATCAAAGGAACATGACCAATCGAGTTAGCTTCATCAGGAGAAACTTTACCAATTGAAGCAGCAGTAGCCAGGAAAGACGAAGTAACGCCCTGCATGCCCATCTCACTATCCTTAATCAATTTTTTAAGACTAGCTTCATATTCCTGAAGTTTGGTTGGAATGTTCCCAACCAAAGATTCCAACTCCCTCTGCTTCTTACTTTCCTCTTCCATCTTAACCTGTAAAATAAGGGTCTTATCCTACACGGAAACAAAAAAGATGTTGTTGGGACGCAAACAACCAACAAAACCAACCAACGACCTACAACAAAGAACCTGACACATAGAACTAGCGACTGGAAACCAGTAGAGACAAAACAGAACACAAAAACAAGAACAAACAGAAGCCTAGGCCAGCTCCTTAAAAGTGTTAGCCGCCTTCTTCTCTATGATAGTAACATCCTCCTCAGTGTCCTTTAGTGTTTGAGTGGCCAAAGAAGAATCCGGGAGTTTCTTCCTAAGGCTCGCCTGTGTTTGTTTACTAGGGGCCTTGGCAGCAGCAACAACTTCCTTATCCAAAACAACTTGGCCAACTTCCATATTCTCTTCTTTCCTTTCCATTCAACCCGAGTCACTTTTGGGCTTTTGGATAATCATTTTCATTTTCTCTTTACTATCCTGAGGAGTGTTCTTCAGGTCCTCGTCACCAAAATTTATCTTCTCTGAAATCTGCCCGCACCTATTTGCAAGACTTTTCCTAGCCTAAATCTCATTGTCCAGCTAACCATGCAGACTCCCAACCTTGGACTTGAGGCTGTGAATTTCATTGTAAATCCAATTGTCTAGATCAAGGGAATTATTTGCCTTAATTTTAGCCTCATTGAGAAACTCCAGCTGAGCTCCTAGAATATTCCTAGGAGACCAAGAGCTTGAGTGGAAAGAGTCCTTCCCCATAGTGCCAGAAACATTATGGACAAAGACATTTTGCTCAATGATATTTATAGGGTTAGATTGACCCGCAGAAGAACCAGAGCTAGGATACCCAACTAAGTTGAAATTAGGGTTCTTACTAGCCTCACCTTGTTGCGCTTTCTCAACAATTTTCTGAGTTTGATTATCAATAGCTTTCCCATTTTTACTTTTCTTTCGGTTACCCTTCTTCCCTTGGGCTTCCTTTGGCGGAGAATTCTTCTCCTTCTGCTCATTAGTGTCCATATCATCACCTTTCTCAACTTTCGAAGCAGAGGCCTCTTTCTTCTTACCAGAGTTTGCGGAGGAATCATCATCATCCTCAACTTCCATCCCTTTGGCTTCGTCGAACCTTGGCTTGATAGCGCTAGTATCTTTCTTCTCAGACTCCCTCTTGCTATCATCTTCCGTTTCCATACCCTTTTCACCGTCGAATTGCTTTTGGAGGCTTGAAGGGGTCTTCTTGTTTCCTTTCATACCCCATGGGCTTTTCCTCATAGCTTCATCAGACCCCTCACCCTTGGCTTTCCTCTTAACTTGGTCCTTAATAGCAGGTTTGGGAGTCCTCAACTTGCAATAATTAGAAATAAGAAAAATGAGGCCTTCATGCAAGAGAGGCTTATTGGGTTTCTTCCTATGTTCAACCAGACTATGAAACATAGATTTGAGTAGAAAATAAGGGAAGGAAACCCTATCCTTATGGCGAAAGTTGTTTAACAAAGAGAAATGATAACTGTGAACTCTAGAATACCTCCCATCAAGGGTGAAAAAGGCCATGATATAGGTGAGAACCTTCTGCCAGATGGGTTTGATTTGTTCAATATTGTAATAGTTCCCCACCTTCACAAAAATCTCCTCCTCACTGGTTTTGGGAAACTTACACACCACGACATCATAAACCTTCCTTTCCTTAAAAAAATCCCTCCCAGAGCTAGAAAGACCAGTTATCTCATAAATAAATTTAACATATAGCTCAACATTAACACCATACATAGTGACAGAATCACCTTTCCATCCTTTAACGAATTCAAGAGTTACCTCCCTTTTGAAGTCGTGAAGGCATTCCAGGTAAGTGGCGATGCCACCTTCACTGAGTCGCCTCCAAACCTCCTCAATGTCTCTCCATTCTTTACAAGAATAAGGTTCATGTCGCTTTGGATCACCTCCCATGGCACTATGAACAATTTGCAGGCCTAGATAGTTCTTGAAAATCTGATTGAGAGCGATAACACAAAATAAGAGCCTTAAAACGTGCCAAGAAAATGTAAAAAGGATTTTCAAGTACTTGCCCCAATTAATAATCATACTATCCTTGAAATCGATGTGCTTATATGTCATTTCCATCTTTATCAAGAATATTTCCCACATAGCTGTGAGTCAAATCAGCTTTTATTATCTCCTTTAATTCACTGTCGCCTTGCCAAGTAATAATATCTTTACTCATTACGGCCAAGTTGGCTATACGATCCGCCACTTTGTTCGTTTCACAAAACGCATGGGAAATAAACACCTTTTCAAAGGTACTGAGGATGATCTCAGCCTCTTTAATGATAGGCTCTATTGTCCACGAGGCCTTACTCTTGCCAAGTAAACACCTGATTATATTATTAGAGTCACCTTCTACCCAAAGGTTGCAGCAATTGAGGTGTTTAGCAAGTTTGATGACTTGGAGGGCACCAATCACCACAACCACATGATTGGTCTGCATACCCAAAGGGATAGCAACAACTCCAACACAATTCCCATACATGTCTCTAACCACCCCTCCACAACCGGCCTGACCCGGATTACCTTTTGCAGCACCGTCGAAGTTGGCCTTTAGCCAACCTTCAGGGGGAGAGGACCAAACCAGGCCCTCCTTATCATTCTTTTTCTTACCCTTGAGATTTAGATCACATAATAGGAAGGAGTTAGAATCATATCCATCCTCATCAAAATTATCTTCTTTTTTAATTGAAACATAATTCTCTTTAATAGCCTTGATAGTCTTTCTGGCAATCACCCAGGATAAAGCCTCTCTATACTTGAAGACCCTGTTGTTGCATTCCTTCCAGATATTCTAGCAGACATGGGGAGCAACCAGCGACGAGACCCTCTTTGAATCCAAATTGGAAGCCGGACAAACCCATCGAGCAATGAAGTCCATGATATTTCCAGGAAACACCAAGAAAGTTTCCACCCATTAAGGATGTGACTCCACACCTCCAAGGCAAGAGGGCATTGGAAAAAAAGGTGGTAAACAGACTCCAAATCATTCTTGCAAAGAAAGCATCTGTTAATTAAGCAAAAACCCCTCTTGCACAAGTTAACAATTGTTAGAATTTTATTTTGAACAAACAACTAGTAAAAGATCTCAATTTTAGGAATGAGGCCTTTGATCCAACAAGAAGCCCAATATGGATTATCCCTATCAGAAGGATAGAGAACAAACAACCCTGAAGAAACAATGAATTTCCCGCTGGGATTATAAGCCCAAATTAAAGAGTTAGGCTGGCCTTCTCTAATAATGCTGGAATTGAGGGTGATCTGAATCTTTAAGAGGTTTGGGTCTAAAGCACATAAATTGACCCAAGACCCATTATTCCAGTAGTCAGCAACCCACTCCCCAAAAGAAGACTTACATCTCTAAATAATGTTCCTATCTTGATGAATAGCTCCCAGGGGATCTCCCTGCATCCAACAATCATCCCAAAACCTGATTTTTCTGCCATTACTGGTGCGGGAGCCCTCGACAAAAACAAAGACAAAGGAGGTGGCAAGAAGATCTCCAAGGATGTTCGTAGGAAGATTTGATTGGTCAATGACCAAGGAGGATCAGGAGATCGCAATTTTGTAATAAGATACCAAGGCTCTGCATCAATTGGTATCAGAGCAAGAAAGATCCTTAGGAGAAGGATTGGAAACCATGTCTGCAGATGAAGAAGATACTGAGATCCCAACA
The DNA here is from genome assembly GCA_027943335.1 of Chamaecyparis obtusa. Classification (NCBI taxonomy): domain Eukaryota; kingdom Viridiplantae; phylum Streptophyta; class Pinopsida; order Cupressales; family Cupressaceae; genus Chamaecyparis; species Chamaecyparis obtusa. The sequence goes on along the minus strand of BSBK01000615.1, from coordinate 3,960,258 downwards.
AGGATCACGAATGTCGAACTAGCAAAGATTGTGAAGGAGCAGATGGCCCAAAACAAAGTTTTGAGGAGAGAAATAGAGAGACTCAAAGGAAAGGTTGACAGGAAGAGTGGTGGAGACCCTGAAGGAGAAAGGAGCGAAGAAGAGCCCCTTGAGCAGGAAGAGGAAGAGGTTCCTGCAGATCAGAGACTACTCTTGAAGACCTTGAAGTCCATGGAGAGAAGGACAATGGACACCAAACTAGATCTGCCCATTTATAATGGAAAGATGGATCTAGAAGCAGAAATGGATTGGGTTGACGCTCTCACAAGTTTCTTTGACTGCGAAGATATACCCGAGAATCAAAGGGTAAAGATTGCCAAATCAAAGTTGAAAGGACCTGCACTCACATGGTGGAATTTCACTCAAGATGAAAGGGTGAAGAATGGCAAAAGATAGATAACTACATGGAAGAGGATGGTAGCCTTGTTGAGAGAGGCATACGTCCTGGAAGATTATGAAGTTCAACTTCATAAGAAGAGAATGAGTTTGAGGCAGAAAGAACAAGACGTCTCAAGTTACACCGAAGAGTTCCAAAGGTTGGTCATGAAATCCAAGACAGCAGAGCCAGAGAGTGAAAAGCTTGCAAGGTACATGCAAGGATTGAGAGTTACAATTCAAGATGAACTTAGCTTGAGTAGCCCTTCCACAGTGCAGAAATGCTACCAGTTGGCATTGAAGGTTGAGGAAAAGCTCAAGAGGAAACAAGAGCAAGGCGGGTAGAGGAAGAGGACAAAGAGATTTTGGAAACCGGGGCAGAGGCAACTCTCAAGGGAGAGGACAAGGTCCCAAGGATTATGGAGAATCCAGTCATGAACATAAGCAAGGAGAGAGCAGCTCTAGAGAATCCTTTGGGGGAAGGAGATCAAACTCTAGAGGAAGATTTGGGGGAAGAGGCCCGGATGTCATCAAATGCTTTAGGTGTCATCAGCCCGGACACTTGGCATCAAAGTGTCCTGAAAAGGGAAACAAAAATGGTGAAAGGAGAGCCAATTTAGTGAGGGATGAAGACACACACAGCATACACTCACATGAATCATTTGCAGCACCAGAACAAGGAGAGTCACTCATGATGAGAAGAACTTTGATTAAGGCACCTAGTACACCGGAACCTCCCCAAAGGAAGACACTTTTCAGAACTACATGTAAAGTAGGAGGCAAGGTATGTAGAGTGGTTATTGATTCCAGTTCTACTGATAATTTGGTGTCTCTTGAAGTAGTTGAGAAGCTGAAACTAGAAAGGATTGCACATCCCACACCCTACAAGGTGTCATGGCTCACAAAAGGGCAGCATACAATCATTGAAGAGCAAGCATGGATAGAGTTTCAGATTGGGAAGTACAAAGATAAAGTACTTTGTGACATAGTGCCTATGGACGCATGTCATTTCCTCTTGGGGAGACCGTGGAAATACGATTTGGAGGCACACCATGATGGAAAGAAGAATACCTACTCCATAAGACACCAAGGTAAAAAGGTAACTTTACTACCCCTGCCTGACAATGGTGAAGAACAAAAAGATTCCAAGTTTTTGTTTGTAGGAGAAAAGGAATTTTTAAAGGTGTTGAAGGAGAAAGACACTCCTTGTTATGCATTGATGGTATTACCAAAACCAAAAGAGGGGAAGGTATTGAAGGTGAAAGAGGATCCTAGGAGAGTAGGTCCTAAGGAGGTAGCAGATTTGCTAGAAAGATATAAGGAAATAGTGACCAAGGAGTTGCCAAACACCTTACCCCCAATCCGAGAGATTAACCATAACATTGATCTAATTCCCGGAGCCACACTTCCAAACAAGGCAGACTATAAACTCACACCCCAGCAAAATGAGGAGATGTCCAAGCAAATCCAAGAACTTTTGGAGAAGGGTTTGATTACCAAAAGTTTGAGCCCGTGTGCTGTCCCTGCCCTGTTAGCACCTAAGAAGGAAGGGACTTGGAGGTTGTGTATGGATTCGAGAGCTATTAATAGAATCACTATCAGGTATAGGTTCCCTATGCCTAGAATTGAAGACCTATTGGACCATCTAGGGGGTGCAAGGTACTATTCAAAGGTGGATTTGAAGAGCGGGTACCACCAAATCAGAATAAGGGCTGGAGATAAATGGAAGACAGCGTTTAAAACTAATGAAGGGCTGTATGAATGGAGGGTAATGCCTTTCGGGTTATCCAACGCTCCTAGCACATTCATGAGACTCATGAATGAGGTGTTAAAAACATTTATTGGCAAGTTTGTAATTGTGTATTTAGATGATATCCTTATTTTCAGCAAGACTAAGGATGAGCATTTGAAACATTTGAATTTGGTCCTTAAAAGATTGCAAGAAGAAAAGCTCTTGATAAACTTGGATAAGTGTGTTTTCATGCAGGAAGAATTGGTATATCTTGGTTTTGTGGTTTCAGGTGGAAGCGTAAAGATGGATCTGGAAAAGGTGGAAAGCATCTTGAATTGGCCCTCTCTAAGGACCATGACAGAAGTTAGGAATTTCCACGGTTTGGCTTCTTTCTATAGGAAGTTCATAAGGGGATTCAGCCAGATTTGTGCACCAATTTTGGAGACAATAAAAGGGGGGCAGAAATGCAAGTTCATGTGGACCAAGGAGGCTAAGGAGGCTTTTCAAAGTCTGAAGCAAAAGGTAGCAAAGCAGCCTGTATTGGCTTTTCCAGATTTTCAAAAGATTTTTGTGATTGAATGTGATGCTTCTAATGTTGCTATAGGGGCTGTTTTAAGCCAAGAGGGGAGACCCATTGCATTTTTCAGCGAAAAGCTGAATGATGCTAAGAGGAAGTACTCCTCTTATGATCTTGAGATGTACGCTTTGGTGCAAGCCTTGGAAAAAAGGAGGCACTACCTCCATCCAAAAGAGTTTATTGTTTTTACGGACAATCAAGCACTCAGTTTCTTGAAGTCACAAGCACATGAAGTGGGTTTATTCAATCCAAGCATACACGTTTTCAATTAAACACAAGAAAGGAGTTGCTAACAAGGTGGCTGATGCTTTGAGCAGGAGGGCCATGATAGTCCAAGAAGTAAAATTGCAAAGTGTAGGTATTGATTCCTTGAAAAGTATGTATGAAAACGATGAGGATTTTCATGAGATTCATAAGGTTTGTTCTGATTTTTCTGAGGCATATCATGTTGAATATGATGATTACTTGATCCAAGATGGTTTGTTGTTTAAAGGACATCAACTATGCATTCCTAGGTGTTCCATGAGGGATAACATAGTGAAAGAGAAGCATTGTGGGAGTATGAGTGGACACTTTGGGCTGGATAAAACTCTTGAACAGGTGAGAAGATATTACTTTTGGCCTAAGATGTAGGGAGATGTAAGAAAATTTGTAGAACAATGCACCATTTGTTGAAAGGCCAAAGGCACTTCCACTAATGCTGGTTTGTATCAACCATTACCCATACCTACAAGGCCATGGGAGAGTTGTAGTATGGATTTTGTAATGGGACTGCCTAGGACTCAGAAAGGTTTTGATAGCATCTTTGTTGTGGTAGATAGGTTCAGTAAGATGGCCCATTTCATGCCATGTAAGAGTATGAGTGATGCAGCCTATGTGGCAAATCTGTTTTTCAAAGAAATAGTGAGGATACATGGGCTTCCTCAAACCATTGTATCTGACAGGGATGTGAAGTTCGTTGGACATTTTTGGAGAACTTTGTGGAAAAGGCTGGGAACAAACTTGAACTTTAGTTCAGCCTATCATCCCCAAACAGATGGGCAAACTGAAGTTGTCAATAGATCTTTGGGCAATCTATTGAGATGCTTGACAAAGCAATACGGAGATAAGTGGGATAATATTCTTCCACAAGTTGAGTTTGCCTTTAATGATTCGGTAAATAGAAGTACAGGCAGGAGTCCTTTTCAGATTGTCTATGGGCAGAATCCAAGGGGCATACTGGAATTAAGAGACCTTCCAAAAGGTGGACAGGTGAGTGCCCATGGAGAGCAGTTTGCTGACAGCATGAAGGACATCCATGATCAAGTACGGATAGCTCTACAAAAGAGTTCATAAAAGTATAAAGAAAGGACAGATAAAAGGAGGAGAGATGTACAATTTCAGGTTGGTGACATGGTTTGGGTATATCTGAGGAAGGAGAGGTTGCCAAAGGGGAAACATACAAAGCTGCTCATGAAGAAAGTCAGCCCTTGTGCAGTCTTGAAGAAGCATGGCATGAATGCTTATGAGATAGCACTACCTCCCACTCTAGGTATATCTCCAATTTTTATTTAATATTTTTGATCTAACTCCCTATAAAGGTCATCATGATGCAGGTACAGAGGTTCTCATTGAAGAGTTGCAGCAAGACCTCATTGATCTTCCTCCTCATGCACCCAAAACACTTGATAGGATCCTTGACTCTAAGGTCATTAGGAAGACCAGAAATAATGTGTATACACAATATCTTGTGAAGTGGGCTGGACACCCGGAAGAAGAGGTGGTGTGGATGGATGAAGCAGAGATTAAGAAGTATGGCACTTCTTTGGCAGAGCTTATCTCAAAGGGACTTGAGATCAGTCCACCCTAGGAGTATGGTGTGGGAGCCCTCGACAAAAACAGAGACAAAGGAGGTGGCAAGAAGATCTCCAAGGATGTTCGTAGGAAGATTTGATTGGTCAATGACCAAGGAGGATCAGGAGATCCCAATTTTGTAATAAGATACCAAGGCTCTGCATCAATTACCCAATTTCTACCTCTTCCCTTTCACTACAACTTCCTTAACTTCTTGAACAAAATTCCAGATGAAAGGACCATTTATGACAGTAGGAGAATTGAAAAAGTCCTCAAGGGAAAGAGCATTAAAAAGATACTTTCTTTTCCAAATGAGGTTCCACTCCCTCTCTTCTTCGTACATCCTCCATATTTGTTTAGCCAAAAGGGCTCTGTTGAGCAATCTAATTGGCCTAATCCCAAGTCCCCCTTGATTTTTAGGTTTACAAAGTTGGTCCCAAGCTATGAAAGGCAATCTCTTTCTTTCCTCCGTTCCAGACCAAATAAATCTCTTCTGAATTCTTTCCATTATTTCTGGAAACTTAGCTAGGATTTTAAATAAACTTAGAGCATAGACTGGAAGATTTTGAAGACAACTTCTACTTTACCTACTTGACTCAAAAGATTACCCTTCCAACCCGCCAAGTTATTATTGAATTTATCAATCAGAGTGTTCCAAAAAGAGTCTGGGGATTTAAACCCTAGGGGAAGCCCCAAATAGGATCCAAAAAGCGCAGAAACGACGCATCCAAGAATTCTTGAAATCTTCTGTTGTCTTTCCTTCAGAGTGTTGACAAATAAAAGAGAGCTTTTACCCCACTTTATTAATTGACCTAAAGCACTAGTGTAAAGGTTCAAGGCAACCTTAATACGTCTCACCTATTTGATAGAAGCCTCCCCCATGAGAATGGTATCATCCAGAAATTGCTCATGGGAGCAAGTTTGTGGGTGAGACAAAGGCTTCAAACCTTGAATAGTCCCAACTCTATTGAGACTAACAAAGTGTCTCCTAAGACATTCTGCCATAATTGCAAAAAGAATAGGGGAAATGGGGTCCTCCTGCCTAAGCCCCCAAGATGGTTTGAAAAAGTTAGAAGACGCACCATTAACCATCACAGCAGTAGAAGAGGTGGATATAAGCTGGTTGATCATCTGGATAGCTTTGTTCCCAAATCTAAAAGCCCTTAGAACCTTCAGGAGAAAATCCCAATCAACTCTGTCATAGGCTTTGGACAAACCCACTTTCGTGAGTAATCCTTGCTCAGAAGATCTAACTAAAGAATGGATCTTTTCATGCACCGCAATAATGGAATCCAAAATTTGCCTTCCTGGAACAAACCTATTTTGCTGGGGGGAAATAAGATCTGGCAGTAGCTTCAATAATCGGGAAGTCAACACCTTAGGGATAATTTTGTACAAAGAATTGCATAAGTTGATAGGCCTAAAGGAATCCACCGTATCAGCCCCTACCTTCTTGGGAATCAACACAATAAAGGTGGCATTAATTTATTTCAGAATTCTACGACCCCCAAAGAACTTCACCGCATCAGAAATATCCTTACCGAGAATGTGCCACATCTTATGGAAAACAAACATTGGGAAACTATCTGGGCCTGGCGCCTTATCCCCTTCAAAGGAAAAAACATCTCTGACTTCATTAGAAGAAGGAATGGCTTCAAGAATGTAGTTTTGAGCTTTAGTGATAATAGGATGAATAGCAGAAAGAAGCACTTCCCAATTCTCCAAATTTAGGCCAGGATCAACATAAAGAAGCGAGGAGAAAAATCACACCATTTCACTAGTAATGTCCTCATCCTTTTTGAGTCTTCCACCAGTAGTAGAGAGAGGAAATCCGGTTGGCAGCTCTATGTTTAAGCGTAGTCAAATGAAAAAAATTAGTATTCTTGTCTCCCTCCTTCAGCCAAATGGATCTTGACTGCTGCTTCCAAAAGGTTTCCTCCAAAATAATGTCATGATACTTAACCAAAATCTCATTTTCTTTGTCAATCAAGAGTGGAGAATAGCCCTCCTAGATTTTGTCTTGAATGTCTTTAAGATCCAACTGAATATTAGATTTGGAATTAAAAATATCCTCAAAAGAGTACGTATTCTATTTCTTAACACAGTCTTTAACATTCCTTGATTTTTTAGCGACCTTAAACATAGCAGTACCATCCACCTATATATCCCTGTTGGCAATTTGGCTGAGTAGAATATCATATTGTTGTCATTATGGCAACATATAATCACCACGTTGATCGCATAATAGAAGAAAGCAATTTTGTATGAGCGCAAGTGAAAATTGTCTAAGTACAACAGTATTTACGAGCCTAATCGGAGACAGTTTTGGTTAGCAATGTTCACAGAAGCAGGTTCAGTGCATGCGCACTTGAACATGGATAATTCTATGTATATCAAAGCTACATGTGAGAGCGCAAGTCTGTACGACATGTATGAAAGGAGATATTAGAGGATTACAGAGACAGTGTTGAAGCCGACCTGAACAGAGCAAGAAGATAGAATGAGAATATTAAGTTAAGGGATTATTTTGTTTATCAAAATAATGACTTAACCATATAAGGGACAACATCCTATATGTTAACCCTTAGGTAGCATGAATTAATTTTGTATTTTGTAAGAGTCTATGTTTAGTAAAGCCGACTAGAAGTTTATTATTCATAATAACTTATATATATGTAAGAAGCATGTAATGCAAAGATATAACAAATCTTGTAATGTTGTAATGCTATGATGCGAAGTTGTATATTGTAAGAAGAAAAGCAAGAAAACTCTGTGTATGAAAGCGAAGAGCCTAGAAAGCTAAATCAGAATAGGAAAGCTATTCGGCAGCAGTGAAAGGTTATATGCTTTACCTTTGTATTCAGATATCATTGTATATTGCATGTTTGGGCAGTGTGCTCATCTTGCAAAGATCCTATTTTTTATAATACCAACTCCTAACAAGGTTGAGGCTTCTAACAAGGCCTAGAGTCCTTTAATCAGGAAAGAGACACTATATGTATGTAATAGACTCCTAGCAGGGTTAATATCCTTAACCGGATACTTTTGATTAGTGGATCAGTTGTGGGTATCATCCCCACCGGGGTTTTCCCTTGGCTAGGGTTTCTTCGAGAACAAACATGGTGTTATGAGTTCATTTGCTTTATTGCTATGCTTGTTATTTAGTTTACTTTGTTATGCAAGCTTCAAGTTAATTTGTTATATCCATAATTGGGCAAAAGTAAAAATTTGTGAAATATTGATTCACCCCACCTCTCAGTATTCCCTATTTCTAACAATTGGTATCAGAGCTTAGTTACTCAGAACAAAGTTATTCGGAGAAAGCTTAACAGCTTGAGTAATATCTCTATGGATATGGATTAGTTATAGAAAAATCTTGAAGAAGCTCTTGAACAGATTGATATTCTTATTGAAGAAAGAGACACTCTGAAAGGGAAATATGATGATGCAAAAAACTACATTGAAAAACTAAAAGAAAAGATGGAAGATCTGAAATCAAAGAAAAAACCTATAATTCAAGTCAAGGATTGTGATGAAGTTTCAAATCTGAAGAAAGAAAATGAGATTCTTAAACATGAGTTGAAGATTGTAGATCTAAAGTTGAGCTTGAAAGATGGAAATAGCAAAGATGAATCAAATTTGAAATCTGAAAATGAAGATTTGAAGTCTAAACTTTGTAAAGTAACATCTGAACTTGAGAAAACTAAATTACAGTATGCTGAATTTGAGAAGTACAATACAATTGTGAAAGGTGAATTAACTTAGTCTAAACAACATTTTGAAAAACTATATTCCAATAGTGAGAAGATTGATGAACAAATGTTTTATCAAAAGCCATATTATGATTCAACCGGTCTTGGATATAATTCATCTAAGATAAGTGAAGAATGCAAAGAACCAGATCCGAAACCCTCTGAGAACAAAGATGAAAGGAAATCTGATGAAGCTAACAAATCTGAAGACATACCTAATCCACCTAAAGAAGATGAACCACCTAAAGATATGCGAAGAGAATTCAAAGGTAGATGTTTTGCATGTAATACTTTTGGAAATATGAAGAGAGATTGCACAGGTAAGCAATTCAAACCTATCTTTGGTCATTGTTATAATTGTCATAGTTTTGGACATAGAGCTATTGATTGTAAGAAACCTAGATCTAATGATAATAATAGTAGTAGTAGAATGTTTAGAGATACTAATCATGTAGATAAAAGACCTATTGAAGATATGAACAAAAGGAATAGAGTTGTGTGTTATAGATGCAACAAGATTGGACATATTGCTAGAAATTGCAGAACACAAATCAGTCAGACAGGACCAAGATATGGAAACAATGGAGTAGTTTGTCAGATATGCAACAACTTTGGTCATACAGCAAGATTTTGCAAAATGAACTACATGAGAAACCCTAATCCTAGAAGCTATACAAGGAGAATTGAGAGCGCAAACAATAGTCAGAAAGGATGTTGTAGTAATTCGGAAGAAGTTAAATTTGTTAAAGCCACAGATCAAGCAAGCACACTTAGTATACCAGGAAATCAGACAGGTGAAGTACCTGATAGTAAGTTTGAATCATTGCCTAATCTTCCTTTAAGCATTTAAGTAATTATTTAGATTAGAATAGAGCATTAGAATAGTGTAGAAGTTAGAGTAAATTAAATTAAGTCTTGCGAAGTTATTATGAGATATTATATGATGTAATTATGCTATGGTTAAGAGTGCATGAAATTATATAAATGAATGGGAGTACACGGAAAAAATGAAGTTTTGCAGGTAACCAGGAACAACTTTTTGATATGAAGCGGCAAAGAAATTTAATGCGATGTCAGAATCTTGAAAGAATTAAAGGATAAAAGCATATGATCAGTATTAGTTGATCATTCAAGCGATTACAAGTGATAAGGAGAGCAATTTAGTGGAGATTAAGAGCAGTTTGCAAGATTTGGAGAAAGATTTCTTGCCAGATCTGCGCAAAGCCCTAAATCGCGATTCTTGAGGTATTTTGCTAAGTAACCACTATATAGCAGCTGAGTTTAATGAGAACCATGGATGCATCACTTGTTCACCATATAAAAGATTCAGTCAGACCTAGAGTAAAAAGGGAACCTATAGAACCTTTGGAAGAAGACCCTAGTCTAGTGTTATCATCCGTTCTAGATGGAGTTTTGCACTTGGAAGATGTAAAAGGTTATTTAAAATGCAAGTTTGAGACCATAGGAGATGGTAATCTGATCAAGGAATATGAGAAGATATATAAACAGGACATGTCATTCAAAAAAGGGTTTGAACATTTGAAAGATATTGATGTTATCAAGTATCCACTTCATTATGAATTCCAGGATGATGAATGCACTAAGATTATTTTGAGTAGAATCCACAATGGTAAATTTTGGTTAGATGATAGAGTGATAGACATCACCACAGACCTTATTCATGAGGTAACCGGTCTATCTAAATCTGGAGTAATTCCTTTTAATGAGAAAAATGTCACAAAATCTGTGTTAGATAACACTAAGTCATCTTACAATGGAAGAGGAATTGTAATCAGCAAGATCATACAGGATGATGTTAGATATGTGTGCAAGATCTTAACATCTAATTTTTGTGCTAATTCTAGAGAGGATGATATAGCAGCTGGCATGGTACATGCAACTTATCTTATGTGTTGAGAAAGTTCAAGTTGACATGTGTGAAATTATGAGAATTTAGTTGACAGAGAACCTTGAGAAGATCAAGAAAACTAAGAATTCACAGTTTAGATTCTCATCTTTGATCACATATATGTTTTTTCATTTGTTAAGGAGATTTCCATCTACTATTGGAGAGGATTGGAATGATAACAGGAATACCATGGACAGAATCAACAAGGTGTACATAAGACACCCTATAGACAAAGTGAATGAGTGCCACTTTGGTAATCAAAACTTTTCAGAATCAAATGAGAAAAAGATCAAGGATTCCACTAGCTATTGTGGAGAAATACAAAAATGAGATATGTTTTTTGGTTGACACGGACTTTACTTTTATTGAAGTAGTTGAGCCTAGAGTGGAATTTGTAGATCCACTAGAATATGAAGTTTTTGAAGATGAACTTGAAGGATACATAAGCAGATTACTTAAGAGTAATTTGGATGCAAAGAGTCCTAGATTTGGGACATATGAGGAGAACTTTGACTCCGCAAAACTATTAAAGGCACAGAAGACAGCTAAGAAAAGAGTAGACAGTACTATTAAGAAAATTCTTAAAGACACTGGCATGACCGAGCATACATTTATAGTTGCGAAGCAGACAGCAGCAGCAATAAGGGATATAGGACAAAAAGAAATCTTATCAGTTCCACCCCTGACATCAGTTGTAGCACCTACTGAAGAAATTCAGGACTCTGATGAAGAAATTGAAGTAATGGAAGTACAGGAAGTAAGAAAAACCAATAGATCCTCCACCACTCCACTAGCAAAAAGAGTAAAGGAAATGGCAAGTGGTCCAGGTAAGAGACAAAAGACTATATTTACCCCAGCACCAAAGAAAACATCAGAAGCAAAGGTAGATGAAGAAGCAAGAAGTAGCAAGAAGAAATGGAAGCCTAAGATTGAAAAAGTGAACACCTTAATTATCAATGAAGGTGATTTCACCAAGATGAATAAATTCTATGAGTTATACAACTTTTTTGAGAAAATGAACTTGGAGAATGCAGTTGTCAGGCATATGATACTGGCAAATAAGAAGTTTGATAGCATTAATGGAAAGATTCCTGATGACTTATATGAGAAATTAGTAAACAGAAAAAAGAGAGCAACAAAAGAAGACAATGGAATTAGAGAAAGATTTGTAAGGAAGTTATGTGACATAAAGGATGAAGAACACTTTAAGGAGATCATGAAGAATCTTAGCACCCATCTAAGAAAGAAAATAACTATACTAATCATGGGAGGTAACTATGAAGAAATCAACAAAGAGATAGAGGAAGTAGTTGTGAAAGTTATGACCTCTGGTCCTAGTGAGCACATAAGTGAGTTTGATCAAGCAATTGAAGCAGAACACCAGACAAATCCATCACCAACACTGCCACCATCTATAAACATTGAAGATGAGTCTATGAATGTTGAAGGAACAAACATCACTTTGGATAGTGAAGAAAATCCGTTCAGTGATCATGAGGACATTGTTGACAATTCAGCTGATGAGCAGTAGGACATGGCAGAAAATGAGGAAGAAGAAGTTGAAACAAGAAAGGAAGAAGAGGTAGAAGTAACACAAGAAGAACCACAGATTAATGCAGCAGCATCAGAGTAGGAAGTTCCACAGGAGCAGACAATAATCATTCTTGAGCCCAAGGAAGCAACAGAAAAACCACAGATTGAATCAATATTTGCTAGTCTTGGACAGGAAGTTGATGATGATGATCAAATAGAGCTGATCTCATCTTTGAACAAGATTATTGGAAAGAATAAGAAGGTAAAAAGCCTAGAAGGATCATTACTTGAGGCGACTGAGAAACTACAAAGCATAATATCTAGTCAAATCAATGAGGTAGATCCACAAGGAAAAGCAAAAGAAGTTATGAAAGCTTTTGATGCAGAATTCACTAACTTATCAGATATAGCCATAGTAAAAGCTCAAGCAGCTCATGAAGCTAAAATATTTCAAGATGTATGTTAGAATATCAGAAATGATAGAGACAATCTGGATATTTGTATTAAAGAGTGAAGAAGATGTTTGGAAAGAGGAAAAGCATTGTACATTCAGTGTACAAAATCAGAAAACCATATATCAGAAATAACAGAGAAAATGAAGATCAAAGAGGTAGAGCTACAAGCGGCAGTAAACTTTATTTTAGGCCCTAATGTGAAGATCTTAGACATTGAAAGGAACATTAGTAAAATCTATGATGATATGAGACTTCTGAATGATGAGAAGGAGAAGAGATTGAAGAGATTCGCTCTATTAAGAGAGCATGTATCAATAAAATTGAGTATTCTTGAAACTAAATTAGAGGAATGTCTTTCTTCAAAGACATCTTATGGAAAATTTCACTATGCAAACCTAAAGGCATGTGAAATTGCATCTTTTGGCCTATGTACACTGCTAAGTGTTTTCGATGCAGTTAAGAAGTCATGGGACAAGGAGATAGAGAGTTTGAAGACAAATTTTGCAGATTGTGTTGCAAGCCTACCGGCCTTGCAATTCTGAAATCTTAGCAGAAAATTGTATGTATAGACAGTATATGTATAGCACAGAGTATACTCTTAGGGGGAGTATAGATATTTCGAAGATACAAGTATTTTGGAGATATAAGTAGTATGAATTTATATACATGGCTACAATTTTGTATCTTAAAGTTTTTGGGAAGTTTTTGGGACTTATCAATTTTCTCATATGTTGCCACCAATGACAAAGGAGGAGATTGTTGGCAATTTGGCTGAGTAGAATATTAGATTGTTGTCGTTATGGCAACATATAATCACCATGTTGAACGCATAATAGAAGAAAGCAGTTTTGTATGAGCGCAAGTGAAAATTGTTTAAGTACAACAGTATTTACCAGCCTAATCGGAGACAGTTTTGGTTAGCAATGTTCACAGAAGTAGGTTCAGTGCATGCGCACTTGAACATGGATAATTCTATGTATATCAAAGCTACATGTGAGAGCACAAGTCTGTATGGCATGTACGGAAGGAGATATTAGAGGATTACAAAGACAGTGTTGAAGTCGACCTGAACAGAGCAAGAAGACAGAATGAGAATATTAAGTTAAGGGATTATTTTGTTTATCAAAATAACGACTTAACCATATAAGGGACAACATCCTAGATGTTAACTCTTAGGCAGCATGAATTAATTTTGTATTTTGTAAGAGTATGTTTAGTTAAGCTGACTGGAAGTTATTATGTAAGAAGTATGTAATGTGAAGATATAACAAATCTTGTAATGTTGTAATGCTATGATGCGAAGTTGTATATTGTAAGAAGAAAAGAAAGCAGACTCTGTGTATGAAAGCGAAGAGCCTAGAAAGCTAAATTAGAATAGGAAAGCTATTCGGCAGCAATGAAAGGTTATATGCTTTACCTTTGTATTCAGATATCATTGTATATTGCATGTTTGGGCAGTGTGCTCATCTTGCAAAGATCCTATTTTTTGTAATACCAACTCCTAACAAGGTTGAGGCTTCTAACAAGGCCTAGAGTCCTTTACTCAGGACAGAGACACTACATGTATGTAATAGATTCCTAGCAGGGTCAACATCCTTAACCGGATACTTTTGATTAGTGAATCAGTTGTGGGTATCATCCCCACCGGGGTTTTCCCTTGGCTAGGGTTTCCTTGAGAACAAACATGGTGTTATGAGTTCATTTGCTTTATTGCTATGCTTGTTATTTAGTTTACTTTGTTATGGAATCTTCAAGTTAATTTGTTATATCCATAATTGGGCAAAAGTAAAAGTTTGTGAAATACTGATTCACCCCCCCTCTCAGTATTCCCTATTTCTAACAATTCCACCATTTTTTGAAGAGTTCTTCAAAGTGGGGGTGAAGTAACCACATTTTTTCAAATTTGAAAGGGAAGTTTCTCTTTCCAGTAAAAGGATCAGCCATAAAAACAATGGGGCAATGATTAGAACCAATCTTAATAAAGGAAGAGAGAGAGCAGAGATACCTTTGCAACCAATCATGAGAAATCAAGGCTCGGTCCAATCTTACTTGAATCGAGTCTTCTCCCACTCTTCTATTCGACCAAGTAAAGTTTATCCTTGGAGATCAACATCCATAAGAGCTTGCTGATTTATAAACTCCATGAGATCAAGTCTCCCATCCAGCTGATTCTAGACTCCTCCAGCTTTCTCACAATCTCTTAAAGGGGTGTTAAAATCACCCATGACCAATCAGTCAATACTAGGAAAAACACTCCTACTTAGAGCAACTTTGTCCCAAAATTTCTTTCTAATAGACTTATTATTAGGAGCATAAATATTGGACACAACCCAGGAAAAGTCATCTCTAATGTGATGAAGTTTGACAGCAACAAAATTACCTTCAACCAACAAAACCTAGCCTCTGATGTAATTCTGATTCTAGAAATAATTGTACCTCCAGAAGCACCATTTGAACTGCTTCCAGCCGCACCACAGTTTTTGAAGATCTTAAGTTTTTCCGCCTTTTCTTTATCTATCTTGGTTTCTTGAATTAAAACCACATTGGGTTTATGATCTATAACCATATTTCTTAGGATATCTTGTTTGTGGAGGCTATTTAACCCCTTTATATTCCAAGAAACAACCTTCATTTTTTAGGGGTGTAGTCAGGGATGGTGGCTTGTTTCCCATTAGCTATATTCTGCATACTTTCCATCTCTCTCATATGTTTTGCAGACCTTCTGCCAAGGGTATTCTTCAGGGAACCAACATCAACTTTGGTCCTTCCCCTAGTGGCCATACTAGTTTGGGAAACAACGGAGGAAGAGGTCTCCTTTTTCCTTTTCTTTCTCCCCCTAGTCTTCTAGGAAGATCCTTCCATGTCTTCAGCAATGGGATTCTGCTGATTGCTATATTTGTTACTTTTCTTTTGGTTGTTCACGAAATTGTCATCCACTAGGAATGAAGATTTAACAATATCCACCTCCCCTGGCTCAGTAGAATCGCTTAGCGGGTCATCACCCAAAATAATGCATTGTTGAGCATCATTGAATGATTCCCCCTTATAATTGTTATTAGACCCCAAAGAATCTTCCACTCTAGAGGGTTGCATGATCACATTTCCTTGATTCTGGTCATTCTCTTTTATTTCCCCCTCTTCCAATGTATCTTTTGCTTCATTTTCCTTGCCCAATTCTTGGGCTCCCTTAATTAATTCCCCCATAGAGTCATTCTCTTGTCCTTCTTGTCTAAACTCAGATTTCTTCTTTATGTCCTCCACTTGGTTAAGACTTTCAACCAGCCCAACTTCGGGGCCTTCGGGGGGAAAGGGATCAGATTTTCCATTGTCTTTGCAACCTTCCCCCAGAGTAAAAGAGAGCTCCCCTTTGTCTCCTTTAGTTTGAGCTTCCACTTTCTCTCCACTTTTCGTGTTCAGCAGGATGTTCTCCTTTGAGACTTCTGAATCAGAGTTTTTAAGCTTCCAAACCTTCCCGCTCTCCATTTTCTTTGCCCCTGGATCAAGTTTTTTTGCGTCCTGCTTCGCCTTCTTCGGACAACTCTTAGCCCAATGTCCAGTTTTCTACCAAAAAAAGAAAGAAAAAGGAAAATCTTCAAACTCAACTTCTTGGCTTCATTTCCCTAATTTGGATACAATGTCGGTTTTCTTAGGGAGGTTTGTAAGCTGATGGACATTAATATAGACCCGTGCAAAAACCAATCTTGTTTAAGATGCAGTCATGGGATGGAGAGTAACTCTCCAAAGGAAGAGGCCAAACCATTCAAAACATTCTCATTCCAGTACTCCAATGGAAGTCCTGGAAAACGAACCCAAACCAAAGCCATGATAAAAAAAAGTATTAGAAGATCCATTTTAGGCCCCCATTTCTTTAACGCCAGAGCCAACTTTCCAAACATCCAAGGTCTCCCACAAAGAACAAATTCAAGATCCTCCTTGTTTGAGAAAACAAATGACAGGAAGCCCTTAGGGAGAGCGACAATGTTGACTTGGCCTTTGAGTTTCCATTTTCCTTTGACCATCGACCTAACCACTTCAATATTCGGCCTTGGTCCCAAAAATTTGCCTACGAAAGTAAGCTCCATTGCAGAGATTGAGTAATCGATCAAGGGATTAGGGACAAAAATCGACAACTCACCTTTTTGTCGGTTAGTCTTGCAAGTAATTGGTGGAAAGGAAGACTTCCTGTTGGGTTTTATTCCAAACAGGGAAGACTTCTTCGGGAAATCCAGTTTCTCCACTATCTTGATCTCCTCAACAATTTCACGTGGGACCTCCCCTTCTTTCCCACCTAGTTCAATGGGAAACCCACCATCTCGTGGTTCCCCATTTGAATCTAAAGCCTCAGTTGACTTCGCGTTGTCGTTACCTCCTATAGACACCTGCGTCCCGCCTATGCAGAAAGCCTGACCTCCATCGCCATTTTTTCCGCTCGTGTTGGAAGCCTGACCTCCATCATTGGTTTTCCCACTCGTTTTCCCCATCCTTCTTTGATACCAATTGTTAATACTATAAGGTCCAAGATTAGTGAGAGGGGGGGTGAATTAGTAATCTATCAAATCTGAAAACTTTCACAATACATTGTTATTGCCTAATGTTATTCAAAAGGTAATATTAAATAATTGATTGAAGTGACTCTAGACAAAAGATTAAGTGAAGTCACTAATAATGACTTAGGGATTGATGAAATGTATCCCCGTAATAAACATATGCTAATTTTCTACATAATTACAACAAGGTATCTAAAATGACATAACTAAATCCCTCCTCTAGACCAACAAAATTTTCTAACTATCTAAATTAAATCTTACAAATTCCTAGGGCATTTTGTTCATTCAATTCTTTCAAAGTAATACAATTGCACATGAGAGTGTTTGAACTTACTCAGGAAACTTTTAAAAGTTATAGGCATACAAATTGATTGAAAAAATAAATGGCTTTACTAGGGCATGATCTATCATTGTATACAAAGTTGCAAGGTGAAAAAATAAAAGACTTTTCTCAAGTTCCAAAGCTTAGAACATTGTGTAAAATCCATTTAATCATGCCTTGAATTAATGTTTGACAACCATTGCTTTCGTTTTTTAAAATCAAATAGTTGCTTTGTCAAGTAACTAGTTTGAAATTCATTATCGATCAATTGTTTAGATTCATTCTCTTTTGAGATCAATAGTTGTGGCAAATCTATGAACTAATAAAATGTGCACCACTTCAATTTGCTGATATATAGAAGCTCTAAAAAAATGACATGCGGCACCATTTGCCATGTCAAGGTCAACTGCTTCAGAACTTCTAAGGACTACTTAAGGGGACATTCCAGATATCTATGGATTTAACAAAACTAACAAGATTTGAACATGCTGCATAAAGAATCCATGGTCTGAGCATGCTCTTGACAAGTTACCTCAATGGCTCATTGTTAGTGATAACATTGGATGCCATATGGCATTCATCAACATATTATATTGCATTAAAGCATGTTTGTACAAACTACAAAGAAAATTGCTGATTTCCGAAGAGTCAACCATAATGTGCCAAGTATCATTTTAATCAAGCATAGAATGTAGTCAATGCTCCACATCCTTTTCCTTCAAGATCAAAGGTTGTGGTAAATCTGTGTTGATGTAATTAAATATTCCTAATTACACTTTACTTAAGCTTACTTAGGATAATGCATTACATAGAAGTTTGTATAGTAGACACCTAGGAGTTTGCATCTTATTTTAGCACATGGTGTAGGAGAATTCCACTTTAGGTGGTGATAGTTGTTATGTCATTCCACTTTATGTGTGAGATCCACCTTTAGTGAACTTATCACATTATCATTTGTTGTTTATTTTCAGATCTAGTAATTTAACAGATAAGATATAACTAAAACAATAACAGATAAATATAACACAAGATACAACATAGAATGTACCCTGGGAAACCTCCCTTGTGGAGGTGAAAACCCAGCAAATAGATGTATATTTAAGCTTGGATCCAACTTACAGATTACAGCCTCAATCCAACCTGGAGATCTAGGTTTAGATTTGTGAGAGTAGATCAGATAGGATTCACTTTGATTCGAATATATCCAGCTCTGATTGCAGTAATTAACTGGTCAACAATGGAGCAGATGTGGATCAACTTTGGATATAATTGATGGTGTAAATGATTAGTCTTCTACAATGGATGCTGCAGCAGTAGGTGTACAAAAGACGCCAGAGGTAGATGATCTTCCGCCAATGCATATGACAGTAGGTTAGCAAGAGAGATCCCAATCACCTTTAAGCAGAACAGTTCGCAATCTTCTTAGAGCAGTTCGCAATCACCTTGGAGCAGTTCGTAATCACCTTATGATTTTCGCACTTATGAAAATTGTGTTTAGATGTTGAGGCAAATTCTCCTTATATACTAGTTAGGAGAATTAATTTGAGCTAGCCGACCCTTGAACTTTATGCTGGCCAACTAATGAAGAGAAGGTAACTTGCGCAAAAACTAAGGGCGATTTCCTATGAGGGCCAACTCATCTAATAATTTGATTTGGCGCCACTAAATGTATTTTCCAATACACCCAGGCTCCAACGATTTATTTAAATTAAATTAAAGATATAATCTAAATATTAAGATCCCGAAATAGCTAAAACATTAACATCATCCTCACATTGTTGCACATACTTCATTGTACAATGAAGGATGATCCACCTTTGGTGGACATGTGATTCCACCTAGTGTGGTTGATAGGTTATCTCTTGCATATCTCCTAGTTATCATGCATTGCCTATATATTTAGGCACATCGACATTGTATTTAATCTATTATCAATTATTGATCATTATTGAATCTAGTCAATTAATTGATCATATCATATTTGTCTCTATTGTGCTACTCTTTCGGCTTCTAGATCTTGACATTTTTTCATTGCCTTATGCAAATTCTTACATGGTATCAGAGCCATAGGATTGTTCATTGTATAGCCTTTGGGGAGATTTTTGCTTTATTTGTTGGAGGGCTTGATTCAGATGCTGGCTACCAACAACTTGTGGGAGCATCTAGAGCAAGATCTGACCTCACCATTGCGTTCAAGTGGCTATTTTGACGAATTTTGTTTATAAATTCACCTATATTGGGAAAAAGTTAAATCTGAGGCAAAAAAAATTTAGAAGACTGAGCTGTATGACCTGATCTACCTGCGATGATACAGTTTCGGATTTTTAAAAAAAGACAATTTTTTCTTTTGGATATATTTTTTTTGGTCGCAAAATATTTCTGGTAAAAATTGTTGGACAGAGAGCCCCCATTTTGTTAGAATATTATATGTGATAGGAGGATCGTACGAAGTCAACTAGTGGAGATTGGGGACCCGAATCCCTGCCCTGCATCACACATTCCGGGCCATGACACCCATATTGGCTACAGTCTCAGACCGACATCTTCAATTTGTTTTATTGATGCGGTGGATACATTAAAAAGGGTCGGTTTCTTTGTTTTGAGGTGCATGTGAGATTAAAATCCCACACTGTCCCACCCCTACAACCCCCCTTGCCCCCCCCTCCGCGCTGAGTTTACTGGACGCTTCCTTCTCTGCAACTACATCTACGCCGCAGGCTCCGGTCCCCCCAACTCTATCAAACTTGGTCAAATGCTCGACTTTTTCTCCAGTGGCACACTGCGAAGTCACATCGCACCGAGTTCCACGACACAAAACTTCAATGTGGGTTCACATGCTTCAATGCGGCTCGGTTTTAGATCTCAACGAGAGGTATCTTTCAATGTGACACAACATTCACCACGCCCACTACAGTCTTCATTTCCCGCGGTCTTCACTCTCCACCATCTTCAGACCTCTCGCAGCCTTCATTCTGTTCAACGACGCCTTCATTCAACCCAAATCAGTGATTTGTCAGAGATCCAACTCAACTCCCCGCATCTCAACATGGGTCCCTAGCACAATGCCAAGCACCGCGACCTCCTACACACCCCAAGACGAGCTTCAACTACAGTAGTACAGATTGCAGTCCACATGGGGAAATATTCTCACCACAACATCCAACACTAGCAATGCGGCATTGTAGTTCGCGGCCTTAACTCAGTCAACCATGGGACAAGCTCCTTTTACACAGATCAACTCGAGACACTATGACATTCCTTCATTCAATGCGAACAAAGCACAATATACACCCTGTCAATGCGGACTTATAGTGTGGAAAACTTGAAAAATTGAGATCCAGCCAACGACGTCATCTTAGTGGAGTACATAGCAGCCTTCATCCATACAGACACCACGTCATTACAACCGGTCAACAAGACATGTGGCACATTTTATTGGCCGAGCATACACAGTGATTTGCCACATCAACGGGTGACTCATTAGTGTATGGAGACTACATTAGACTGCCGAACAACCACGTCACCAGAAAGCGCCACATTAGTGATAGGTACATGTGGCAGTACAATCAGCAAACACGCAGACACATCATTGTACGACGGTTCGAGTAAGCAACCCAGTCAATTTTTTTCCATTGGAGAGGACTCATTCATACATCTATGGTTTTGTTTCTTCCTAAGGGGAGGAACGTTGTTCAGTTTTCATGGAGTAGTTTCTACATTGAACCTGGAGCATCTACCATTGGTATACATTCTAATTTGAGGGGGGATGGTCTCTCTTCCACTTCTCTCCTATGGAGGGATACTTGATTGTATATACATGATGTATGGAGTCCTAGGGGGGTCTTGAGTCCTCCATCCATGCATCTTGTTTTCTTTCTTCTCTCTTTTGGGGGAGTGGGGAGTTTTGTCCCATGAGGTTTTCTCCCTTTCTCCGCTTTATGAGAGATTGCATTGCTTTTGCACTTGCATATTGTACATGGATACCTAACATGGCCTAGTAGCTGGGATCCATCTTGCATTGTCATCTAGCATTGTGAGTTTAGGTGCATTCCCCTAAGTTGCACTTAAGGGGGGGTGTTGGTGTAATTAAATATTCCTTGCGCTTTACTTAAGCTTACTTAGGATAATACATTACATAGAAGTTTGCATAGTAGACACCTAGGAGTTTGCATCTTATTTTAGCACATGGTGTAGGAGAATTTCACTTTAAGTGGTGATAGTTGTTATGTCATTCCATTTGTGTGAGATCCACCTTTAGTGCACTTATCATATTATCATCCTCACATTGTTGCACATACTTCATTGTACAATGGAGGATGATCCACCTTTGGTGGACATGTGATTCCACCTAGTGTGGGTGATAGGTTATCTCTTGCATATCTCCTAGTTATCATGCATTGCCTATATATTCAGGCACATCTACATTGTATTTAATCTATTATCAATTATTGATCATTATTGAATCCAATCAATTAATTGATCATATCATATTTGTCTCTCTTGTGCTACTCTTTGGGCTTCTAGATCTTGGCACATTCTTTCATTGTCTTAGGCAAATTATTACATGGTATCAAAGCTTGATCCAAATTCTTACATTATGGATTATTAGAAGTGCACACCTCATGATTTAGCAATCCATAGATTTAACTACGTCATAAATGTGCCTTCCTAGTGGACCCTTTGATCTCAGTGCTCAATATGTTCAAGATTTACTTTCAATCAATGGATCATATCTATTTTTCTCCAAGATCAATGATTGTGGTAGATCTAAAAAAAGGTAAAACACTCATTTAGATGATTCACTGATCTATAGAAGCCAATTACAGACAACCCCTTCTCACAATCTGCAATCAGCTATGTTCTCCAAAAAGATCAATTCTTGTGAGGATTTGAAGACTATTAGAGGGGCCATCAGCTATCTATAGATCTATAGAAGCCAGTTGAATGCTTTCTATGGCCTTCAGTTCTGCTGTTGAAAAGGAACCCACTATACTTTTCTAAATGTGCCTCCTTATTTGGAATTAGTTACATCATGGCCCAATCAGAAGCATACACATTATCCTATCACCATAAATCCTTACATACCAGGTGCAGTTATGCAGATGACATGTATGTTTGCAGTAGATTGGAGGATGAGTTTTTTACCAGCCCAGCTGGTCTACAGCTTTATAGAAACTGGTAAACTGGTCAACCAATGAAAATAAATGAAACACTTAGGCAAAGGTAACCCATTTAGTAGGTGAACAACTAAACATCTTAACAAAGACATGATTTTTGGCAAGTTTTTCAACTTCTTTTTAGACTTATATATCCAGGTGGCCACTAAAGGCTTACTAAGAACTTAAAAAGAAGGGGATAATAACAAAGATCAACTAGGTCAAGAGGTAGATTTTATGAACCACTGATGCAGGGTCAATACAAACGAGACTCAAAGCCACAATAAGATATCTCAGAGCAGTGATCAACATAGAATACAAAGGAAAACTGAACAAAATACAAAATGAATTTAGAAACAAGGAATGATGTCATTCATCCATACGAAGTCAAGAACACACTATTGTAATTTAGTTTTGTATTATTGCATATTTCTAATACAGATTTCCCTAAAATATATGTGGAAACTGAAATAAAATATGAGAGCATGACAATAGGACGTCAAATTATCTATCATTCCTAGGATACACATTATGGAATTCCTAAGACAAATCAAAGAAAACAATTGGAAGGAATATTTGTTCATCTTCTACTGTTTTGTGTTCTTGACACACTATTGGGGGTGGGATCCACATTCAGGTATCCACGCTATATTTTGGCATTTTCACCAAATCTGATGTTTTGTAGTGCAGACTTCTGTTACAAGACAATTTTGTTTGATTTTGAGTCATAATATGGACCATAGGAGTGTTCCTGCCACCTGGACTAAAACAATGAACGATTTTCCAAACTTAATGAAGTGCAATGTATGCATTGATCAGCATAACAAATCTTGATAAGAATCCAAAATAATTTTTAGCTGTTACAGTATGCTTACAGTGTGAAAACTATACTCATATGTCCATGATGGAAAAAACATCTAAGAAACTTCTTTATCATCTCAGAAACGGTCAACATATTTCGAAGGTAAAACTCAGATTTTACCATTTTTACTTTTATTTTTTATTTTTTAAAATTCCCCATGGATTCCACAAAGAATCAGTTTTATTAATTAATTCCTTCCTTCCATATAATTTCTTTTTATTTCCATATTTTTTGTTGTCGTTTAAGCAATACTACTGTGTATTGAGCCATGTCTATATTGATTTCCAAATGGGAATATCACTTGTTCTCAAGTTCTTTTATTTTTTCTGATCATTTTCAAATGAAATGATTTGAGTTAATTCATAGTGCAAAATGGTGATTATGGAATTGTGTATGGTAATTATAATGATTTTTATAAGCTACACATGATAAATTAATAAATTATCTGTGCAGGTGGTGGTGCAAAGATTGCCAGAATTCAAGCAGTTTGATTGGGCTTAAAGACAGTCTTTTCCATCTATTAGCACGGAAGAGCATCTCTTGGACTTAATGCTCTTCACAAGCAAAATGTAAAAGCAACCTCCAAAGATATCGCATGCAGCCAATACTACTATGCCTTAAAATTCACATTTAACTATTCACAAGGACGCTTTTTCAATATAACTAAACTACCCAGTGTTTCACTAGATATTAATTTTAGTAATCATAACAATTTGCATTTTAGTATTCAGGACACTTATTCTGTATGAATAAATTACTTATGGCATATTCATATTAACATATTAATTTAATAAATAATTTACATAGAGTTAATTGTCCGTATGCAATTTTATTTAAATTTTATAGTGAAAGAGGTCTTTATGAAAATTTGAGTGATGGGTGTGTTGGTTCCCAAAACCGTAGATTGGAAATCCAAGAGCCTGCCAATTTTCCAATAGGATTCCAAATTAGTTATGGCCAACCAACGGGAATAATTCAAATTCCCCTGCACTTTAGGCTTCGCTACACCTAAGTAGGTAAACCTTCACCTCGAACGTGATCACTTTATTCAAGGCTTTTCTAAAGTGAATTCAAGCTTATTAGTTCTTTAGTTGGCAAAATCTTCAAACTCAGTCAATATAAAGCTATGTGATTACTTGAAATGATTTGAATATTTGTGTAAGGTTTATCAATAATTGATTAGATGCTTGCAAGAAGGAAGTATATAGATTTATGACTTCAATTAATAACCCCAATAATTACAGTCCAATGATTTTAAAAGGCCAGTGCCTTTGTTTATCCGGGTGATAGAGTCAACTATAACAAGGATTATTACGTACAACTTTATGAGACAATATTTATAAAAATATCATCAATTACTCCTAAGCTCTGCAAAAGACAAATCTTATATGCAATTCTGCGTAAGTCCAAAAGGAATTTAACTTCTCCGACTGGAAGTCCAATTAGACAGAGATAAGGAAACACATATATTTCACACTATCCTGATTGTCGAACAAAGAATGTAGGAAAATATCCAATGCAAAAACAAAACTCTGTCAGAATAATTCAATAATCTATTTATTGATCACAAAGGACGAATCCACATTTTAATTGCAATCTCTTTGCTTTGAAAAAAGGGACCTTTTATTTATTATTAAAATATAATATTAAAATTTATATTAAAGTCATGCTTTAATATTTACATCTTCCCTTACAAATATTCTTCTTCTAATTGCTTATTTTAATATATACCTCTCTCTACATTTTACATTATTTATGTGTTTGAGTGGCTTTCACACCTCTTTAGGGTGAAAAGGCACAACCCTTATTACAAATTATTTTGAAAAACAATAAACTAACCAAAAAATAACCACCTAACTTTCGGATTTTGGTCTGGTCAAAAAATCAAAACACCTCGTAGAAAGCTAAGATTTTTAGTGGAGATAGGAAATTTGATTTCCCGAATTAGGTCATTTTTAGATTTTTAAAATATGATCATCTTCAGGCTCTGTCAGCATCATCTTTGCAGCAAATCAAAATTCCAACATTTTCTAAAGGCTTCGATTAGTTAGTTCTATTTATTTGTGTCATAAAGCTTCCTTCCTTTGATTTTTTTAGTATGGAGAAACTTTTTTATTGATAATGGATTTGGACTCTCAAAATTTAGGGTATCACCAGTGGCTCTTTCTGGGGACGTATGCTCTCTGTGAGCATAGCGAGATTCCAGCTATCTCTAGAGAAGCAGACCAATTATCCATACTTAATCTGATGCGAAGTAAAATTGGGTGGCCCCAGGCCCCCCAAAATTGAACACTGATTCTTTCCTCTATTGAACACTTGATTCTGATCACGTAACACTTTGGATCTCTTGAATATGATGCCATCATTTTTGTGAACAATACTTGTTGCTTTATCAATGTAGTTTTTGGTATTTTCTTTTTGTTTTGCCTTTGAGAAATCATTAGATGCACTTTGGTCCTTGCCGAACGGAAGATCCCTATGGTCATACATGTGATCAGTCATATAAGCATTAGAGTAAATCTTCTTTGTGTGATTGTCCTTTTGTATACAATTTTCTATGTCTCCATATGTAGAATGCAGATTATGTTTGTCTAATCCAATCTTTTCTTTAGGCCTATGGTGCAACACTTGTTCATTTAATGGTTTTAAAGATGGTTCATGTCTAGGAGATACTTCACATATACCAGGGCTATGGTCAAGTGTAATATTTGAGCAATCTTCAAGACTATCCTTTAATCTATTTCCCCCATCATCCTTGGCTGATTCCATCTTATCTTCACATATTTGGTGTACCTCTGACTCAAAGGATGAACTGAAAGATATCTCACCCTCCGAATGCACTTCATGAGTTTCATCAACTTTAAAATTAGGATTGCTATCTTCATTATGTTGTTGATGGATTCCATTGCATAAAGGATCCTCTTCAAACAACGAATTCGAAAACATAGAGAACTCATACATATCTTCATTTGCTTCCTCTTCAAACAACGAATTCAGGAACATAGAGAATTTAGGCATGCTTTCCTGAGAGCTTTCATTTGGATCATCAAGTGTTTCATCAACAAGACTAATATCTTCATTGACATTATCTCCTGAAGCTTCCTCCTATTCTTGCAGTTCTATTTCATTTCCACAATTTGATTCCTGGGAATTATCATTTCCTTCATCTAGTACCTCATGAATATGCGTTGATTCGTCAACCTCCCTAACATGGTGGATTGAGAAAAAAATTGGACCATTATTCTCAACGTGTCTTTGGTATTCTATGTTTAATAAGGCTGCAATCTCTTCCACGCTGAGAAGATCCTCTTCCTCATTTTCACATTCACTGATGTTTGATATCATACAAGTATCATCATGGAAAAGTCTTTCGTCAGACTATCCAAAAAGTCTTCTCCATTCAAATCTAAAACTTCACTTGATTCATGTTATTTCAGTTGTACACTCATTCTCCTCTGCAACCAGTTCATTATTCACAAGTTTGAGAAAAGTAAGAAATTGATGATCATATAAGAGACCTAGTTCTCGCATTTTGTTGAAAAGGTCAAAGGATAGAGGTTTGCATTTTGAAGGTATTTCTCGACAGATTTTAAACATCCTCATGAAGAATTGTACTACAGATTTTTCTTCTTGTTTGTCTAAGTTCAAAAATGCGTCCAAAGGGGATATGTAATTTGGATCTGCTTCATCATCAATGAGATTGCCATCAAACACAAGGCCTTGTTCAATCTGATCATAAGCTTCCTCTTCTCTGTCTTCATCATCTTCTTCTAGTATCTGAAAAATAAGCTTCAAATTAGGGTCATCTAGCGAGATTCCCAAATTTTTTACCTTTCTCATTAATTTTTTTCGTGAAGGCATAATTGTTACAGGTATCCTCTGATACATATTTACCATCCTCAAGAATAAGTGTATAGAAGACTCCCCTTCAAATCTCTCCAAACTGAAAAATGCATCAAGTAGAGTCATACTATGATCCTCCTCCATGTTGCAGCTTTGGTCTCCATACCCTTCATAATACAAGTCATCATCTTCAATTACATCATGAAATTCATATAAAAACCATTGTTCAAATTTCTTCCAAGATGAGATACTTTGTGTAGGTAGTGATTCATAAGCTTGCCTCGCATTGTCTTTTAGTGTCCTGACAAATAGCTTCATTACCTGATCCTCTACACAAATTTCATAATCTTCTAAAAATATGTAAAATGCATCCAAATGTTGAAGTGTTGATTCATCCCATTCTCCATAGAACTTCGGTACAAGTTTTGAAAGTTGTGGGGATAATTTGTTAGGTTCATAATCAAAATTGCTGAAATTCAATGGCCTGATGCCATCTAGAATAAAAAGCTTTTTTTGAAATGATTGATACATTTGAAATAAAACTATCAACCATCTCCTTCTGAGTCTTCTCCCTCAGCAGAGTTACCAACTGAAATCTTATTGAAAAGAGTCGCCACCTCTTTCAAGGAATGTATTGATTTGTTGATCTTCTAGGTTCTTTCTTCCAACAGAGTACGCTTTCAAACAAATGGATTCAATTGCTTTCTAAATCTGATTTGCAAAATCTGAAATTCTAGGTAACTTCACAATATATATTGTGAGCAACTCTCCTCAGTAGAGTCGCCAATCTGTTGGTTCCCAAAATCGCAAATTGGAAATCCAAGAACCTACCAATTCTCCAATAGGATTCCAAATTAGTTATGGCCAATGAACGAGAATAATCCAAATTCCCCTGCACTTTAGGCTTCGCTACACCTAAGCAGGTAAACCTTCACCTCGAACCTGATCACTTTATTCAAGGCTTTTCTTTAGCGAATTCAAGCTTATGAGTTCTCCGGTTGGCAAAATCCTCAAACTTGATCAATAGAAAGTTATGTAATTACTTGAAATGATTTGAATGTTTGTGTAAGGTTTATCAATAATTGATTAGATGCTTGCAAGAAGAAAGTATATAGATTTATGACTTAAATTAATAACTCCAATAATTATATTCCAATGATTTTAAAAGGTCAGTGCCTTTGTTTATCCAGGTGATAGAGTCAACTATAACAAGGATTATTACGTACAACTTTATGAGACAATATTTATAAAAATATCATCAATTACTCCTAAGCTCTGCAAAAGACAAATCTTATATGCAATTTTGCGTTAGTCCAAAAGGAATTTAACTTCTCTGGTTGGAAGTCCGATTACACAGAGATAAGGAAACACATATATATTTCACACTATCTTGATTGTTGAACAAAGAATATAGGAAAATATCCAATGCAAAAATAAAACTCTGTCAGAATAATTCAATAATCTATTTATTGATCACAAAGGAGGAATCCACATTTTAATTGCAATCTCTTTGCCTTGAAAAAAGGGACCTTTTATTTATTATTAAAATATAATATTGAAATTTATATTAAAGTCATGCTTTAATATTTACATCTTCCCTTACAAATATTCTTCTTCTAATTGCTTATTTTAATATATCCCTCTCTCTACATTATACATTATGTATATAGATGTGTTTGAGTGGCTTTCACACCTCTTTAGGGTGAAAAGACACAACCCTTATTACAGATTATGTTGAAAAACAATAAACTAAAAACTAACCACCTAACTTTCGGATTTGGGTCTGGTCGAAAAACTAAAAAACCTCGTGGAAAGCTAAGATTTTTACTGGAGATAGGAAATTTAATTTCTTGAACTAGGTCATTTTTAGATTTTTAAAATGCGACCATCTTTAGGCTCTGTCGGCATCATCTTTGCAGCAGGTCGAAATTTCAGTATTTTTTGAAGGCTTCGATTAGTTAATTCTATTTATTTGTGTCATAAAACTTCCTTTGATTTTTTTAGTATGGAGAAACTTTTTTTATTGATAATAGATTTGGACTCTCAAAATTTAGGGTACCACCAGGGTGTTTCATGTTTATATGTTCTTCCAAACAATGATCTTATGTAGAAAAGGGAGAAGCTAAGCTCTCGATAAATCGTCCATCTATGTCCTCATAGTAGTAGGTACAAAAGGTACCCAAAGTGGCTGTCAGGGGCTGTCAGGGGCCGTCAAAGGGCGATTGGAGGCAAGCCAATGGGACAGTGATGCCGACACCGGGATGTCTACTTCACTGGCATATCTTAATCGAGTTTTTTAGCTTGTAACCGTAATAGAAACTGTAGCCCCCTAATCGGACAGTCTAGTAACTATAACTGAGTAGTAACCGTAACTAAGCAGTAATAGTAACCGAGCAGTAACTTTTTAGCCCCCTAACCAGATCAGCTAACCGCGGTCGACTAACCAGATCTGGTAACCACGGTCTACTAACCAGACAGAGTAACCATGGTTTAGTAACCTGGCCGGTAGGTGAGTTAGATGTAAAGATTCAATGAGAAATAGAAAAAAAAATTCCTACCATTCACATTTGGGTTTTATTTGGGTTGCGAACGGTCTGCGAGTTCGGGTTTTCAGAAACCATTCACATTTGGGTTTTATTTGGGCTGCGAACAGTTTGTGAGTTGGGTTTTTAGAGTTAGTTTTTATCATTTTATCAAGGGACGCAAGCGTAGTTGATTTTCAGAGCCAGTCCCCTTTTTTGAAGCGGGCGTCGCTAATTTCCAGAGCCAGACCATTTTTTTCAAGCGGGCGTAGCTGTTTTCTAGATCCAGTCCATTTTTTTTAGGCGGGTCGCTGATTTCCAGAGCCGTTTGCAGAAGATATGGACATGTGAACAACGTATGTTTGCAAAAAAATATTCTGTGTTTTCTGCCTTTTAACGGTGTATAGGGGTATGACTAATGTAGTTTACGTTTTTTATCACTGTGTGTAGGGTTTCGACTGTGAATCGAGGCTTTGTTTTGGCAAATCCTTTCACAGAAGAGATCAAGTTGCAAGATTGCAAGGTTTCGGCCGCAAATCAGAGGTGTTATCGATGTGTGCATAAAGAGGGTTTTGGCCGCGAATTGGAGGCCTTGTTTTGGCATACCATTTCACAGAAGAGATTGATTTGCAATATTCCAGGTACGCAGAAAATATCGATGATTTGCATGTTTTGAATCAAAAACAACGAAAAAAATTGGAAAAAAAATCTATGTTTTCGCAGATCTTAGTTTTTTTTTTTGTCTAGAGTGCGTTTTCGCAAATCTTAGTATTAGCTAATGCTTCTCACACTAACTAGATTTTGTCATTTGTCACATGAAAAAAACTACTTTTTAAAAATTATTTGTCATTTTGTTAAAATTTAGGTTATTTAATATTTTCAACCTTTAATAATCTTGATTTTTATAATAATAGCTTGTTTATTTCCTTATATTAACAAGAGCTCTGATGGAGCTTTAGTCCCTGCCTTTTGTAAAAAATAGAGTTTAAAACATTGTGATTGAACAGGCGAAAGCAACAAGAAAACACATACAACACACTGTGCATAATGTTTCTCTCCCAAAAAGCACATGATTTGGGAGGGACAAACCCAACTTTAGGTGCAAAATAGCAATCCTATATGGTTTTACTATTAACCACTATCCAAAATAGAGAGGTCAAATTAACTGTTCCTACTTGCTATCCTTCCTATTTACTGTTCCTACTGTGCATATGATAGGTCACATGCCGCTAAGGAGCTAAGTTGTATTTTATTATCAGTATCGAGCTAAATTAACAATTTGAAAATGTATATTTCCTATTTATTTATATGGGTCAATGCAGTTATTGCAAGGACTCTGGATTGCTGTTTTATGAAGATAGATATGAATCTAGAATTAAATAAATTGGTATTCTCTGAGTCTGTTCAACTTCCAAATTAAATAAATTGTTGTTTTTCAAATTGAACTTCGAAACTTCATGCATTATTTTATCTGTTCAACTTGTCCTGAACTGAATTTATAGTAATCTATCAATGTTTTTTTATCTTGATCCATACAGTCTACAATAATTTTTCTTCTTTTTGCTGCAAACTCTTTCAAAGTTGCTTGTCCAACTTGTAAATAGGTGTCAATGATCTAAGAATCTTCGAAATGACTTCTTCCTCTTCAAAAGTGCCTCCACAATTTCGGATTCCAATCACAACCTCTGTAACTCTTTGTACATAAGCCCTAACACTTTCATCATCCTTCATTTCTAGCTTCTTCATCCTAGTTTTCCAGTTATGTAACTTCCCTAACTTGGTAAACTTGTCTCCTTCATATAATGCTTCTAATATTGTCCAAATCTTGTGTGCAGAATCCCGATCTTTTACCTCAGTAAATTCTCCTTCAAAGAGTGCGTTGATCAGTGCTTCCCTTGCGACCATGTTATATGGAAATATCTTCTTCTCATCATCATTAGCTTTTTCTATTTCATCCTCAACTTTCATTGCCACCTGATTCTTTGTAATCATCTGGTTGTCGATGCCCAAACATAGCAAATGCGTTTGCATCTTGTTCTTCCAACTGTCAAAGTTTTCAGGATCAAATTTTAGACCATCATTCCTATAGAATGCCATCTCAAAGATCACCTCAAGTTGTTAAGCTTTCTCTCTAAGGACCAATAGCTCTGATACCAATTGTTAGGAATAACAGTCCACCAATACAATTGAGAGGGGGGGTGAATCAGTTGTATGTTAGATTATTAAACTTTAAACTTTGAATAGCAGCAATATCATATCCAATGAACACAATGAAATGCCAACACAATAACACAATATTTTGTTGTCGAGGAAACCTTGTTAAAGGTAAAACCCCGATGGGAATTAACACCCACTAATGATGTATTGAGAGTATAGTATCCTTGTTACAAGATCTAGCCCTGTTAGGAGTTGATTAAAACATTACAGTACACAATGCTTGTTAGAGGATAAACCCTGCTAGGAGTCAAGAAAAGAGGGGGGGCTCACTGCCCAGGGTCACTACCCAAAGAAGTTTATATCTACCTTTTGAACTCATTGTTCGCAACACAAGTGTATATGAAGAAATACACAATCTTTTGTACTGTCCGATAGCAACTGTCTTTGCTTGATCAGTTCCAATGAAGTACACAAATGTTCTCTGCTCTACATCCAGCAGACACAAGCTCATAGCTTCCACAATCTCTTTTATATGACATTCATTCTCTCCATGTCTTTTCAAAAGAAAAGATCTTACATATATACCCTATTACATTCTACATGATCAGGTTAGCCAATTCGGCTTTCCTAATATACAAATGTTTACATAACTCCTTGCTAAGATACACATGGTATCTAAACAAGTATACAACAATTAAGGACCGACATCCTTAATTCAAGTTTGCCATCCATAATACACGCTACATCTCTGAAGTCGGCTTCCAAATAGGTCTTCTCCATAACACACGCCACAACTGACCTCATCTTGCTTTCCATACCTTGTGCAAACCATCGAACATTCTTCAATATCATGTATGTCATCCCTTAAGCTCGCATACACTAAATCTTCATCACCTACAAGATATTTCTAAAACTCAGAGACTAACTCTGTCAATCTTTCATTGTCGCTATCCAATATCCAGTCTTCACCAAATCTTTTGTAACTCAACCAATATGCAATATGACATCATGTGATCTTAGATATAAGATCACAACACCTTTCAGTACACACAACTGACTTAGCACATTCCGAAACATTTGTACAGTGTCTGTACATTGTAATAACCAGTCTGTTCTTTTCATAGAAACATATGCTGACATCAGTGACAAAACACGAATGACAACAACAGCAATTCCAACATCACTCAACGTAGTGATTAAAGATATTAAATGTATCAACAATCTCCCCAATGCATTAGCAATATCCAACAGAACAATCAAAAATTCGCCAAATTTCATTAGATTTCCTCAACAAATTGTAAGTGGCATTGAACCTTGATTTTGCACGTGGGTTTTAGTTTTCTCATTAGAATAAGAATGCATTTGTAGGGGTATTTTGGCATGTGTTATCAACAACTCTAATTATGGAATCACGAATTTTTTAAGGTTTTTTTTTTCCTTTTAACTATAATATATTAAATATGGAAATCACTGAGAGTTTACATCAGTATCAACTTTACAAAATATTACATCATCCCATACAAACGGAGGGAGTCAAAGATCATGTATCAAAAAAACCATTAGTATAGCATATATATCAATCTGTTGTTAACCAGCACTACCTAGGAAACCAGGTTGTCCATGGCAGCTGATGATCTACCCATTTGAGTCATAGATTATCCCGGATGATGACGTTATATGGATTTGAGAAGCAGCCCACCCAGGGAAGTGGAGGATGACTTGAAATAGGTGGCACATATATTGAGTCATTCCTAGGAGCTTGAATGACGGGGGTTTCAATTGCAGTCTGATCATGTGGTCCTTGGCCCGACCCTGCCAACTCACTGCTACTACTCACCTGCTCAACAACCATTGTATCTGCAACTGTGTTGTTCCCCTGAGTAGTCCCACCTCCTAAGGTGTTCCCTTGGGCATTCCCATCTCCTATACCTTCTTGTTTCTCAGTATTCTTCTTCTGGTCCTTAATTTGTTGTAACAGTTGACATATGGTGACATCAAAGTCAAAGTTCCCTTCAGCTCTGGTGGACAATTTACATGTGATCTGTTCTAGGTTTTCTTGCTTCTATACTGATAAACTATATTATATTGTATATTACAATATTATAATATTTTAACTTTATATAGTATATTTATAGTGTTTATTAAAAAAAAGTGTCAATTTTCCCAGTTAGCAAAAGCCATGGGAATTTTTTATGTTTTTGCAAAAGTGCAAATCCACTATAAATATATATTAAATAAGCTGGTTCAAAAGAGCTCATGAGGGAAAGAGCCAGAAAGAAAACCCTCATTCATTACTCATATAAAAAGCCATGGGAATTGCCTATAAACATTTGCAATTTTTTCCATGTTTTAATGAGTATTTTAGCAATTTTTCATTTGTTGTTTTCGTCCCATATTTTTCCCATTTTGAACCCATGCGATTGAACTCCTTTCATACTTTTCATTTGTCATGTTGTTGCCATGTACTTATAATGTGACTGATATATCCTCAACAAAGCTTTAAATCTTTCATTGTTCTTTCCCTATTATATATGAGAAACTTGGACCAATTGTAAATTCTATCTTAAAGAGCCATTCTTTGCTTCAAGATTGTTAGAGATGGGCTCTTCCATTCAATCATATATGTTTAAAAGTTAGAATTGACATTATTATAGAGATAGCTTTTAGCCATCCCAACAACAATCTTATATGTTTAAAAGATAGAAATGAAATTATTATAGAGAGAGCTTTTAGCCATTCCAATAACAGAAAATATTCACAAAAAGAAACAAGTAATTTTGTCTGTTAAGAATACAGCCCTCTTAGCATCCAAAGAAAATGGAAATCTTACATAGACAAGTTAGCAATATATTAATCATTAAGAAATTTCATATTAAGGACACCCTTTTACAATAGATATCTGGTTGTTACAGTTTTTAAACTCAACTCCAGCCAAATAATTAGCCTCTTTTTTAATTGTATATCAATGTCAATTTGAAGTACCGCTACCAAGAGGATGAATGTCAGCTTAAGTGTGAATTTCAGAGACTCGTAAGGAAATCAAATAAGTAGGTCCATTCATTATCCAATCATATTCCATCATCACTCTTACCCCTTTTTTCCCCACTAAATTCAAATAACTTTCCTACCACCCTGAGGCCTTCAATACAATGAAAAGACGAGAGACCAATGTGCCCAAATCAGAAACAAGAGAGATAACATCATTGTAATTCATTTAGGACATCATCATTACACTTCCAAGGATATTTATGGTCATTGGAATATAAACAAGGATATTGCTGATGTAACCACTTTATCTCAACTGATTACCCATGTTCAGCTGACTAGTTCAGCCTGGGCTAAATCAACCCAACATGTGAGATATACAATATAATTAGAATTAATGCATGCATGTTCACTTTTGACGAGCATGGACTTCAGGTCAAAACACATGAATGAAAGAAGACTGATAGGTTAGTAAGCATGCTTTTTAATATATAAAACTAATGTTGTGTATCTTTGTAAGCTGTTGTTTTTGTTGAATAAACAAAACAAATTTTAGGCATCATTAGCTGAAAAGGAACAACTCTGATATATATTTTTCTGTAGCCAATTTTCCCTTGGATTCTAGCAATCAAATAAAGCGTGTTTATTTGTCTAGCTTAAAATGCCAATATACAAGCAAGCAAGGGATTTTCTCTCATCTAAGGCTGCCACGGAAGGCAAGAAGACCTTCAAACCAAATAGACTATAAATTTTTGACAATCTCTAATTTGCGAACATGTACATAAATGTTGTTAGATTTTAAGATATTCTTATAATATCATCTACAAATAATTTGTGTTTTTCAATGCAATGGTTTGATTTTTTTTCGGTCATGAAACCAAAAATCTTAGATGGATGGTGTGATTTTGAGTCAGCCATGCAATTCATCCACTTGTGAGCACACTTGGAGTGTTTTATAACACTTACATTCCAAGAATCACAACTGTCTAACTCAATAGATGAATGACTTGGGTTTCTTCACCACAACCTCCGCTTGAAGCTAAAGAGCTCAAGGTTAGACTTTTAATATACTTGTAATTATAGTT
Organism: Chamaecyparis obtusa; assembly: GCA_027943335.1. Taxonomy (NCBI): domain Eukaryota; kingdom Viridiplantae; phylum Streptophyta; class Pinopsida; order Cupressales; family Cupressaceae; genus Chamaecyparis; species Chamaecyparis obtusa. The sequence goes on along the minus strand of BSBK01000615.1, from coordinate 3,924,574 downwards.
GTAATTGTTTCATTATGTTTTTCACTTGTAAGGCCAACACTAGTTTCTACTTGGACAAAACAAAGTACTATTGTTCTTCTTTGTTCTTCTTGCTCTCTAACATCCTGATGATGGATCATGTAGTATGATCTGAAACGTTGATGGCCAAAAACTCTACACAATCTAATCCAGAAAACTGATACAACAAAGTACTATTGTGTCAAGTCCCCAATTTTTAAGGTGGCAATTAATTAAATTGTTTTTTATTAAGTTGTCAAAAATATATATATATATATATATATATTCAAACAATGACTTGAATCTTGATATTAATAAATTTAATCAAACAACAATAAAATATTATTATAATGTCACTTTAGTTAATAAAATTCATCTTCAGCCGTAAATATTAAATTTCAAGAATCATCTAGAAGGCTGGCAATGCAATGTATTTGGCATGTTCAAATGTTTTATTGAAATTGATATATGATTCATTTCCTTTGAGGGGTGAATTTCTCTAGACAAAAGCCCTTAGAGTTGAAGGTGTGTATGAAAACCCATCCCTTCCCATGGACTGTTTGCAAAGGCAGCGGACACTATTGATCTTGATGAGACTGATCTAGAGTCCAAGTGGAGTGCAAGTGATTATGACTTTCTTGAACCTAAGAATTTTGAGATCCTAACAGAGTCCAACTTGGGCAGTCACAAGGTTGAACAATCTAGAAGAGGCTCTAACCCAAGAGCTTCACCAACAAGACCCACAGCCCTCTAGCATTGATCTATTTGCTGTTGCAAGAGTCATTGGCTACATTTGATTTTTTGGAACTTTGTGCTTAGTTTATAGGTTGACTTTGCACAAACTATATTATAATTGAATTTTTGTCAAGTGTTGGCATTTGGTTACTATACATGTAGCATGAACTTATTAAGTATTGTTTGTGCAATGTAATGTAATCGACAATATGAATATAAACAATAAATATTTATTTTCTACAATTTATGAGTTAAACTCTGTTTTATTTGCTCTTATATCTTTATGCTATGAAAATGCCTTTGAATTTAAAAAACAAGCAGTTTTTAACTCTTTTTTGTACAATTTTTTACGTTTTATAATTTTTATTCATTTTTTTCTCAGTTTTTTCAAAAAAAATTATACATGATTTTTTTTCCCAAAAGATTTTCTATTATGGCTTTGAGATACATGGATTTACCTTACCACTTGGTTGCTTCATGTGAGCTTGATTTTACAAAAAAAAAGCGCATGTTTAAAAGTTGATATTGGCTGGTTAGAATGTTGAGCTTGCCTGTCAATGTTTTTCATCCCTCTTTTAAAGAGTGAATATGTGAAGCATGGCACAAAATGTGTGGATAGATGTTTGGACACATGGAGATTGAATTGGAGGAGCTTGATGTCTCGGGAAAACTAATGGAGACTCTATAAGTGAATTGTAATATTTTCATTGCTAAATAATACATTGATCATGGGTGCTTTTGGAGGCTGGGTTTTTCCCTCTTGAGAGTTTCCCAAGGTATATTTTGTGTTATCTCGTGATATGTCTTTGATCCTTGCAAATGGTTATTCTATAAGCTTGTAGGCATGCTTTTGTCTCATGGGGTTTTGTAGGAAATGTTTTGATCAGCCTGTATGATTTTATTAACAAAATCAAGTAGCCTTTATCACATAAAACTTGAGGTAGAAGTGAAAGAGGCATCGAGATGATAACGATTCTGAAGATAAGAAGCCATTTGGCATTAGAAAGTAAATCATGTCTCTAATCACCTTATCTTAGAGTCGACTGTAGCTGCTTAACACTTGCTCCATTCTGTGAGAACAGCTAACGGTTTGGAAGGTGACCCTTGGAACCCCAGAAGTAGGGCAAGAAGAGAAGCATTGGTATGATAAAATACCTTAGGGCTGGGTATACAAGATGCTTATGATTTTGCACAAAATATAAACATGTGAGTGCCAATCGGATCTATACAGTATAAACGATTTTATACAGGGTAGCTCTTTCTTCTAAAATGAAGGAGCAAGCTAGGGCTATTTATCCCTTCAAATTATTTCAAGCACAAGTCCTTATCAGGATAAAAGATAGATTCTTCAAATATAAGTGATTTGGACCAAACGGCTGTATGATAAATTAGCTTGTAGAAAAGAAACATACAAATATAATCCTTTTACTCTTTCTGTATGTAATCGTTGTCATGCTGATATTCAATCCATAAAGCTTTAAATTTGCTAAAGCATGATCATTGATGATCTTCAAATACGATAATTCTTTGTCAGCAAGAGTTGATTCCCATATCTTCATACCATAAAGCATTGTTGGTCACCAACGGTATCAAGTAGCTGGATGACTCTAGCATAGAGAGGGATGCATAACTTAAAATAAATATGACCAAAAAACAAATTATCATAAAAGGTAAATTGATACTCGAACAACTGGGTACATAACCTTACCAACAAGAATAGCATGCCTTTAAAGGCGCACTGCAATCTCAAAAGGACCTCCTGGAACATATTTGAGGAATTAATTGCATTTGAAAAAGGTTGATGTAAAGCAATTTTGCCAAGAAAATTGGGCTCGAGGGTTATTGTCTCTATAACTCATAAAAAGAGACACGATAAGAAAATTGAACTATCATAAAATAGTTACCAACCAGAAGAGAGTAAAACTTACACTCAGGGAGCTAATACAGAAATTAAATCATGAACTGCTTTGCAAATTGAGAAAGAAGTAAAAGTTAAAACAACTCTTTGAATTACTGCAACTTGCATTTGAATGCACTGAATTCCTGCAAAGAAAATTCACATAACTCTATGTATTTTCTCTATTAGATTATACTGGCCCCTCAAGACAGAGTAGCCTTCATTTTGGGATGAAATGTAAGGTCTAACTTATGGCACAATATTGTCCGGCCTTCCCAAGAGAGTATTGCTATTCTGCAATAAGAATTGAAAGTGTTTCTTAGTACTGATACCATTTATGATGGCCAGGAATGGTTTTTACTCCAATGCATGTTGCTTTGAAACAGAAATCAAGTCAGAAAACCAAACCTATAGACAATGCCTACAAGTGTGCTTCTACAAATTAATAAAAAAATTTAACCGTTCAATAGCATGCATCTCACCTCAATCTCCAAAATGGCTGGTAACCTTTGTCCAAAAAGAGTCTTCAAAATTTGGTATTGCACCAAACATCTGGATTGCTACTAGAGAACATGACCAACACATTTACCTGTCAGGTTCTACAAGTGTTCAGAACTTAATTCGCCATTTTATTCTTCCTGATCTATTGTACCCAATGCCAATCCTGCTATGCACCATTTTGAAGGCCAGGTCTGCCTTTCCAGCTGTTCGCAGAGCATTGATGAATGGACAGCGGAGTTTTCTAGGAACTTCACGACCTTTGTCTATAATTCCATCTACTAATTTGCATGCCTGTTTCACACGGCCAGCCTTGCACAAGACTTTTATCATATCAGCATACGCTGTATCAGGATCCACACCCATTATTGCTAGCTCATCTAATATTCTACATGCTCTAGTCACATTACCTGAGAGACAAAGACCAGTTGAATGGGTCCTAAATAACACTGCAGTTGGGGAAATACCCCTATCAATCATCTCATCCCACAGTTTTAAGGCTGCCTCTGAATTGCGTACTTTAAAATGTCCATCAATTAATATGGTATAGGTGTAAACTGTTGGTTCACAGCCCTCGCTTTTCATGTGATGCAAAATCCTCATAGCCTTCTCTATTTCTGTAGTTTTGCAAAGCCAATCAATGATTGCGTTGAAATAGAATACATCTCCAGCACATCCCCTCTCAGACATTTCCTTAAAAACCTTTTCTGCTTCCCCTATTTTACCAGCTTTACTTAGCCCATTAATGATTGCACTATAAGAAAATGCATTGACATCAAGACCAAGCACCTGAGACTGTTCCAAAAAATCCCAAGCCTGTTCCACTTCACCAACTTTACAAAGTCCATTAACGACTGTGCTGCATGTAAACTTGTCCAATTTGTATCCCCTTTCCTGCACCTGTTCCAAAAGTTTCAGGGCGTTCTCCTTGTCACCCGCTTTAAAAAAAGAATCAATGAGGGTCGTATAAATTGCCAAGTTAGGCTTGCACTCTTTCCTCAACATATCACCTAGAAGCTTATTGCCCTCATATGGCCTACCTTCATTGCATAGTCCACAAATCACTAAATTGTATGCATGGGAAGGGATTGCTAATTTTCTGTCAGGCATCTCCTGGAAAAGCGACAAAGTCTGATCAAACCTAACCTCAGCATGAAAGGCCTGCATAAGAGCTAAATATGTAATCTGATCAGGAAAACAGTGATTAGCCTCCATTTGTCTCAAATAGTCCATGGCTGCCTCAACTCTTCCAGCTTTACAAACCCTCTTGATAATCATATTATAGGTAACAACATCTGGTTCAACCCTAACCCCAACTCTACCTTCTTCAATCATCATTTCCAAAATTCTCTCAGCCGTATCCACACAATCCCCGTTCACCAATGCGTCAATTAAACAGTTGTAAGTAAAAATCTCGGGCTGATTCCCATTTTCCTTCATTGCGTGCCAAATGTCCCATGCTTCCTCCACCATTCCCATCCTACCAAAATTCTTCATCAAAATATTGCAAGCATAGAGCTTTAATTTAGATTTTGGGTTTTCCCCGTTCTCATGGTTTTCAAGGTTTCCAGAATTTTTGGCATCTTCCACATTTTCACGGTTCTCAGATATCTTAGCTTTCAATGCCGGGGCAACAGCACGAATACTATCCACATCCTTCACGGCTCCCAAGGAATTGATCACAACAACATAGGAGGCTAATTCGTGCTCAAAGCCCTATTGATTTCCAGTTCATTTGAAAAACCTAAATGCAATTTTGGGCGTTCTGAGTACATGTGTAATGAATTGCGGTGACAGCCTGGGGGAATTATCGGCACACAATTCTTCCAGAGCAGTCTCCACATTAAAATTAGAATCAGGGTTTAATAAAATTTCTAAAATCCTAGAAACCCAATAAGGAGGGTTTAAAGTGCAAATTAGAGAAACCTGAAAAAATCGGTTCAGGCCATTGAGGGTGAGGAGAAATGGAAGAAAAAAAGTACCTTGAAATATTATTATTTATTGCCGCTACATCTTGCCCTCTGCTGTTGTTGCTGTAATTTGTTCTTCTTCTATTCTCTAGGGTTAGAGTATCTGAGATAATACCCACCAATTTTGGAATCTGTTTTATTTGGATACTTTTCTGCGAGTGGTAAATTCTTTGAAGTTGTGTTGATAAACATGAGTAGGATAAAGGGATTCCTCGCCTTATAAGTGACATGTTCTGGATTAAAAATCTTGATGAATCATATTGTTTGCAGGCGTGGTAGGATATATCAGATAGAAAAGCCCATAAATGAAATTTTGGATTATGAAAAGTATGCAGTTCAAACGAAGACTATCTGTAGCTGTATAAGGAGATTTAATGTATGTCAAATCAGTGTCTGTATGCTGGACAAGGTATTTATGCAGGGACAAGGTAAGCTCCCAAAAAATCGTCCATCTATGTCCCCATACTAGCAGGTACAAACGGTACCCAAAGGGGCTGTTAGGGGCTGTCAGGGGCCGTCAGAGGGCGATCGTCCATCTTCATCCTACACTCGAGCTTGCACTCCAATCTTTGTCCTTCAACCTATAACTGTCAGACTGAATCCTCCAACTCTTGTCTTGAATTCATAAAATTTGATGCCAAGAACAACTCCCCTTTTGCAATGGATGTTGTCATAATTCTGCACAAGTTCACCTCAACTTCCACCAATGAACAAGAATGTAAATTATTAATGCAAAATCAGAATTGGTCCAAATGAGGAGGCTGCCATAAAATAATAAATAGAATGAAAGAGGCTTCATAAATGGTATTAAGTCAACTCCTTTAACAGCCAATCAAACTAGTCAATTATAAGAGCTCCATAACTCCACACAAATCCCTAATAAGATATGCACTACCATTTGTCACTTGGATACCCACCTAAGAGATGCTCTTTATACATAGAAAATATAATATTTTAAAATATTTACTATCTATTAACTGCCAGCAGCATTAGCCGAAGTGGAAGATTCCAAGAATATGCCAATAAGATATTGTCGACATGTATCACACTCCTATGCTAGATTAAACCTTTGGACTTGGCCAAATGATTTATCAAATATTTTAGGTCTTATTACATCGGTTTTATTTATCAAAACATTTAAAACTAAATTATTAAAAAATTAAATAAAGAATTTTTATGGTTGATGCACATGCTCCTCCATCATAGATAGTGTATGAAAAAATTTGTGAATCACAAAATGGAGTTGAGTGGTAGTATCACCCTTTCAAGTTCCAAGGGACCCTTAGCAAATGCTGTCACTGAAATTGGTACCTCTAATAACTCCTTTCCCCTATTCCAGTGTGTAACTAGAACAAGGATCCTTCTTTGACAACTATGTTTTGCACTCAACTTCCTTAATGTGGAATCAACTTCACCATAAATTGACCACCTCCTTTAAGTGTAACTCTCATCTCCTCCAATCTTTTGGGATTCAATCCACCCTTATTTGACTACCTCCGCCAAAATGCACCTAAATTAAACACTGCAACAACATACAAATCTTTCTTTGCATGTCACACATCACTAGAAAAATCCTCTTGAACTAAATAACCCATAAGATGTGAATCATTATTATTTTCAAACCTAACAAAATATGATTCACTATTCTCTTTTGTTGCAACCTCATCATAGTGAAGTAAATTTTGGTGGAACAAGTTGTTGGATTTTTAAAATCAGAAGTTTTTGTATTGGTGAGAGACTTATGACTCAAGGCAACTCCATGATTTCCAATTAAAGTTAACTGAATCTTGTAAATCACGAAAGGTTTGAATGCCCTTTTTAAACAATTGTTTTCCCATAAGGATTTTGATAGTAGCAATAGGAGCATTGTCAAGTGAACTAAGTGATTCTACCATACGGAGGAAAATGATAAAATCAAACCATATTGCCTCAAGGATTGATCATACCAAACTAATTTATTTGAAGTAGTTTGTCAAGCTTTTCAGATTGAGTTGACCTATGAGTCTTTAAGAAAGGAGAAAGTAATAGTTTGTCCCCCAATTTGACTGTATCCCATGCATTGCTCCCAAGTGTAGCAGATTGGATTCGATGACGAAGCAGATGTTTCCAAGGAGCATCACCATCTGGGGCTCTAATGATCCATTTAGTTGTAAGATAGATGGCTTGGGTGTGAGTGTTGATGATCCCCAATCCTCCTCTATCTTTTGGTTGGATACAATGGGTCCATGAAGTAATGGGTGTGTCTTTCTTGTTTCCCCACTTAGCCCACATGAAGCTTCTAATTAATTGAGTTAACTGGTTATAACGTGATTTAGATGGTAACCAACATGAACAAATACAGACAAATGGCTATCAAGGAGTATTTTATTAGTGACTTGAATTCTTCCAGCGATGGAAAGAAATATGTTCTAGTCCAATTTAGGAGTCCAGTATTCGAAGATATCTTTGATGGTAGCATGTTTCACCTACTTCCAGTCACTCAAGATCCAAGGAGGGCGAGGGTTGGGTCTTGTCATTATAAACTAAATTTTATGCATGTATAATTTAGAACCTAAAATTAAACAATAAAGCTCCAAAATGTGAAGTCCATTGTTCACTTCCTCTGGTGATTTACGAATGAAAATCATGTTCTCATCAACAAAATGGGAGTTAAGAGTTGTAGCATTTCTTGGAAGCATGATTCTTCTAATTGGCCTATTGTCGATAGCATGTTGGAGATGATATCTCAATGAATCAACAAAGAGAACATACAAGAAAGGAGCTAGAGGACAACCTTGGTGGTTGGATTTTTGCAAGGTAAACTAAGGAGAGAGAACACCATTTAGAACCACTCTAGCATTAGCATTTGTGAAAAGCATTTTAATTTGATTTTAGATTTTTGGACCCAAATCAAGACAACTTAATATTTTTATAATAACAGGCATTCAAATGTGATCGTATGCTTTATCAAAATCTAGTTCAATGATAAGAGAATCTTGAGCTGATTGTTGAGCCCATTCCATAGTCTCCTAGGCTAACACCAAGTTATCTAAGATAAATCAGCCCCCTAAGAAGCTAGTTTTCCCTAGGCAAACAATCGAGTTATCTAAGTTTTTTATGTTAGACTATAAGTCAGATAATCAATTATCTTGATCCTATGGGAGATATCATCACATTATTTTATATTTTAATATTTACAAAGAAATTTTATTGGCATCTTCATCCACTTAAAGAAAATATATAATGACAACAAAACATATAGATGAAAGTCTAGACAATGTAAACCTCTCATGCAAGCACAAGCAATAACCATGGTGAAATAGCAATCATGAATATATAGATTGAAAAAGGAAGAAGGTTGTAGTCAAAGAAACAAAACAAGATTCAATTACGTATGCCATTGTGCACACTACCACTTGAAGAGGCGACCAACACCACAACCACGTAAAGAATGACTTATAGATAATTCAAGATAAATGGTCACAACCCATATTTGAACACTACTACCACTATCTATGTTGAACAAACCATGACCTCGGTGAAGAGATCTCTACTTTTTAAATTAAATTGAAAAAATATTGATGTTCATTGAGACCAAACAATTTATAAAGATAAAAAACTGAATTATACCAAAACCAACAAAACTTTAACCAACAAACTACAAATAAATGCCACTCATATTTTCTTATCCTAGTTAGTAGAGACACACTAGTTTGAAAGTTTACTGAAATAAATACCGTGGATGACTTCGTAGCTTTTATTTGATGAAAAAAAAAAGAACAAGTTTCATTAGTTATGGAAGGGTAATAGCAATCATGACTTCAAGGTGCCATCACAATGGTTGGTGATCATATTCTCCATGACCAACTACATGTCAAATTGAAGAATATTGAAACTATTGGAGTTGGTGATTAAGCGTCAATAGATCTTTATTAATGCTTAGACCTCTCTATGTGTTGTCAATACTTCAACACACCACCCAACTTAGTTGATGAAGAGACAAAAAGAACACTAGATAGTATATCCTTGAATAGAATATAAGACTTCTAATGTCAACAAGACTTCATAAAGCCTATAAAATAGATTAGACAACTAAGTCCTCACAACACCATTGATACGTTCCCTTCCAAACAAACCATAACCTTTGACCAAAGAAAAGCCACACTCAGAAAGTGAGTAGAATCCCCAATCATGTTAATGGAAAAAATAGACTTTCCCACAAACAAACACAACCACCTTTCTTAGTTGGCATAGAGACAAAAAGAACATTAGATAGTATATCCTAGAATAGATTAGAAGACTAAACTATATAAATCCTATAAAACATACTAGACAACAAAGTCCTCACACACCATCTAGAACACTCCCTTCCGAGTAAAATAAATGTATTGGAGAGAGGTCTCTTTTCCTGTCCGAGCTGAGCAATGGTTGAATTCTATATAAGGAATCTTCGCACCTATTTCACGGGTTTTTCTCTGTCGACCTTTTCAAACATCTTAGGCTATCAGACTGTAAAGTTTAGCTTTGTAATATATGAATGAACTTTTTTTGTTATGTTGTTTTACAGTCAGAAATGTGTGCATGTTATATGTTTTGTTTTGATCCCTCATTCTTGCTTCATCTTATATGTTATGCGAAATGTTTTTTTTTATTTGTTGCAATGTGAAAGTCATATTTGCTTCAAACACCTATTAAGGTGTAAAGTAGATTTATGTCTTTGAAACATGACATTTAGTAGGAGTGGTGCATATTAGGGGTTCTTTTTCATATTACTTGTATTTAGAAGCATCCAACAACCGCATTCATAATTGTTGGATCCCCTTTCTTAAATTAGCTCCATTCTAGTTCTACACTTTCGTCAGCAAAGTTTTCAGTTAGGTGCACCGAGGTTGAAAGGACAACAGCCTTGTCCACCATTTAACCATGACACATGCGAGTCCCATAGTTGGGAGGCTGTCATAATGTTTCACAAATTTGCTCTCTTGCCATACCCGATGGACGGGTGCAAACTTTTGAGAGCACAACTCTTATTGGATGAGTAATGTTCCATGGTTAATAGTAGTCGTTGTGGGTGAACGATTGGAGCCGATGAGGCCGTCCCCGTGCATGGCATGGACATCGAGACATTTATGTTCTACCATCTTAAAATTGGGCATTGCATGTTATACTGTTATGCTCTGATGAAAGCAATGTTTCGAAGAGAACATGAAAAAGATTAGGCATTGAGCAAAGAAAACATAGTTGAATAAAAAATAGAAATTCTTTCATGTGTGGTTGGACACAAGTAAAATGTGGAATCCGTGGGTATACAAAAGAGAGGGCATAAACAATCGTCCTTGTCATAATGTCAGGATGTAAAGGTATAATTTCCAGCACAATGAGATTTTCTGAGCACCATGCATCATGTTTATGTTAAAGAAGGGTGGAATGACATGGAGGGACAAAAACAATGCCACCCTTATAATCGGATATTTGTGGGAGGGAAAAGAAATGTTAACAAGGCTTTCCCAACCAATATGGGCAGTGGCCTTGTCACATTGATATGATTTGTTCTATTCAATAAGGCCACAAAATGTTTATCTTAGCAAAGCAAGTCTTGGTTTATAGAGATTGAATTATTTTTTGTATTTGTGATCTTGATAACTGTAGTGTTATTGTTATCTATAGCACACCACTGTTTCCTAAAAGATGTATTTTTTTTTGTTATTGTCAATGTGAAACAGAAATTGTACTTGTCTATCTTGTTGTGGATGGCACTGCTTCCTCGCAACTACCACATCTGTATCCCTGTACAAGAATGGGATAAGGTAGAAGAGGGACATATTGTACCAATAATGTTGTCACGCTGGTTCAAAACTGACTGTATGTACATGGAATCTACCATCGCAAATGTCATTGGGCAAAATGTTCTTTATTTCTAGCCACGCTTCATATTTCCATCTCAGTTGATATCTATATTTTTGTCAAACTGCATGGATCTCCTTCAGAGCATTGGGCTATTTCGACATATAGCCTTCACATTTGTTAAGGAAGTTTATATTGCAGGCAATACATTGGATGATGCTATAAGGGGTTATGACCTATATGAGGGAAAAGCTCTAGTAGGAGGAATAGTGCCAAGAGAGATGGTTAATGGTGATCCAAGTGTCAGACATGTTCTTTAGGCTTACATGCAATCTGCAATGTTATTTGATGACGAAATTTCTAGGGTTGGAGTATAGAGGCACAGTCAAGGGTTGAATGCTGGGATGATAAAGGAATTGAACAAGAGCTATGGATCTATTTTATTCCTACTTAAACACAAACACCATAACGGTGTGATTGGCCTTGAACCATGTGTTTCAAATGAGAATCAAAGTTTGGAAGGAATAGAGGAAGTTGGAGAGAACGACGACGCAGATGTTCAGTAATAGCTTGCAGATCGCAAAGAATGAGAATGGCCTGTTGGGCAGGCCAAAAATTTTGGTGCACTGTTATTTTTTATATTTTGGGGTCAATGTGAAGGTGTACGTAGAGGGACAATGTTGTAACCTCCATTGTTTTTTGGTAGGTTGTGTTGCTAAATTGATAATATGACAGATATATAAATTGGTTTGTGTGGGGTTTTTGTTCGTAATTTTTTTGGGTTGGTTTTCAGAGGTTTTAGCGAAGCAATGCCAGTGGGAAGTGGGAAGTTAGTTGGAAGAAGGTTGAAATATATACGTTTAATGCAATCCGAAGGTAATCAATTGAACGAAAAAGAAGAGACATGGCAAAAGAGCCTAGTTATTTTTTTTTGGCATTGTTCTTGAAACATGGGTAATTAATTGTATTTATGCCATACTGTTGTTTGCAATATTTAATGGGTATATAGTTTGCACCAGCTGCTGAAAGGTATAGTCAGTTTGATAGTTGAGATGTTCAAAGTTCAAACAATTGTTTTGTCTACTATTGTCATAGTATGCATTATTGATTAACAATTGTTTGCCTATGTTTGGACGTTAATTACCATGGTGGAGTTCACAAAGAAAACCCACTGTGATTTTTGTTGCCAGGGAAAGTATCTTCTGTTGTACTGAAAGGAAGAACTATTGTTTATTTGAAAATTTCACCTAAATAGCCATTGTAATGTCATATAAATTCGAACAACCTATATATATATATATATATATATATATATATATATATATATATATATATATATATATATATATATATATAAACAGAATGGATGTTATTAGTATCTTGTTACCTCTCCGTCACGTAGTTGAGTAGAACTCGTTGCAATGCATAGTTTGACATTTTCTTTAGTTGGCTTCCCACATTCTAAATGTTGCTAGCTGATATCCCTATTGCCCCCACGGATTGTTACCGAAGGTGTTATTTTTTTGTCCCATGCAATGGTTTATTTAGTCGGGCTGATTGTTTATGTATATCGTTGTGTTGGGTCGGGAGAGGCATGTTCGTTCAGGTGGGATATTTATGTGTTCCAATGGCGCGCCTTTGTTCCCTTTCATTGTAGCTATTCAATGTAAGACTATCCATTTTGAAATTTCTTGAGAGCAAAGACAAAATAGGTGGGAATAGCCATAATTTTTGAAGTCTGCATAGCCGTTTAATTAGATTGCTTGTCCTAGTGATTTGTTATATACAAGAAAGATAATGAATAATATTAAATATAGAAGTTCTATGTTGTTCCATATATATGTTGACAAGGTAGTAAATGTTTGTGTCTGTCCAATAACAAATACAAACCTCCATAACAGGGTAACTTGTCAAATACATGTTTATATAAAATTTAGCTTGTATTTGAATCAGGGGAACCCCTCATGGATACAATGGTGGATGAGACAAGCGGAATGTTATGTGGCAATCTTTCATACAAATGGTAAATATGTTGACAGTCTGTAAATAAATGCGTAAGCTCTATGTCACTTAATTAGGCCATTAGCCTATTTGTATAGAAGATGTCATTTGTAAAATGAAATAAGAATAAATAAGATAGATGCAAATAAGAAGAAGAAAGAAATGCAGATAATTATATTGTGAACTGAGATCTATACAGTGCATTCTGTATGTCAAGTTGATATGCCATTCGAAGTGATTTTCTTTGGGAGGTCCAAGGCATGGAATGTATTTGCAATTGACTAGCTAGTAACACTCTCGTTATTTAATATGGGCAGGCTAGTATGTCGCTATAGTATAAGGACAAATTTCTGGATATCTATGTTTCATGTAAGGGGATGCAGTTTGGGGAAACTCAGAGGGTTTTGGATGATGCAAAAATTTTGTTGGTAAGAATCGTAAGATAGTATGGTCTTGGGATGTCTATCAATATTATTTTGTGTGAGTCCATCCAACAGTGCGCTAGCTCACTAATATGTGGACTTTGCCTTGTCAGGAGACAGTGAGGGATTTCAGAAGGACATCTCCCAGACTAGCAAGATCAGCCCATTCATCAAGGAAACTGGTAATCATTTGCATCGTACCAGTATCATATAATTAGAATGAGTGTGCCTTAAAAATGCATATATATTTGGTTCATGTTCTTCAACCTTCAAATGACGGGTGTTTTGTTATCGTCGTAACTTTGTTTAATTCAAGGTGATATGAGCATTGTGCCTGGGGTGGTGTACCCCTTGAACGAAGTAGCTAAATGTGATTCAATTGGTCATGCCGAGAGAGGCGCCCTTGAGGTTGAAAGAGGGAACACTAATGTCGACAGTGGCAGTGGCAAAGAAAATGAGAGGGATGATAATTATGCTAGTGCTCAGAACTATGATGCTTTGGAGGAGCCCAATATTGATAGTGGTCGGGGAGATGGTTTGGATTTTCAGATGGATTGTAAGGTTTGATTTATCTCAGAAACCTTCAATCACGATGTAATGTTTAGGAATAGTGCAGTCATCCTTCTTGGCCGACGATATTATTTTCTATCTTGTAAGCTTTGTGGTTGTACAAATCTCATTTTAATTATTTTGGTGCGTTGTGCACAGGGGGTGACTGATTACAGAACTGAAAGGTGCAACAATAGATTGGTATATTACTACATCGTTGGTCCGTGTTCGGTAGATGGAGGTCTCAAATTTTGGGACCTTGCAAGGTTCAACATTCATAGGATGCAGATGCATGAACTTCCATTGATCGAAGCCACCCAAACGCGGGTGACCTGCCTCAGCCAACCCAAAAAAAATTTACTCTTCTTATAAAGAACATGGGTACTACCAAAGGAGGGAGAGAAATGTCAAATACCAGATGAGGATGAGGTCTATAGCCCAAAGAAAGCACGTAGAGAAGCACATATGTGAGTTCTACAAGAAGGCGTTAGTGGAGCTCCTCCCAGCAGCAAGCAAGGCGAAGATTGAAGAAGAAATGCATCAATATGAGAGTCCATCGGCCAGGCAGAAAAGGCTGAGAAAGGTGTTAGCATTGGTGTATAGAAAAGATTACAAGGTATTGGCAAATTGAGGATGAATCAAGACTCTGGTTTCTAATTCTTTTTAAAAATTGTTCGTTTTACTGTTATTTTGACTCACATTGAAAAAAAAGCACAATTGACAGGGCAGTCCAGGAGCATCTAAAATTGTGTGCGAGGATGTTGATAGGGATACACCAATTGATGCATCGCCTGCCACGCCACTTGTAGCTGACAATCCTCGTATGAAGCGATGCCCCATGGGACGGAAGAAGATAGAAATCAGGAGGATATCTTCCCAAAAAAATGAGGTTTCTGAGTTTTGTGACAGGCTTAAGGAGGTCAAAATGGGGTCGAACTCTAGTGACAGAAGTCAGAGTCTGGAGCAAAGGAGGAAGAGAAAATTATCTTCTTGTGGTTGTATTGAGTTAGAGGAGAAGGTAATATGGTATTAGAAGTATTCATCTATTATTCTATTTCATCACTCACCTTGGAGTTTGCAATTAAAATCAATGAGACCCAAATTAATTGCCATGTCAGGCATCTATGGATAAAGGGCATGGTTTGGCAGACCAAGGCGATGAAGATGGAGAATGCACTATCTTGGCTCCCCCTATTTATGAATATCAGGGTACTTATTCTGGTGGGCGGAAATCTAGGAGTTCATACAAGTTGGTGCAAGGAATGCATACAAAAGAAATGTCAGTGGACCACAATGAGAGGGATGTTGGGGTAAGTCTCATGTGGTGGTTGTACGCAATTCCTTATCTATGTTATTTTCTTGGTGTTAACAATGTTGACCTTTGTGAATGGTGACATAACCTACATTGGAGGGCAATGGAGGTGAGGACGGGTGTGCATGTCAATAGGTAAGTGTTGATTTAGTCGAAGAAGCAGTATGTATATAATTAGTGTTCTAATGTGTAGGCAATTTTCTGTAGACACATTCGATACTGTCGTCGTCGATAACATGTTTTTTTAAAACATGTTCTTATATGTTATGTCAGGCTGAGAGTGCTAGGGTTAGCATGGACAGCCCTCCCATGAAGCAGGCCATGATCTTAATTAGGCAACTCAACATAGGGGTTAGCAACTCAACATGATCTTCACTTGCATATGTTATTGTCTTGTAGGAGAGTCCCATTGAAGCTGGTTCTGTGCCGGTGAGTGTGAATCATATTTCGGAGCAAACCAAAAAGCTGTTTGGAACGTTCTCTCATGAGCTATTGCACATTCGAAGACCTGCACCACACAATTCTATCAATAATGTATTAGGCTATGTCATTTGTAGTTGGTAGTCTCTTTCATAGTGTCATACCAGTCCCTTCACTCATTATGTACTGTACAGGATTGTGGTATAGAAGAAAATGTGTGTGGACAATGATTGTGGGGCATCACATTATTGGTGAGTTTTCCCAAATGGAGTTGGGGATGGAAACTGATAGTGACGGTGAAGTTTGGCGTGGTGAAGTGGACAATTCCCACAGTCTTTCTGAATCAATAATAGTAGGATTCTTTAATTTTCTATGCCTCTTTAACATGATTCATATGTCTTTTTGACACACAAGTTTGGTTTGTCCGTGTACATTTTCCAAGTGCAGGCACCCATTATCAATGAGAAGCTATCAGAGGAAGTTGGTCACACATATGCAAGTGAAGATCATGTTGAGTTGCTAACGAATGGTGTATTGGTTGGCAAAGGCATTATTGAAGGTGTGGGCAAAAATGTGAAATGCCACAACAAACGACTACCGCTAGGCACTGCAAAAGTCCAAATCGTAGAGGTCATTGACCCCCATGCTAGGTTGCCCTTTCCCCACTCTTTTTCAGAATCTTTATGTGACTCCCTTGATTCTTTCAAGGTGTGGAACATTTCAGACCTCTATCATCCTTTGCCTATGATGCAGCTGAAGGTATTATTCCTTTCAGTTTTTTTCATGTCTGATTATAAATTTTGTTTGTGTATGGTAATATTCTCATCGACATTGTTTTGGAGCTTGCACTCATCAAAAGTTGTCTGCGTAACTCCAAGAGAAAGTGGATGACACTTTGATAGTGGACATACAGTTTGGAAAGCTGTTGGGTCCTCTTGTTAAAAGAACCAGTGTGAGGATTCGACGCCTTGGTATAACCCCTCCAATAGTGCACAAGGATCTGAAGAAGCGGAGTAGATTCTATGCAGGAATTTCTTCACTTGCGCTAAATAGACGGCGTAGGAGGAAATGAGGAGGGGTCTGAATTGAGTCATTACATTAGCGAGTGTGCAATAGGGTTACTAACATTTCTTAGATTGAGTTTAGTTCATTTGGTGATGTACGCTTTAATGGGATTTGCGATGAGTTCAATTCGCGCACAAATTCCCTTGTGTTACTTAAATATTCTCCGTTCAATGCGCATTTCTGTGGGTTCCCTTGGACAGTTGATAACGTACGTTGTTATATTTGCATTGTGTGGTGCACATTGAAGGCATTTCAGTTTGTGGTACATTGTTATCATGTTACTGATTAATTCTTATATTGTGTTGCATATTTGAATGATGAGTCATTATATTACCATTCTGTATAATAGTAATTTTAATGAAATTATTGGTGATTTGTCAATAGTATGATACACTGCCAAAGGCTTCTATTTTTAATGTAGAATATTTACCTTTATTGGTATCAACTTAAACTCCAATTCACATTTTTCTTTGTTAGTGGCATTATTTGTAGCATACTACTCTCAAGAGGTGCATATATATGTTTGGCACTATAAGATGGATTTTATCTATGTGCTCATGTGCGTCCCTTTGTTTGGGTCCTAGTTTAACTATTTTCTGTTATGATATTCGATATGTCTTTCTACTAACCAACAAGGTTATATGTTTTTGTGTTAAGATAACACATTGTGTGCTTACGAAAACTAAATTGCCTAATTACTATGGTGAGTGAAGGTCATCAAAATTCTATTACTAAATCAGGATAACCGCAAATGTTTTTGTTTGTCACTTACTGAGGTTTGAAATCCATTCTCACCATTTTCTGTAACATCCTTCTTAGGACTATAGTATGTTAATGGGCGTCATTGTACATAGTTTGTTGGCAGATCGGGTAGAAGACACTACAGACCAGCTTTTTGGTGGCTTGATAGTGGAGGTATAAAGTAGCTATATGCCCACATGTGCTCATTTCTTGTTCATGGGAATTGATAGTATGGCAACTTGTGCGAATCCCAATAAAGTTCAATCCTCATTAACCAACTATAATTGCACTATTCAAAAGCAAGGATGGGCAAATAGAAAGATGCTCCCATCCAGCTAAAGGGCGGGGAAAAATCTATCAAGCATAACCCTGTCAATACATGTTTAGGAAATTCACAGTCTAATAGCTTGGGAAAGTGTGCAATGTCGACCAACTCATCCAGTCAGAGGGAAGGACCTTCTTCAATGGAAGCACTGTTGCTAGGAGTAACAGATGCTGGTGGCATGGCCAAGAGTGGGACAAATGCAGCCACTGATACATCAAAGAGTTCAGTACAAAAATTGACTGAAAGTCATATTTCGCTTCAGCGCAATCATATTACTATGATATCACAGAAGTTGGAGGTTGTTGAAGCAGAGAACAAATGTCTTTTGTTGCAAAATTCTGAATTGTGGAAAAAAACAGTGACCTAGAGAGGTTGATTGTAGAGTTGAGGGAGAAGAATGTGAAGTAGGAGCAGGAATTGCTTGAACAACAGTTGATTAGTAGCAGTGTGGAGGTAGCCCTTGCTGCTAACAAGAAGATGTCTTGTAAGGAAACTAATAAGTATGATGAGATGCTAGGTGTTTGGAGACGTCACGTAGATGTTTGGAAGGTGAAATTCATGGAGGTGGCTGGATTGACTCCTGTTAGTCTCTAAGAACCTGTTCCGTTCCTGCCAAATCGCCATGGTTGTGGAGGGCTTTCAAAATGTGGATAGTTCTATCTATGTAATACAACATGTTCATGATAGGTTGCATGCTATTCATTTTACTGAGAAGGCCTACTTGTACTGAGCAATGCAATAACAAGTGATGGGAAATATGCAGACTTTGAAATTTATGTATATGTAAATAAGGGACAACATGGCTAATTACAATCATCATATCTCTTCCCTGAACAGTGATCTTGAATACATATAATAGACAATTATTGTTAATGAAATTTTTGCACCTCTTGCCATGTCTTTTATGTCCATTGATTGCACATATACTTTTCAATTGTATTCTTAGGCGATTGATGTTAATCTTAAAAAAGGTGTTTATTATATGTAAAATATTTGAAATATTTTGTATTATTCTGAGTAACCATATGCAGCAAGCACACACTTCTGTCTATGGTACATGCATTTTGGTATGTTTTAACTTGAAATAATTGCATTGGCTTTGTCAGTGATGGAAAATATGTGGACTTTGAATTTTATGTATACGTAAATAAGGGACACCATGGCTAATTACAGTCACCATATCTCTTCCCTGAACACTGATCTTCTATACATAAAATAGACAATTATTGTTAGTGATCAATTTGCACCTCCCGCCATGTCTTTTATGTCCATGCATTGCACGTATACTTTTCAATTGTATTCTTTGGTGATTTATCTTTAAACTTAAAAAAGGGGTAAATAAAATGTAACCGAGTTGGAATAGTTTTTTAATTCTGCTCAGTAACATATGCAACAGGCACACACTTCTCTCTATGCCATGTGCATTTTTACATGTTTTAACTGGAAAGAATTACATTGGCTTTGCAAACTTGATCATTATTTTTAGTCTAACACTTGCATAGCCATATTGTTTTGTCTTATTTTGCATGGATTGGATATGTATTAATGCATTATCTATTTGCCTGTTCTCCCTTCAAGTGTGTTGTTCAATTTTCCCAATGCCAATTTATCGGGGCCTTGGATATGGAGTCGTTAAAAAAACACTCATTTAATGATAGTTTGCGTGGGAAAATTGTGGATGTAATGTAGTTGTGGACCAACTATAGGGACAAGACCCACTCCACATTTTTGGGTCTCCAAAACCAGGGCGGGTGCACCTAATCCAGTGAATATAACACTTTTACAATAGCAAGACTAGATTCAATACAACAGATAGATAACAAGAAAGTATGAAATGATAACTAAGCATTCATTGACTCTCCATTGTTATGATAGAACATCTAACCTCTCAACAATAATACAAGAGTTCAACTAGTTTTTACTTCAAATTTGTAGATTGTAACAACCTTGATGAAAATGTACCAATACGAGATATTCTTGTTTAGATGATTGCCTTATCCATTGACCAATAATTCTAAAGCAAAATGATAGAAAGACGAGAATGAATGTCAGATTCATAGCCATAAAAGAATCCAGTGGCAAAGCATCTAGCCAAAACCCTCACTACTTACAAAAAATCCTTGTGGAAAAACCGTTGATCTATCTTACATCTATCAGTTATTTATTTCTTCATAACCATGCAGACATGTAAATGTTCGATCTAAGATATCTTCCGTTCAATAACTGCTACAAGTTTTCTAGTGCACAAAGTGCACTATGCATCATGCATTTGACAACGGGATCGAAAACATCCACTGGTTTCCCCATTTGTCTAAATTAGGTTATCGATGGATAATTTTAAAATTTAGACCCACATGGGCAACTTATATCGGGGTAACTTTTAGATTGTTTTGCAGAATAAGGGAACCTTTATTTGTTTGGTCCTGCTTGCGCGAATCAATTTGACACCGGGATCCAAAACATCAACTAGTTTCTCCATCGGTGTAAATTAGCTTTATTCACGTAAGGTTTTAGACCCATCCGGGAAACCTCTATCAGTGTTACATTAAGATTGTTTTGCAGAATAGGTAATCGTTATTTGTTTCCTTTGTTTTGTCTTGCTTGCGTGAATCGATTTGAGACGTACAAAATAGTAAATGCGCAATTATGTGGTCTAAAACATCACGTATTTACTGTGAAGTTGGTTGCAGTTACCTAACCTTATTCACAAGATGTCTACGCAGCCATCATCTTTTTAAGATTAACGATGTCCATTTTTGACATTGTGATTGGTTATGTACAACAACTCAACCATTCGTACAATAGCACATCACACATGCACACTTAAATTAGGGCATCATAAATGTAATCACGCAAGCTATATCAATCGATTCGCTCAAGTGGGACCAAACAAATAACGAATACCTATTCTGCAGATATAGATATAATCGCATGGATAGGACAATGTTAGCGACAATTACATTTACAGTTATGCGGACATGTCGAAAACACAAAACACTTGGCACATCGCACCTGTGTGCTTACATCTAAGGCATCACAAATGTAATAACCTTAACTGGGCGGCTTAACACGTGCTACATTGTGCCACTGACAACCATGGACATGTGGCATTCAGGTGTTGTCCCATGAAGTACTTACCGAAGATCTCTCAACCTTCACAGGATGACGCCTGTTTGACGTGTGTCTCGATTCCTTTGTGCCAAAACTATGACGGACAACATGGAAAACAACTGATTTTTTTGACATCGCACTTATGCTGTTGCGCAGTTGGCACATATAGTTGAAAATACATAACACTTTTCGCATTCGCTCCTGCGCACCTAGAAAGGAAAACACATAATAGTTTTGGCGGTGACATGACCGGATATGAACAGTTCCGCATTAAATGAAAAAAGGCAAATTCTCACGGGAAAAGGACAAGGGAATTAATGGCCATCAACTCACTTGTTTTGGCCTTAATTCAGCCATTAAATCAAGTCTTCTTGAAGTTTATTATAATTTACTTCACTTTTAAATAAGGATCTTTAAGTAAGTTACCACTGTTAATAGTGGTTTGTCCGTTTGAAACTCATCTGGGTTTTCTATGAAGTTAATAGGGGTTTGTCTGTTTGGAAGCCATCTTGCTTTGCTGTGAAGGTAATAGTGGTTTGTCCGTTTGAAACTCGTCTGAGTTTTCTGTGAAGTTAATAGTGGTTTGTCTATTCAAAAGCCATCTGCCTTTGCTGTGAAGGTAATAGTGGTTTGTCCATTTGAAACTCGTTTGGGTTTTCTGTGAAGTTAATAGTGGTTTGTCTATTCAAAAGCCATCTACCTTTGTTGTGAAGGTAATAGTGGTTTGTCTGTTTGAAACTCGTCTGGGTTTTCTATGAAGTTAATAGTGGTTTGTCTGTTCAAAATCCATCTGCCTTTGCTGTGAAGGTAATAGTGGTTTGTCCATTTGAAACTCATCTATTTTTTCTTTGAAGTTAATAGTGGTTTGTCTGTTCGAAAGCCATCTGCCTTTGCCGTGAAGGTAATAGTGGTTTGTCTGTTTGAAACTCGACTGTGTTTTCTTTGAAGTTAATAGTGGTTTGTTTGTTCGAAAGCCATCTACCTTTGTTGTGAAGGTAATAGTGGTTTGTCCATTTCAAACCAGTCTTGGTTTGTCATGAACTTAATAGTAGTTTTGAAAGGACTCTGTAGTTGTTGTGAAGAGGGATTCACTAGGAGACAGAAAATATTGCATTTTTTTGGGTGAATTTTTAAAATAGAAGAGAAGCCCATAATAGGTGTGTTGCATATATAAATTTTTAAAACAACATTTATATTTATTTGTATTTGTGTGAATTTATTGTGTTACAGTAGGTCCTTATAGTAGTTTGTATCAATAGTTTAAAAAATATGATTTGTTTTGGGGTTTGTACATTAGCATGTATTCAGGTGACATTACTATAGAATTATTGTTTTAACAGTTAATGGATTTGGATATTGAATGGGTTGGGTTGTAGAATCAGGAGGAGCAACAAAAATATTGTAGTTCTAGGCATTGGGTGTCCATGGAAAAAAAATCCAATCTGTCCTTGATTGTGAAATGGAAAAATGTTAAAAAATATATAGTAGTTTCCATATTTAGTTAGGCATAGAAAAAATAGAAGCGATTGGAATGGTGATAACAGAGAATAGCGCACAGCCCTATGCACTTATCCTTTCATCCATGTTAGATTTAATTGGGGTTGCGCGATTGAAAACCAACGTTTATATGCCAACATAGGTAAGTAGCAAAAATTTACCGTTTCGACATAACATTGACCATCCCAACGAATTGAAAGTAATGAAGTGATCACCCAAGTTTTCACCAACTTTATATATAGTATTGGCTTTTTCATTCACAAAACAAGATCAATGTTAGCTCTGGCTATCATGGTAATAACGCCCATCAGAATGGTTGTAATATGTCTCACCAAAGAAAAAGTGATTCGAATAGCTAAAACAAAGAGCAGCCCGCACCTGCGCACTTACCCTTTTGTCCATATTGACAAATATGGCAGAAATACTGAATCGAATAGAGAAAGTAGAGAATACCCCGTACCTGCGCAGTTACCCTTTTGGTCCATCTTGACAAATATGCCACTGTTAGATAAAGATTGAGAGATGATGGAAAACTATTAGATAAAGATGCAGAGATGATGGAAAACTCTGGTACATTCGCAAATCTCTTATCGGAGAAATGACATTAATGTTACGCCGATAGAAGATATAAGGTATCGATAGCCCACAACACTATGGGTCAGTGACCAGTTCAAAAGGAAGGCGGTTGACGTTGCTCACAAACACAATATTTCCTTTGAAAGTGTATAATGTTTTCTACGGTGCGCAACAAACACCAATAAATGCCATAAATGGTCCTTATACAAATGAGAAAGAAAAATAGATACATGATTTCTCCAATGTTAAATTATGGTTTGGGGAAGCCTAATTATATTTGTTTATTGTTGTTATGAATTTTTAATTTGAAAAATAGTCATCAAAAGGACAAGATCCTTTGTAAGTCCTATTCAATCAGTATTATCAGTTGTAAGCGTTTAATATTTTGAATGAATACAACATACCAGTTCCTTTATCAGCAAATAAGTTATCTGTTATACTAACCTTACCTTAACTATCAATACAGCTTTACATTTACTATTGTTTTACACTTGAATTTAAGGTGATATATTTTAGAGGATGTGCTAGCTGCCATTATTTTTATATTCGAATATTTATATAGCTGAGCTATATAGATGCATTTTACGAAGTATTGAAAATTTTATTTAAATGTTATGGACAGGGAATAAAGTAAGGACAAGTAAGGACTGCCATAAAGTAAGACATGCTTATTTATTTTGTTTTTGTACATTACAAACATATTACTAAGAATTTTGTGCTTCTATTTTACAGGGGACTCCAAACATTTAACAAGGATCCCATTTAACATGGATAACACCACAATAGAATGTCTCCGCCAGCTGCCCAATGAAGTGCAGCGAGATATTCTGATGGCCACGACAACAGATTCGTGGTGGTTTGGTTGGTCGATTGCCTATTCTCAAAATTCTCTACACCCTCACAGTGTAGAGATCACCATTGACGTTTGGTAGTTTTTCTGCAATGCTCTTGAGAGCGATGGGTAGACCGCATTGATAAACAATATTATGACATTGTGGCCATTGGGGAACTGAATAATAGTCATGGACTGTACTTATGAGGTCACTTCATGGGGGACACAGTTGGTAGATGTAGTTCCTGAACACGCCATTGAATTTGCAACACGCGGCATTTGAGCCTCTAGAGTGGTGTTGGACTACAACACACTATTCAGGCCGACTCACAGGGTGCCCAAATGACAATGCCATTGAATGGGGAGCACAGTCAGGGGTGTTCGCAGGTTGTCTGATTGACTTGTAAATTGAAACTTACTTGTTTTTACACATGCCCATACATTTGCCTTACATATTGGGGACCTTCATGTGTGACGTATACTATTAAGCTACTTTCCTATTTGATACCTTTTGATGCTTCTTAAAAATTTCATTTTTCACGATAGATGTACATTTTTTTTCAATATAGGGTATGTTGGTTTAGTTTGGAGATTAGAAATGTATGCTTCGAACATAAATTATAAATATATTTATTGATGACATTTCTGACTTACGAATTGGAATATAGCTATAAATCATATTGTGATATTTGGAGTGGTTTTATCAGTTTGAGGAAACCGGTGCCATAGGTCTATTACAGACAATTCATTTGAAAGGCTTAAAATAACAATTGAAAATTTGGTCAATGGTCATTAGGGTCTTATTACAACATCAAATAACAACAAAAACATATTTGCAATGCAAAAACCATTAGAAGTATAATTACATTCTATATGATCCATAGGTGCTCATGCACCAACTTTTGAACTTGTTTGGTTGTTTAAAACTTCAAATTTCAACAAAAAATGTCTTAGGTTTCTAACACGTTAACTTGGGTGATATGTTATTAGAATTTCGTAAGTTGTGTTTACTTCTGTAAAGACATTTCTGTCTATATTCGTATATACTATTTAATATTTTAATATATTAGATAGTTGAAAAACATAATAAATGAACAATTAGTACAATGCAAATATATATTAAATAGAAATAGATGATCTAAATATATATTTTCAACACCCATTTTCTAACTACAATATAAACCTTGATAGTTATAGTAGTGATAGTTGAAAGCATCTGTAATATATATATATATATATATATATATATATATATATATATATATATATATATATATATATATATATATATATATATATATATATATATATGATCTAAATATATATTTTCAACATCCATTTTCTAACAATAATACTAGTAATATTTCTATCTATATACTATTTTTATTTTAATAGTACTTGTACTATTACTATGTTAAATTTTACAAACAAATAAGGAACTCGCATGAAACACACACAAAAAAAAATGCTCAAATTTTAACTTTTGCAGCATATTGTTGTACCCAAAATAGAGTCTTATTTAATAAATGCACACATGAGGTGGATAGAGCTCTAATAAGGGGTTTACCTATCATGTTAACAGTAATTGTAACCCCAGCCATAATAGTAACATGACACTAGAACATACGCTATCCATAATGATAACCTGTACTCCACTCCTAATCCTAACTTTGACCAGAATAGTAACCATGGCCATACGATTATCCACCCAACCCTAAGCATCATCCTAACAATATTCATAATCTTAAACCATGAATAGTAATCCTAATCAAAACTCTAAATCTTAACAATAATACTAACCACGATGTAAAGTCTTATCCTTACTGTTCATAATCCTTACCTTCAAGTCAACCCTATTCTTCAATATAATACTATTCATGATCTAAACTCTTACCCTTACCCAAATCATAATCCTTACAATGATCCTAATCCTAATCCTAATCCTAATCCTAAATCAAAGGAATATAATCCTAAACCTAAGCTTAATCGAAACAGTAAATCCTAAATCCTGATGTAAGCCATTTTATTGTCCTAAAATAGTGCACACGTTTTAGATTATTACCTTTTCGAATTTGTCCAAATTCCTAAAAGCTAAATCCTGATAATAAATGTTGAACTATAATCACAATCCCAATCCTAAGTGCCAAGAGCTAATCCTAAATCATAACCTTTATACAAACTCTAACTTTAAACATAATACTAATCATGATGTAAAGTCGTACTGTAATCCTAATGTTAAGCCTAATTGGTAAACTCTAATAGTGTTGGGGACATTGATACAACTGTCGCATCCATATGTAGTGTTAAGACTAATTGGTAAACCCTAATAGTGTGGAGCTTGTGATGACCCTTCTCCAACTTTAGAAGGTTGTGCTTCTTGAGCATTTCCTACATATGAAGTACATAAAATATTGAACAAAAACTTTCGAATGAAGTTAGGTCTAACTATGTCATGTATTAAGTGAACATAGGTTTGTAATAGGTGAAGTTGGGTCCTAATAGGTCCTAATAGGTCTAATTGGGTCTCAAATGGTCTAATTGAGTCTAATTAGGTTCTAATTGGTCTAATTGACTCTATTTAGGTCCTAATTGGTCCTAATTGGTCTAACTAGGTTCATATTGTATGCACCCTAAAATGGTCGCCTAGACTTTGGGCCCCATTTATTCAATTTATCAATCCTGAATCATTTTGATCATTTATCAATATTGTCAACAATATCAATTTCTTGATCAAATCCTAATTTCGATCATATATATTGGATTTTTATCCTTGGGCTAACCATTTATCCTAAGTCTTTATTTAATTAAAAGGAATATTTCCTCCCCTTTCAATTAAATAAAAAAGCCCCCACTTTCCCTCTTATCCTAAGTTGCACAAATAAAGCATTATTCCTATTTTATAAAAAGGGAAAAAACACTTTTTGTCTCACATGAGGCTCAAAAGTCAACACTTCACTCTCATTGGAGGATGTTTGTGCACATGGATTGCTCCCCTTTCAAGCTCCACCGCTGATTAAGATCTTTTGCCTCTTAATCTCCATGGTCCATTTCACCTCATTTCTTATAAAAGGAGAGCTCTCTCCTTCATTTGGATACACACATTTTATGCTATTGTTATGCTGCAGGTTTTGGAGCCCTTTGAAGACATCCTTGCATCCAAGCTTTGAAGACCTTGTTGTTGCATTTCATTTAGTTTGCTTTCATAGTTGCATAATCATGACATTCTTAGTGTAGATTTCCTTTTATGCAATCTCACATAGTCTAAATAGGAAGGATTTGTAATCCATTGCTATTTCCTTTCATAGATTAGATTTCTTTTCAAGCATTGCATTGTTATCATTTAGCTTAGATTTGCATTCTCATATAGTTTGCATTGCATTTCCATTTAGATTCTTGGAGATATTGGCACTCTTGCCCTTGTCTTCATTTGAATCTCTCATTGTGTGGTTGACTAGCAAGGTCACCTTCTTGTAGCTCTAGTTGAGAGCAAAACTCATAGTCCCTTGCAACTCCATGCATAGAGAGCTATGAGCCGCTTTGTGAGGCCTCACTCTTGAGTAACCTTGCAAGTAATGGTTCATAGAAGTGCATATTTTAGTGTGTACATTTCTGGCGCCCACCGTGGGGCAGAGTAGATAGCTTTGTCTTTTTATTTGATGCATTTTTCATCATTTTCGGATTAACTGTCGGAAAAATCTGTGTCTCTGGTTTTCTGTCTCAGATTGTCGCGCGACACTTCTCAGAAATATCGCGCGATATACTTCCTGTCTTGGTGCGATACTTCGCTCGGAAAAAGTATCGCACGCCTATAGCGAAGTCTATCGCCTGGAATCGGGCGAAGTATCGCCTGGCATCGTGCGAAGTATCACTCGACTGGGGAAGTATCGCCCGACTATAGGAAACTGTGTCGCGCGATACTGTTGGAGACTGAGAAACATCGCCTGGTCTGGCAGAGACTTGCACTTTCAATTTTTTTTGTCCGAATTCGACTATTTTAGCTTGCTGTTCTGTTTTACTTTGTTTAATTAGGTCTAACCTGCTTTTTTTAGCTTAAATCCATTAGATTATTGCACATTTACATTTGGATTTTGTTTTTGCTAACATTGTGGGCCTAACAACTTGTGTTTGTAGGTGCTCTCCTTTGCTTAAAAAATTGCTAAAAATGCATGTCAAAGAGGGCTACTAACAGTTTTTGCAGGGCTGCCCAAGCATAAAAACAAAAAAAAAATTCTTCTTGCTTGTTGTTATTTTCCTTTCATTTGTGGCATTTACTAATTGTATTAGGAATCTTAATACCTTGTGAAAGGGATTTTGAGGTGGTAGGAGAAGTATGCTCTTCACCTTTAGGTGAATCAGAAAATCTTGACCCATCTTAAGGTTTTGGAAACAAGGGGGTAATTGGTCTCTTTGCTTGGTGTGTTTGGGAGAGATTCTTGAGATAGGGGAGTATGCTCTTCACCCTTGTGGTGAATCAAAAACCTTGAACCTCAAGATTTGATCCATTTTTGTTTAGTTTAGGAATCCTTTAGCGGGCCTGCTCTTGAGCAATCAAGAGGAACGACCCAAGTGGGGACAACCTTGTCATCATTTTCCTTGGTGGCGAGTGATTCCAACTCACTATAATCTCAAGGCTATTGAGGACACAAAACCTTGGTAGACATAACACTTGTCTTCGCTTGATGTAAGTACTTGTGGGATTGTGACCATGAGGAAAATATTGAGCAAGAATGCTTAAGGTACTCTTGAGGCCGCGAGGTCCTAGTCCTTTATGAGGAGCAAGAGGGGTGTTGTGAACGGAAATCCTTATTAAGAACCATTAGATAGAAGCCACCCTCTTTTAGCCGCTTATCTTCTTAGTGCAAGGATTGATCCAAGTGGTTTACCCGGATCACCTTAAGATACTCACCATATGTGTCCCTTTGGTTGTGTCATTTTGACATTTCCATGACAAAGCCAATATCTCTTGTGGGCAACCACTTGGTGTGAGGCAAGGGGGCATCAAGTTGTGGGCTAAGTTGATAAGTATTGAGCCTTGTCTTGTAGGTAGTAATTGCTTGAATTGTCTTCGATTGTGTAATACCAGTGTAAACGTTCTCAACATACAAACAATCGGTAGCATTCATAGGGTGCTTTTTCAATTTTGATATCACAAGTGTTTGTCTTGGCAAGGTTGCTTTTGCCCTTGTTTCAAGTGTTTGAAGACATGTTTGATCCTTTACTGTTTGCAAACCTGTCCGAATGCTGTTGAATCTGTGACTGAAACCAAGAACATCAACCCTCAGACTGAAAATTTTGACCAAACAGATCCAAAAATGCAAATTTCACACAATTCTGGTCAAGAGTTGAATAATTCTGTAACAGTATCGCACCCTGTGAGGCGAAGTATCATGCGATACTTCGCACATGCTAGAAATATCGCACCCTTTGAAGAGAAATATCGCGCGATAGTTCGCCCCTGACGGACTATCGCCCTGCCTGCCTGGGGTATATCGCCCTGTAGTATTAAGAAGTATCGCCTGTCTTAGGGCGAAGTATCGCACGGGTAGAGGTTTATCGCCCCAGTAGCCTGGAGTATATCGCCTGACTCATTTTTGTCGTGCTTAAATTTTGGTCAGTTGCAGTTGCTGTCAATTAGGCCAGGTCTTAGAACAGGCTTCTCACCCTGATGTTTGAGATTTGTCTTGACTCCAAATCTCTGGTTCTTATTTCTTCGGGATAGCATCATTTGGTTTACAAAGTCACTTTGGAATAATTGTCAAGTTAGAAAGCCATTCTTGGTGCCAAGGTCCATCTTTAAAAGTGGTAGCTATATTCTGGGAAAATTTCAGTTCTCTTATTGTCCGAATCGCTTTCATTTTCAATTATCTTTTGGCCTAGTCCAACCTCCTGATTCAAAAGTGCAAGGGTAGTCACCCTTTGATTTGAAGCACCTCTTTGACAGTGTTGGTAAAGCCCCCTTTCTTTTCTTTTTTTTCATCTTTCTTTGGACAATAGAGGATTTTGATTATCCTAGTTTGGTGTGGACACTTTGAAAGGCCACCTTATCATTGAGAATATCTCTCTTTCATGTCAGTTACGACAAGGTACCAAGTTAATCAAGGGAAGCGACCCCCTGTTGCCTTTAGCCAGTTACCACCTATCAAGACCCGTCGACAACCTAAGGGAAAAGGACCCCTTTTTGACCAATCTCCTAAGAGTGAATCCGAGGTTTGTTTCAATCCGGAAGCTAACCCTAGTGAAGTGAGCACCTCTTTCATACCACTTTCATCAAGCATGGACATGAGTTACACTTTCACCCGGAAACAAAGAGAAGCCATAAATCAAACTCTCGAGGATATCTTTCAACGACACAGAGGAGAGTATGGTGGTTCTTCTCATGCCAGTCCACCCGGGTCACCTCCTAACAACGCGAGGTATTTTGATGCTCAACAACGAGCTGAAAGACAGCATAAGTCAGCCCACTCAGATTCAGGGTCACAACACGAAGACCAGAACAACGAATCTGGTGATCACCATATCAACGCAGCTAATGCAATAAGGCATTCAAGACAGACCTCCCCACTTAAGGACACTTCTCGATATGCAAATACAAGATTAAGAAGCATTGAGAGAGAGAAGCAAGCCTACTTAGATGAACAGGCTGCAAAAAAGGAAAAATTCCGACAACTAGAGGAAGAGGAACGTGCATTGTTGGATATACAGAAAAGAGTCGCCCAAGAAGAGGAAGATAGACTCTATGCACAACAACTCCAAAATTGATCTAACAGGAGGGGAGCCAATAGTGGGACCAACTCGCCCCCATCTACCCCTTCCCCTAGCCCTCGAAGAAGATCAAAGACACCCTCACGATCCCCAAGTCCTAGAGGAAGAAGGACTTCAAGATATGACCATCATAGGAGACAATCGTCTCATAGACATTCAAAGCAACCCTCCCAACGAGCACATCATGGCTCACAACATGGAGGCAGTTATGCTAAATCTGATCATATGGACTTCATGACTATGCAACAAGAACCATCTTTTCAAGCCTATGTGGAGCAATACGTGGAACAAAACAAAGACCAATTTTTGGAAAGTCTTATCAACAAAGGCGCTAAAGTTCCATATAACTTTGATGTTCACCAAAAAATCAAGAAACAGAATCCTTCAACTGATGAGTTAATCTTACAAATGCAAAAGGATATAGACAGAATGAAGGCTCCCAAGAGTACATTTCATTTGGACTCCATATGTCCTAATCCCATTGACAAAAGTGTGGTGATGGTAGAATTCCCTAAGAAAGTTGAATTCCCAACATACGACAAATATGATGGCACGGGTGACCCTCATGACCATGTTCGACAATTCTACATAATGAGCTTTTCCTTTCACCACGAAGACTCCTACTTGCTGAGATTATTCCCAAGGAGTTTAAAAGGTCAAGCCATGGAGTGGTTCACCAACCTTTCCCCTCCAGTAAGGACATTTAGAGAACTTGTCCAAAGATTTGTACAACATTTTGCTTACAATTTATCTAGGTCGGTCACCATGCTTGATTTGTGTAAACTTAAGCAAAATCAAGGGGAATCTTTTGTCACCTTTCTGCAACGATGGAGGCGATTGTGTTCGAAATACCCAAGGACAATCCCTGAAGAAGAGAGAATTGATATCATTGTGAACAATCTAATACCAGAACTCAAGTATGAAGTCAAGAAAATTCCATTGAATTCTTTTGATACTATGGTAGAGGTGGCATGTCGCATTGAGGACGTCCTAAAAGAACAAGGAATTTTGGCTAAACCAACAAATAACAACAATAGCCAAAATAACAATACTAATGGTAACAAGGACAAAAAGAACTCTTTTTGGAACAAAAACAAGCAAGTCGTCAACGACGGAGTTGTTGATTCATCTCAAGTCAAAAATGAAGGAGTTCTTAATCTCTCTCATGCAGTTCAAGCTATGAAGTTGCAAACATCATCAACGCAACAAGACAAACCTCAGTATCAAAAGAGATCTAAAACGGAGAAAAGACAATTCACTAAATTGGGAGAATCCTATGCAGATGTTTTTAAGACACTAGTTGCTCATAATCTGGC
This sequence comes from Chamaecyparis obtusa, assembly GCA_027943335.1. Classification (NCBI taxonomy): domain Eukaryota; kingdom Viridiplantae; phylum Streptophyta; class Pinopsida; order Cupressales; family Cupressaceae; genus Chamaecyparis; species Chamaecyparis obtusa. The sequence continues at coordinate 3,892,725 of BSBK01000615.1, read as the reverse complement.
GCACCCACAGGATCCTACAAAACATCGAATACCAGATCCTTTACCTCATTGGTGGGATGCTAAGGCTTTTTGCGTTTTCCATAATGGGATTGGACACGATATAGAAAATTGTTTCAAACTCAAGCATCTTGTCCAAGACCTTATTGAGAAAGGACAATTACAAGTGGGTGGGTTAACTACTAATGCAGACCATCAAGCCTTTAAAGAGCCCTTGCCTAAATATGAAAAAGGAGAGAATTCTAGTAAGAATGGCAAGGCGGCTATTAACTACACATACACACATGCTGATAATGTGATTAATATGCTTGACGTGGCTGACGATAATATCAACATGGTGAGAAAGAAAGATCCTTATGGACATAATGTGGACTCAATTCCTATAACTAATGAAAGACCCGCTGTGGTGATAAGAGGTCCTCACACACATGGGATGCCCCGGTCCCTCAATGTTGTCACTAGGGGTCAGGCTCAAGCACCCATTATCATCAAAGGTCCTAGCACTAGCAAGTCTAAACAACCCACGTCCAAAGGTGCTCCTCCAAAACCTGTCGTTGGTCCTGATTCCAATTATAACCTTATTGACCAACTACAATGAACACCCGCTCAGATATCCATTTTTGAGCTTTTAGAATTATCTCCTAAGCACAAGCGCGTCCTCGAGGATGCCTTGCGAGCAGCCAATGTCCCTAATAACTTAGATATCGACCAATTCCAAAACATGGTCAACCATTTGGCTAGCCCTCATTTCCTCACCTTCTCAGAAGAAGATGACAAATCCATTAGTCACCCACATAATTTGGCCTTACACATCGAGGTCATGATTCATAAAACCCGTGTTAGGCGTGTACTGATAGATGGGGGTGCGGGGCTCAATATTTGTACTCTGAGTTTGCTGCTAGCTCTAGGGTATTCTGAGAACGTCATTGACACAAAGAAAAGAATCACAATCAAAGCATATGATGAAGCAGAAAGAAGTTCTAAGGGATTGGCTGTTTTGCCTATTCGTATCGGTCCTGTAGAAAGAGACATATTGTTCCAAATTGTTGATGTTGGACCTCTCGCCTACAACATTTTGCTAGGTAGGCCATGGATTCATGAAATGCAGGCAGTCCCATCGACATATCACCAGTGTGTTAAGTTCCCCCATAATGGTGTAGAAATTTGCATCCCGGGAGACAGTGCTCTATCAGTTAATAACATTTCTGCGGGATCACATGTACCTTTGAATAGAGAAGCTGACAATCTTAGTAGTTCACTTGAACAATGCAAGCAGAAATTCAAGACCATGGACCTTGGGATGGGAGATTATAAGATTGATTCTTTTACAAAAATGCCAATCTCTCCTAGGTCTTATGGGAGACCCTCCCCAAATGTGAAGCCTTCATCATCAGCAATGACGTTATTTGGGAAATTTGTTGAGTCTTCGGTCCCCATTCAAGAAGAGAAAGAAGAAGTTGCTGTAAGGAACTGGATATATCACGAAGAGAAATACAAACATAATGAGAATTTTGCTCCTTCCCCTGAAACTTATGGGAAAGGATACACACTGGTCAAAAATATGGGATATCCGGGATTTGGTCCCCTTAGTCACAGGCTGGATGCTAAAGCTGAGCCTCTTGATCATGCTCTCTTTGGACGCAAAAATAAGTCCACGATCGGCTTAGGTTTTGAGAACAAGAAGAAGAAAGGTATCCCTGTCCCAGTTGCAACGGACAGCGACAGTGATACAGATTATACACCCGATCTCTCCAATCAACAAGATGTGCCTGATGATTGGGTGCCCTCCACGAATCTCCTTTGGGGAGATTCCACAGATTTGATGCTTAATAATCCTACTATCCCAGCTGCGACGGATAGTGATTGTGTGACTTCTAGATCGACAAAGGAAAATGTTACTGTCCTAGCTGCGACGGATAGTACCAATACTAGAAAGGGGGAAACCCTCCCTAACCTTGAGGCTTCTATATCACGAGGCCTAAATGACGACTCAGAGACAGACTCCCATGAATATGAATGGGATTCGCTTTCAGATGCAACAATTGATCTAGATGTGGATATTATTCATGCCTATAGTACCCAACCCGATGCAACTAACGATCCTAGTGTCAGACTAGAGGATTGCCCTCCTCAAATCGCCTTAGTAGACGATGCTTCGTTTGATAGGATGAGCCCCAATTCAAGTATCTTAGGAGAAGACTTGATGAGCTCCGATTATATGGTCACCAGAGATGACACCTTTCACATTCACAACATCGAACCTACCATTGACTTGCCCCTTGTCCACTTTGACCTGATTGACTGGCCCCAGCGCCACCATGAGCCCACATTCCTCACATTTCGCAACGATTACGAAATTGCTTGCTATCTGAATGCTCTCGAACCCGTGGCTTCTTCCACCAGTGAACCAACAACCAGCATGACGGAGCCTGATATTAAGTACCTCAGTCTCAAAACAAAAGAGAAAAAGAAAAATAGGTCTGATGGCGAAAACCACTTTGTGGCGGTGTCAGAACCAAAAATAGTAAAAAGAAATGACGCATCCAAAGGTGAAAACCTCTTTGAGGCACCTAAGGATGGGGTACTTAATAACTTGCCGAGTTATTTCCAGGATAGATCATCAATCTTGATTGAACCAACAAAGCCGGTCAATCTAAACACAGAAGAAAATCCTCAGATAGTCCATCTTGCTCAGTCTTTATCAGAGGAAGAGACCAAGGCATATGTACAGTTTTTACAGAAAAAGAAAATTAATTTTGCATGGACCTACTCAGACATGCCAGGGCTTGACACAAATCTCATAATGCATCACTTATCTATAGCTCCAGGAGTCAAGCCAGTCAAACAGAGACTAAGAAAAATGCATCCACATATAGCTCTACTTGTCAAAGGAGAATTAGAAAAGCTTTTGAAAGCTGGATTTATTAGAGCCATCGATTATGCAGAATGGATCTCAAACATAGTACCGGTCTCCAAACATGATGGGTCCATTCGTGTCTGCACAGATTTTAGAGATCTAAACAAAGCATGCCCAAAGGATGACTTTCCACTTCCAAACATTGACATGATAGTGGACATGACGGCGGGCTATGACATATATTCACTAATGGATGGTTTCTCGGGGTATAATCAAATCAAAATAGCTCCTGAAGACCAAGAGAAAATAGCCTTTACATGCGCATGGGGAACCTACTGTTGGAACGTCATGCCATTCGGGTTAAAGAATGCAGGAGCAACCTACCAAAGAGCTATGACAACTATCTTTCATGATATGATGCACAAAAATATGGAAGATTATGTGGATGATACCCTGGCAAAATCAAGAAAAAGGGGCACACACCTCAATGATCTGGAAGTAATTCTAGATCGTATGGAACAATTTCAACTCAGATTGAATCCAAAGAAGTGCGCATTTGGCGTCACCTCAGGCAAACTTTTAGGATTCATAATATCAGCAAAAGGTATCGAGGTTGATCCCGAAAAGGTCCAAGCAATCCTAGATATGCCACCTCCTCGAAATATCAGCCAAATGAGAAGTCTTCAAGGACGTCTTCAATCAATTAGGAGGTTTATTTCTCAGCTTGCAGATAGAGCGCAACCCTTCAACAAGACATTGCATAAGGGTGCTTCTTGTGTTTGGAACGAGGATTGTCAAAAGAGCCTAGATCAGATCAAACAATACTTGGCTAATCCTCCGATCTTAATGCCTCCTATTCCAGGGAAACCATTGCTTCTATATATCTCAGCTACAGACACTTCCCTGGGGGCATTATTGGCTCAAACAGATGATACTGGGAAAGAACGAGCCATCTACTATATCAGCCGTACTCTAGTCTCTTATGAGATCAATTACAATAATATTGAGAAATCTTGTCTCGCGGTGGTGTTTGCTTCTCAAAAGTTGCGCCACTACATGCTTGCTCATACCATACATTTGATTGCCAAAATTGATCCCCTTAAATATTTGCTTGGTAAGGCTGCCCTGACGGGTAGACTTGCTAAATGGATGATGGTCCTCACTGAATTTGACATAGAGTACGTTGAAAGGAAGGCAATAAAAGGGCAAGCTATTGCTGACCAATTAGCTGATTTTCCAATCCAGGATAGTATGCCAGTCCAAGTGGAATTCCCAGATGAACACATCTTATATACCACTACTCGCACTTGGACAATGTTCTTTGATGGCTCCCGCATGCAAAATGGGTCAGGTGCTGGAGTGTTATTTGTTTCTCCACATGGGTACAACATTCCAAAGTCTTATAAACTATTGTTCCCATGTACCAATAATATTGCAGAATATGAAGCTTTAACTAATGGCTTGAAAATGGCTATAGAATGGAATATCACAGAATTACATGTCTTTGGGGATTCTCAGCTAATCATCAACCAAGTCAATGAAGAGTATCAAACCAAAGATGACAAATTGATACCTTATAAAAAGATGGTTGATTCTTTGAAACGCTATTTCACCTTTGTGACGTTTCAACAAATCCCTAGGATAGAGAACAAAGCTGCAGACGCCATGGCCACATTGGCTTCACTTCTTCAGTTGGAGACACATGAATCCAGATTTGAATTCCTGGTGGAAGAGCTACACCATCCCATCTCTGACTCATCTGAAAGCCGTGTCATTTGTGCCATTATCACACACGAGTCCTCCCGATATGGTGCTATCTATTCATATCTTCGTGATGGCATCATCCCTGACACATTCACCCGCTCCGAACGCCGAAACCTCATCCGTAACGCCTCTCGCCACACCCTCATCTCTGGTGACTTATATAGAAGGGGTTTAGATGGGACACTCCTTAGGTGCTTGGAAAAGGAGGAATCCAACCAAGCGTTAGCTGACATCCACGAGGGCATTTGTGGTGGGCATTCTAATGGTCTTGCCATGGCCCGAAGGTTGCTTAGGGCGGGATATTATTGGCCCACAATGCAGATAGATGCAGTCACCTTTGCTAAGTCATGTGAAAAATGTCAGAAACACGGCAACCTGATTCATGCTCCGGGTAGGGAACTAATCCCTTCTATTTCTCATTGGCCATTTCAGCGCTGGGCCTTTGATCTGGTTGGGCAAATTCACCCCAACTCATCAGGTGGACACAAGTTCATCATTACTGCCACTGACTACTTCACAAAATGGGTGGAGGCTGTACCACTTTCTGTTGCTTCAGGAAGGACCATTTCTTTGTTCATCTTGAACCATATCATTTGCCGATTTGGAGTGCCTTCTGAGATCATTACTGACAATGGAGGTCAATTTAAGAATAAAGACCTAAAGCACCTATGCAAAAAGTTTAAAATCAAGCAACATTGGTCCTCCATATATTTCCCACAAGGAAATGGACAGGCAGAAGCTTCTAACAAAACCATTCTTAAGATTCTTCATAGAACAGTACACAAGAATGGTAGGGATTGGCACTTGCAAATCAATCCAGCACTATGGGCTTACCGAACAAGCATTCGCACACCTACAGGGGCCACTCCTTTTTCTCTCACCTATGGCACTGAAGCAATATTGCCTTTAGAAGTCGAGATACCATCCCTTAGAGTCTCACTCAAAGGTTTGATTACAGATGAGGATTACCGTGCCATGAGGTTGCAGGAACTAGAACTTCTAGATGAGAAGCGTAAGGCTTCCTTTGATCATATGAGAGCGTATCAGAAACGTATGTCCAAGGCATTCAACAAGAAGGTTCGCCCTAGAGAATTTCAAATAGGTGATCTTGTTTTACGAGAAAACCCTAAGAACTAGCAAAACAAAGAGCAAAAGGGCAAGTTTGAACCTAACTGGCTTGGACCATATGTCATCACAGCTGCTTTTGGTACTGGTGCGTATTTACTATCAGATCCTGATGGAGAACAGCTCCCTGATCCCATCAACATTGTGCACCTTAAGAAGTTCTATCCTTGATGCCCATTCTGTCTGGGGGCACCTTTTGTATATATCTTATTGGTCCTGAAAAAATACCAAAAAAAAAAATTGATATATGATTGCTGAAAAATCCTAAAAAGCATAAAAAGTCCTGAAAAAAATACAAAAAAATCAAAATATTCAAAAAAATCAAAAAAATAGAAAAAGTGCCTTGGTGAAAACCTAGCAATAGGCACCTTGGTAGCAAAAATTAAAAAAAAAAAAAAAAAAACAAAAAAATGAAAAAATGATTCCAAGTGGTGAAAACCTGGAAACAGGCGCTACTTGAGGCCTTTATACCCCTATTTGTTAGCATGCGTCCTCGACACTTAACCACTTCCCATCATGCCTTGACCTTATTTGGCCTAGTCTGGAATTGGTCTTTGTCTTTGTCTAGGGGGCATAACTGTTCGCATAGGTCCTTTTGGTGCGTTTGTCTCTTGGGGCATTCCACAACAGGTATTTTTCAACACCACCCCAAACAGTGTTTTTCAACACTACCCTTGCGTCGAGTGTTTCTTAACACTTATCAGATATCTTACCCAATAGCCCACAGTATGATGCGATATTTCCCATTTGCAGATAAGATACTCAGAATTTGACTCTATGACCAACACACACGCACTTAAACAATCAACTCGCTGGCGATATGATGACTTTATTTTTCTTTGTGTGCTGTCTATGAGGATTTCTTTGATGAGTGATCTCTCCCTGAGAAGTTTTTCGATGATGCATAGCTAGAAGACTGAGGGAATGAGAACATGTTTTCTTTCTTTATCTGCTTGTGGGTATATTTTGTTGATTCTAACTGTCATGAGCATTTATGCTGGTCCTACTTGACACTATGGATTGACAAGGTATTATCCTTGACTGTTTTGCGAGTGCATGCTTCTAGCTATCCTGACTTTCATGTGTCTTGATACAAGCATAATCTCGCTATACCAAACTTAGGTGATCTCACTGCATTAGTCATCTTGACCTATATGTCTTTGATGCCTAGGTGAGATTTCCACATTTCTATCTGATAAAGATCATATTCATATCCACATAGTTATGCTAGTGTGCATTGTATGATCTTACGACGCTATCAATAATGCTCGATGATGATAATTAGATGTCTATAAGCGTTGTGACCTTGCAAGTCAACCACTTTCATAGTAGCTTGCATTTCTAGGTTCATGTTAGTTTAGTTTTTGCATCTTGCATATGGAGAGAGCTCTCCTTTTTTCATCTTACGTGGACCTGTTGGTCAATTGTGCTCATTTTCTGATTCTTCTTGATCATATCTTTCATTTTTGGTCTTTCATATCACATCATTTTCTATCCATTTTCGGACTCGAAATCGAAATCCGAGGTCATCTTGATAGTCAAAATCGCATTTCAAAATCTTCCCCCCTTCTGCGCAGTTGGCTGATCTTTTGAGGCCTAATCTTTTGATCTTTGTTGGGGCATCGTCATTTCTTCCTTCCATGTCTCTCAAATTTTCTAGTCTTTCATTCACTCTATTTCTAGTCTTCTATTTCTATTCTTCTACTTCCTCACTGGGGCATGCTTCATTGCCTAATGGTTAACCTATTTGACCCTTGCATTCGATTATGATTTGATCAACCTTATCAATTTTCTGTCTCTCCTCTACTTGATTTCGATTTCGATTCCGAGGGGGCAGTATTTATGGGATTCTCATCCCTAATTCTCTTGATTTTCCTGATTCAGACATCTTTTGTGAGCTTTTGCTCAAAACTTGAGATTCTTATCTCCCATTTTTAGACATTGATTATTGTCTAGCAGCGACGGTGATAGTTTTGTCTAAAGCTTGACTTGCACCTAGCAGCGACGGTGTTGGTCTAAGCTTTTGTTTATGTTTTGTCCAGATGTGATCCCGAATCGACCTCATATCTGAGTTGTTTTGTGATCCCAAATCGATCTCACATTTCAACTTCATTCTTTGACTGCATGTGTTCCCAAATCGATCACACATTAGTCAAAGAGGGGCAAATGTATGCACCCTAAAATGGTCGCCTAGACTTTGGGCCCCATTTATTCAATTTATCAATCCTGAATCATTTTGATCATTTATCAATATTGTCAACAATATCAATTTCTTGATCAAATCCTAATTTCGATCATATATATTGGATTTTTATCCTTGGGCTAACCATTTATCCTAAGTCTTTATTTAATTAAAAGGAATATTTCCTCCCCTTTCAATTAAATAAAAAAGCCCCCACTTTCCCTCTTATCCTAAGTTGCACAAATAAAGCATTATTCCTATTTTATAAAAAGGGAAAAAACACTTTTTGTCTCACATGAGGCTCAAAAGTCAACACTTCACTCTCATTGGAGGATGTTTGTGCACATGGATTGCTCCCCTTTCAAGCTCCACCGCTGATTAAGATCTTTTGCCTCTTAATCTCCATGGTCCATTTCACCTCATTTCTTATAAAAGGAGAGCTCTCTCCTTCATTTGGATACACACATTTTATGCTATTGTTATGCTGCAGGTTTTGGAGCCCTTTGAAGACATCCTTGCATCCAAGCTTTGAAGACCTTGTTGTTGCATTTCATTTAGTTTGCTTTCATAGTTGCATAATCATGACATTCTTAGTGTAGATTTCCTTTTATGCAATCTCACATAGTCTAAATAGGAAGGATTTGTAATCCATTGCTATTTCCTTTCATAGATTAGATTTCTTTTCAAGCATTGCATTGTTATCATTTAGCTTAGATTTGCATTCTCATATAGTTTGCATTGCATTTCCATTTAGATTCTTGGAGATATTGGCACTCTTGCCCTTGTCTTCATTTGAATCTCTCATTGTGTGGTTGACTAGCAAGGTCACCTTCTTGTAGCTCTAGCTGAGAGCAAAACTCATAGTCCCTTGCAACTCCATGCATAGAGAGCTATGAGCCGCTTTGTGAGGCCTCACTCTTGAGTAACCTTGCAAGTAATGGTTCATAGAAGTGCATATTTTAGTGTGTACACATATTAAGTCAAAATAGGTCTAATTTGGTGTAATTGTGTCCTCATTGGGTCTTATTGGGTGTAATTGGGTCCTAATTGGTCCTATTTGGTCCTAATAGGTCTAATTGGGTCTAACTAGGTCCTAACAGGTCCTAATTGGTTTAGAATTAAGTCTAAATAGGCCCTTATTGGTCTAATTAAGTCCAATTGGTCATAATTGGTCTAATTAGGTCCTAATAGGTCCTATATGGTCTAGTTAGGTCCTAATAGGTCCTATATGGTCTAATTAGGTCCTAATTAGTTGTAAATGATTCTAATTGAGTTTGATTGGTCCTAATTTATCTAATTGGGTCTAATACCTTCCTAATTGGTCTACAATTAAGTCTAATTAGGTCGTAATTGGTATAATTGTGTCTAATTAGGTCTTAATAGGTCCTATATTGTCTATTTAGGTCCTAATTGGGTCTAATTAGGTCCTAATTAGTTGTAAATGAGTCTAATTGAGTCTAATTGGTCCTAATTGGTCTAATTCAGTCTAATACCATCCTAATTGGTCTACAATTAAGTCTAATTAGGTCCTAATTGGTATAATTGAGTCTAATTGGTATAATTGAGTCTAATTGGTCCTAATTGGTATAATTGAGTCTAATTAGGTCCTAATATGTCCTATATTGTCTAATTAGGTCATAGCTGGGTCTAATTAGGTCCTAATTAGTTGTAAATGAGTCTAATTGACTCTAATTGGTCCCAATTGGTCCTAATTGGTCTAATTGGGTCTAATACCTTCCTAATTGGTCTACAATTAAGTCTAATTAGTTCGTAATTGGTATAATTGTGTCTAATTAGCTCCTAATAGGTCCTATATTGTCTATTTAGGTCCTAATTGGGTCTAACTAGGTCCTAATTAGTTGTAAATGAGTCTAACTGAGTCTAATTGGTCCTAATTGGTCTAATTCAGTCTAATACCATCCTAATTGGTCTAGAATTAAGTCTAATTAGGTCCTAATTGGTATAATAGAGTCTAATTAGGTCCTAATTGGTATAATTAGTCGTATTAAGTCTACTTAAGTCCTAATTGGTCTAATTGAGTCTAATCAGTCTAATTAGGTCTAATTAAGTCCTAATTCTAGTTAAATTTGAGTTTATGGCTACGCTTGAAAAAGGGGCTATGATTAGAGTTCAATTAACATCTTTGGGGAACATAAAGACACTCTCTAATTATAAATGAGTGTCTCCTCATTTCATTTGTATAAAGCCCTTTTCAATAGAAAGCAACCAACCAAATATAAGGGTGATATTTTAATTTTATATTTCATAATTTTTTATAAAGAGTTATAATTTTAGTTTTATATTTATATTTAGTTTTAGTTTTACATTTTGATTTAGTTTTAGTTTGAGTTAGAGTTACATTTATATTTCTCTTAGATTTAGATTTTGATCATTATTTTATTTAATATTTAGTTTAAAATGGTGAAAATTATTTCTTCTACCTTAATTAAAATTGGAAAAACATTAAGATTTACTTTGAATACTTTAAGATTTAGATTTAGTTTAACTTTTACAGTTAGATTTAGATTTATTTTTCTCTTGGATTTAGATTTTGATCATTATTTTATTTAATATTTAGATTTAAATTTAAATATTATTTATATCTATTTGTTCTCTTCACATTCAATTAACAGTTTTATGATGTTTCTATTATTTCATTAATTAACATAATATTAGTATAGACAGGTGAAAATATATCTCTATCATTGTGCAAATGATAATTTTTTCTAGAGATATACTTCAAATTAAAATATGTGATAATTTTTTGAATTAATGATCTATAAGGAAGAAAGAAAAAATTAACAATGGGTCTCTTGAAATATTACCCTAAACTAAATTGATACTTTACTCCAACACGAAACCAAATTAAACACTAACCTTTTTAAAAAAATGCAATCCTAACCCTAACCCTAACCCAAACCATATCCTAGGTTTAATGGTTAACCTTAATCCAAACCCTAACCCTAATACTAACCATGTTGTAAACACTAACCCTAATGATAATCCTAATCGTAAGCCCTAATCTCAACTGCAACCAAATTCGTAACCTTAACCACAATACGAACCATGATGTAGACCCTAACCGTGACAATAATAGTAATTCTAAGCCCTAATCCCAACCCTAATACCAAATTATATAGTTAATTACTTATAGTTCATTAAATTTAGGCATCTAATAAACTAAAACCCTGATAATAAACTTACATAATGCTTGGCACAGTGCAACTGCGCACTTACATATAGGGCATTATAAATGTAATCGCGAACCTCTATCAATCGATACATGCAAGCAGGGCCAAACAAATAATGGTTACCTATTATACAAAGATGATGGACATCTTGGTGCATTCACAAATCTGACCACCGAAGGAGAGATATTTATTTTTCTAATAGCTGGGACCGACTTCACAGAAAACACTTGATGTTTTTGACCACGGACTTGCACACTTACTATTTTCTACATGGATGTGTGGACCTTTTATTGCAATGCTCTTCAGAGAAATGACTAGATTGAGTTTATTTACATCTATTATGACAATGTGGCCATCAGGAAATGGGCAAATCATTATGGACTGTACATATGAGGTGACTTCTGGGGGCACGCAGGTAGTAGATGTTGTTCCGAAGCTCACGATAGATTATGCAACTCGAGGCATTCGAGTATCTAGATTTGTGTTAGACTACAACACACTATTCAGGCCAAGCCACAGTGCGCCAACACGACAACACCATTGAATGGGGAGCACAGTCAAGGGTGCTTGAGCAGGTTTCCTGATTGACACATAAATTTAAGCTTGCTTGTTTTTACGTATGCCCATACATATCGGGGACCTTCATGGGTGACGTATACTATTAAGCTACTTTCCTCTTTGATACCTTTTGATGCTTCTTTAAAATTTCATTTTTCATCATAGATGTATATTATTTTCAATTTTGGGTACGCTAGTTTAGATTGGAGCTTACAAATGTATGCTTCTAACAGATATTAAAAGTATATTTATTGATGACATTTTTGACTTAGGAGTCCGTGGAATATAGCTAAAATTCATATTTTGATATTTGAGTGGTTTTATCAGTTTGTGCAAATTAGTGCCATAGATATATTACAGACAATTCCTTACAAAGGCTTAAAATAACAATTGAAAATTAGGTCATTAATGGTCCTTACGATCTTATTACGACATCGACTAACACCAAAAACATATTTGCAATGCAAAAACCATTACAAGGTATAGTTACATTCCATATGTTCCTATGATGTAACTATTTATAATTTCCCATTTTCAACATCCATTTTGTAACTACGATATAAACCTTGGTAGCTATAATACTGATAGTTGAAAACATCTGCTATATTTATTTTTATGGTTCACGAAGAAAAATCTTGAAAATATATGAAAACCTAGTTGATATGTGCAGAATTTTTTTTAGAGGTCTATATGATAGAATTATATCTTAACAAGGATTAATTGGTTTCAGAAGAGTAGTGTACTTTCACAAGGAAAGGCGTAGGGTAATGGTAGAGAGTTTTGTTTTCGATGTTCGGAAGTGCATTTTTCCGTGAATCAGTCGCCTCATACTTTCTGAATATCAGTGGCGTTGGCTATCCTCCTGACAAAAACACAATACAGGACATTTTTTTTTTCCAGATTTATGAAAACACAGTCATTTGATTTCAAATTTTTTTGGTTGTTTTCAATTCAGAATATCGAGATCACGTCCTCAGTCAATATCAGTAAGTATTTAGCAGTAAGGACGATTGTTGCAGAAGTGGATAGATGTGCAGGTTGCTTCCAAGTTATTTGAAGTAGCAAAGGAGATCAAGTTAAGATATTGGGACAGAGAGAAGGGACAATTTTTATGGCGCGCATGAGAGACTCATGATTGATCTCTTGAACTTGGGCTATGTTGCAGTTAGTCTATGTTTCATTGCAGAAGCTCTTCGATAAGGATGCAGAGGGTTCTATTTATATTCCTTTGTTCTTGTATTTTTTTACAACACAAAGGCAAAACACCTGGGCATAACATGTCGGTGTAGCAAGGTGGAATCATTGTAGGAAACATCGGAGGAGAAATTAAAGAGGATTTTTAGCAAAGAAAAGGAGAAGGAGCATGTGACTATGGTGTCAATCCTGGGGGGTGACTTTTGGTTTGGTGGTCATGTCCATGATGGCATACTGGTGGTAGAGTTGATCCAACCGATCATACAAATTTTTGGGCACCCTCTGCATGGTAGGGGACTGGCTCGTAGAATCCTGATAGATGAAATATACCTAGAGGTGGCAGAGGCAATGGACAACATTGATACCCAACTAACAAGAAATGGTTTGTTGGGTTTCTTTGCGTTGGAAGCTGAAGGAAAAAAGATATTGATCAAGAAGGTGTGTTTGCCTTCAAAGTAGGTGTTAAGCAATACGATCTGGTGAAGTTTGGAGCCTTTCTCCAAGAAAATGATAAGCTCTTTCCAGAGGAGATAGGAGCAAGATTGGTTGAAATTGGTCAGGGAATAATGTACTTATTCCACTAATCACTGTTGGTTGTAATCTGTAGGTTCTCCCTCATTTGCAATCTTTATTTTCAAGGAATACAAAAGGGTACTGCCCCCTAGGTAGAACTTACTAAAAAAATAAAAAAGGATTAATTGGTAGAATTAAATTTTAGTAAACAAACATGGATTAAAGGAAAATACAAAAAAATTGAAATTAAACTAAAATGTATTGCTCAAATTTTAACTTATGCACCATAGTATTGTACGAAAAAAGGTTCATTTAACAAAGGAATTTAACCAATGCGTACATTACGTGATTTGGATTCTTAGCTAGGATCTATCTGTCATCTTAACACTAATTATATATGATAATTTAAACCATGATATAAATGTAAACCTAGCCATTATATTAACCATTATCTTAACCCCAAACCCTAACCCCACCAGTAATACTATTTGTATATTTGTATTCTAATAGTATTTTTATTTTAATAGTACTTGTAATGTAACTATTTTAAATTTTATGAACAAAGAAGGAACTCAAAGAAAACACACAAAAGAAAGAGATAAATAAAAATTGCTCATATTGTAACATATGCAGCGTATTGTTCTACCCAACAAAGTTACTCATTCAATAAATGCATAGATGAGGTGGATATGGATCCCTATAAGGGGTTTATCCATCATGTTAACAGTAATTGTAACACCAAGCATGATAGGAACATCATATTACAACTTACCCTAACAATAATACTAATATCTACTCCACTCCTAATCGTAACTCTGACCAAAATAGTAACTGTAGCGATACTACTATCTACCTAACCCTAACCATCATCCTAACCATATTCATGATCTAAACTCTTACACTTAGTGAAATCATAATCCTTACAATGATCCTAATCCTAATCCTACCACAAAATCCTAAATCGGAGGAATATAATATTAAACCTAAGCTTAATCCAAATAGTAAATCCTAGAACCCAATGTAAGCCATTTTATTGTCTTGAAATTTAGTCCACAAGTTTTAGATTATTACCTTTTCCAATTCGTCCAAAATCCTAAAAGCTAACCCCTCATCATAAATGTTGAACCGTAATCTGAATCCCAATCCTAAATGGTAATAGCTAATCCTAAATCATAACCCTAATACTAATCATGATGTAAAATCATACCCTAACCTTCAACTAGATTAAATCCAAATCCTAAATCAAATTGATCCCTAAACCTAGAGAAAACCATATTGAACCTAATTTTTCTTGAAAATGTTATGAGTTTATGCTCCGAGACACACGAATAGTACGAGGTCAATATCCTAATGCATAACCAGGATTTAGGAACCAACTTTAGGAATTGAATATCCTAATTGTGTCCTAATTGGGTCTTAGTGGGTGTAATTGGGTTTTTAATTAGTCCTAATAGGTCTAATTAGGTCTAATTGGGTCCTAATAGGTCCTAATTGGTTTAGAATTAAGTCCAATGAGGTCCTTATTGGTGTAATTAAGTCTAATTAGTCCTAATTGGTCTAATTAGGTCCTATTAGGTAATAATTGGTCTAATTAGGTCCTAATTGGATCATAATTAGGTCTAATTAGGTCCTAATTAGTTGTAAATGAGTCTAATTGGTCCTAATTGGGTCTAATACCTTCCTAATTGGTCTAGAATGAATTCTAATTAGGTCCTAATTAGTATAATTAAGTCTAATTAGGTCCTATTTGGTCTAATTGGTCTAATTAGGTCCTAATTGAGTCTAATAGGGTCTAATTAGGCCCTAATTAGTTGTAATTGAGTGTAATTGGTTGTGATAGGTCCTAATTGGTCTGTTTGTTGTCTTCACATTCAATTATTGATTTTCAATTATTTGTTATCTATTTAAATCCTAACAATAATACTGACTGCAATGTAAAGTCTTACCCTTACTCTAATCATAATCCTTACCTTCAACTCAATCCTATTCCTATTCTTTCGTAAACTTCCCTAAACCCTTCCTAAACCTATCTACCAATTGTTTCGTAACCTTCTTAGCCTACTCCAAGTCTTCTTGACTTTTCATAGGGACATCTCCCTTAATGAGCCTTACACACTAATTATTAGCCCCTTACACACTCTTTAAGGGTTCTTACAACCTCATAAATAGGCCCATGTCTCTTCTTCCACACTTGTTCCCGTTACACACTTCCCTAGTGTTGCTCACACACATGTGAACAACCATAACCCAAGGTAAACCTTACCATACCCCAAACCTTACCCCAAGATCTACCCCAAACCTTACCCCAAGATCTACCCCAAACCTTACCTCTAACATTAAACTCATAACCTTCCTAATTAGTCCTAAAAAACTAAAACTCACATCTAAGGACTTTCATTTGGCTAAAAAGAACCTTTTTCTTGCAAATCTAGGGTTTGAAGGGTCATATATGCACGTTAGGAACACTTCACATTTGGGGTGCTTAAAAAGAACTTCAAATTTTCATTTTAAATCTAATGGGTTTCAAATCAATCCTAAATGAATTCAAATGGTCCTAAATCAAATTCAATGTATCAATAAAAAAACTAAAATAAACTTCATTTCCAATATCTCAAAGTTTTGTTATAGTCTCATGCAAAGTAGGAAGAAAATCAACCAAGTCTTTGCTAAATCTTTCCTAATTGGTTCCTAAACATTCCTTAAGCTTCCAAAACTTTCCTAATTCTATCCTAAAGATGTGTAATTGATATAAACAATTATCTTGGTTCAAAATCTTGAACTATAAGCATTGTGTTTACCATTTTATGTATGGAAATCAGGAGGGTTATGGTTACAATTAGGTTTTAATTTTAAGATTATGAGCATTATAAATTTTGGACTTGCAACTATCACATTAAAGCTAAATATTAGGGTAAGGGGTCAGGGCTAGCATTACAATTAGTAATATGGTCAAGATTACTAATAGTTACTGTTATATTAAGGCTATTGTATATGTATGCTTAGGGTTCAGATCAATTTAAGGTTTTCTGCAGTGTTAGGTGTTAGCACTTCAATTTTCAACACATACATTTTGCAATTCTTTAAAAAATTGAAGTTTGTATATGAGATCCTAAATTTGAGAAGATCTTGTTGCAAAAAACCCAAAAAAATCCTGCAAAGTTACCAAGGTTTCATTATAGTCTAGCAAGTCCTAATTGAATAGAACCAGTCTTGAGAAAAACCCTAAGTGCTTTTATTTTAAATGAAACCCTAGGTTTTCCTTTAAGGTTTCTATTTGATCGTTACTTTTTGAAAATACTAAAGTCTTTAAAAGCATGTGCCAAAATATATCACCACGCGGGGTCATGTTAGAAACACTTCTTCAATCACCTAAACCTGACCCCTTTTAATTTTTCCTAAGTCCAAGGATGGTGATTTTCCTAAGTTTTTCCTAAGTCCTAACTACCTTGTTTATTAATTTTTCAATACTATAGTCCACTTGGAATCTGCAAGAGATCCAACAATGGTCGCATGTTCACATAGAAACCTTTGAGTCTATGCGATCATGCAATAACCGTCAAGCCTTTTTATCCCTTAGCACTCATAGCAGGTGGGACCATTGCCAAATATAAACACATGGACTATTTTGATTGGTTACAGTATTTGCTAAGTTGGAAACCATTGACAAGGCAACCACTTAAGCAGGAAAATTTTATGTCCGCCTACCGAATATTGCAATGTGGCGACTCCTCATTAGTTAAGAAGAATGGGCCTAACTTAAAAAGAATCTGTAGACCTGACAATTTGTAGAAAATCCAATGGTGGTCGCATGTCTGCATAGAATATTTTAGTCTATGTGATCATGCGACAACTGTAGATTTAACTTTATTCCCAGACATAAGAGAAAGGTGGGTCCACTGCTAGGTGTAAACACACAACTGTTGTTGATTGGTCCAAGGCATGTGATGATGTGGAAGATGTCAATAATACTGGTGCTCAGTAAGGAAAAGTTACATGTCCTCTCTGCTAGGTAATGCAAACATGGATATTTATAAATGGTTGAAGCAAGGTGGGGCCAGATATTTAAAGAATAAGTGGCCAGTGGAAAATCTAAGGGTGGTCGCTTGTTCACATAGAATCTTTTGAGTCTATGTGATCATGCAGTAGCCGTAGATTTGGTATCAGGGACATGATGGCCCACTTCATGTTCAGTCATAAAGGTGAAATAAGGATGATCGTCGAATGCAGCATCTGACAATAGTGAAATTTCCAAGGTACAAAGTGGGGCTTGGGTGACGTGTTTAAAGATTATCGTCGATGCAGATTGATCCAATGGTTTTCGCATGTTCACATAGGTTTCTTTCAGGCCTTGTGATCATGCGACATCTGTTAGATGTTATTTAAAAGAAGATCAACGACCCAAATTCAATTTTTCCTATTGGACAACAGCAGATCGATTTCTTAGAGAATTAATGGTGAAATCATGCAGAGTAAATAGATGGAATGATTGCTTTTGATTGCTAATATTTCAAAGATTTGCACTTTTTAGAAAATCACAAGAAGATAAGAGTTTGCAAAGAGCTGGGCGAGAACTTTGTAGAGATTGATTGTCATTTCCTAAGAAATTTGAAGAGAAGGTTGGTGAATTTTTGCATTTTCTGTTCATGTTAGAAAGAAAATCATTACTATTCTGCAGTATTTCTCTTGCATCAACTGTATAAGATCAGAACCCTAAAAATGTGGCCTAGAAAGGAATTATCTAGCGAGACTGATTATAATAAGAGAGGTTTGCATGAGGATTTGCTATAATTATTGCCTAGTTCGACGACTAACCTAGTGAAATTAAAATAGCTAATGCCAAAAGAATCGAGGGTAAAGATTGAGGATGGTTTATATGATATAGGAAACTACATTAGGGATGCTAAGATTGGTACACTTAATGTGAGTGGTGTCTCTGATCTCACTGGTCTAACACTATTCATAGTAGGGTTTAGCCAAAGAAATGCCCCTGTTCCTACCAGTAATATATGATAATTCGACCTAGGGAAGCTTGTGGTACCTAGCATTTTCTTAGACACAGAGCTAATGTTTCAAGTTGCAAAGAATTATGACCATATTACTAGGGAGATTAGGGATGCCAGAGGATAGTTATTGCTAAAGATTTCAGCTAATGAAATCAGGACAATTTTTAGGTTAAGCGAACCCTCTAATGACCTAGAACAGATTAATTTTGAAGAATTGAGAGAAGTCTATAATGCACAGAGGAATTATCTCAGAAACAACCCTGTAAAGGAATTGTGTACTAAAGTTGGAAAGATAGTTGTCATAAGGCCAAGCACATAGGGGCCTTTCAAAATAGATTATTTTGATGTGAGAGAAAGAGGTGCATACTAGGCATTATGTCAAGTTTTTGGGGAAGATGTTGAAGAGAGAATGCCAGTACATTTGATGTGCATGATGGTCCAGATTTTGCATTCGTACCTGTCAGTAACTTTTGATTATGCCCCTTTCATTGCAGAACTGATTCATAATGGATTAATTGGAATCCAATAGAGAAAAGTTGATAAGCCCTTTTGCTGATATTCTTTCATGATGTACATGTTCCTGTTTAAAAATGCTAGCTATTTTGAGGAGGAAATGGATTTGACAAAGCAGAGGGATGGTGAGGACATGCCAGTATAGTTGTGGAACTAAAGCATGACATGGGATAGGAAGGATAGAAGTTTTATAAAATTTGATAAATGTTTTGCTGCTAGATTGAGGAAATTGTTTGTTCCTGGGAGTCCTAGAGTCCCAATTGCTTTAGATGAATTGATTAGGCCACTACAATTTTCCAAAGACCTCAAAATAGTTCATAATTGGGGTGATGTTATTTTCTATTCTTATTCTACTGTCATTAGGTTATATGGTTTCAAAGGGGCTCCTTTTATATTACCATATCAAGTTCCTCTTAAGATTGGTATAGCTGAGTTCTTCAGACAATTAGGAGATATTGAGAAAGATGTTCTCAATGGAAAAGGAAGGGGATGTCTGTTCCCAAACATTACAATTGCCCACTAATTCATAATTACAAAGTGTGGATGGGTTCATATGGACAAGTTCCTAGAACCATATCATATGGCTACCATAGTTTTCAAGACAATAGACCCAAAGGGGTTTTATAATGAGATGTTCAAGAAGAAGGTCAGGTGTTCAACCATAAATCATATTTTCAATTTTCCAGAAGACATTATCAGGAATGTCCCAAGATTGCAGGATCAAGAAGTAAGGAAAGAAAAGTGGCTGGTGTATAAGAAGATACTGGATTTTGTCAGACAATTTGACCTAAGGTATGACCCCCTAAATAGTATAAATCCTATGGGTAAGAAAATAGACAATCTCATGGAGAATTTTAAAGAGATCTATCAGACCTTAAATGAGAAAAAGGAAAAGGTCATAAGTGAAAATCTAGGGAAAGCTCAAACACTATTGATCCAGACAACATTCACAAATATGTTGCCTCCAAGGAAGTATGTGGTATAGAAGAAGACTGGTTATAATGTGGTAATCCTAGAGTCTGATAGAAAGAAATAAATAAAGAAAAAGGAGGATATCCCTTCCACATCACAGCAGGTGAAGAAGCACAAGGAGGTTGTGGATTTGCAGACACACCTCAAGATAAATCAACTGAGAATGTTCCTAATTTTTCACCTCCTACAAAGAAAAAAAAAAATAGAAGAGAGGCCTCAGGATGTAGAAGAGGAATACTCTCCTTCCCAATCACCTCTAGTTATCAAGGATGATCAGGAGAGTACAGAGAAGGCACAACAAATGGGTTCTCAAGGTCAAATTTTTATGACCTATGAAGAAATTAATGAAGGAGTTCTAGAGCAACCAAGAGAGCCTGAGTTAGGCTTAACAATAGAATAGATGGCAGGTATGGAGCTAGACCCTATAATCAAGCAAGCTTGTGATGAATTCCTGGCTGATGATGACTTTGTTAAGGCTAGGGATTTTATGCAATTTCTTTGGAAATTGAATATGAATAAAGTTGAGGAAACATGTGAAAAAAGACATAAGGAAAATCCAGATAAAGATCTTAAGATCATTGAAGCTGAGGTCAGAAAAGAGATGATAGAAAATTTTGATAAAACTACTCCGGAACAAGGGAGAGAACTAGTAAAAGGTGCAAGAGTACTTATCCTCCCAGAATGGGATATAGTTGATGTAGTGGTCCTTGATGCAGTGAGGAAAAAAACTACTCCTATGCACAAGACCAAGGAAGAGGCAGAATAGGCCATAAAAGGAGTTGCTTTCAATTATGATCATCAGGCCTTGGTCATGTGGTCTTTGAAAAGAGAAGAAAAGAATAAAGGAAAGAAAATCACTAGAAGTGATCTCACGGGTGGCCTCATAGTAAAAAGGGTTACTGACACTTGCATGATTGAAGCATCAGGTATGGTGGTAGCCACAAACCAACTTGCAGAAAAGGTAGTAGAGAAAGAGGCTAAGGAAAAGGAAGAGCTTATAGAGTGGTTTGAAATAATGCTAAAAGTTTATGGGGAGTTGAAATAGGGGATGTTTGAAAAGGACAAATTGATTGTAGATTTGAAGAAAAGGTTGGGAGAAGAAGGTCCAATTCAAATGTCAGGACAATTGCAAATTTCCTCTTCCCCTGTTGGGCCTTCTTCTTCAAGTCCTATAGTTGAATATCCTATATCCCCTCTCCTTCCTTCTATAAGTAATGAAGAGATAGAACAGAGAGAAAAGCAGAGGTATGAGAAAAGAATAAGAGGTATTATTTTACACTTTGCTACTAATATAAAACTAAAGGAGATTTATAAGAGTGCTAAGCAATTGGCTAACATTTTGATTTATTTTAAGGAAGAAGCAGCCACTGTAGGCAAAATTATGGATAAATGGGTTCCCAGGGAGAATATGTTAAAGTCATTCTTTGATTCAATTAAAGATCAGGGCATTGTAAATGTTAAATTGATAGACACCTATAAAATTGTTAAGAACCTTTTTTATTTTGAAGCAACTAGGGAGGGGTTGATGAGGAAGGCATAACTCCTAAGAGTTAGATATTTTTAGAATAATTTCCAACTAATCCCTGGCCTTGTTAGAGAAAATGGGACTATAAAGGATATGGAACAATGGTTAGAGCAGATTAATAATGGAGTGTTGGCAAAAATTGATATTGTTTTAGGTACAGAAGATAATGCCCCTTTTGTACAAATAATTGAGATACTACAAGACATCAGGATACACTTCACAAAGATAATGACTGAAGTTCACCAAGTATTTTCTGGTTGGAATAAAATCTTACCAAAGAGGGATGAAATTTTGGCTTTTGAATGGCCAAGTGAAGATACTTTTACAGCTTGGGAAGTAGCATATCTCATAGAAAGTGAGAAAGAGGAGGAGACATCTGTAGAAGAAGCAATAGGTGGCAATGCCCCAAGTTCTTGAAAGTTTGTTGTGAAAAATCCAAGAAGCATCAAACAGTTGAAGAATGCACAGATGTTACACTTGGCAAAAGATGAACTGACCTTGGTACTTGTTGAAAATTTTGGTGCTCATCTCTGTAAATATTTTGCAAAATTGTAACAAGAAGATGTTATATTTACCTTTTTTGTCCTATTTGATAGACTCTTTTTGTCTCGTGTAAGAAAGATCTGAAGCTTGTATGCAATCCTTGTTCTCTATAAAAGGATTACCAAGATCATTGTAAAAGCACCAAAACTTGAGCATATTTTCTGACAAAGTTTTGAGTCTAGGATATGATAGACTGTATTAGGCATATTTTTGTAAGAAAGCAATATTGCTGGTTCGAGTTAAATTCAGACAGTTTGCACTTTGAAAGCATTTTGTGTACATGATATTGATATAGCATTTGAATAAAATCCAAAGTTCAAATCTCTCCTATGTGTATTTCTTTTTGAATTATGATTCATTGAAGTTCAAATCATTGGGTTATTAAAGTTCAATATATTTGTTTATGTTTAACAATCTTGCAGTGGAAGTGTTGCCCAATGGATGAGCACTGGCCAGCAGTGGAGTTATTGTTACAGAGATCAGTGTGTAAAAGGTCCTATGTGTATTCCTATCATTTGATATAAATCATTTCAAAATTTTGTAAGTACAGTGACTTGTAAAGTAAAGCCCCACCTAATGATAATGGAGAATCAATGAATGAATGGTCATCATTTAGTATTTTATTAGCATTTATCTGTTGTTATTGAATCCAATCTATTATTGTTGAAATAAGGTTAAGTTGATCACTGGATTAGGAATACCCTCCTTGGTTTAGCAAAGCCAGAAGTGCAGAGGGCAGTCTTGTCCCTATAGTTGGTCCAGTCATCTTTGAGCTTTATATTTGGATTTGAAAATACAGAACACTTGTCACAACACACATGCGCACTTGCATTAGGGCATTATAAATGTAATTGCGCAACCTCTATTTATCGATACATGCAAGCAGGACCAAACAAATAACAGTTACATATGATGCCATCTATGATCCTGAATGAATGCATCGCCGTGCAGATTTGAAAAATCTAAAAACACAGCAGATTTTTACGTATGTCAGTGACAGTTACATTTAAAATAATGCAGACATGTCAAAAAAATAGAACACTTGTCACAACGCACTTACATTAGGGAATTACAAATGTAATCATGCGACCTCCATCCATTGACATATGCAAGCGGGACCAAACAAATAACAGTTACATATGACGCCATCTATGCTCTCGAATGAATGCATTGCCGTGCAGATTTGAAAAATTTGAAAACACAATAGATTTTTACAAATGTTAGCGATAGGACAATGT
The DNA here is from genome assembly GCA_027943335.1 of Chamaecyparis obtusa. Taxonomy (NCBI): domain Eukaryota; kingdom Viridiplantae; phylum Streptophyta; class Pinopsida; order Cupressales; family Cupressaceae; genus Chamaecyparis; species Chamaecyparis obtusa. The sequence continues at coordinate 3,869,550 of BSBK01000615.1, read as the reverse complement.
CAGTGACAGTTACATTTATAGTAATGCAGACATGTCAAAAATACATAACACTTGTCAAAGCACACATGCACACTTACATTAGGGCATTATAATGTCCATAGTTTCCTATCGCTGACAGGACTGGACATGTTATGGGATAGTTCACATCAAATGAAAAAGCGAAAATACCGCGGGAAAAGGATGATGAAATTAATTCAACTTCGGATGCCTGCTTCCTTTGCCAGTCCATTCCCTTTAATTCAACTCATATTGAAGTTAATATTCAAAGACTTACTTCACTGTTAAGTAAGGACTGGAGTTAAGTAGTAGAGTTCGGGCGTTTGAAAGTAGTCTTTTTGTTTTGCTAAAGAATGGGAGATGGAAAAGTTTGAGCATTTTTGGGTAAGACTTGGATCATAAACGCAGAACAATTTCAGATTTTTGGTCTACAAAAACTGAGAAGCCCACAACAGGGGGAATAGGTGTGTTGTATGTAGATAAATTTTGTTAAAAAAAGCATTTATATTTATTTCTATTTGTCTAATTTTTTTGTGATACAGTAGGTCCTTACAGTATTTTGTCTTAATAGTTTTAAAAATATGATTTATTCATGTGACATTACTATAGAATTATTGTTTTATCAGTTAATGGATTTGGGTTTTGATTGTGTTGGGTTGTAGATTCAGTAGGAGCACCAAAAATTGTAGTTTTAGGTTTGGGTGTCCATGGAAAAAGTAAACTAGTATGTCGGTGAATGTGTAGGGTATGGCTTCTCCTTCAATGACCATGCATAAACACACAATGAACTGGCAAAATGGTCGAAACTACATAGTAGTTTCCATATTTACTCATGCATAGAAAAACAAAAGTGATTGGGATGGAAAAAATAGAGATTAGCAGAGCCCTATGCACTTACCCTTTCGTCCATCTTATATTTAATCACAATTGTGTGATTTAAAACCTACGTTTGTTGTTTAACAAATATATGACCACCCATTACAGTATGGATGCCAACATAGGTAAGTACCAAAAATAGTTTGTCCATGGACAAAAAAAAAACCAGTTTGGGCATGAATGTGTAGGGTATGGTTGCTCCTTCAATGGGCATGCAAAAACACACAACGAAATGGAAAAATGTTCGAAAATACATAGTGGTTTCCATATTTAGTTAGGCATAGAATAAACAAAAGTGATTGGAATGGTGAAAACATAGATTAGTGCCCAGCCCTGTGCACTAACCCTAAACCCTTTCATGCACTAAATCTTCCTGGGATAAGCTAATTTACACCGATGATGAAACCGGTGGATGTTTTCGATGGTGTTGTTAGATAAAGATGCAGCGATGATGGAAAACTATTAGATAAAGATGTAGAGATGATGGAAAACTCTGGTACATTTGCAAATCTCTTACCAAAGAAAGGACAGTAATGTTACGCCAATAGAAGATATAAGGTATCAACAACCCAAAACAGTATGTGTCAATGAGAAGTTAAAAAGGAAGGCGATTTCTGTTGCTCACAGACACACTATTTCCTATGAAAGCGTATAATGTTTTCTACCATGCGCAACAAATGCCAAGAAATGCCATAAATGGTCCTTATACAAATGAGAAAGAAAAATAGATACATGATTTCCCAATGTTAGATTATGGTTTGAGGAAGCCTAATTATATTTGTTTATCGTTGTTATGAATTGTTAATTTTGTAAATGGTCATCGAAAGGACAAGATCCTTTGTAAGTCCTATTCAATCAGTATTATCAGTTGTAACCATTTAATATTTTGAATTAATACAGCATACCAGTTCCTTTATCAACAAAGAAGTTATCTGTTATCCTAACCTTACCTTAACTGTCAATACAACTTTACATTTACTATTGTTTTACACTTGAATTGAAGGTGATATATGTAATACCCAAAAAATGGGCTATAGGTTCATTAACCTCCTATATCGACACATCGAACGAAATTGACATCGAAGTCCTAACCTAAGGCACATCGGCACATTATCAAATTTTAATTGATTATCCTAAATTTTGCATCGGGGAATATTCCTTATTCCTATTTATCCTAATTATCTTTAATTTAATGATTATTTGGCGATAAATCCTATTTATCCTAAAGTTTGATTAATTGAATATTCTCAATATTTAATTAATTAGATTTAATACTGCCACTTAATTATTTAATTGGATTTAATTATATTTTATACCTAAATTGCATTATTTCATTTCGACAATATATCAAATATCCTATGACTAATTGATTAAATTCTTATTTAATTAATTAATGTCAATTGTCAAATTTAATAATATAGTTTTTGAATAAAAGTTTGATTTAATAATTGATTAACCCATAAATCAATTATTTTATTTTTTTAAATCAGTTAAGTGGAGGATAAATCACTTTATTTATTTATTTAATTCATAATTAATTATGCACATCCAAAAGAATAGTTAAACTAAATCAAAAAATCAATTCAAGTTGTTTTAAAAATAAACTCAACTCTCTTTTGAGTTAAAAGCTGATCTTAACTTTTGATTTAAATCAAAAACCTATTTTTGCATGATTATTTGTGAGTTAACTATCTTTAATTCCTTGTTGACTCAAAAATCAACTAGAGTGATTTATGGCTTTTTCCATGCATCCCCAAAGCCCTGGATTTCTATAAAATCAAGGCTTCAGCTCTTCACAACACATCTCATAATTTTCAAACTTATGCTAGCGAATTGGTATCTGAAGCTTCTTTGCGAATCAACCACGTTTGTGAGATCAATTTTGTTTTTCATATCAATTCTTAGAATCATTGCATATCAGTTTTTCATATAGAATAGATTCATATCATTTCTCATCTTATGGCATCTAAAATCCAAAAAAATAGATTAATTTGCACTCACCTAATTCATATCTAATATTGTATTCAAATCCTTCATTTAGGTGTCGTCAAGGTCATTGATCTCGGTCCAATCTAAGAATACATACTCGCATCTACTAGAAGGCAGTAAATCGCTTGGTTAGTTTAGTTTTCATTTCATTTCACGATTTTAATTTTTGCTAACCTCTAATGTTTTACTGAAGTGTTGTGTCTACAACTAGGTACAAAATTCACACACACATTTCTGGTGCCCAGCGTGGGGCCTTGAAATAGGTTTCCATTGAATTTCTATCAATTTCTATCATCTTCTTGTCATTTTCTGTTCCAAGCTATGATTTTTAATTTATGTCCGTACAATTTTCGTATGAGTTTTGTTAGAAACTCGTATCAGGAGATACCCACTATCGTACGATAGTTGATTTGATCGAGAAATGTACCACCAAGATCACAGTGTTGTTTGGAATCTTGATTGTCATATGATCTTGTACCCAGTGTCGTATGAGTTTTTGGACCATCGTCTAGGAGGTAACCCACTGTCATACGAGTTTTAGTGCCAGGTTTCAATTGTCGTTTCACTTTTTCAGCCAATTTTCTAGATTTGTTTTCTAGATTTGGACTAACAGCTAACATTAGCAATTGAAATTTGCTATTTCTGATTGATTTCTGCTGATTTTGATGGGGAAAAAGCATGAGAATTGCTAAAAATAGGTAAGAATCTACTAAGCGTGTTGCGAGGAATTCAGGTAATCTTCTTAGCTAATAACATTTTGATTTAGATTAAAAAGAACTCTTGCGTGTCAAGCTTGTGTAACCTTTATTGCTTTCATATCACATATTTCATTTTGGGCTATAAAAATGAACATAGATTTGCTTTTCAACATCTTTTTTACACATAGTAAATAGGCCCTATGAACACTATTCATGGTTCTTGAGAGAGTGGGTTTCTAGCGAAACTCTTCTCAATGAAGGAACCCTTGTAGGTAGGGAGGATACTGAGGGAGTCTCACGTTCTACTAGATTTGTGCGTCTTTAACTTTTGATTGATACATTCTCTCTTTGGAGAGGTTGATAGATCATGAGTGGTTGACATCATAGATCTTTGTGAGATAATCTTGGTCTTAGCATGTCGGATTAATCTGTCTACTTTGTTTGGGTTAAATGTGAAAAGGCTAGAGGATTATGCTCTACTCCCTTTTTGGGTAGTACCAAAAACTCAGATCCTTGAATCTGGAACTAGTCTCCATGTGGTATATTTTGTGAGTCACCTTTAGAGAGGGTTAACTATAGTGGACATTCTCTTAATTGGGTCAACCACGTTGATGGAACCTCAAGCGGTAATAGCCATTTTCATCGTGGTAGCAGCAACCGCTATATAAATGTCCTTGTGGAGGAAATCTTCATAGGTGTGGTCTCTTGTTGGGCTGTCAGATCTCCCTAGCAGCTCCCGATTGATTAAATTATCAGATTGTGTCAAAACCCCGATGTGCCCAGATTGGAGTTCACCCTCTTGAGATCACAAAAAGTTGCAGATTCAGACCATTACTAAAAACCCTAGTGAGGCCAAATTTTCATTTTCTAGGAATATGTGCATTATTGCAAAACTTTTTGGAACATACATTGTTAGCACTCCTAGGGATTAGCATAATTCAGTCACTTGATTGTTCATGTGCAGGGTTGCTTTGTCCCTTGTTCATTATTTTCAGACGTGCTTGAAATCACTTGTTGTTTTGTGTGCCTATTTATCTATCTGGTTACTAAGAACAAATCAATTCGATACAATCTTCAAATCTGGACAGACAATTTTGTGAACAATTTGAAATAGAAAACCTCAAAAATTACAAAATCTGATGTCAAACACCTTTCTGGAGTCAACAGTCATTTTGTAAAGTCAGAAAGTCGTACGACTTTTGGTTATTGTCATTTTAGAACCCTCTGATTGTTGTATGGTATATGGTACATTATCGTACAAGTTTTGCTGTCAGTCAATTCCAAAAAAGTCAAAACCATGCTATCAACTGTCGTACGAGTTTTGCAATAGTCGTACGAGTTTTTCAATTGTCATTTCATGCTATACCCACTATTGTACAAGCCTGTAGAAAGTCGTTTAGGAAATTTTGAAAAATTGTCAGAAAGTTGTCAGAATTGTCAAAGACCCAGCTTTTCCAGCCTATTTCCAGAATTTGTCAAATAAATCACTATGTCAGGAATAGAGTAGCAAATACTAAGAATCCAATCATTTTCCTAAAGTGGCCTTTTGAATCCGATTTAGCCTTTTGTTTAATCGATTTGAGTCCTTTTTATCTTGTGTTAAAACCTTGTCATAACTATCAACCTTCAATCCATCTTCAAAATGGCTAAGTGTTGTGAGCTCGTGTCTGCTATCTTTTGGGAATCTACCCATACATCCAGGGTATAGTCTCCTTCATTTACATCTAATCCAAGCTTCAATCAACCAAACCTTGACAAGGTTGCATCATTTGATCTTCTTGAATCAGATCTTCCTTTAGTTGTCTTCATCATATTCTTTTGTTTCACCCAAGGTTAATGGTGGAAACTAGAGCTTCCTCTCACAAGAAATCTAGAGAAGCATCCCATACCTTACCTATAACCACTGTCAAGGGTCCAACTCTTGAGCAACTCTACAATTATGGTCTTTACGAAGACGACGGTCTTGGCAATTTTTGATTGAAATCTGGTTACATTCCTCCTTCATCAACTCACAAAGGTAATCAACAAACTCCTCCTCGATCTATCCCAGGGAGAAATCCTACTATGTCTCAAGAAGGGACAAACTTTGGCTCTCAAAGAACTCAATCTCAACATGGTGCAGATCAGGAACCCACACCTGAAGAAATTACTCAATATCAAAATGATGATAACTTCAAAAGAACGATGAAGCATTTCTTGAAAGAGGATAGAGAGGCATACTTTTTACAATTAGCTCATCAAGGAGCTAAACTTCCTCCCAACTTTAATGTTGAAGATATCATTACACATGAGGAAGAAACTCCACTCACAGCTATGATGAAATAGATGCATGCCATGCAAGTCAAACTTAATAACCTTGAGAAAGAAAAGGAACCCAAGGAGTTCTCCATGGAGGCCCTATATCCTTTTCCATTTGATAAAGACTTGGACATGCCACCATTCCCAAAAAGAGTGGAGATGTTGAAATATGATAAGTATGATGGACACTCTGATCCTCAAGATCATGTCAGAGAATTCTGTACACAATCTATGGAGTTCATGCACAAACCAACCTATCTAATGCATCTCTTTCCTCGATCTCTGGGAGGAGCAACCATTCATTGGTTCTCAAGATTGCCTTCTACTATCAAAACTTTTGAGGAGTTGATCGAATTTTTCTATTAGCAATACTCCTACAACATTCAACATCTAGTCACCATGATTGATATCTGTAATCTCAAACAATATCTAGGAGAACCATTCCTGACATTTCTCAAGAGATGGAGGAAGAAATTCTCTCTATATGCTAGGCCTATTCCAGAAACTAAGAAACTGGAAATCTTCATCAATAATCTTCTCCCAGAGATCAACTACCCTTTACAAATGCAAGATCATACATCTTTTGATAAGATGGTAGACAATGCAATCAAAATTGAAAAAGTACTTGTGAAAAAAGGAGACATCACACTTCAAAAGGACAAGTACGAATCAGGATCCAATTCTAAAGAAAAGAACGAAAACTGGAACAAGAATAAAGGCATTGTCATAGATGGTATTGTTGATACTATCCATGCCCCATCAAAGGCACCAACTTTCAATCTAACTATTGGCACCCAATCCATCAAAGCTTCATAGCAAAAAGTGCCCGAACCATCTCAAAAGAAGTCAGAATACAAATCTTGGTCCGCTAATAATAAACGAAAGCTCACTCCCTTGGGAGAATCTTTGGAATTAGCTATGAGAACTCTATTGGCTAATAACATTATCTCCTTGCCTAAGATCCGACAATCTGATCTGGACCCTAAACCAAAATGGTGGAGAGAAAATGAATTCTATGATTTCCATCGAGGTAAAGGTCACAAAACTAATAACTGCTTACACTTGAAACATACTAGTCAAGATCTGATTGATAAGGGAGACATGATGATTGAAAATCATAAGAGCAATAATGATCATGCAACATTCACATAACCATTTCCAAAACATGGTCAAGAAGTTTCATCTTCTCAGCCTAATATGGGGGCAAAGGTCAATTATGCTTACCCTAGAAATAATGCTATTATCAATATGGTTGAACCTTATCTCTTTGAGCATTGCAATGTCATCACAATTGTGCAAAGAGATAGAGATCATACTTCAACTAATGCAGTGATTCGATCACAAGCTCAGGCACATCTGAACGGACAAATCCCAAATTCATCAAATGTCCCTAAGATGCCCTTCAATCTTTCTTCCGCTTCCAAATAGAAGGCTACTTCTAAATCTTCCAATCCTAAGGATACGAGGCCAACATCTTATAGAATTGTTCAACAACTCCAACACACTAATGCAAAAATATCCATGTTTGAGTTGCTTCGGATATCTCCAGCTCATAGAGCTATTTTAGACAAAGCTTTGCTTCGATCCAATGTTCCTGATGACCTTGATTTAGATAGGTTCCAGACTATGGTTGGACATCTTACATCTCCATAGTATATATCCTTTTCAGAGGAAGATGACAACTCCTTGAGTCACCCACATAACCAGCCCTTGCATATAGAAGTCTTGATCCAGAACCGTAGAGTCAAACGTGTGTTGATAGATGGGGGTGCTGGCCTAAACATTTTTTCTTACAGCTTGGTCACACAATTGGGATTTTCAGAATTGGCTATTGATCCTAGAAAGAAAATAACTATAAAAGTCTATGATGAAAAAGAAAGATCTTCTAAAGGCACCATTGTCTTGCCTATCAAAGTAGGTCCAGTTATCAGAGATACTATATGTCAAGTTCTTGATCTACCTTTGGCTTACAACATTCTTCTAGGGAGACCATGGATACATGAGATGAAGGCTATTCCTTCTACATTCCACCAATGTTTGAAATTTCCTTATGAAGGAGTAGAGGTCACTATTCCAGCAGACATATCCACTACTTGTAATACATTGAAAGAAAGTGCAGATAAAATTGTGCCTAATAACAGAGAATCTTCCATTGAGCCAACAAAAGAAGCATCCACATCTAAAATGGAAGATGTTGTAAAAGAGGTCAATATCAAAGAAAATGGTATGGGAGAATATACTATAGAGCCAGTCTTATCTTTGACATCTCTACCTATCTCACCCAAGTCTTATGGACAATCTTTAAAACAGTCCAAACCAAACTCTAAAGAACCTCTTGAGGCATATAAATTTTTTTTTGTAGCAGAACAAGTCTCCAAGTAGGAGTTTGAAGAGGATGAAGCTGTGCTTGCATGGCTATACAAAGATGAACCTAAATCTCAAGTGGTTCAAAGTAGTGACTCTATAGTATACAAAATCCCTTCTAAGGCATATGGTTCAAGAGATAAATTAATAGCTAAGATGGGATATCCAAGTAACAAACCTCTAGGAGTTAAAGGAGAAGGTCTTATAACACCTATTTCACATACTGGTAGGGCAAACAAAGATACTGTTGGCTTAGGCTTTAAAAGGAAACCCTTCCATGTCAAAGGTAATTGTTCTCATGTCATAGAGAAGATCGCACCAGGAGAACCTCTTCTTAAGAAGGAAGAAACTGAACCATCATATAGTGATTCAGACAGCTCTGAACTTATCCCTTATGAGTGTTTTCCTAAGGAAATCATAGATCTCCTTGAAGCTGAAGATGATCCAATAAAAAGAATCAATGTAGTAGAAACACAAGAACCTACTATAGAGCAAGAGATAGTTGCAACACAAGAACCAGCTAATCTCAAAGACAATCAAACAGACAAAGAGGGAGGTGGTAGTTATTCTGAGACAGATTCCCATGAGGATGAATTCAAATCAGAATCTGAGGGTAACCCTTCTTGGGGTATTCATCCTGACTTTACTCATGTTCTTAGATTTCCTAGAGGCATAGATGAAGAATCTAATGACTATGAATGGGGAACCATTCCAAAAGAAGATGAGCTTTTTATAAAGAAACATGTTGATGTTATTCACCAATATGCACCTAAACCCAACGTAAGTCTAGGGAGAAATGATGAACTTATCGAGTCTGATCCACCTATGGTTGAATTGGACTCCCACAATGACATTGAGCCTATTCACGAATTGATTGTCTTAAGTTTTAATATTACCTTTGAACTCGAGCATCGGGTTAGGACCAATGATGATAGATCCATATCCATAAACACTATCTCCCAATCTTTCCCCATTTTGACTATCCAACATCCTGAACTTCTTGATCAAACCTCCACAAATCCGAGCCATGGTATTTATACCTTCCTGAATGACTATGCCCTTGCTTGCTACCTCAATGCAGTTGAGCCTATGAGTACTTCCATCAGTGAACCCCACGTTAGAATGAAGGAGTCGGACATCAAGTATCTTAGTAAAAAAAATAAGAATAAGAATAAAAAGAAAAGGAGTTCTGAGGGTGAAAACCACTTTGTGGCAGTCTCAAAACCTACAAAAGTAAAAATAAAAGACGTATCCGAAGGTGAAAACCTCTTTGAGGTGCATAAGGATGAGATATTTAATGTCCTTCCGAGTCATTTATAGGACAAATCTCCAGTCCTAATTGAGCCCACTCAATCCATCAACTTGGGAACAACAAAAGAACCATAGTTGATTCATGTAGCACAATCTTTAACAGAAGAAGAGAAACAAAAATTTACAACATTCCTAACAAAGAAGAAAATCAACTTTGCATAGAAATATTTAGATATGCTAGGGTTGGATCCTAATCTTATAATGCATCATTTATCTATAGCTCCAAATGTCAAACCTGTTAAGCAAAAGTTAAGATGCATCCTCATGTTGCACTCTTGGTAAAAGCTAAACTAGAGAAGCTCCTAAGAGCCGGATTCATCCGAGTTATTAACTATGCAGAGTGGATCTCTAATATTGTACCTATTTCAAAACTAGATAAATCAATCAGAGTATGCACATATTTTAGAGATATAAATGGAGCAGGCCCTAAGGATGATTTTCCACTACCTAACATTGATATGATAGTGGACATGACTGTAGGCTTTGAGATGTATTCTTTGATGGATGATTTTTCTAGATATAATCAAATAAAGATTGCTCCAGAGGATCAAGAGAAAATGGCTTTCACATGTGCATGGGGCACCTTCTGTTGGAATGTCATGCCATTTGGGCTTAAAAATGCTAGCGCTACATATCAAAGAGCAATGACATCTATTTTTCATGACATGATGCATAGGACTATGGAGGATTATGTTGATGATACTTTAGAAAAATCTATGATTAGAGCTAAACATCTAAATGACTTGAGCAAAATACTAGATAGAATGGAAAAAATTAGTCTCAGACTAAATCCTAAGAAGTGTGCTTTTGGTGTCACTTCTGGAAAGCTCTTAGGATACATAGTTTCAAAGAAGGGCATTGAAGTTGATCTAGCTAAAGTAAAGGCTATAATGGAGATGCAACCTCCCAAGAACATCAGTCAAATGAGGACATTGCAAGAAAGAGTTCAATCTATCAGAAGATTCATATCACAGCTAGCAGACATATCACAGCCTTTTACAAAAATATTGCATAAAGGTGTGACCTTTGCATGGAATGAAGAATGTGAGAATAACTTTAACCATATCAAGAAGTATCTATCAAATCCTCCTATCTTGATGCCTCCCATTCTAGGGAAGCCTTTGATCTTATATGTCTCCACTACAGATACATCACTGGGGGCATTGCTTGCAGAACATGATGAGAACAAAAAGGAAAGAGCTATATGCTATATCAGTAGAACATTGGTCGCATATGAGAAGAACTATTCAATGATTGAGAAATCTTGTCTAGCTATGATCTTTGCATCACAGAAATTGAGACATTACATGTTAGCTCATACCACCCATTTGGTAGCTAAGATTGATCCACTCAAGTACCTACTAAGCAAAGCTGCCCTCATAGGTAGATTAGCTAAATGGGTCATGCTCTTAAGTGAATTTGACATTGAATATGTGGAAATAAAAGCTATCAAAGGATAGGTTATTGCTAATCAATTAGCAGATGCACCTATGATTGATGATACACCAATGCAAATAGAATTTTCAGATTCCTCTATCATGACTCTTTCTTCTAGAGAATGGCAGTTATTCTTTGACAGCTCCTATACACAGAATGGATCAAGAGCAGGCATATTGTTCATAACTCCTCAAGGATACTCAATTCCAAAAGCATTCAGATTAAAGTTCCCTTGCACAAACAATATTGCAGAATATGAAGCCCTTTTGAATGGTATGAAAATAGCAATTGAATGGAGAGTAACAGAATTACACATTCATGGAGACTCACAACTTGTTATCCATCAAGTCAATGATGTGTACCAAACTAAAGATGACAAGCTCATTCTTTACAAGAGAATGGTGGATGATCTAAAGAAGTATTTCATATCTATCACATTTGAGCAAATTCCTAGAACAGAGAACAAGGCTGCCAATGCAATGGAAACATTATCTACTTTATTACAACAGCCTGAACATGAGCTACACTACAAGTTCCTGGTGGAAGCACTATCTTATCCTGCATATGATTCCCCCGACACCTGCATTATCTGCACTGTTGTTGGTCATGATTCATCTAGATACAAAAACCTATTTTCCTATCTCCAAGACCAAATCATTCCTGATACTTTTAACCACCATGAAAAGAGATACCTTATCTGTAATGCATCCTGATATGTCATCATTGGTCATGATCTGTACAAACGAGGTCTAGATGGTACACTACTTAGATGTTTAGAATGGGAAGAGTCTCAACGTGCATTAGAGGAAGTCCATGATGGTATTTGTGGATCACACTTGAATGGTTTAACACTAGCTTGAAAACTTATTAGGGCTAGGTACTATTGGCCCGAAATGGAGAAAGAGTCTATCAAGTTTGCTAAGAACTATCAAAAGTGCCAAGTGCATGGCAACTTAATTCATGCTCCAGGGAGAGATCTAATTCCCTTTACTACACAATGGCCTTTTCACCAATGGACATTTGATCTTATAAGAGCTATACATCCTCATTCTTCTAATGGACATACCCATATAATCATAGCTATAGATTATTTTACAAAATGGGTAGAAGCAATTCCTTTGACACAAGCAACTGGAAAACAAATATCTATGTTCATATTGAACTATATCATATGCAAATATGGGATACCTCATTCCATAATCACAGATAACAGTGGACAATTCAAGAACAAAGATCTAGATGATTTATGTGCCAAATTCAAGATTACACAACATTGGTCATCTATCTACTATCCTCAAGGGAATGGACAAGCAGAGGCTTCTAACAAGAATCTATTGAAAATCTTGCACCGTACAGTTAATAAAATAAGAAGAGACTAACATCTCATGATCAATCCAACTCTCTAGGCCTAGAGAACAAGTATCAGAATGCCTACTAGGGCTACACCTTTCACTTTAGTTTATGGGTTTGAAGCGGTCCTGCCTATTGAGGTTGAAATCCCATCACTAAGAATCAGAATGCATGGTCTAGTAACTGATGATGACTACAGAGTGTCTAGGTTGCAAGAACTTGAACTACTAGATGAACATAGACAAGTAGCATATGATCATCTCAGAGTATATCAGAAAAGAATGTCTAGAGGTTACAACAAGAAAGTCAGACACAGTGAATTTCAAGTTGGTGATCTAGTCTTGAGAGAGAATCCTAAAAATCAATCACATCGAGAACACAAGGGGAAGTTTGAACCCAACTGGCTGGGTCCCTTTGTAATCACTACTGCTTTTGGCTCTAGTGCCTATCAACTCTCAATGACTGAAGGAGAACAACTCTGAGAACCAATCAACGTTCTCCATCTAAAGAAATTCTATGCCTAAGGCATTCAGTGTATGGTAAAATGTCCTAAAAAAAATCTTTAAAATTGGAAAAAGTCCTTAAAAAAATGAACATCTTGGTGAAAACCTAGCAATAGGCGCCTTGATGATTCACAAAAAAAGTAAAAAAAATATGAAAAGTACAAAAAAATTGAAAAAATGAAAAATACAAAAAAATGAGAAAAAAAAAAAGTGCCTTGGTGAAAACCTAGAAACAGGCGCCTTGGTAGCAAAAGTAGAATTTCTGCCAAGATGGTGAAAACCTAGCAACTGGGCACCACTTGTTTCAAAATGCTCCATCTATTAGCACAATCTTGGTCTTTCCCAGCTTTCAGTCTTGCTTTAGTTTGTACATACTTCCTGATTTGTTTTCGCATGCCTGTTTTCAATAAGCCGGTTTGTACACCAATCAGCTCAAGCATCTGTATCCATTCAATGTTCAAACTTGGGGGCAATCAAGGTCATATCCTATGGCCTCCAATGTATCTTAGATGTATCATATCCAGTCAGAGTCCTTTGAAGCTTCATTTGAGTCAGTCAGTCAGTCTTATCTCCAGAAAGGATTTTGCATCTACAACAACGCAATCAACATCAAACTCAAAATGAAAACAATCTATGCTTTTACATGATTTTATCTTCTTGTATGCTTACTGATTCACATTGATATTTTTGCATATTATGTCCTTTGAGCTCTTCGGTGATGTCCTTTACAAGATTTAGAGAGTGATGACTGGGGGCATAATATTTTCTTTGTCTTCTGATTGTATGTGAAAATCTAACAACTTTGAAAATTCTGGATTGAAATGGTGTCCGACTGTAAGAGCCTCTATCTCGAATTAGATGGCCATGCATAACTTGACCATTGATACCCAAAAAATTCAAGGAAGTTTGATCTAACCATTTTTGAGTGAGTTCTTTCTCCTACTGTGAAACATGATCTTACCTAAGGATGTGAACGATAAAGGGTCACTATGGGTAATTCACATTGGATTTAGAATGATCTCTTGACTGTTTAATGTGTTTGTAATGGAAGGTGTATTCTGGTCATCACGACGTCTATGTTTTGATGCTTATACAAATTTATATATCAAAATGGACATGATATTCAGGTCATCCTGGTGCTTATGGCTTGATGCTTATATCTAATCTGACATTCTGAAAACAAAATCAATATTCATATATCCATGGTTTTCTAATCAGTGGGTGTTGTATTGATTCCCGCGCATACAAACCAGTATTCATATGTCTATGGTTTCATAACTAGTGGGCATGGTATTGATTTATTTGGTTACCTAAAAACTTCAATGATGAGAATGATTGACACATGATCAGTGACTAGGTCCTAGGTCTTAGGTTGCATTTCATTCTGCATGTCTCTTTGCATTTTTCATGTTTGCATGATCTCACAATGGTTGGCTAAACTTCAACGCTTAAACAATTCTTCAAATCGCATCTTCAAATCTAACAAGAGTTGAATCTCACACGAAGGTTCCTCCAATGAAACAGCAAGTAGAATCCTTTTTCGGGATCAAAATTAAAATTTACGATCATTCATATTATTAACTACTTGCATAATCAACCTTCTATCATCACAGAAATCTATAATTCAACTTAACTGATTATCTTACATCAAACTATCAAAATTTCAACTTGGTCACCCATGGTCAACTCATGGTCAAACCTAGTCAAACTTGGTCTCCAAGACCTCTAAATGATGTAGAACGCATTCCCGGACATGTATAACCACTTCTCAAATCAATTAACATGCTTCTGAACTATCAACGCTGACTTTTCCTGTCAGATTTCAATTTTATCCCGAAGGGGGCATGGTATTGCATATCATTCAAAGTCTATAATCTAAATTTGAAATCATATCTTTCCTTAGTAATCAAGACAACAACCATGTCCAGTTGTTGATTCATCAAAAAAACCTCATCGCTTTGGGCAAATCAATTAGCGCTCGGGGCATATCAGATTCATCGAGATCCATATCAATCTGGTATTCTCTTAATCTTGTAAACTATATCAATCTTTTGTAACCATATGTTCATTAGTGTTATTTCCTTGGTTCTTCATAACTGAAGGGTTTAGATGTGATACCAATGTGATTCTTATCGACAATTGGGTCTGGAATCGGTCACTCACTTCTTCACAATCATAAGGTTTAGAATCAGGTGTTTTGACACTTGTTTGCAATCATCAGTTCATTTTTGTTATAGTTAACATTATCACTGGTCATTCAGGACCTATTATCTTCATATTGATTTCAATCAGTTTCTGCTTCATATCAATATCAATTTCAAACATCAGTTTCAATATCATACACAGGCTGTCTTTGAACCACTGCGCTTCGCACAATAATTCAAAGAGGGGCAAAATGTAATACCCCAAAAATGGGCTATAGGTTCATTAACCTCCTATATCGACACATCGAACAAAATTGACATCGAAGTCCTAACCTAAGGTACATCGGCACATTATCAAATTTTAATTGATTATCCTAAATTCTGCATCAGGGAATATTCCTTATTCCTATTTATCCTAATTATCTTTAATTTAATGATTATTTGGCGATAAATCCTATTTATCCTAAAGTTTGATTAATTGAATATTCTCAATATTTAATTAATTAGATTTAATACTGCCACTTAATTATTTAATTGGATTTAATTATATTTTATACCTAAATTGCATTATTTCATTTTGACAATAAATTAAATATCCTATGACTAATTGATTAAATTCTTATTTAATTAATTAATGTCAATTGTCAAATTTAATAATATAGTTTTTGAATAAAAGTTTGATTTAATAATTGATTAACCCATAAATCAATTGTTTTATTTTTTTAAATCAGTTAAGTTGAGGATAAATCACTTTATTTATTTATTTAATTCATAATTAATTATGTACATCCAAAAAAATAGTTAAACTAAATCAGAAAATCAATTCAAGTTGTTTTAAAAATAAACTCAACTCTCTTTTGAGTTAAAAGCTGATCTCAACTACTGATTTAAATGAAAAAGCTACTTTTGCATGATTATTTGTGAGTTAACTATCTTTAATTCCTTGTTGACTCAAAAATCAACTAGAGTGATTTATGAATTTTTCCATGCATCCCCAAAGCCCTAGATTTCTATAAAATCAAGGCTTCATCTCTTCACAACACATCTCATAATTTGCAAACTTATGCTAGCGAATTGGTATCTAAAGCTTCTTTGTGAATCAACCATGTTTGTGAGATCAATTTTGTTTTTCATATCAATTCTTAGAATCATTGCATATCAGTTTTTCATATAGAATAGATTCATATCATTTCTCATCTTATTGCATCTAAAATCCGAAAAAATAGATTAATTTGCACTCACCTAATTCATATCTAGATTTTGCATTAAAATCCTTCGTTTAGGTGTCGTCAAGGTCACTGATCTCGGTCCAATCTGAGAATACATACTCGCATCTACTAGAAGGCAGTAAATCACCTGGTTAGTTTAGTTTTCATTTCATTGCACGATTTCAATTTTTTCTAACCTCTAATGTTTTACTGAAGTGTTGTGTCTACAGCTAAGTATAAAATTCACACACACAATATATTTTAGAGGATATGCTAGCTGCCATTATTTTTTTTAAAATAGTCATCATAAAGACATGATCCTTTGTAAGTCCTATTCAATCAGTATTATCAGTTGTAAGCGTTTAATATTTTGAATTAATACAACATACTAGTTCCTTTATCAGCCAATAAGTTATCTGTTATACTAACCTTACCTTAACTGTCAATACAACTTTACATTTATTATTGTTTTACACTTGAATTGAAGGTGATATATTTTAGAGGATGTGCTAGCTGCCATTATTTTTGTATTCGAATATTTATATATTTGAGTTATATAGATACATTTTACGAATTATTGAAAAATTTATTTAAATGTTATGGACAGAGAATAAAGTAAGGATTGACATAAAGTAAGTCATGCTTATATATTTTGTTTTTGTACATTACAAACATATTACTAAGAATTGTGTGCTTCGGTTTTGCAAGAGACTGCAGTCATTCAAGATGGACAACACCATAATAGAATGTCTCCATCAACTACCCGATGAGTTGCAGTGGCAGATTCTTTTTGCCACGACATCAGATGCATGGTGGTTCGGCTGGGATATTCATTGTTTTGTCCATTGTCTACACCCTCATGGTGTAGAGATCACCATCGACGTATGGTCATTTTTCTGCAATGCTCTTGAGAGTGACGACCAGACAGCCTTGATCAACAATGTCATGACACTATGGTCATTGAAGAGCTGAATAATAGTGATGGACTGTACTTACGAGGTGACATCATGGGGGACGCAGTGGGTAGATGTAGTTCCTGAACACGCCATCAAGTTTGCAACTCGAGGCATTTGAGCGTCAAGAGTGGTGTTCGATTATAGCACACTATTTAGGCTGAGTCACAGGGCACCCAGATGACGACATCATTGAATGGGGACCATAGTCAAGGATGTTTGCAGGTTGCCTGAGTGACTTATAAAATTAAACTTACTGGTTTTTACACATGCCCATACATTTTCCATACATTTTGGGGACCTTCATGTGTGACGTATACTATTAAGCTACTTTGCTATTTGATACCTTTTGATGCTTGTTAAAAATTTCATTTTTCATGATTGATGTAATTTGTTTTCAATATTGGATATGTTGGTTTAGTTTGGAGATTATAAATGTATGCTTCTAACATAAATTAAAAGTATATTTATGTATGAGATTTCTGACTTATGGATTTGGAATATAGCTATAAATCATATTCTGATATTTGGAGTGGTTTTATCAGTTTTAGGAAACCAGTGCCATTGGTCTATTATAGACAATTCCTTTGAAAGGCTTAAAATAATAGTTGAAAATTTGGTCAATGGTCGTTAGGGTCTTATTACAACATCAAATAACACCAAAAACATATTTGCAATGCAAAAAGCATTAGAAGGTATAATTACATTCTATATGATCTGTAGGTGGTCGTGCACTAGCTTTTGAACTTGTTTGGCTATTTAAAACTTCCAATTTCAACAAAAAATGTGTTAGGTTTCTAACACGTTAACTTGGGTGATATGTTATTAGAATTTCATAAGTTGTGTTTACTTCTGTAAAGACATTTCTATCTAAATTCCTATATACTATTTAAGATTTTAATATATTTGACAATTGAAATACATAATAAGTGAACAATTAGTACATTGAAAATATATATTAAATAGAAATAGATGATCTAAATATATATTTTCAACATCCATTTTCTAACTACGATATAAACCTTGCTAGTTATAATAGTGATAGTTGAAAGCTTCTTATATATATATATATATATATATATATATATATATATATATATATATATATATATATATATATACATATATATACCTATATATATATATACCTATATATATATATACCTATATATATATATATATATATATATGTATATGTATATATATATATATGTATATATATATATATATGTATATATGTATATATATATGTATATATGTATATATATAGATATATATGTATATATATATATATATGTATATATATATATAATGTTTAATGAATAAAATCTAAAAAATATGAAAAATTAGTTGATATGTGGACAATTTTTATAGGTATATATAATACAATTATATCTTAAGAAGGGTTAATTGGTAGAATTAAATTTTAGTATACAAATATGGATTAAAGGAAAACACAACAAAATTCAAAATTAAACTAAAATGTATTGCTAAAATTTAACTTATGTACCATACTATTGTACGAATAAGGATCATTTAATAAATGATGAACATCAAGTGAGTTGGGTTCTTAGGTAGGGGTCTATCTCTAATCTTAACACTAATCGTATACGAAAATTCCAAGCATGATATAAATGTAAACCTACCAATTATATTAACCATTATCTTAACCCCAACAGTAATACTAATTGTAATATTTCTATTTATATAGTATTTGTATTTTAATAGTACTTGTAACATTACTATGTTACATTTTACAAACAAAGAAGGAACTCACAGGAAATACACAAAAAATATAAAAAAAATGCTCATATTTTAACTTTTGCAGCGTATTGCTGTACCCCAAAAAGAGACTCATTCAATAAATGCATACATGAGGTGGATAGAGCTCTAATAAGGGGTTTACCTATCATGTTAATAGTAACTATAACCCCAGCCATAATAGTAACATGACATTAGAACATATGCTAACCATAATCATAACCTCTACTCCACTCCTAATCCTAACTTTGACCAAAATAGTAACCCTGGCCATACGATTATCTACCCAACCCTAAGCATCATCCTAACAATATTCATAATGTAAACCATGAATAGTAATTCTAATCAAAACTCTAGTTCTTAACAATAATACTAACCACGATGTAAAGTCTTACCCTTACTGTAATCATAATCCTTACCTTTAAGTCAACCCTATTCTTCAATATAATACTATTCATGATCTAAACTCTTACCCTTACCCAAATCATAATCCTTACAGTGATCCTAATCCTAATCCTAAATCAGAGGAATATAATCTAAAACCTAATCTTAATCCAAATAGTAAATCCTAAATCCCAATGTAAGCCATTTTATTGTCCTGAAATAGTAGTATAGTAGTATCGCTTCAATTACTATTTTGGTTAGAGTTACAATTAGGAGTGGAGTAGATGTTAGTATTATTTTTAGGGTAAGTTGTAATGTGATGTTCCTATCGTGCTTGGTGTTACACTTACTGTTAACATGACAGATAAACCCCTTATTAGAGCCATATCCACCTCATCTATGCATTTATTGAATGAGTCACTTTGTTGGGTAGAACAATATGCTGCATATGTCTAATTGGTCCTAATTGAGTCTAATTGAGTATAAGTGGTCCTAATTGGTCGTAAATTAAGTCTAATTAGGTCCTAATTGGTATAATTGAGTCTAATTAGGTCCTGTTTGGTGTAATTGGTCTAATTAGGTCCTAATTGAGTCTAGTTAGGTCCTAATTGGGTCTAATAGGGTCTAATTAGGTCCCAATTAGTTGTAATTGAGTCTAATTGAGTCTAATTGGTTGTAATAGGTCCTAATTGGTCTAATTAGGACCTAATTCTAGTTGTATTTGAGTTTATGGTTACGTTTGAAATAGGGAGCTATGATTATAGTCCAATTAACATATTTGGGGAACAAGAAGACACGCTCTCTGATTATAAAGGAGTGTCTCCTCATTTCATTTGTAGGAAGCCCTTGTCAATAGAAAGCAACCAACCAAATATCAAGGTCATATTTTTATTTTTTATTTAATAATTATATATATAATTTTAATTTTACTTTTATATTTATATTTAGTTTTAGATTTAGAATTCAAATTCGAATTAGATTTAGATTTAGATTAGGATTTAGATTAAGGATTGCATACAAGCTTTGGATCCCTTTAGAAAAGACAAAATAACTCAAACCATATAGGACAACAAATGACAAGTACAACACTTTCTTGTTATAGTCTTACAAAGTTTTTATTGACTTAGCTAAATCTTAGCTTATATAAAATCCAAATAAAATGACCCTTGAAACCTAACACTCAACCTAACTCTATTTGGAATTGAACTCTAATTATAACCCTAAGTATAATCATACATTATCCATATTCAAACCCTTACTATAATCAATACCTACGTATAGTTAGCTTCAACCCTAACTATAACTCAAATATTTCCCTCTAATTGAATACTAACCCTTACCATAATCAATACCTACGTATGTCCTTACCCTAACCATAATCCTAACCTTAAATCCTATACTCAGTAAATGCTGAACCCTAATCATAAATGCTAAAATATAATTATAAATGGTAAACCATAATCATAAACCTACACCAAATCCTACTCGTAATTATAATATTTAAATTAATCCTAATCTTACCCTA
Organism: Chamaecyparis obtusa; assembly: GCA_027943335.1. Taxonomy (NCBI): domain Eukaryota; kingdom Viridiplantae; phylum Streptophyta; class Pinopsida; order Cupressales; family Cupressaceae; genus Chamaecyparis; species Chamaecyparis obtusa. The sequence goes on along the minus strand of BSBK01000615.1, from coordinate 3,848,752 downwards.
ACACTAACCCAAACCATATCCCTAGGTTTAATGGTAAACCTTTATCCAAACCCTAACCCTAATACTAAGCATGCTGTAAATGCTAACCCTAATGATAATCCTAATCGTAAGCCCTAATCTGAAGTGCAACCAAAATCCTAACCTTAACCATAATACTAACCATGATGTAAACCATAACCATGACAATAATACCAATTCTAAGCCCTAATCCCAACCCTAATACTGAATTATATAGTTAAGGACTTCTACTTCATTAAATTTAGGCAACTAATAAACCAAAACCCTAATAATATAGATACATTTATAGTTATCCGGACATGTTGAAAACACATAACGCTTGGCACAATGCACCTGCACACTTACATATGGGGCATCATAATGTAATCACGCAACCTCTATCAATTGATATGCGCAAGCGGGACCAAACCCCAAACAAATAATGGTTACCTTTAGTCCTTTAATATTTCTATAAGAAGGTAACTAAAGCATCGACCGACTGCAATTTTCCATTTTGAAACGACCGTAGATCTTACTTGATCTAATGGTTGTCGCATAGCCGCAAAGACAAGATGGATGAAGTTTTAACCATTGTGGCAACGCGACAACCATTGGATTTTTCTTAACTGAAGATCGACAGTCATTATTTAAATTAAATCAAAATTAGTGCAAAAGAAAATTCACTCGTTGAAGTCAGATTTAAATTTCTAGAGAAGTTATGGCCGGACCATGCGGAATAAATTATCAAAAGGTTAACATTTTCAATGCCAATATAACTTGTTCATAGATTCATTTCCAATCGTACGAAGTCACATAATTTGCAGAGCCCTTGCAAATAAATTTGTAGAGCAGGTCACCACTTCCTGAGGATTTTCTAAAATTGGTTGGTATTCTGTGAAGATTTTATCCCTGATGTTGTTTTCTTGGAGTTATTTTTAAAGAAGTGTGAATTTCTTTCTGTTACCTCTCTTAATTTCTTATATTATAGTCAAAACCCGTGAATGGTAAAAATGGCGCCAAGAAGAGAATTAATGGGAAAGATTGAATATCAGGAGAGGGGTGTGCATGAAGACCTCTTGCAATAGTTTGATCATTCGACTAACAACATAGTCAAGGAAAATGGTTTAACACCAAAAGAGCCTAGTGTTAGAATTTCAAATATCCTGTATGAGAAAGGGAATTATATGAGAGATGCCAAAATTGGGATCTCTAGTTTAGAATTGTTCAGAGTAGGGTTTGGCCAAAGCCATGCTTTTTCTCCCACCAGTAATGTATGGCAATTTGACCTGGGTAAACTCATTGTGCCAAACATGTTCATGGATGCAGACATTATGATCCAAGTAGCACATACATATGATCAAGTAACTAGGGTTGTAAGGGATATAAGTGGAAACCCTTTAATCAGTATTTTAGCCGAAGAGATTAGAAAGGTTGTTGGGTTAAGTGAACCAACTATTGACCTAGAAAGAATAGATTTTGATAAGTTAAAACAAGCATATGATGCTCAGAGAGATTATCTCAAAAGTGGTCCTTTGAAGGAATTCTACAATAAGATTGGGGGTCTGATTACAGTAGGGCCAAACACACAAGAACCTTTCAAAGTAGACTACTTTAACCTTAAGGAAAAAGCTATGTACTAGTCATTATGCCAGATATTTGGAGAAGATGTTCAGGAGAGGATGCCAATAGACTTCATGTATATGATAGTTCAAATCTTGCACCCTTTCTTGGCTGTTACTTTTGACTTTGCCCCTTTCTTAGCTGAATTGATTCATGAGGGATTAATGGGAATCCTAAATAAGAAAGTAGAGAAACCCTTTTGCTGGTATTCCCTATTAATGTATATGTTTCTATAGAAAGGTGCAAATTACTTTGAAAAAGAGATGGATTTGATGAGGCAGAAGGATGGTGAAAAAATTGTAGTACAGTTATGGAACCTCAACATGACTTGGGATAGAGTTGAGAATAGTTTTGTCAATTTTGATAGATGTTTTGCATCAAGGATCAGGGCCTTGTTATTTCTAGAAAATCCAAGAATCCCGAAGGCCTTGTCAAAACTCCTTAGACCTAAACAATTTTCTACTGACATCAAAATTGTACACAATTGGGGTGATTTTATCTTTTACCCAGTGTGTACTATAATCAGAGTGTATTGCTTCTGAGTGACCCCTTTTGTATTACCATATCAAGTCCCTCTGAAGATTGGGGTTGTAGAATTTTTGAGAAGAGGACTAGATGTGTTGCTATGGATCATATTTTTAAGTTTCCTAAAGATATTATTAGGGACATTCCTCACCTATTGGAATAGGAGATCAGGAAAGAAAAATGGCTGGCGTATAGAAAGACATTAGATTTTGTACATAATTTTGTCAGGGATTATGATCCCTTAAAAGATTTCACCCCTTTTGAGAAGAAAATAGAAACCCTTATGAGCCATTTTGAGGGTATTATACAGAGCCTAAATGAAAAAAAAGAACAAGTCATGCAATTTGAACTAGATAAAGGGCTAGGTTTGTGTTGAGTAAGCCTGCATTTGCGAAGATGTTGGCCCTAGGTAGATATATGGTGCAGAAGAAGACTGAATATAGTGTGGTTATACCTGGACCATGCAGCCAAGAAAAGGCCAAAACAATAGAGGACATCCCTTCCACCTCAAAGGAAGCTGAAATGTAGGTCAGAACAAAGGAAATGAAATCAAATGACTGGTTTTGATTATATGTTTCTGACTGTAATAATTTCAATCATTCCTTATGAAGTAAAGATACATCTACACAGGTCAGTGCCTTATCCATTGGGCTGCAAATAACACTAGAAAATAGAGAAAATATAAGGATCCTTGAAGAACTTAGCTCATGAACATAAATATAAATACATACACATAAGTCTTTGATAGACTTAAAAATTCACAGATTTGACAGGAAGGAGAGGCAAAGACCTGAGATTTATATTAAGTATAACATTTGATCATTTGTATACAATATACACTGAATTGCAAGCCGAGAAATAATAGTATCAACCTGTGCTTCTTCTCTATTAGTTGACAAGAAATGATACAAAATATTACAATCCTTGACTGAGGGTTAGGGTTTTCAAAATTTCTATATTCTCAACACCTAGGACTCTCAATGCCTGATATGATTGTGGAAAATCCTTTTATATACAAGGAAATGCAACAAGTTATCGATCATATTAGTGTTTAAAAAACTACCCTAAAACTTTACAACAACCCTACTGGGTTTATAATAAATACCTCCATCAAATTTTAGCTTGAGGAATGCACTGGTACCTCCACCTATTAAATACATCTTCACTTGGGAACACAAATTTGAGAATTTCAGCCTTTCTACTGGACAATTGTTCCCACTTGTTCTCCATTTGAGTGATCTCGCACTAAATAAAGTCAAACTTGGACTTGGAAGATATTAATGTTTCAATAGTGTGTATGAAGAAAAAAGTATTTTCTAAAGTTAAAATGCTAGTCATCCTAGCAGAAAAATCATCATCCATTTGTCCTCTCCATTTAACTAACTCCTTAAGCTCACCATTTTTCTTGAAAACTCCTAGAATTAGGTCACAGCGAGGGAGTGTCAATTCTTTCTTCAATAGATTGGATTTCCTTTCAAAATCATCCAAAATTATTCTATATTCTATAAGCCTCTTTACACACTGATGCACTGGCTTGATCAATGGATCAGGATCAACTTGGCTCTTAGATAAGAAATGAAATAATCTCACATCTAGGGATCTTTCAACCCACTTATTCAAAATTGGACCCAACTCCTCTTTATGTTCACTCAAAGATGTGAGCAATATTTTCAGTCTGCTAGCATGATCAAACAAAATTGTAGGATTCAGTTTAGTAGCAAACTACATCACAACTTCTGTAACTTTCTCCTCATATTTTTGGTCCAAGAGGCATTTAGCCTTCATGTGTTCATATCTTTGTTTATTCACCTCTGCCATGCTTTTCCTCAAATTATTTATCTCCTCAAGAAACTATTGCTTTTCCCAACTGATCCTTGCATCTATGTTTTCTTTCGGGAGAGGAGATGGTGGGAATTCAATAATAGGACTAGAAGAAGAGGCCATTGTAGGCTTATCAGTCAGCATCAAGTAAGGTGATGTATGATTCTATGGTCCTGACAATTTGCAATCAACTTGTCCTTTTGGATCAATTCTATCTTCAAATCATTGTAAGATTTAAGGATAGTCTCAAAATTTATCCTTAACTCCTCTTTTTCTTGTGCATCCTTTTCTGCTACCTTTACATTGAATCTAGCTATTTCCAAAATAATCTTTGAGGCTTCCAAACCTGAAGTCTCACCAATCCTTTGTACTAGCAAGTTTCCACCATATTCTGAAGAGAGAACCTCTCTTTTCCCTTTATTCTCCTTCATCTTGAGGGACCACATGACCAGAGTTGCATGGTCATCTAAGAAAGCCACACTCCTGGCGGCTTGCTGTGCCTGTTCTGCAGTAGATAGGGTCTTCACTTTACTTTTTATGACTAAGTAAAAAACAATTGCATCTTAAATATCCCACTCAGGGAGAATTAACACTCCTGTAGTATGGATCATGGCTCTTCCTTCCTCTGGGGTTATCTTCTCAAATTTCTTCATCATTTCCCCCTTTGTCTCATTCTCAATTTTAGTCATATCCTTATCAGGGAATTCTTCTTTCCTTTTCTGAAAAATTTCCTTATACTGATTTATTTTTATCCTCCACAAGAACTGAAGAAATGCCCTAGTCTTCACAAACTTATCATCTAAAATAAAAGAGTCACTGGCTTGCTTCAAAATTGGGTCAATTTGTTTACCCTCAAACTCCACCACCATGAGATCCATCTCTATTCCTTTGGGTGCCTCTGGCATTCCCTTCTGTATCTCATCATTAGAAACAAAAATATTTCCCTTGTTACTTAATTGCACTAGTTGCTGAGCAACTCCATGTTCATCCAATTCTAAGGGGGATTGGGAAGGAGAGTATATATCCTGCTTTGGTTGAGACTCCTCCTATTTTTTCCTCTTTGAGGAAGGCTCCTCTACTATTGGGTCACTCATAGGTCTCTTCCCCCTAGAAGTATATGGGAGACTCTCATCTTTTTGTTCAGTTGGGAGAAGGACACTATACCCTCTCCTCGGTTGAATTGTATAATTTCCCCTTGGGGTCAACTTTGTGTACCCTGGTTGGCTCAAAATTCTCCTAGCTCTCTTAGGATCCGTTCTACTTACTACAACCCTCTTTTCATTTGCTACTTGCTCAAAATTTTTCATGAGGGCATCCACCTTCTTTACCCATGGTTCAAAAGCCTTCAGTGGGTCGTACTCCTTATCAAAGTTTCTTATAAAATCTACATTCTTCTTGGAGATTACCCATTTTTCTTTCTTGATTTCTTGAGCCTGAAGATCAAACTCATTTCTAATTACATCCTTAGGGAAGTTAAACTGGTGTTCCATAAGAGCACACCTTATCTTTTCTTTGAACACTCCAGAAATGAATCCCTCATTTTTGGCACATCTGGCCACAGTTGTAGCCATTTTGTAGGGTTGGAGAACTTGATTCAAGTGTACCCATCCCTTCTTAACAATGATATACTAATGGGCTATTGTAATATCTAGGAACAAAGATCCCCTTCCCTTCCTTGTCAGGGTTGTATCCTGCAGATCACCAATCTGCCTCAAAATCTCTGCATACCCTATTTTCAATGGAACTTGGTAAGGCACTATGTAGGGTGATTTTTTACAACCATATACTTTGAAAATATTAGAAACTAGATATAAAATTATATCACCAAATTTATGCATGATGGTGATATCTTTGCAATATTCATTAGGCCTAATTAGCCTTAGAAACTCCCTTGGAATTCTAGGATTCTCAAAAAATAATAATGTTCTAAGCCTTGAAGCAAAATTTTTGTCAAATATAAGGAAACTAGCATCAGTGCTATTCGATGACAAATCTGTAGTCCATAACTGGACTAGCAATGTTTCTCCATTCTTCTCTTTGACAATATCAATTGTCTTGCTGAAAAAATCCTCACCCTTGTACAAAAACATATGCATAAGCATAGAATACCATCCAAAAGGCCTGTTTATCTTCATGTTTTTAATTCCCATTAATCCTTCATGGATAAGATCTGCAAGGTAAGGGGCAAAATCAAACATTAATGCCAATTGTGGGTGTAAAGACTATACTATCAGGAACATGTAAGGAATTTGCATGTGAGTAGCCTCATCCTCTCCAAAAATCAAAGCCAAAGACTTGTATACACCCTGTGCTCTTAAACTAAATAGGTCCAACCTAATAGGCTTAGGTGTACTTGGGCTAACCATACACGTGGTTCTGATTTTTCCAAAGAAATCTCTTAAAGGCCCTGACCTGAGATAGTCCCTCTGTGCCTCATAAATCTCATTGAATTCCCCAAAGTCAATCTTTTCCAATCCAACAGAAGGGTCATGTAAGGAGAAGACCTTTTTGATCTCATCTTCTGTAATACTTATCAAATAATTTCCATTTATATCCTTGACAGATCTAATAATAGGGTCATAACATTTAGCAATTTGTATCAGAAGATCTACATCCATGAAAACCCCAGGTACAATCAGTTTTCCTATGTCAAACTACCAAATATTACTAAGAGGAGCACATGAATTTCTTTGAGAATATGCAGCCCTAAATAAAACTAGGCTATTGTAATCCTTTCCCACCTTGGCATCTCTCATCCATAAACCCTTGTCATACAGTCCCTCATTTACAAAGTCTCTATGGTTTTTCGGGACCATTTCTTTCATTCTAGATGGCCCATTCTCTGAATGCAGGAGCAACTACATTAAATCCTCAAAAACCCCCCTATCCTTATACTCTATTTTTCCTAAGAGTTGTCTTATGGGTGACATCTTAACTAGGGTTCGAAGAAATGTATGAATACTAGAACAAAAACTACCTATATACCACAAGATAGTAATAACAGAGAAAAATTAAACACTTAGACTTTCTTCTTATAAAAAATTGTGTACTTTCAAGATCAAACTGTCCTACTAGATGCCTGAGATAATTTGATGTTGATGCTCGCAAAGAAAACCAATTCGCTCGTAGAGGAACTTGAAAGAGAAGCATTTTCTTTAACAATCAAATCAGATTATGTAATCATTGCCAACCCATCACAACTCACCCACATGAAACTCATTAAGTCTGCCATTACTAAAAACTGGTGGCTTCAACTTTCACAGGATGCAAAACAACCATCACAAAATAAAATTTGAACTTGAACCATTCATTTTCCTTCTTTCTAGTGCATCGAATGGCTCACAAAAATCATCATCATAACCATTTAACACCGGACCCTTTAACATGCAGTCCATTCTCGACCAATGAGAACAATTTAAATTATCCATGTGGCGTGTAGAAACTCATGACTGAAAATGGGCTCACCTCAATAGGTGCCACATTGTCATCATTCCACAAGTTAAAAATTTTGACAACCGATAGCCTTGAGATAAAGTGACAACCACAAGATTAAAGTGAATCAGACGGTTAGAGAATAAATGAGAAAGACCAAAGTTTGAGGGAAATTTATTAAAAAGTAACCCGCTTAAAACCTAACCGTAAAACACATGGAGCAGACAATTTTAAATGTTTATAATGGCACATGTGTTATTTGTACCTTCAGTGAATGAAAAAGTAACATTCAATCATAACAAGGCTTATATCAATTTAGGGTTTACATCCTCTTTGCTACTTGCTGGGTATAAGGGTTTATCAATTTTATGAAACATGAGGACCCAAAATTTTTGTAGTACTAACATAGTCCTTGAGGAAAAATGAAAACAACAAAGGCCAAAAAAATTGCGAGAGGTGATCTTACAGGTAGCCTTCTAGTAAAAAGGGTTGGTGAGACCTCAATTGTTGAGGCATCAGGCATGACCTTGGAAACAGCCAAGCTCAGCATGAAGGTGGTAGAGAGAGAATCCAGGGAAAAGGAAGAGCTCACAGTAAAGTTAGAGACAGTGTTGAAAGCCTATGGAGGGATGAAAAAGGAGATTAGTGAAAAGGATAAGTTGGTAGCAAACTTGAGAAAGAGGTATTAGTACTTAAAATTGTAGATGATCAAAACTCAATCAGAAAACTCTAATTTATAACTCTAGTAGTCCCAATAGATGCATCAACAATAATCAACACTAAGGTATTAAGGATTTTCAATCCTTCTTCTCTTTGAGCTTAAAGCTTCAGGTGGGTTTTACCTTTCTAGATTGAATTCTTCAAATATCACAACTATGATCTGTATAATTGATACAGATCTAATCATATAACTCATATAGTTTAAAGTAAATCATTTTAATTTGATTGATGGTGAAAACAACTACAAAATAAGCATAGACCAGTGCCTAATCCTAGGGCATTAGAGTCAATGAATGAACATCTACAAAAAATCTCTCAAATCAAACACACCCAAACCCCAGATAAGCTGCCTTGCAAATTACCTTCTTATGCATAAATCATATCATCTAATTCATGTATGAACACATAAATCTCAAAGAAATCACTCAAGATTTATCCCTCCCTTGAAAGGAACACAAATTTTGACCCCACTATCTACCTTGTAGAAAGATATGTCTAAAATGCCTTGCAAATTTAAACGTACAGAGAAATCAAAACCATACATGAAGACAATAAGAAATATACATGGAAATTTAGTATATTTTATTGATAAACCTCCAGTGTCAGTACATTCAAATAAAAATGGATTCCTTAGAATCAAAGCCTAAATCTATAAACTCCTATGACAATACTTATTTCACCACCCTTTGGTGTGAGAGAGAAACAACTATATAGAGAGAGACCACCTTGGTATCCTTGAGAAAAGGATGCAACAAGCTACGAGTGGCTCTAATAGTGACTTGCAGTAGAATAAGATTTTTTTAAAGCATATAACAGAAAGAGGGAAAATGGCACCAATCTTGTTTCTTCTTGGAGTTTGAACTTCCACTTTGAGCTACACCTTTGTCTATAGGTATTCAGATGCAACTGCTAAAGTTTGTTGTATGAATGATGACCGCCTAACTGGCTAACTTACATCATCTCTTGTATGATCAGTTGCTCTTCCTATGCTCGTAGATCAGGTGCACTACTGGAACTCATTCATCATCCAAGTCATCTAGCTCATCTGTTGTAGGCCTAATTATTTTAGGCTTTGTCATGTTGTCCCATGTAGTAACCTGATCTTCTATTGGCCATGGGAATTGTTGAATGCTCTGTAATTGCTTCTTTTGTCTTTGCCATCTTACATCAGCAATTTTTTTTACATCTGTGGTGAACTTGCTGATGTCCATTTTTGCCCTAATAGCTTCATCCAAAACTGTGTTAAAATGTTCTAGATCAACATCATTTTTATCTTTAAGAAAAGCCTCTTTCTTAGGTAGTAAGAGATCAAAATCTAACCTCCATGTATCCAAGTTCTTTATTTCTCCCTCCTCTGTTCTAATTCAAGGAATGAATCTATTGAAATCAGGTCCAAACATTTCCATTTTTGCCTCCACCTAATTTGCCTTGCCCTTGAAGAAAGAGGAAACAATACCAATCTTTGCAATTTCAGTTCCCACTTGTAATACTGCATCTGGGATGCCACTCCTTAGAGACTTTACTACTGCTAGTCTCTCAAACAATGACTCCCTTGTGGACCAAGTTGTATGATAGGTACTTGAAATAGAAACAAAATTGTTTACCTCACTTTGTAAACTAGACAATTTATTATATGCAATATAAACTACCTCTACCTTATCCTTCAAGACTTCTATCCCATGCTGCAAGATTTTCAACAGGGACTGCACTATACTCTCAGTTGTTTCCTTGTTCATCCTTTCTTCTATAGCAGCAACTTCTTCTTTAGTTACACCTTGTACCTCTAGTAGTGTAGGCTTTTCTAGTGGTGTAGGGGCAACTTTAGGCATGTTAAAAATTTGCAATTGCAAGTCCTCTACACACTTTTCTAGCTCTTTTCCCTTCATTATCAAAATCTCTCTATCTTTCACTAATGCACTATATTCATTGAAAATCTTCTGATGCCTCTCTAATAATTGTTTTCTTTTATCTTCATTTAATCTAGCAAATTGAGTCAGTACCTGTGAGATCTCAAGATCTCCAATATTGTGTATTGACCATATCATCTTATCACCATCCATCTTCTCTTGGACGTTCAATAGAGAAGGCTTTTGATCTTTTGGATATAGGCTCCACATAGCCAATGCCTTATTTTTAGGGCTGTACCCAAACCCTCTTATCAAATCCCCTACTTGGGTTTCTGAAGTTATACTTATGTTATCCTACTTTCTGATTTGGTCAATTATAAAAGCTGAGGCCAAATCCCACCTAGGTACAAACAACATGTTACTGGCTTTTACTAATCGCCTAGCTTCTTTTAGGGTTATGGTTTTAGATTTAGGATCATAATCCCTCAAGGCTTGGATGGCTTCATCAGGTATTTGTCCATCTTCTTTGATCTGAACATTTGAAGCTACCTACTATTGTTTATGCCATAAAAGGAAGTCCTTTAATTCATTTGACTTGATGAAATTGTCATCCTTCAAGAAGGCATCATGTTCAAGCATCCTTTCATCTTGACCTAAGACCAAAGGTAACTCAAGTACTTCTATCACTGCTTTTTGTTTTCTTTTTTCTTCTTTGATCCTCTACCTAAGCCAATGATCATGGTCTCTATCTCCTAGAAACAAAGCTTTCACTCTATCTCCCTTCTTTTCTTTGACCACAGCTCATGAAGATTCTCCTACTTGCAGCTTCTACTTATTTTGAGGAGGCTCATTGGTGTCTTGAGAGCTAGGAAGCTCTGTTAAGTCCATTATTATATTTTCCTCTCCTTGTTGAGCAATAGGAGATCCTTGTTCCATAGCAGGAGGGCTATAGATTGGGTAACCTCCATCACTATCTTCATAATCATACTCTGAATGCTTCTCCTTCTCTTGATTCTTATCATCAATTTGGTCTTCAATAGAGTTGACCAATGTTTTGTAATTATCCATCATCATCTCCAATCTTTGCAAATAAGGCACAGTGGGATAGAAGCCTCCAAAGGGAATCCCTTGTACTTTCAATTTCTTCTCATACCTCATCAATTCATTGAATTGATGTATTCTTTTTTCTATCACATCCTCTTCAATGATGTTCCTGATAAGATCCTCTTCAAGATACTCCTCATGTCTCTTATTTATAGGAATGGTAGGAGTGTAGTACTTTCTAGCCATAACTATGAAACCCTCTGTATCAACATATCTAGGTGCTACAACATTCATTTTGAATTGGCCTAGCCAATCATTTAACTTGGCAAATGTACTCTTCCCAATTGTGAAGTTGCATATAGAAAAGTATCAGGGGGTAAATGTACCCTTTCTGAGGGAGGCTAGATGCTCTTTATCAGTTAATATTAGTTGCCAAATAATCTCCAGGAAAGAAACCCTTGGTGGAACAAAGAATGGTAGTATATGAGGTGGTTGGGGGCACCCATAAACTCTTATTATGGTGTGTGTCCCTTCATAGTAAAAGTTCCCCCAGTTGTGTCCTTTAGGCCATTTGTCAATAAATTGACAAGGTCGTAGCAATTGTAGAGTCTTTACTGACTTCCTGCAAAGATCTAACCCTAGTTCGAGCATGGTTGGTCTCACCATCCAATTTTGAAAAGCACATAAATTACAACTAGGGCAAGTAGGGCTCCAAGATCCTATCCAAAATTGTACTGGATTGGGTTGACCCTTCCACATCATTTGAGGACGTAAGTGCTCTAGATTCATAATGTTGTAATTGTGGAACAAAATGAGGTGCATTAACAATGAGTAATGTAGAAATTTAGGTGACTCTTCCTTGTTTCTTATTGCCTCTAATCCCCTGTGCATTTTATCAATGGCATACCCAATGTAGTCATAGCCTTTGTTGGTATGCATGTGTTGTGAGTCCAATACCATCATCAAAAGGTTAGATGTAATCCTATTTGTCCCACTATCTACTCCAAGTACTCTACACAAACCATATGCAATGTACTTTACATAAAATGCCAAATCTTTGTAGAAGTAAGGGGTTGATCCAACTATTGGTGCAATGTAATTCCTATTGCCTCAATGAACATGGCTTTGAATCTCCTTGGCTACAAGGATAGATTCTTGAGTGTATCTATTGGCTAGGGCTTGTAGGTTAATTTATGTGGCCATGGGGATATTAATGCCAAAAGCCCTCATGAAAGAGCTCCTATCTAATGTAACTAGGGCTAAACCATCATGTCTTCTTATTGTTCTGGACAAGGGGTCATAACAACTTGCCAATGAAACTATCAAATCAACATCTAAGAAAACATCTAGGACTATCAACTTAGCTAGTCCTGATGTCCAAGGGTTTGACACAGGAATTGGACTTTTAGCATTTTTATAGAAATATCTAAACAAAAACATTCCAGAACACTCAGGCATCCTGGCATCTCTTAAATAGCTCAAATTGTCAATGAAACATTCGTAACTAACCTTTTTATTTTGTGACGATCCTAGTAGCAAGGTGAGAAATTCATTAGAGTAACTTTCATTTTCCTTCTCCTTGGAACCCCTGCTGGTAGAAGCTCTAGTGGTCGATGGTTGACTCATTCTAACTGCAAAATGAATTCTTCTTTTAATTCTGAGATTATAAATCCTCTGACTGTAGAAACCTCAAAAACTCTCATACTTCAGCTTCAGCTCTCTGGAATACTTGGTAATTTGGCAATGATTAACAGTTAGTTATATTTATGCTAGAGAATTGAATGCAACTTGCCCTTTCGAGGTTTCAAATTTTGTAAATCCTATCACTTCCGCCATTACTTGGCATGCCCTAAACTTTAATTCACTAGCTGTGGGATACGACAATGACAGGTAATAAAATTTAATTTCTAGTGACCTAGCGATTACCAAGCCAACCACAATTGCTGAAAGATTTGGCGCTTTTCATTTTATTAAAAGATTAAGTGACTAAGGGGAAATCTTTAATCGTTATACTATGAGATAACTTTCAGAGACCTGGCGACTATAAAGGGAATATTCTCCAGACTTATAGAGATTGGGTGACAAAGCATATTTGCTAAATTGCCAAACTAAAAGGAATATGCTGAATGCATTTTGAGATCAGGTGACTAAGTAGTAATATAAATTGCACATGCTTAAAGGATCACTTAAGTCACATGGAAAAAGTAACAGCAAATTAGAACCTGGTCAAGCTTTGTAGGGTTTTCTAGATTTTCACAAGCATTTTAACCTAGCACCTAGGGTTTTCAACATCTAGAACACAAATTTGGCATTTTGGATATGAAACTTGCAAGATAAAAACACAAAGACCTGGAAAACTACCAAAGAAACCAGGAAGAAATGCATTCTTGAAAATTTAGAAAATATTACCAACAAGAGGTTGGGGGAACAGGGCCCAATCCAAGTATTAGAACAGCTGTAGATATCTTCCTCCCCTACTATGCCTTCTTCATCTAGTCCTATAATTGAACCTCCCCTTCCCCTTTACCCCCTCCTTTGAAGGCTGAAGATATAACATAAAGGGAAATGTTAAAAAATGAAAGGTGGGATCTCTTGGAAAAGGCCAATATATTGAGAAATGAAATACAATTGTTTGAGCAGGGACAATTGGAAGTGTCCATGAAATATGAAGAGAAAATAAGGGACACAACTTTGCAATTTGTTGCAAGTATAGAGCCAAAGGAAATCTATAAGGTTGGTGAACAATTATCTAAAAATTTTATTTCTTTAAAGGAAGAAATAAACACTGTGAACCCAATTTTGGATAGGTGGGTTGCAAGAAAAAATAAGTTAAAATCATTTTACTCTTTGATTAAAACTTGGCAGATTGTGGATATACAATTAAAAAATACCCATAAGTTTGTTAAAAGTTTACTTGAGTTTGCAATAAAGAGGGAAAACTTGGAGAGAAAGGCATCAGTTATGAGGGCAACATATTTTTAGAATAGTTTGCAAATATTTCCCTGTCTTTTCAAAGCAGATGGAGCCATAAAAGACAAAGAGGGATGGTTAGGACAAATAGATGATGAATTGTCAGCCACAATAACAACCATTTTAACTGTAGACAACAATATTCCCTTTGTCTAAACACTTTAATTGGGACACTTTGTTACCTAAAAGAGATGAGGCATTGGCCTTCCAGTGGCCTGATGAAGAAGTTTATACATCTTGGGAAGCAACATATTCTTCGGAGAGTACCAAGAAAGAAGAGACATCCACTGAGGCTGCAACAGATGGAACTTCTTCAACTTTTTAAAGCAAAGCAAACAACACAAAGGATCTCATATGCAGAAGGTAACACTTGGAAAAATTTGAACTAACTTTGGATCTTGTTGCAAATTTTGGCACCCAAGTCAATAAGCAACTTTTTAAAAATATAACAAGAAAGTGTTATACTTTTCATTTGTTGTCCTATATGGTTCTCATCATTTTGTCTTTTATAAAGAGATTCAAAGCTTATATGCAATCCTTAATTTATATAAAGGGATTCCCAGGATCACTTTGTAATTACCAGAACTTGAACATTTGATTGACAAGTTTTTAGTCTAGGATACAATACACTGTATTATGCCAAGTTTTTTATAGAATACCAAGTATGACTTGTTTAGCTAATTTTGAGATGGTTTGCATTTTAAAGCATTATGTATACATACAGATGATATAGCAAATTGAAAAAAAAAATCCAAAGTTCATATCTCTCCTTCGTGTTCTCTTTCTTTTAGTTTCATTGCATGGATTATCTTGTGTATGTGTTGATAGAATGGTTGAGATGCATGGTGCCCTGTCTAGTCAGCTAGAGGGACAACCCAAGGAGAAGTTTGATGTAGAGAAAGGTTACTCTTCAGTTACTCTTCTTCTAATTATGAAGAGTACTCTGATGCCCTAGGATTTGGCACTTTTCTTACCTCCATCTGCATTTTTCACCATCAACAATTGAAATAATCAGTTCATTTTAAGTTTTGTTCTATGTTTTGAGTGTATCTTGTCTATGTCAAAGGTATGGATAACTGTTCTAATGCTTTAAATAAGGAGATCTGAAATGTAAAGCCACCTGGGTTTGGAACCTGAAATGAAGAAGGTTTTTTAACCTTAATACTTTAGTGTTTAAATTTTGTTAGATGCATCTGTTGGGAGTGTTAGAGTTATAAATCAGATGTTTTTGATACTTGTTTATCATCTACAAGTTAGAGCATTAACAAACTCCACATTGTAACTTGCAGATGATGTATCAAAAATGCCTTATAGATATGACACAAAGAAATCCAAATTCACACATGAAGACAACAAAACATGCACAAGAAATTTTAGTATATTTTTAGTAATAAATCTTCTGTATCAATACATTTAGAGACTAAAATTCTTAAAACTCAGAACACATATGGAAAAACTCTTGTTACAATAACTAATTCCCCACCTCTTACACAGTAGATTTCCACTCGGCTTCACAAATACCATACAAAACATATCAATAAATAGTTGCAACTGATCATTATGTATTCGGCAATCTTATATTGCCAAATAGTCAGCAATACAATTCATTCACCTGACTTAGCATGTCACCATATCCACTATACTCTCCATAATCTTCGCAACTACTCATATACCCTGATACACTGATTCTTTGTCTATGCATACCTTCCAAACACTGTATCTTACTTATTAGATCACAAAAACTTGTGCGCTCTTAATTGAAGCATATAAATATCCCAATATACATTCAGTTATCTTCGCAAGCCATAATACCTCATATATCTTCATCGCTGACCAAAACTGTAGCAATGTACCCTACTATCCTAATTGTGGACTTAGTCATTTTCATGACTGTGACTCTAGTAGAAAACTTCTCATCATGTGACCAGTCCAGCATAAGTGTTGCCTTAAATGAAAACTCTCAAGTGATCCCTACTGCCCCAAAATATTACTTGCAAACAATCTCTCCCTTTGGCATCAATGGCGACACTTACAAAAATGAGTAAGTGTCACAATACAAGTCTCTTCTATTCATGGTCTTCCTCATTTTTCTATCTTCCTCTCCCATTGACATCAATGGCAAAGGTACATTCAAAATTTAAAAAATGTAAGCACAAAAAGATTTAGTGCTTACTCACTTGTTTTAATACATCTTGGAAAGAGTTTTCCAAAGTCTTCACTTCCTTAGCCCATGACTTTATCAGTAGCTCACTGACACGTATCAATCCATTCAGTGCATATGATGATGTCTTCACTAGCTCGAGCCCACTAGGTGTAGACATAGTCATTGATCCTTCAAAATTTTCCATCTCTGATAGATGTATCTCAAGCATTCTAAGCTTAGGGGTTAATTGGCTTCTCAATAAACCAAATCTGTCTACAACTCTCCCTTTCTCCATTTCTAGTACACTTATCTTGTCCAATAGCTTGGATGTCTCTTTATCCATTTTGCCCATAGTTAGTGAAGATGATTCATAACTATCCATTAGACAATCAAGAGTAGTCCTATCATTGGCTAATATCTCCTCAATGTTCTTTACATGCTTGCAAGGACTTATGTAGTAGTTTTAAATCTTCCTTCCTTGTGCTACACAACTCTTAGCCTTAATAGTAGTAGCCTTGAGAATGTCTAAGTCCAATGAAATGGACTGACATACTTGTCTCATCTTCTTCTCCAAAAATTTCTTCTCTGTCATATCTTCCGCACTCTTTAGCAACAAGTCAAAATGACTATCAAAGCTATCCAATACCATACCAATGTTCTTAGATTCATCATTTTCTTGAAATATAATCGGTGAGGGAAGTAGCTTGTTCACTATTTCTATAGCCCTAGTCATTACCTTTACTCTTTTGTCACCTTTCTGAATTGCTCTTTCTTTAGCCTTAGCAAAGGCCACGATGGATAGCCTCATTAGCTCATCCTCATCCATAGTGTCCACATCTAAACTTACCAGTTTGGCCATACTTACCAACATTGAAGAGGTGTCCAATCTAACATCTGCAACTTTCTTTGTTTTGATCTTTTCTTGCTTGTTTTCTTCAAGCATTATAGATTTATTCTCTATATTCTCTTCATTTTTCTCCTCTATTTTCTCTTCCTCTTCCCATTCCTATTCTTCAACTTCCATCACACTACCCAAATAATCTATAAATGGATCATTAACATCGTGTGAAGTGTCAAGGGTCATAGGCACACCAAAAACAAATAAATCTGGTTGCATGCTAGCATGTACACTTTCATCGATGGCCTTGGAACTTTCTTCCAATCCCAAAGATGTAGGCTTAGTAACCTTGGGAGGTGATGTCTTCTTTGGCATATCAACCATTAGGATTTTTTCTAATGCCTTCTAAGTCTCCGCAATCACTTCATCATACTTTCTAGCCATGATTTTGACTAGTTTGGCCTTTGTCCTCAGAAGGGGTTTCAATGCATTTAAAATTCTCTCTCTTTCTTGTATTGAGACAACTGGTAACATGTCCTTGATATCCTTACTCCTTATGTTTTCATCCTCTGATTTTGCCAACTATTTTTTGATCTGTAATTTTCTGCAAAGCTCCTTAGGGATGCTTCATTCAATTTCCAATAGATTCTTCTCAAAAGCTAGTAGCTAATCAATGATAGTATCTTCAATGATCGCTTGATCCTCAGAACTATATCTGTCATAGTACCTGTCCATTGAGTTTACCTTTCCATCTTTTAAAACTCTCATCTACAATAATTTAAGGTCAGGCTTCCACAAGGTTTGTGGATCCTTCTGCGCTTCTTTCTCTTCAACTTTTTCAACTACCATTTCCTCTTTCTTCTTCCTTTTCACTTCTACCTCTTTTTCTTTACAACTGCCCTGCTTGTTAGATCTTCTATATCTCCTAGGCAAGCTCGTAGGCACAACTTCTTGTGCTACCTCCTTTTGAGTAACTAACAAAGAAACAATTTAAATGGTAGGACTTAATGTTTTCTCTACCTCTGTAGGAATACATCCATCATTAGTAATGATAGAAGATGCCTCCATCTTTTTTCTTAAATGTATCAACTGCTCCTTAGAGATTCCCACCTTCACAGTAATATCTTCCACAATCTTGTTTATTTTTCTTTTTCTTCTAACTTTTTCATGTTCTTCTATTACCTTTTCTAATTTCTATCTATAAGTTCCCCATCTTTCTTCTACAGGGTCTATCTCTGCTGCCAACACATGTTCTACATGCATAGTTAAGATTTCTACACTAACTTCATATCCCATAGGATAACACCATTTCTTTCTTGGTACTACTGCCTCAAAGAAAACACAATCAGTTTCAACCATGAAACAAATAGTGTCTTCATATTTCTCAACTAGACTCTCAGGTATCCTATACCTTTCCTTCATCTGCCTCTGAAGTATCTTGATCCATGCAAACAGTTCCCCATCAACCCAATTTTTTTCTTGTCTCCTATAACTCTCTGAAATCTGAATCCCAATAGGTACATCCGCTTTCCATGCACAGGGGTGCATGCCAAGGAATTTGTGAATGATATGTATATACATATGAACTAAAAAAGACCTGAACCTAAATGCTTTAGATTTTTTTATCTTTATCACTTTCACATTGTCTATGAACTGTTGTGCAAGAACTTCGCATGGGTTATACTTCTTGTTTTCCTTGACCATCTGATAGGCCATCATAACAACTCCAGCAGAAATTGAATTAGGTCTGCTGCTATAAAACAACTTGTATCCCAACAACATAGCTACCAACCTAACATTTGGCTGATAGATGTCATTGACTATCATCACTCTCTTATCCCACTTGGAATGCGTTAGGGCTTTTGCTTATTTCCTTAAGTTCTTTTCTAAAACTAGTAGGGATCCTTCATTATCTAGGCTTGTTATCTCATGTATCATCTATGCACATATTTTTACTGGATGATCTCCAATCCAAAGAAACCAATCATGTACTTTGCTAAGAATAATCTTAAACCATTCTACTTCCGTGAATTTCGTGAGTTGGGTAAGCTTCATGATAGATTGATCCTGTAGGTGTTTAAACTCATCTACCATTGATCCATCTACTTCTATCATTGTGCCCAATTCACTATAGATGTTTACATCCCCAATGATTTCATATTTGCAATTAATGTATGCCCTAATATCTTCTACATGCAATACCCTGATAGGGGTTTGTGAAAATGCTCCCTCCGGATCATCCTCACAAGACTTAAATGGATGTTTCTTGAACTTATACCTAGGTCTATCAACAACATCATAAACTATCAGTGCATCCATAACTTTTCACTTAATATAAATCTAAATACCTTTAATGTGCTAAAATCTGGGACTTTGCTTCACGCGATCATGCAATTAGTCTACTACATGATTGATATCCTTCACAACTCTTCTCTCCTTAAACTCTGATCAAAAAACATTGTAGAAATGATATCTACTAAGTCCTTTTAGCCATTGCAAGTTGAGTAAGTGCATTAAAGACTAGTAGATCAACTTCGCATGTCATCCAATCAACACAAAATTTGTGAACATAGAAGATGAACCTCCAAGTGCTGCGCTCTCAGCTACAAACTCCTCAATGTCTGTACACATCATAACCAAGCTTGCCTGAGATTACTCCACATATATAGGGGCTCGATATATTGTGTTCCTCGCATCCAATGCTCCCCATAAGGGCGCTCATCCTTCTAGGTTGATGTATTAGGGTTAATCACTTGCAAAGAGATAGTATCATCTATTGTAACTCCCTTAACCATTCTCTTGTTGAAATCTTTCACATTCCTTACTTTTCCATCTTCACTCTTTGACTGCTTCTTGAAATGATCATTGAATTAATTAGAGTACTCAGTAAAAATTTTACCAGTATCACCAAAGTTCTTCTTTATAAGTATAGGAAGTGGTCCTCTTGGTATAGGAAGGTCACTGAGACTTTCCCAACAAGAAATTCAGGCAAATAATAGTAGGGATATAATAATTTGTATAGTACTCACCAATTCCAATGATTTCCCATAAGATGGTAATTCACTTTGCAAATTTCTTCACCCGGGCTCTGCAAATTCTCTATCTTTGTGCTTTTAGAATTGAAACAATCAAAAAGATATACTATACACAAAAATCATTAACTCTTGATAATTCAATCCGCACGATCGGGCCATAACTTATCTAACAATTTGAATGGTTTCAACTCAACGGGTGAATTTCCTTTCCCACCAAATTAGGATAAGTTCAAATGGGGACCATCGATCTTTTCTTACAAAACATCTAACGATTTTCTTTCATGTTGAGTGTTCGATGCATCGACGGCTATCACAATGCCGTGATGGTTAATGATCTTGCATATTTTCTTTGTGGCATTGCATCGACCATTGGATTAGTGAGGAAGATAATCACTTAAATAAAGTGCCGAAACCTTAGGAAAATGACACGAGGACTTTGGACTTAGGAAAATCTATAAGATTTAGTTTTAATACTTTAAGATTTGGATTTAATTTTACTTTTTTACTTGGATTTAGATTTATCTTTTTCTTAAACTTAGATTTTGATCATTATTAATTTAATATTTAAATTTAAATTTAAATATGGAAAGCAAACCCGCCATATTGTTTTAGATTTAGATTATTTATTTTGTTCATTTGCAATGGTTCAAAATGGGGAAAAATCTTTCTTCTTATTTAAAATTAGAAAATCTTTAACATTTACTTCTAATATTTTAAGATTTAGATTTAGTTTTACTTTTAGAGTTAGATTTATCTTTGCCTTAAATTTAGATTTTAATAATTATTTTATTTAATATTTAGATTTAAACTTAAATATGGAGGGCAATTCCGTCATATTTCTTTAGATTTAGATTATTTATATTATTCATTTGCAATGGTTTAAAATGGTGAAACAAATTCTACTTCCTTATTTAAAATTGGAAAATCATTAAGATTTAGTTTTAATACTTTAGTTTTTATGGTTTTTATATTTAACATTTAGTTTCTACTATTATATTTGGTTTTGAATGTTTGAAGAAAAATATGTACGTATATGTTTTGAGTTATGAATCATTGAAATTCATTGCATAGATATTATATGTGTATATGTTTATGTTCTTCAGCTCTGATTTAGGATCAGATTAAATAAGATTTAGACATGGCATAAATTCTTTCAATATTACATAAGGGTATGAGTAAGTAGTATGAATCTAGGATTCCTTTGATAAAATCCACCACAGGGTGATAGTATTTTCAAAGGGCAGGGCTATTAAAGTTCAATATATGTGTTTGTGTATAACAATCTTGTAGTGAAGGTGTAGCCCAATGGGTAAGGCACTAGCCAGCAGTGGAGTTATTATTATAGAGATCAATTTTTAAAGGGTTCTATATTTATTCCTAATATTTGATATAAATCTTTCAAAATTCTATAAGTATAGTGACTTGCAAGGCATTATTCCACCTAATGATAATAGAGAATCAATGAATGAATGGTCATCATTTAGCATTTTCTTATCATCTATCTATTTTTATTGAATCCAGTCTGTTATTGTTGAAGCAAGGTTATTTGTTTAGTGGATTAGGAGTACCCTCCTTGGTCTTGCAGAGCCAGAAGTGCAGAGGGCAATCTTGTCCCTATAGTTGGTCCAGTCATCTTAGAACTCAATATTTGGATCTAACCCATCCTTAAAATCTATAGATGTTTTGGTTAATTATGAAAGCATAAAGTCCAGTTTGAGGAACCACAAAATGCTAATTTTAAATCTAGCTAAATCCTAACTTATATAAAATCCAAATAAAATGACCCTTCAAATCTAACACTCAACTTAACCCTAATCCTAATACAAATAAAATATAACCCTAACTATAGCTATAATTGAACTCTAATTCTAACCCTAAGTATAATCATACATTATCCATATTCAAAACCTTACCATAATCAATACCTAGGTATACTTAGCTTCAACCCTAACACTAAAAAATCCCTAGCCCTAACCATAATACCCTAAGCCTAACAAAACCCTAACCCTAACCATAATACCCCAACCCTAAAAAATACTAACCCTAGACATAATACCCTAACCTAAACTTAACCATACCATAGATCCTAAATGCCAAACCCTAATCCTAAATGGTCAAGCCTCATCATATTTATGCTAAACCCTATACCTGAATGCAAACCCCTAAATGCTAAATTATAATCATAACACGAACCCTAAATCTAACCATAACTCTAACCATGTCATGCATATAAACCTTTATCTTAACCAGGTAACCCTAACATTAACCAAGATGTAAACCATAAACCTAATGATAATTGTAATCATAAATCGTATATCGTAACCCTAATCAAAACCAAAATCCTAACCAAAATCCTAACCAATATCTAAACCCTCACTTTAACCATAATCCTAACCCTAACCATGGACCTAAATGCTAAACCCTAATTCTAACATGAACCCTCAAAATAACCATATCCTAAACTATGCCATGAACTTAAACTTTTATACTAACCCTAACCCTAATAATACCCATGATGTAAAGCCTAACCATATTGACAATCCTAATTGTAAGCTCTAATATTAAAGTAAATTGAACCCTTCACCTGTGCTAACTCAAACACTGTCTTCTTCTTTGCTAATTTGTAGTAGATCACTGTGTTGACATCAATGACAAATGACAGTTGAAATACAACACTCAACTTAACCCTAATCCTAATACAATTAAACTATAACCCAAACTCTAGCTCTAATTAAACTCTAATTATAACCCTAAGTATAATCATACATTATCCATATTCAAACCCTTACCATAATATGTCCTATATGGTCTAATTAGGTCCTAATTGGTATAATTGAATCCTATATTGTCTAATTAGGTCATAAGTGGGTCTAATTAGGTCCTAATTAGTTGTAAATGAGTCTAATTGACTCTAATTGGTCCTAATTGGTATAATTGGGTCTAATACCTTTGTAATTGGTCTACAATTAAGTCTAATTAGGTCATAATTGATATAATTGTGTCTAATTAGGTCCTAATAGGTCCTAATTGGGTCTATTTAGGTCCTAATTAGTTGTAAATGAGTGTAACTAAGTCTAATTGGTATAATTGAGTCTAATTAGGTCCTAATAGGTCCTATATTGTCTAATTAGATCATAAGTGGGTCTAATTAGGTCCTAATTAGTTGTAAATGAGTCTAATTGACTCTAATTGGTCCTAATTGGTATAATTGGGTCTAATACCTTCGTAATTGGTCTATAATTAAGTCTAATTAGGTCGTAATTGGTATAATTGTGTCTAATTAGGTCCTAATAGGTCCTAATTGGGTCTATTTAGGTCCTAATTGGGTCTAATTAGGTCCTAATTAGTTGTAAATGAGTGTAACTAAGTCTAATTGGTATAATTGATTCTAATTAGGTCCTAATAGGTCCTATATTGTCTAATTAGGTCATAAGTGGGTCTAATTAGGTCCTAATTAGTTGTAAATGAGTCTAATTGACTCTATTTTGTCCTAATTGGTCCTAATTGGTCTAATTGGGTCTAATACCTTCGTAATTGGTCTAAAATTAAGTGTAATTAGGTCGTAATTGGTATAATTGTGTCTAATTAGGTCCTAAATGGGTCTATTTAGGTCCTAATTAGTTGTAAATGAGTGTAACTGAGTCTAATTGGTCCTAATTGGTATAATTGAGTCTAATTAGGTCCTAATAGGTCCTATATTGTCTAATTCGGTCATAAGTGGGTCTAATTAGGTCCTAATTAGTTGCAAATGAGTCTAATTGACTCTATTTTGTCCTAATTGGTCTAATTGGGTCTAATACCTTCGTAATTGGTCTACAATTAAGTCTAATTAGGTTGTAATTGGTATAATTGTGTCTTATTAGGTCCTAATTGGGTCTAATTAGGTCCTAATTAGTTGTAAATGAGTGTAACTGAGTCTAATTGGTCCTAATTGGTATAATTGAGTCTAATTAAGTCCTAATAGGTCCTATATTGTCTAATTAGGTCATAACTGGGTCTAATTAGGTCCTAATTAGTTGTAAATGAGTCTAATTGACTCTAATTGGTCCTAATTGGTCCTAGTTGGTCTAATTGGGTCTAATACCTTCCTAATTGGTCTACAATTAAGTCTCATTAGGTCGTAATTGGTATAATTGTGTCTAATTAGGTCCTAATAGGTCCTATATTGTCTAATTATGTCATAATTGGGTCTAATTAGGTCCTAATTAGGTCTAATTAGGTCCTAATTAGGTCCTAATTATAGTTGTATTTGAGTTTATGGTTACGTTTGAAAAAGGGAGCTACGATTAGAGTTCGGTTAACATCTTTGGGGAACATAAAGACACGCTCTCTAATTATAAACGAGTGTCTCCTCATTTCATTTGTACGAAGCCCTTTTCAATAGAAAGCAACCAACCAAATATAAGAGTGATATTTTTATTTTATATTTAATAATTTTTTATATATAGTTATAATTTTAGTTTTATATTTAGATTTAGTTTGAGTTTGAGTTAGAGTTAGATTTATATTTCTCTTAGATTTAGATTTTGATCATTAGTTTATTTAATATTTAGTTTTAATATTTAGATTTAAAATTAAATATGTAGGGCAATGCCGTCATATTGGTTTTTATTTAGATTATTTAGATTATTGATTTAGATTAGTTTAAAATGGTGAAAAATATTTCTTCTTCCTTAACTAAAATTGGAAAATCTTTAAGATTTACTTTGAATACTTTAAGATTTAGATTTAGTTTAACTTTTATAGTTAGATTTAGATTTATCTTTCTCTTGGATTTAGATTTTGATCATTATTTTATTTAATATTTAGATTTAGATTTAAATATTATTTATATCTATTTGTTCTCTTCACATTCAATTAACGGTTTTATGATGTTTCTATTATTTCATTAATTAACATAATATGACTAGTATAGATAGGCAACAATATATCTCTATCATTGTGCAAACAATAATTTTTTCTAGAGATATACTTGAAAATGAAATATGTGATAATTTTTTGAATTAATGACCTCTAAGGAAGAAAGAAAAAATTAACAATGGGTCTCTTGAAATATTACCCTAAACCAAATTGATACTTTACTCTAACACTAAACCAAATTAAACACTAACCTTTTAAAAAAAATGTAATCCTAACCCTAACCCTAACCCAAACTATATCCCTAGGTTTAATGGTTAACCTTAATCCAAACCCTAACCCTAATACTAATCATCCTATAAATGCTAACCCTAATGATAATCCTAATCGTAAGCCCTAATCTCAACCGCAACCAAATTCGTAACCTTAACCATAATACTAACCATGATGTAGACCCTAACCATGCCAATAATAGTATTTCTAAGCCCTAATCCCAACCCTAATACCAAATTATATAGTTAATTACTTATAGTTCATTAAATTTAGGCATCTAATAAACTAAAAACCTGATAATAAACTTACATAATGCTTGGCACAGTGCACCTGTGCACTTACATATAGGGCATTATAAATGTAATTGTGCAACCTCTATCAATTGATACACGCAAGCAGGACCAAAAAAATAACAGTTACCTATTATGCAAAGATAATGGACACCTTGGTGCATTCGCAAATCTGACCACTGAAGGAGAGATATTGCTTTTTCTAATAACTAGGACCGACTTCATAAAAAACACTTGATGTTTTTGACCGCGGACTTGCGCACTTACTATTTTGTACATGGATGTGTGGATGTTTTATTGCAACGCTCTTCAAAGCGATGACCAGATTGAGTTTATTTACATCTATTATGACAATGTGGCCATCGAGCAATGGGCGAATCATTATGGATTGTACATATGAGGTGACATCTTGGGACACACAGGTAGTAGATGCAGTTTTGGAGCTCGCGATAGATTATGCAATTCGAGGCATTCGAGCATCCAGATTTGTGTTAGACTACAACACACTATTCAGGCCGAGCCACAGTGCACCAAGACAATGATGCCATTGAATGGGGAGCACAGTCAAGGGTGCTTGAGAAAGTTTCCCGATTGACACATAAATTTAAGCTTGCTTATTTTTATGTATGCCCATGCATAATAGGGACATTCATGTGTGGTACTATTAAGCTACTTTCCTCTTTGATACCTTTTCATGCTTCTTTAAAATTTCATTTTTCATGATAGATGTAAATTATTTTCAATTTTGGGTACGCTAGTTTAGATTGGAGCTTACAAATGTATGCTTCTAACAGATATTAAAAGTATATTTATTGATGACATTTCTGACTTACAGAGTTCATGGAATATAGCTAAAAATCATATTCTGATATTTGAGTGGTTTTATTAGTTTGTGCAAATCAGTGCCATAGATCTATTACAAACAATTCCTTACAAAGGCTTAAAATAATAGTTGAAAATTAGGTCATTAATGGTCCTTACGGTCTTATTACAACATCGACTAACACCAAAAACATATTTGCAATGCAAAAACCATTACAAGGTATAATTACATTCCATATGTTCCTATGATGTAACTATATATAATTTCCCATTTTCAACATCCATTTTGTAACTACAATATAAACCTTGGTAGCTATAATACTGATAGTTGAAAACATCTGTTATATTTATTTTTATGATTCATGAAGAAAAGTCTTAAAAATATATGAAAAACTAGTTGATATGTGCACAATTTTTTTTAGAGGTCTATATGATAGAATTATATCTTAACAAGGATTAATTGGTTTTAGAAGAGTAATGTACTTTCACAAGGAAAGGCATAGGGTAATGGCAGAGAGTTTTGTTTTCGATGTTTGAAAGTGCATTTTCCCATGAATCAGTCACCTCATACTTTCAGAATATCAGTGGCACTGGCTATCCTCCCGACAAAAATGCACTATAGGACAATTTTTTTTTTCTCGATTTACGAAAACACAGTCATTTGTTTTGAAAATTTTTTGGTTGTTTTTGATTCAGAATATCAAAATCACATCCTCAGTCAATATAAATAAGTATTTAGCAGTAAGGATGACTACTGCAGAAGTGGATAGATGTGCAGGTCGCTTCCAAGTTATTTGATGTAGCAAAGGAGATCAAGTTAAGATATTGGGATAGAGAGAAGGGATGATTTTGACGGCACACATGAGAGACTCATGATCTATCTCATGAACTTGGGCTATGTTGCAGTCAGTCTGTGTTTCATTGTGAAAGCTCTTTGATAAGGATGCAAAGGGTTCTATTTATATTCCTCTATTCTTGTGTTTTTTCACAACACAATGGAAAATCACCTGGGCATAAAATGTCAGTGTAGCAAGGTGGAATCATTGCAGGAAACACTAGAGGAGCAATTAAAAAGGATTTTTAGCAAAGCGACAGAGAAGGAGCATGTGACTATGGTGACAATCCTAGGGGGTGACCTCTAGTCTGGTGGTCATGTCCATGATGGCATACTGGTGGCAAAGTTGATCCAATTGATCATACAGATTTTCGGGCACCCTCTACATGCTAGGGGACTGGCCCGTAGAATCCTGGTAGATGAAATTATTACTTAAAAATAAAACATACAATACAATAAGCATTAGTAGGAAAAGGTTGCATTTTGTTAGTCTAATTAACACTACTTTGCAGGTTTTGTTAGTTTACATGTCCTTATTGCATTCATTCTAGATTTCATTATTGTACTCTAAGTATTGATTATTTTTTCCAAAAAAATTTCCAAAATTCATAAATAATCATTAAATTGTGCTTTCAAACTGAATGTGATATACAAATTTCCTTTCTTGTTCCATGTTTCATCAATAAATAGAGTACATTGCAAAATTAAAAGAAAGACTGAAGTATGGAATAGGGGTCCCATGCATTGCCTCTTGTATTGGTTTGTGTCAGTTGGTTGTTTGCTAGGTCTCTTCATTTAGGTCTTCATGAGTCCGAGTCTCCATCTACATCTAGGTCTTTAGGGTTTCATATCTGCATGAGAAAGGAAGATATGGTTAGATCCTGTTGGATCTAAGCAATACACGAGAAACAAATAACATACTGTAGCAATCAAGTTTTCAATACTGCATATCAATCTGTAAGATTAAATGAAATAAGGAAATGCACACTGACACTCACTGCAAGGTAGTGTTAAAGGGACTTGTTTTTGACATGAAACCTTTTACTACTAATGATCATTGTGGTGTATGTTGTCCTTTTTATTAACTAGGTGTCTGAATTAAAGGGACTTAGTATGTTTCAAATTGAGAAACCTTTTTTAGATAATGTATTTCATAATGATGTTATTTGAGAGCTTAACAGATTATCTTGCAAATAACAACTTACTGGTCTTCATATTTAGTCATTGTCAAAGATGTAGATCTAGCTAGTTTTCATGATATGTTACACGAAATGCCAATGATTGCCAACTTTCCAGTTAAAGATACAAATGGTGTTGCATAAATACTAGTACAAATATGTCCTTACTCTTTCAAAGTACATTTTCAAATCATAAACATATTTGTTGCTAGGTACAAAAGAGTGCTTCAAGATTAAGCTATAAAATCATAAAATGTTTACAGTTTGTTTTTATTGAGTGTCACGAACCCGTGTTCAAACCTCATTAGTTAACATTCTGATGTTTTTGAATGTCATGATCCCATGCTCAAACTTCATTAATAGTGAACAAACATTTTCATCTTGTTGTACTTATCATATTAAGTGCAGATTCAACATCAATGAGAATTGTATACAGTGGACAAAGCTACTGCATGATGCAAGTTGAACATAAAGTGGAAAATAGGTATAAACTAGAATAGAGTATGTGCAAATGATAGTGGAATATCATAAAGGATAGAGTTACTTATCTGCTATGGAAATAATGATAGTTATGTGTTGAGCATCTCTCAGTCATAATCACCTTCTAAGGTTTGCGAAGGTTATGAGTGAAAGATGCAATAGTTTTATTTATAATTGACTATATCTTTAACATTTTTCACTCATAACCTTGCAACTTTAGTAAGTCATTAAAGGTGTTTTCATGGTTTCCTAGAGCAACTATCCATCATGGCCGAGCTCATCATATATGGTTTGCAAAGAAATGAGTTCACCAGTTCATCAAATTTATAGCTGTTGATTACACAGGTTCTTTTCATGTCAACAAAATGAAACAATTTGGGTGCTATATGCTATAATCATGGTTTGTGTATAAGTTGTGGAAAATATGAGAGACCAAATTTAACACCACTGTGCACAGTGAATTAGAATGTCCACACAAGTGTGGAATATGTGAACTTAACAAACAGTCAGCTTCATGTTACAGTAGTGAAAGGTATGAAATGTTCATCAGTAAAAAGCTCGAGCAAGGTTAAAATAAGAAAATGTTTAGAGCAATCAATTTTTGTTATATCAGTAGGTTCACTTTCAGATAAACCAAGTTCATTCTCATTTAGTGAATTTGAGCTTTCAAGAAAAAAGTGTAACAGTCACTTTCAAATAAGACCCACAAGCTACATACTAGTTTTTCCAGTTATCAAAAAGTGTGAAGGTTTATTTTTCTTTGGTAGATTGAAGAACTCTGTTAATTACTAACAGTCATGGCTTTATATGCCAAATGAAAATAATTTACAGTGGGTGTCATGACTGTTACTAATTTACAAATATGAAGCTAGTTTAGAAATGTAAAGCTCATAGTTCTATGTGAATCAAAGAATGGAAACTGTGAATATAGCACATGATATATGATTGTCAATATTAATAACAGTCAAAGCTGTGACTATTAATATAAACAAGTTTTGAGTCAAGTTTGTATTCAATGCCAAGGAAAAAGCAAACTATGACTGTTAATGTAAACAACAGTGGGTGCCATGAGTGATATTATGGAGCAAGCTCGTGGTGTTTGTATGAAATAAAAGAGTATCAGTCACCCGATACCAACAATGGCCGCTAGCAAGGTGAATGTCAAGTTCAAACAATGGAGCAAGAAACTAATAAACAACAATCATGACTATTAGCATCCAATAGTCAAGAACGGCTGCACATAATAATAAGTTCGAGTTCACAGGTTTAACTCATGAAAATAAAGGTAATCTTTAGTTGAAAACCTATGACTGTTGCTAGTTTATAAATATAAAGCTCATAGTTTTACAATAGTCAAAAATAGTCATACATGGTAAGGATGTATTCACAGCTTGCAAACAAAAGTGTGTTGAACAGTTTCAAGTTCATTAGATTCGAAACCGTATATGGTATGCAACAAATAAACCAACAGTCGAGCCCAGATGTGAAATATGTGAAGCCTATTGAAATAAAACACCGATCTATAGTATGAACAAATGAATCAAACCCATGGAGCCATGGTTAAGTCACAGTCGAGAAGAATATGAGTGAAAGCAAATAAAAGCCCTCATGAAGGCATGTTCAGGTTCAACAATGAAGCAAGATACATATCAAGTCACGACTGTGACTTATTCATGGATTCATAGTTAAGTAACAGTTATCTATTGAAAACAATAATAGTGATCATATATATAATAGGAAAAGAGGCTGTAACTTATGTCAGGATAAATCTATAACTTCATGATATTTATGCCAAAAAATAAGTTTCATATGATAAACAGAGAGTTCTTAAGAAAATTTACAGTTCGCTAAACTTGAGTTTATATTCAATGCTGAGTTCCCTATTTGAGATACAGTCAGTGAAGAAGTAGCAGTGATCTTCAGTATGACAGAGGGCTTGAGTTCAACAATGGAGTCCTTTCACAGTCAAGCAAAGTTCCTTCAAGTAGTTTTTGAAGGCTTCTGCATGTTAGGGTTTCATTTCCCTTAAACTTCTTCTTGAAAGATGAAGAAAACACAAGTGCCGAGATCAAAATGAGAATAACTATTTGGAGTCCACCAAGCAATTCAATGCCTTCAATACATGTCAGTTCTTGCAGAGCCTTGAAAATTGCTCATAATGCCACCTTGTGTTCTTATCTCCTTGTTTTTTGCATAGCATTTCAAGTGGATGAAGAGTCATGTCGACTTTCCCACATTGCATATAATTTACACTTAGAGTCCTTAATCTAAGTTAGGAGATAAGGGTAGGTTAGTTAATATCAGATTTTTATTTAATATTAATTTCTTTTCTTAATTTTGGCAATTTTCTTTGTAAAAGGATTTAATTCCTTATATTAGGCCAAAATTTAGGGAAGGGGGCATTTAGAGGAAGCTTGTAAAAAGGCTTAGTTTGGCATGTTTTTTGGCACATTTTTGGGCCAAAATTGGACATTTTGGAAGGACTTAGGTTTTCAGACTTGAGGCATAGAGAGGATATAAAATTGATTTTTGATGATCAATTAGGGGTTGCAGATTTTGGAGAGAGGGCATATAGTGAACATATCATTCCTAAGTGCTTTGGAAGGCCATTTTTGTAATCATTTTGTCAGATTTTTGAAGGAATGAACCAGATATTTTGACTCATATTTGTGAATTTGTTTCTATATTGGATCCTATTTTCATCTTTTCTAACAAGTGTCAAATCATTTATTATCTAAAGGAAGTGAGTAGATTTTTGTTCCTTCTCAAGATAATCAATTGCTCCAAGGCCTTGTGTGAGAAATGTATGTTAATTATCCAAGCTGTTTGTGGTAAAACCCTGATAGCATGCATCTATTAACCTATATGTTGAGCAGAGATTCAGAGTGTTAAGATCTTCACTTGTGAGTCAAGGTTGAAGTTTCATGTTTTTGCAAAGTCTGAAGTATTCATTGGTGTATCACCCTATTCTTTTAGTTATAGTATTATTTTCCCTTTTCTCGACAATTTGTAGAGCAGGAAAGTGATATTCCATATTTTATAGGAACCAGCCTAGAATCCAGAGATTCCTCTTCATTCATAGTCTACCCACAGCTAGGAGAGGTTTCCATTGTCAGGATAGGATTGTTGTTTTTCTTTCATGCCTGATTTAAGGTAACAATTCTAATCCTGAACAGTTTTTGGCATGCCTGGTGGAACCAGGAACTACTTCTCAGTTCTGAGCTGTTAGATTTATGGTTGTTTCAAATTTTAGTTGCAACTCTAAGTGTGGATTTTAATGAGTAGAACTCCAACAAGATCAAATAAGGAAGGTTTTGTGTATCAAGAGTTACAACCCAGCAAAAGGGGAGGAAGATCATCTAGAGGTGGAAGAACATTGCATGATCCAAGAGGTACTTCTTTGAATTCAGATTTCTCATCATTTGATAATCCTATTTTCAAAAGACAAGCTGCAAATTTAGAAGAACTCGAGGTTATCATTGAGGAGCTCAATCTTCCTGAAGATCTAGACATTCCTAATCATACTGGATCAGAATTTCCAAGGATTGAAAATTTATCTATAGATAATTTTATTCTCGGTGCATCTATAAGTGGTATTGCAGTAACTCCTTAGAATCTAAAGACTTATCAAAGGAAGGTAGTTTAGTCTACTCAATCATTTGTTACACCAGCTATTCAGCAGCAAGCTCCTCTACATCAAGCAATGGCTAGGAATTTTCCATTTGTCACATTCAATCAAGGCAGTCATTTGAGGATTACAAATCACAATAATGTTCCATTAGCTACTCTTAAAGGCTTACCATCATTCACTAGAGAAGGATCAGTAAAAGCCATTGAACACATCAGAGATGTTGCAACTCTTTGCAACATTCATCATGTTACAGAAGAAGATGTAGCTTTGAGGTTGTTAGCTGCATCACTCAAGGGTAAAGCCCTTGATTGGTTCAAAACCCTTCTGATAGATTCTATTGCTACTTGGGATACTCTAGGTGAAAGGCTATCCAATTTTTTTGAGGACAAATCTGATAACTTGTCTCTTGTGGAACAATTAACTACAATCAAGAGAGCCCCACAAGAGGAGATGAGTGATTTTAATCTTCATTTTTAGAAGACTTGGAATCGGATCCCTGTTTCGATAAGACCTTCAGCTGAATATGAATTTTTATATTATTTGAAGAGTCTGAATAGTGATATCTCTGTAATGATTCAATCTATGGGAGTTAATACTTTACCTCAAGCTTTTGATACTGTAATTAGGGCAGAGAATAGTCTTATCTAGGTAGGAAAGATAGCTCCTAGGCCTCCTATGCCTTTCTTTCCTAATATAAAGTCTAATATGCCATTAGTAGTTCCACCATTATCTATTGTCCCAACTTATAAACCTTCAAAAATAGCTTCTACAGCTCCTCTGAATGAATTACAGACTATTAAGGACAGTCAGCAAAAAATTAAAAATCTGCTGCAATCTTTTGGTAATGATTTAGTGGCCCTTAAGAGGAATCAAGCTCAGGCAAACCCTACTATTCAAAATCAGTTTGCTGGTTCTTCTTCACAATATCCTAGTCAACCTAATTTTTAGGCTAATAGGCATCAATTTCAAGGAAATACTAATGCAAATAGGCAGAATTGGACTATGAGACCAAATAGACAGTATAATCTAGTACCTCTTGATACTATTAGGAAGATTGTGCCTACTTAGAATAATATTGCTACTGACTGGCATTCTCCATGCAATGAGCCACATGATTAGTCTACATGTTCTAATGGAATTCTAAATCAAGCTCTTATGGTACAAAATTCAATGAATTCACAATAGAATATGTCTGTTGAAGAGGTCCAAAATCAATCAAACCAAAGTGCTACAGATACTAGATTTTTAAACTGGCAAGAGGAAGAATTTTGTGGACTTAATGAAGATTCATCAATTGCAGCAAATACAAGAGCAAAAAAGAGAGCTCTTGAAGCTGATCAATCTGCTAGGAATGTTTCTTCTCCACCAATTTCTATTTTAAAGAATCCATCAGTTTCCACTAATAAAGATCAAACTCAAAGGAATGCTGATCAGAGTTCTCCTAGATCATCAAATAAGGTACAATTTACTATTCCATTCAATATTGTTGATACAATGAAAAAAACAAATGTTACTCTGTCCGCATGGGAAACTCTATCTATTCCAAGACATATTGAAATTTTGAAAGAAGAATTGTCCAAGTTGGAAATTAATTCTCAACAAATAGTACAGTAGTCACCAAGTGTGGTCATGACTAATTCTAAGCCTCCTAAGGTTCAAGAAAAGCCATTAAAAGAAGATAAAAAGCAAGCTAAAGTTTAGCACCCAGTAACACCAGAAGTCAAGAAGGCTGCAAACATTGAAAAAATAGCAGTAACTACTAATAAGAAACTTTCAAGTGTACAAAAGACATCAAATAAGGAAGGTAAGAAATCTGCAAATGAAAAGCCTCCTCCTTTTTTATGTCTCCTTGATTATTGGAAATAAATTAGTTCATAATTGCATGGTTGATAGTGGTGCAACCAGTACTGTCATGCCCAAGAAAGTGGCAGATTTGCTGAACTTAAAATATGAGCCTCTAGAGAAGGCTGTGGTCCAGCTGGATGGAACTTCTGTTAAGACTTTAGGAGTTATTAAAAATGCAAGTTTGACCTTGCATTCCTACCCAAATTTTTCAATTCTACAGGACATATATGTTATTGATTTACCAACATATTTCTCTATGTGTCTGTCTAGAGATTTCACAGCCAAAATAGATGGCTATTTTTCATCAGATTGGTCACATTTGTACTTCAGAACTAGATATGGTACTAAGGTAACCATAAGATCATAATTATTGGCCAAAAATCACATGGAGCCTTATAATCCAAGTCCAATTAATGCAAGTTGTGTGATCATGGATCAAGATGAAATTCCTAATTATTTAGCGTATAATACTCAAACTAAAGCATATCTAGATATTGTTCTAGATGAATGGGCTACTAGGAATGAACAAAATGATGACATGTTTGATACTAGTTTTGGAAACTACATGATTTTAGAATCTAATTCAGTAGTTCCTAATTTGATTAAAGATTTAGAATTTGAATCTGATCTATCTAACCAGCTTTGGGATTTGTATTTTGATGGGTCAAGAAATAAGGATGGAGTTGGTGCAGGGGTTATGCTGGTATCACCTGATGGTGTTAAATTTTATGCTACTTTTAAGTTGTCCTTTCCTTGTTCTAACAATGTGGCTGAATATGAGAGTTTGATCCAGGGATTAGAGTGGGCAAGATTGAGAGGTATCAAGTGTCTGAGAGCATTTGGTGATAGTGAGCTTATTGTTAAGTAGGTGAGAGGCATAAATACTGTTAAAAATTATCTTCTTAAGATGCATAAATCTAGAGTTTCTGATATTCTAGATGAATTTGATGCTTTCAACCTGATTTCAATTCCTATAAGGGAAAATATACATGCTGATAGGCTGGCTGGTATTGGTGCTCATATTGCAATAACGGAAAATAAAGGAATAATTTTAGACCAATCACACATTAAGATAATTGTTAGGCCATCCATTCTGGATAATGACACTTACTAGCAAGTTTTCAATATTGATTGACATATCCTAAGTTTTTTGACAGAAACAGATGGTTTTTCAGCTTCAAGAGATAACAAAAACATTCAGCAAATGGAAGACTAGATTATTCAATTGAAAACCAATAAGCTTCCAAAGGGATTAGTCAGCTTGTAATCAACTTTTAATTCTGATGATCAGTTTAGGAAGGGTAAAACCAGCTTGCTAATTAAAGAAGATCATTATGAAGAAGTAGAAATTTTCAAAGATAAGTGGTTGAAGGTTGGTAAAATAAATTCTCCTGAAGAAAAAGAACTGTTTATTGATCTTGTTAGAGAATATAATGATGTTTTTGCACGGGATTACTCTGATCTAAAGGATTTTGATCCTGAATTAACCTAGCATACTATAGAATTGGAGCCTAATGCTAGGCCAATTAGACAAAAGAAAAGACCTATAAACCCCAAATTAGAGCCATTAATGTTAAAAGAGCTAAGAAAACTCCTAGATGGTGGTATTATATTTCCTATTAAGCACACACCTTGGGTTTCTAACTTAGTTCCAGTAAGGAAGAAGAAAGGAGAGATAAGACTTTGTGTAGACTTTAGAGACCTTAATAGGGCATCTCTGAAAGATAGACACCCTCCTTCCATGGAATAGATTTTACAATATGTTTTAGGTTCTGAGAGATTCTCACTTTTAGATGGATATTCTAGTTATAACCAAATTTTAGTCAAAAAATCTGATCAGTTTAAAATAGCTTTTACAACTAAATGGGGTACCATGGCTTATAGAAGAATGCCATTTAGGTTATCAAATGCTGGAGCTACTTTTCAGAAAGCAATGGACATGGATTTCAAGAATTTAATGTATAAATTTTTTCTAGTATACCTAGATGATGTGACAATTTACAACAAGGTTGCAAATTAGCACATTAATCATTTGAGACAAATATTATAGAGATGTAGAGAATTCAGAATTTCTTTAAATCCTAAGAAATCTGTGTTTGCAGTTCATGAGGGAAAACTCTTAGGATATCAGGCGTCTAAGGAGGGAACCACAATAGATCCTAAAAGAATTCATGCGATTCTTGAGCTTTCATTGCCTAAACACAAGAAAGGATTGTAGAGTTTTATTGGGAGAATTAATTTTGTAAGGAGGTTTATCCCTAATATTACAAACCTACTAAAACCATTGACCATAATGCTTAAAAAAGATATTCCTTTCAGTTGGACTGATGAAGGAAAAAAGAATTTTGAATTCATAAAACAGGCTTTGTCTTCAGCCCCTACTCTTCTTAATCCTTATTTTACTAAAGATTTTATTTTGTATGCCTATGGTGGTTCTGATACTATTTCAGCTATGCTGGTTCAAAAGAATGATCTAAAACAAGAGCATCCAGTTGCTTTTTTCAGCAAAGGTATGGATGACTATGAGAAAAGGTACACTTTTATTGAAAAATATGTACTCCTTGTTATTAAAGCTTTGAAGAAGTTTAAGCATTTAATTTCTATAAATAAAGTACACTTAATGGTTGCTCATCCTAGCATCAAAGAGTTTTTGCTGAACAAGGATGTTAATGAAAAAAGGGTTGGTCGGATAACAAGGGTTATGGAGTATGATGTACAGATTCACGTAACTAAGTTGATTAGAGGCAAGGGTCTTTGTGCTCAAATGGCAGAAGAGGAAGAATAGATTGAAGCTTCTAAAGAATCTAAAAATTTACAAGGTGCTATTTTTTTATTCAATGATCCTATAACTTGGTTGTCAAATATGACCAGATTCTTGCAACCTAGACAATGCCCAAATAATCTTGATAAGGCAAAAAGGAGGTACTACAGGTTACAATCTATTCCCTATGTTCTTATTGATGGTGTTCTGTATAGAAAAGACTATTCTGGAATGTTTCTTAAATGTATTGATTCACTAGATCAAGGTAGAATTTTATCTAAGTTTCATGATGGATCTTGTGGAGGACATTTCAGTCCTAAAACTATAGCCTAGAAAATACTAAGGGTAGGCTATTATTGGCTTGATTTATTTAAGGATGCTCATGTTTGGGCTAGAAAATGTTAGAAATGTGCACTTTTTGTAGGAAAACAAAGGCTGGCAGCACTGCCATTAAAACCAATTGTGGTTGATCAGCCATTTGCTAAGTGGGGTATGGACTTTATTGGTCCTGTTAGTGTTTTTTCTTGCAATCCTCAAATATACCCCCCTCCAAAGCTCACAAAATGACATAGAAAGAAAAAACCAACATCAACATAGGATCCTATTGATCCTCCTGCACTTCAGGCTCTGCCAAACATAGGGGGGTTCCCTTGATGCAAGATAACACACTGAACACCTTAGACAACTAGCATCATATTGAGCAGATCTACGACTGGGATAGACAACAATGCAATGTTCTGTCAATGGATTCATAACTGAGATGAATCACTAATATGGGAAGCCTACCCACATGCTATAAAATTCTTTGAAACTCTCAAACAGAAAAGGGAAAGTTATTTTGAAATGTTTTTGGATGCAACTCTGGGAAACTAGTGCCTAATCCTTGGGCAAGGAGTCAAAGAGGGATACATTCACATAAAATCCTAAATCCACAGAACTGAAATCCAAATCAGTATGCCTTGCATATGATTTTGCTCATCACCTCACTCTTACATCAAATCCATAACAAATTCCCCAATTCTTGGAGATAACCCATCAAGATTTAAATCCTCCTTGAAGAAAAATCAAAAGGAAACCTCACAGTTTACCTTGTAAACCAACATTCAATCTACCTTGCTAACTAAATGTACAAGAACATGGAAAGAGCCACAAAGACATAAAAATGCTGCAAAGGGATTCTGATTATGCTTTATTAATCATCCTGTTGTAATACATTTATCAATGACAAAAAACTATAAGAATTATCAACAAACTAGAACTAGAAGCTACATTGATGGAACCTCACAAACTTGTAGAGCAAAGCTCATGCCAAGCCCTTGGAACCAGAAGCTGGAACCAAAAGAAGAACCCCTAAAACTAAGAAGAAACTAGAATAAAAAGAGAAAGGGGAAAAACCAGAATGAAACACCAACTGACACTTGTCAAATCCCCCTCTTCAGCTTCTAAATGAGTCACCATGTGCAAATATGATCTGCCCTCATCTACTAAAAACACCTATCACCTGCCCCAACTGAAAACATGAGTCACCAGATTGCAACAAACAAGATATCCTCTTGACCCCCTGTTTCTTTCAAATGCAAATATCTCCAACTGACAACCACTTGCACTAAAATTGATTCCAAAAATGGAATCCTCGTTTTCCCACCTTTTTGTTGATATATGATACTTGCTATTTGGAGCAAAAACGTGCCCTATTTGAATTAATCAATCCCTCAGGCCTGTGATTTTAAATTTTTGAATTTACTCTATAGTCTGAAACTATAGAAATGAACTTTTTAAACCCTTGATTTTTATGCATCTTGAAAGTCACATGGATTTCCTTTTTTTTGAATTTTAATCCTTTTATGTCACATTTCCTCTTCAAACTGCGGGACCCATAGTATGCACCATGGAGCGCCACTTGTCAAGCTGTGAATGGCTGCTCAGATTTGACCATGGGTTAACTTCCTCATCTGGCGAATTGGTGACCAAATGACTCTCCAAGTTGCTGAATGAAAATCCTTGATCGTGGACTACTTGGCAACTGGGCGAATAAGCTTCATCTCCAATTTGCGGAGTCATTTAGCTTAACCACTAGCTATCTGGCGAACTGGTGAATGAGTGTTCTCTAAATCACAGAATGATTTAGCATTGACCGCTAGCATCTAGTGAATCGATGACCACCAGCATTCTCCAAGTCACCACATGTTTGTAGTTACCGCTAGTTTATTCAACGAACCCGTGATAGCTATCTCCAAGTCGCCAAATGTTTGTCCTTAACCCGTCACCATTATGCAAATCCACAACTAAGTCTGCAAAATTAGTTTCTTTCTGGGTGCGGGCATAGAAATCAAGGCACCAATGCAAGCTTTCACATGAGCACAACCTCCACTACTTCAACTTATTTTATATTGGAGTAGTCTTGTATTTATTTACCTCAGACTTCAATTATAGGGCAAATGTGGGACAATTGTTTCTTAGTGTTTTAAAGATTTCATTGTATGTCCTGTGGCAAAATAGGGGGTCCCACCACTGCACAAAGTGCACTAGCCAATGGCCCCACCAATAGCCTCTCATCTTCTAATTTACATTGCATTGGAAGTACTGGCACATATAAACATTATACAGTCTTAAAATGTTATGCATGTGGGACAATGCTTCCCACAATACACAACCCTTTTCATACTTCTTATTTAACGTGTGAGTTACATTTCAAACCGCCTCCAATTTGTGCTTGGCCATTGGATGAACTGAGGCCTCCATTCAATATGTTGGCAGTGTATCCTACTGCGTGAATTTTCCCTTTCTATCTGTTGGCATCCAGCATATTTACGCATGAGCCTCCAATTTGTTATCAACGTTGGCCTTCATTTTACAGACATGGAATCCCTCTGATTCATAATGTGAGTCCCCTTTGTGGTACTCTTATGTAACCCACCAATTCTAAACCACTCATGTTGGGCATTTATTTGAATTGATTCTACTAACAGTGGTGTCCATACCGCATACAAACCCCTCCACGCAGCCTTATCCCTCAAACTTCATGTGCTTTCCAAATGTGGACATGCATTCACCATTGAGTATATTAAAATATGCCTCCAATTTGTTTGCACTTGGTATTGTTATTGCAGAATTCACAGGAATTCAAGCAATCCCATGAGCAGGACCAAGCTCCATCTTTGCATGGGCACTCCCTTGTGTTGCCGGCATTTGTCCTTTTATTAGTTTGTGTGTGCTCTTAATTTGTTAACACCTAATACAATGCTATCCCCTTCTATTAATGCCTATGTGGGTATCAATGGTAGTCATAGCTGTGATATCCAATATAACATACTGCAACGTGTTCTCCTTTTTCTTCTTGTTTCAAACTGTGTCTGTGTGCATCTTTTGTATGCAGCTTACTGCTGACAAGATCGCCCTTCAAATATATTCACACTCACCCACGTGAGCACCCTGTCTAGCTAGCTTCCCTTTTACATGGCGTGAGGTCTCCACTAAGTGTGCAGGACCTCCCTATTCTGGCATTTTGAAATGGATATGAGTTGGCTAACTAAGCCTCCTCATTAGCTTGTGTGGAGTCTCCAATCAATCGATAGCCCCCACTCCACTTTGCATTGCGTAGGGTCCACCCAATAAAATCTCACCCAATACCCAAGAAATCAAACTTCTGGTGCTTCAATTTCTCCATTATGCTAAAGTGGTTAACCCTTTTGAAAAATCCTTCAGATATGAGAAGCTACATGGCTTCAAACTCCTCATTTCAAGGCACTATTAACCATTTCACGAGCACTTACATTGAACACT
Organism: Chamaecyparis obtusa; assembly: GCA_027943335.1. Classification (NCBI taxonomy): domain Eukaryota; kingdom Viridiplantae; phylum Streptophyta; class Pinopsida; order Cupressales; family Cupressaceae; genus Chamaecyparis; species Chamaecyparis obtusa. The sequence continues at coordinate 3,808,005 of BSBK01000615.1, read as the reverse complement.
TCCACTAAATAAGCCTTGGGATCAACACTGCGAGGAGGTTTACTAATGCCAATATGTAAACGAGTGAAATTTTGATTCTGATTAAAACCTTTTATCACGCTTCTTACCCCATTATGACATCCATTTTAAGGAAACAAATCCTGAAGATCTAGATCGGGCCCCAGGTGGGACCGGCTATAAAATTTTGCTTTCAAACAACTGACCATTGAATATGGCTTCAAACAACTTCTGCATGCTTCAAGACCAAAGCTTAATCATACCCAGAAAATTGAAAAGTCAAAAACCACTTTCTCCAAAGTGTTAAAATGGTGCTAGAGACCTCCAGGAGCAGCCTTTAAAAATTGACAAGATCACCTGATTGGGCGCCACCACTGAACAAGCCCATTCTTTGATACATACTCATCCATCTTACAAAATGGCATCCCATGACGACAATCGAGGAAAAAGTTACAAGCCTTCAAAGTTGCTCGTTTCATTCTGTTCCTACAAACACACTATCGGAACCTGATAAACTGCATCTGGAATCGTCCTGACAAAAATATCAAACAAGGTCCTAGGAGGTTACAACCGGCACAGAAGCACATAAAGATGTCCACAACATAGGTCAATCACTGCTTCGAACTGGGCACCAGCGGGGAAAAAGATATGGCCTCATAAAAATAGGTACTCACAGAGACACACTCAGAAAATGCAGAAAACTCTTAAAAGTTGCAATTGGAATCGATTTCACAAAGACATCAAATGGATTAGCAGAAAGCTCAAATCTGAACTGGGAGCGATATGTCAACTTTGCAATGCAAACCAATAAGAATTTCATTGATAAGTTTGACTAGTCAAAAGTTATAACCTCATAAAGTGGGCCCCTGACAAACAAATAGTTTAGTACAACTGGGAAGTTCAAATTTTTGCAAATGGAAGGGGCTCACAAAACTGACCAAACAGATTCACCAAGACTCATTATCTCAAGTCATGGAAGTATTTCATGTTTGGAAAATAGGAGAGTAGTTGGATTGCAATTTAGATCACCTGGGCAAAAGATACAAGTTGTCAAAGTAGGCTTCTGAAAAAAGTTTGCATAGTGCACCCTGTCCAAACAACGAAAACTGCAAATGGAATCGCATTGGGAAACTCATCCAATGGATTCGTCATGAGCTACAAACCAACCAGGATGAAGCAAAACTTGTTTATAATATAGGGACATGACCATCACTTCACTTCCAATCACCAGGAAAAAGGTACAACTCCACAAATAGGGCCTCCGAGAATAACTGAACAAGTGTATTATGCAAATCCAAGAAAACACCTCCGGAAGGGGATGAACAAGCCCTATCAAAACTTATCAAAAGAACTTGAAATAGGAAACATAAGTCAAATGAAGCACACTAAAGATGCCCCCATTCCCAGATTTTCATGACACTTATCAGAATTCAAGATATTGAATCTCAAAGTAGCCCTTCCCGGTGAATTCTACACTTAGCAATTTTCTAATTTTGAGACCCCCTAGGAATGAAATGACGCAAACCCATTTGAAAATGCCATATAAGGACTCAAAAAAACTTGATAGGATGAATGCAAAGCAATGAACACATAGACCTCAAGATATGACCCCAAATACGCCCATACTAGCATGCAATACAAAGCCAAAAATGAGCACTTAATCAAAATTTTACATGGTACCTCAAAACCGCATTTTGAGTACCAACAGGTCCTATTAATCCTAATTCTAGTGCAGGTCATAAATGGATTTTGACTGCTACTGATTATTTTACAAAATGGACCGAGGCTATTGCACTAAAGGAGGCTTCTGGACTTGCTGTGTTAAAGTTCTATGAAGATATTACAACCAGGTCTGGAGTTCCTCAATCGATTATTTCTGACAATGCTATGGCTTTCATTGGTTTAGCTATTACAGAATGGGCTGTAAAGAATGAGATTTATTTAAACACTTCTTCTAACTATTATTCTCATGGTAATGGTCTTGCAGAATCTACAAACAAAAATCTAATTAGAACTATCAAAAAGACTGCAGGAAAATAAGAGAGATTGGCATTCTAAATTAAAGGCAGCCTTATGGTTGGATAGGATTACACCTAGACAGGTAATTGGGAATTCCCCTTATGTCCTGGTTTATGGTAAAGAGGCCAAATTGCCATTTTCTACTGAATTTCTAGCCTTGCAGCTGGCCGATCAAATGTTATTATTTGGAGAAGAAGATACCCTTGAACCGAGGTACGCTAATTTGTTACAGCTTGAAGAGGAAAGGAGAAAAGCATTGGATACAATGGAACTTAAGCAAGCACAAACTAAAAGATCTTTTGATAAGAAAGCTAAGTTCAGAGAATTTAAGGAAGGAGATTTAGTACTCAAGTGGGATGTGCTAAAGAGTAGGCCAGGGCAGTATGATAAGTTTGATAATTTTTGGTCAGGCCCTTTTGTTATAACAGCCTGTAAGGACAATAATGCTTTTCAGTTGTCCACAATTGAAGGGGAAGAATTGTAGATTCCAATTAATGGACTACACCTCAAGCTTTGCTTTGAGGGTTAGGTTTGTTTCAGTTTTTCAAATTCAATAAGTGCTATCCAAGCACTAGCTCCTTAGGTTGCATTGAGTCTAGTTTAGATGCATTTTCATTTTCAATAAAGGTTGCATTCATGGTTCAGTTTTGCTAAATTTTGTTGCCCTATGATAAGCCTATAGGTCATGTCTAGCAAGCAGACATCCAACAGAAGTCGCCAAAATTGTTACTTAAAAATACAACATACAATACAATAAGCATTAGTAGGAAAAGGTTGCATTTTGTTGGTCTAATTAACACTACCTTGCAGGTTTTGTTAGTTTACATGTCCTTATTGCATTCATTCTAGATGTCATTATTGTACTCTAAGTATTGATTATTTTTTCCAAAAAAATTTCCAAAATTCATAAATAATCATTACATTGAGCTTTCAAACTGAATGTGATATACAAATGTCCTTTCTTGTTCCATGTTTCATCAATAAATAGAGTACATTGCAGAATTAAAAGAAAGACTGAAGTATGGAATAGGGGTCCCATGCATTGCCTCTTGTATTGGTTTGTGTCAACTGGTTGTCTGCTAGGTCTCTGCATTTAGGTCTTCATGAGTCCAAGTCTCCATCTGCATCTAGGTCTTTAGGGTTTCATATCTGCATGAGAAAGGAAGATATGGTTAGATCCTGTTGGATCTAAGCAATACATGAGAAACAAATAACATACTATAGAAATCAAGTTTTCAATACTGCATATCAATTTGTAAGATTAAATGAAATAAGGAAATGTACATTGACACTCACTACAAGGTAGTGTTAAAGAGACTTGTTTTTGACATGAAACCTTTTACTACTAATGATCATTGTGGTGTATGTTGTCCTTTTTATTAACCAGGTGTCTAAATTAAAGGGACTTAGTATGTTTCAAATTGAGAAACCTTTTTCAGATTATTTATTTCATAATGATGTTATTTGAGAGCTTAATAGATTGTCTTGTAGATAACAGTTGACTGGTCTTCATATTCAGTCATTGTCAAAGATGCAGATCTAGATCGTTTCCATGAGATTTTACAGGAAATGCCAATGATTGCCAACTTTCCAGTTCAAGATACCAATGGTGCTACATAAATACTGGTACAAATATGTCCTTATTGTTTCAAAGTACATTTTCAAATCATAAACATATTTGTTGCTGAGTACAAAAGAGTGCTTCAAGATTAAGCTATAAAATCATAAAATGTTTACAGTTTGTTTTTATTAAGTGTCACGAACCCATGTTCGAACCTTAATAGTTAACATTTTGATGTTTTTGTATGTCACGAGCCCATGCTCAAACTTCATCAATAGTGAACATACATTTTCATCTTGTTGTACTTATCATATGAAGTGCAGATTTATCATCAATGAGAATTGTATACAGTGGACAAAGCTACAGGATGCAAGCTGAACATAAAGTGGAAAATATGTATAAACTAGAATAGAGTATGTGTAGCTGATAGTGGAATGTCATAAAGGAGAGAGTTACTTAACTGCTGTGGAAATAATGATAGTTATGTGTTGAGAATCTCTTAGTCATAATCACCTTCTAAGGTTTGTGAAGGTTATGAGTGAAAGATGCAATAGTTTTATTTATAACTGATTATATCTTTAACATTTTTCACTCATAACCTTGCAACTATAGTAAGTCATTAAAGGTGTTTTCATGGTTTCTTGGAGCAACTGTCCATCATGGCTGAGCTCATCATATATGATTTGCAAAGAAATGAGTTCACCAGGTCATCAAATTTATAGTTGTTGATTACACAGGTTCTTTTCATGTCAGCAAAGTGAAAGAATTTGGGTGCTATATGCTATAATCATGGTTTGTGTATAAGATGTGGAAAATCTGAGAGACCAAATTTAACACCACTATGCATAGTGAATTCAAATGTCCACACAAGTGTGAAATATGTGAACTTAACAAACAGTCAGCTTCATGTTACAGTAGTGAAAGGTATGAAATGTTCATCAGTAAAAAGCTGGAGCAAGGTCGAAATAAGAAAATGTTTAGAGCAATCAATTTTTGTTATATTAGTAGGTTCACTTTCAGATAAACCAAGTTCATTCTTATTCAGTGAATTTGAGCTTTCAAGAAAAAAGTGTAACATTCACTTTCAAATAAGACCCACAAGCTACATACTGGTCTTCCAGCTATCAAAAAGTGTGAAGGTTTATTTTTCTTTGGTAGATTGAAGAACTCTGTTAATTAGTAACAGTCACAGCTTTATATGCCAAATGAAAATAATTTACAGTGGGTGCCATGACTATTACTAATTTACAAATATGAAGCTAGTTTAGAAATGTAAAGCTCACGGTTCTATGTGAATCAAAGTATGGAAAATGTGAATATAGCACATGATATATGATTGTCAATATTAGTAATAGTCAAAGCCGTGACTGTTAATATAAAAAAATTTTGAGTTGATTTTTTATTCAATGCCAAGGAAAAAGCAAACTGTGATTGTTAATGTAAACAATAGTGGGTGCCATTAGTGATATTATGGAGCAAGCTCACAGTGTTTGTATCAAATAAAAGAGTATCAGTCACTTGATACCAACAGTGGCTGCTAGCAAGGTGAATGTCAAGTTCAAACAGTGGAGCAAGAAACTAATAAATAATAGTCATGACTGTTAGCATCCAATAGTCAAGCATAGCTACACATAATAATAAGTTTGAGTTCACAGTTTGAACTCATGATAAGAAAGGTAATCTTCAGTTGAAAACCCATGACTATTGCTAGTTTATAAATATAAAGCTCACAATTTTCAAACAGTCACAAATAGTCATACATGGTAAGGATGTATTCACAGCTTGCAAACAAAAGTGTGTTGAGCAGTTTCAGTTTCATTAGATTCGAACCCATATATGGTATGCAACAAATAAACCAACAGTTGAGCCGAAATGTGAAATATGTGAAGCCCATTGAAATAAAACACAGATCTATAGTATGAACAAATGAATCAAACCCATGGAGCCATGGTTAAGTCATAGTCTAGAAGAACATGATTGCAAGCAAATAAAATCCCTCATGAAGGCATGTCCGGGTTCAACAATGAAGCAAGATACATATCAAGTCATGACTGTGACTTATTCATGGATTCATAGTTAAGTAACAGTTATCTATTGAAAACAATAATAGTGATCATATATATAACAATAAAAGAGGCCATAACTTATATTGGGTTAAAGCTATAACTTCATGATATTTATGTGATGCAAGAGCATCAGGGGTCTTTGAGCAATCTTGCATCAACCAAAAACATTTCCTGATTTCTGTACCTATTTGCTGTTGTTTTCTTTATAAATTGTTTTATTTGTTGGTTTCATGGTGTGAAAATCTTACATTATTCTGAGGACCTATTTGGGAACCTTCTCCTATGAGCACATAAAGTTTGGATGGATAGTTTCAAAGTTACAATTGTTTTCCTTGCCGTCGGAACCGCATTTTCCTGCAGTTTTGGTGCTGATTGTTCATGTTGGAGACCTTGATCCATAAGAAATCAGCCTTTTCTCTATTAATGAGTTTTAGAGGACCTAAATTACTATCATTTCCCAAGAGCGCAAGCCACAATTCATTATGAGTAAAAAGTTATGCCCATTTTTCCCCGGGACCTATTTTCTACCAATTTTTGGGTGAAACGTGTGGTGTTTCTTCTTGCGATGTTCCATCTGATAAAATGGGACCTTTCACCCTTAAAGGCATGTTCTTGGGTCATGTAAGGACCTAAATCCAAAGGCACATCAATTTATATTCATTCTAGCATTAGTTTTGGTTTAAATCTTGAGACTGGACCTATATTGTAATTAAATGCCTGACTGGCCGACCTGTGGCTTAGCTGGCTATATAAGGAGTCTAGATTGATGTAGTAGGGAATCAAGAGGAGAGGATGAGTGATATCTAGGAAGGATTATCAAGATATATCATTGGAGAAAAAGATAGGATGCAAGCGGTAATTCTGATTTCATAATTCTCATTATAAAAGGTCGAAACCCGGAAGGCCTCACAACTGGGCATGTTGAAAGAAATAATATAATTCTCTGTTGTTGCTGCTAGTTGATTGTCTCATATCCATTGTTATTTTATTTTTTTCATGTGATATTATATTTCTTCCATTGTGTAACTCTGAGCAGGGCTTGTTTGTGGATTCAATTCTGCTTGATTATGCTTGTATCTACCCTGCCCCTTGCATCAAGTGGTATTAGAGAGAGTTTTTTCTTATGGATTGGATCATGGAGAACCTTATTGGATTGGTTTTAGGTTGGAAGATCTAAGATCTAACCTATAACTTGCAGAAGGTTACGATCTTTCTGGAACCTGATTGTCAAGCTAGTTTGTGGTAGAGGAAATGATAATGCTATCATGGATATGTTGAGGCAAATTGCAACTAGGCTTGAAGCTATAGAGACAACCCAGAGAAGAGGTGCACATCTTGAAGATGTTAGTGATGAAGAAGAAGAAGTAGCACCTAATCCTAAACCTGAAGCTGAACAAGATGAGGAAAGACTTTTCAGAGTTTTGTCTAAGGCTAACTCTAGACCTGTGGTTGAAGTTGCTTGCTATGATGGAAGACTTGAGACCGATGCACTTTTGGATTGGATCTCTAAGATGGATAAATACTTTGAGTATGAAGGTACTCCTAATAATAAGAAGGTTAAGATAGCAGTCACCAAGTTGAAAGGGCATGCATCTCTTTGGTGGGATCATTTGCAAACTGAGAGACAGAAGAGAGGAAAAGAAAAGATCAAGACATGGATGAAGATGCTTGGAAAGATGAAGAAGAAGTTTCTTCTAGCTGACTACCAAGTTATTTTGATGAGGAAAATGCAAAATCTGAGACAAAAGGACATGAGTGTGAAAGAATATATTGAGGAATTTTATAAATTGGATATCAAATCTGGACATGTGGATGATGAAGTTGAGAAGGTGGCTAGATATTTGAATGGCCTGAGGACATCTATTCAATATGAGATTAGTTATGTGAAAATAGATAGTGTGGAAGAAGCATACCAATTTTCTTTGAAGGCTGAAGAAAGATTAACAAAAAGACATGATCAAAGACAGAGAGGAAGAGGTGGCAGATTTCAGAGAAGTAGAGGAAGATCTTATGGAGAAAGTATCAGATCTAACAATACAGTGCAAGATAAAGGATGGGAAGATGAACCTACTAAAAGAGGTAATTACTCTAGAGGTAGCTATACTAGTTACTCTAGGAATAACAATAATGGGAAAAGAGAAGAGAAATCTTGGTTTAAAGGTACTTGTTACAAATGTGGTGAAGAAGGACATAGAGCTTTTGAATGTACTAACTCTAGAAAGAAGACTAGAGGTAATGGTAGAAATAATTTGGCTTGTGAAGAAGTTGAGGAAATGTCTAATGAACCTGAACATGGTGAGAACTTGATGCTAAGAAGGATCTTGTGGAATGAAAAAGCTGATGAGGAACCTGTTTTGAGGAAAAGTTTGTTCAGAACCAGATGTAAGATCATTGACAAATGTTGCAAGGTAATCATTAATAGTGGAATTTTTGATAATTTGGCATCCAAAGAGCTGGTTAACAAATTGCAGTTGTAGAGATTGAAACATCCTAAGCCTTACCATATTGCTTGGATCCAAAAGGAGCATAAACTACTTGTAAGTGAACAATGCCTTGTTAAGTTCAAAATTGGGAATTATCATGATGAAGTCTTGTGTGATATTATGCCTATGGATTGTTGTCATATTCTTTTGGGTAGACCTTGGCAGTATGATAGGAAAGTTTTGCATGATGGTAGATTGAATCAATATACAATTTGGATGGATGGAAATAAACAAGTGTTATTGCCTTTGATAGATAAGTTTGACAAAAGTCACTGTACCACATTGCGAGTATGTTTATTTGATGGTAAAACATTTACAAGAGAAATGAAAGAAGATAATTTTTCCTTTTCATTGAAGCATAAGAGTGGATAGTCAAATAAGGTTGTTGATGCCTTGAGCCAAAGAAGAAGTTTGTTGACAGAGATGAGAATTGATGTACTTGGTTTTGATGATTTGAAGTGTTTGTATGAGGCTGACATTGATTTTGTAGAACCTTGGAAAGCTTGTAAGGAACACATAGTGAGTGATAAGTGGTATGATTATTTCATTCAAGAAGACATGTTGTTTAAAGGAGTTCAGTTGTGCATACCTAGAGGATCTATGAGAGAGAACATAATGAAGGAGAAACATAGTGGTGGACTTTTCTGGACATTTTGGGATTGATAAGACTATGAATTTGATTTCAGATTGATACTTTTGGCCATAGATTTATAGAGATGTATAGAGAATGGTTAGAGGTTGCAGAATTTGCCAAATAGAAAAAGAAACTAGTCAGAATATGGGATTGTGTACACCTTTTCTTGTACCTGATAGACCTTGGGAAGATGTGAGCATGGACTTTGCTCTTGGATTGCCTAGAACTTAGAGAGGTAATGATTCTATTTTGGTAGTGGTTGATAGATTTTCTAAGATGGCTCATTTCATACCTTGTAAGAAGACATCTGATGCATTGCATGTAGCTGAATTATTCTTCAAGGAAGTGGTAAGATTGCATGGTTTTCCTAAATCTATTGTTTCAGACAGAGATACAAAGTTTACTGGTTACTTTTGGAGAACACTTTGGAAGAAGATGAATACTAATTTGAAGTTTAGTTCTACATTTCACCCTCAGATAGATGGATAGACTGAAGTTGTGAACAAAAGTTTGGGAAACTTGTTGAGATGTTTAGTTGGAGATAAGCCTACTAATTGGGATTTGATTTTGGCACAAGCAGAGTTTGCATATAATAATTCTATGAATATAAGTACTAAGAGGAAACCATTTGATATTTTTACTGGATTTCATCCTAAGGGAACCACATAGCTAAGAGATTTACCTACTGAGACAAGAAGAAGTGCTGAAGTTTATCATTTTGCAGAATACATGAGAACTTTGCATGATGAAGTTAAAAAGGATTTGGAGGAAAGTAATCTGAAATATAAATAGAGATAAAACAAGAGAAGGAGACATAAATCTTTTGAAGTTGGAGATGAGGTTATGATTCATTTGAAGAAGAATAGATTTCCAGTTGATATCTAAAACAAGCTGAAAATGAAGAAGTTTGGACCTTGTAAGATTCTGAAGAAGTTTGACAATGGAAATGCTTATGAAGTAGAATTTCCAGAGGACATGGATATATCACCTATATTCAACATTTCTAATATATTTGATTACTTTGAATCAAATGATGAGATAGAAGATGATCTAGATTATCCTAAGAAGAATAGAGACAACATTGAGAAGATCTTGAATAAAAGAGTGAGCAAGAGTACAAGAGGAAAAGACTACATGGAATATCTAGTTCAGTGGAAAGACAAGCCAGTTGAAGATAGTTCATGGATTACACAAGCTAAGTTGGATCTTTATGATTCAAGTTAGAATATGAGTAGTGCCTGATGTGGACATTAGTTCTTAATTTACCCCAGGTGTCTAATGCAGGAGCATCTTGGGTCTTTGAGCAATCTTGCATCAACCAAAAACATTTCCTAATTTCTGTACTTGTTCGCTATTGTTTTCTTTATAAATTTTTGTATTTGTTGGTTTAATGGTGTGTGAAGCTTACATTATGCTGAGGACCTATTTGGGAACCTTCTCCTATGAGCACATAAATTTTGGATGGACAGTTTCAAAGTTACAGTTGTTTTCCTTGTCGTCGGAACCACATTTTCCTGCAGTTTTGGTGTTGATTGTTCATGTTGGCGACCTTGATCCATAAGGAATCATCCTTTTTTCTCTTAAGTAGTTTTAGAGGACCTAAATTAATATCATTTTCCAAGAGTGAAAGCCCCAATTCTTTATGAGTAAAAAGTTATGCCCATTTTTCCCTGGGACCTATTTTTTGCCAATTTTCTTGTGAAACGTGTGGTGTTTCTTCTTGTGATGTTCTATGTGATAAAATGGGACCTTGTGCCCTTAAAGGAATCTTCTTGGGTCATGTGAGGACCTAAATCCAAAGGCACATCAATTTATATTCATTCTAGCATTAGTTTTGGTTTAAATCTTGAGACTGGACCTATATTGTAATTAAATGCCTGACTGGCCGACCTGTGGCTTAGCTGGCTATATAAGGAGTCTAGATTGATGTATTAGGGAATCAAGAGGAGAGGATGAGAGAGATATAGGAAGGATTATCAAGATATATCATTAGGGAAAAAGATAGGATGCAAGTGGTAATTCTGATTTCATAATTCTCATTGTATAAGGTCGAAACCCTAAAGGCCTCATAGCCAGGCATGTTGAAAGAAATAATATAATTCTCTATTGTTTCTGCCAGTTGATTGTCTCATATCCATTGTGATTTCATTGCTTTCATGTGATTTTATATTTCTTCCATTGTGTAACTCTGAGCAGGGCTTGGTTGTTGATTCAAGTGGACTCAATTCTGCTTGATTCTACTTATGTCTACCCTACCCCTACGTCATTATGCCAGAAAATAAGTTTCATATGAAAAATAGAGAGTTCTTAAGAAAAATTACAGTTCTCTGAACTTGAGTTTATATTCAATGTCGAGTTCCCTGTTTGAGATACAGCTAGTGAAGAAGTAGCAGTGATCTTCAGTATGACAGAGGGCTCGAGTTCAATAATGGAGTCCTTTCACAGTCAAGCAAAGTTCCTTCAAGCAGTTTTCGAAGGCTTTTGCATGTTTGGGTTTCATTTCCCTTAAACTTCTTCATGAAAGATGAAGAAAACACAAGTGTTGAGATCAAAATGAGAATAACTATTTGGAGTCCACCAAGCAATTTAATGCCTTCAATGCATGTCAGTTCTTGCAGAGCCTCAAAAACTGCTCATAGTGCCACCTTGCATTCTTATCTCCTTATTTTTTGCATAGCATTGCAAGTGGATGAAGAGTCATGTCGACTTTCCCAAATTGCATATAATTTACACTTAGAGTCCTTAATCTAAGTTAGGAGATAAGGGTAGGTTAGTTAATATTAGATCTTTATTTAATATTAATTTCTTTTCTTAATTTTGGCAATTTTCTTTGTAAAAGGATTTAATTCCTTATATTAGGCCAAAATTTAGGGAAGGGGGCATTTAGAGGAAGCTTGTAAAAAGGCTTAGTTTGGCACATTTTTTGGCACATTTTTTGGCCAAAATTGGGCATTTTGGAAGGACTTAGGTTTTCGGATTTGAGGCATAGAGAGGATATAAAATTGATTTTTGATGATCAATTAGGGGTTGTAGATTTTGGAGAGAGGGCATATAGTGAACATATCTCCTAAGTGCTTTGGAAGGCCATTTTTGTAATCATTTTGTCAGATTTTTGAAGGAATGAACTAGATATTTTGACTCATATTTGTGAATTTGTTTCTATATTGGATCCTATTTTCATCTTTTCTAACAAGTGTCAAATCATTTATTATCTAAAGGAAGTGAGTAGATTTATGTTCCTTCTCAAGATAATCAATTGCTCCAAGGCCTTGTGTGAGAAATGTATGTTTGTTAATTATCCAAGCTGTTTGTGGTAAAACCCTGATAGCATGCATCTATTAACCTATATGTTGAGCAGAGATTCAGAGTGTTAAGATCTTCACTTGTGAGTCAGGGTTGAAGTTTCATGTTTTTGCAAAGTCTGAAGTATTCATTGGTGTATCACCCTATTCTTTTAGTTATAGTATTCTTTTCCCTTTTCCCAACAATTTGTAGAGCAAGAAAGTGATATTCCATATTTTATAGGAACCGGCCTAGAATCCAGAGACTCCTCTTCATTCATAGTCTACCCACAGCTAGGAGAGATTTCCATTGTCAGGATAGAATTGTTGTTTTTCCTTAATGCCTAATTTAAGGTAACAATTCTAAGCCTAAACAGAAATATACCTAGAGGTGGCAGAGGCAATGGACAACATCAATACCCAACTAACAAGCAATGGTTTGTTGGGTTTCTTTGTGTTGGAAGCTAAAGGAAAAAATATATTGATGAAGAAGGCATGGTTTTCCTTCAAAGTAGGTGTTAATAAATATGATCAGGTGAATTTTGGATCCTTTCTCCAAGAAAATGATAAGCTCTTTCTGGAGGAGATAGGAGCAAGATTGGTTGAAATTGGTCAGGGACTAATGTACTTATTTCACTAATCACTGTTGGTTGTAATCTGTAGGTTCTCCCTCATTTGTAATCTTTAATTTTCAAGGAATACAAAAGGGTACTGCCCCCTAGGCAAAACTGGACCCGACAAAACTTACTAAAAAAATAAAAAAGGATTAATTGGTAGAATTAAATTTTAGTAAACAAACATGGATTAAAGGAAAATTAAAAAAAATTGAAATTAAACTAAAATGTATTGCTCAAATTTTAACTTATGCACCATAGTATTGTACGAACAAAGGTTCATTTAACAAAGGACTTTAACAAATGCATACATTATGTGATTTAGATTCATAGCTAGGGGTCTATTTGTCATCTTAACACTAATTATACTAATTAAATATGACAATTTAAACCATGATATAAATGTAAACCTAGCCATTATATTAACCATTATCTTAACTCCAAACCCTAACCCCACCAGTAATAGTAATTGTATATTTGTATTCTAATAGTATTTTTATTTTAATAGTACTTGTAATGTAATTATTTTATATTTTACAAACAAAGAAGGAACTCACAGAAAACACACAAAAGAAAGAAAGAAATAAAAATTGCTCAAATTTTAACTTATGCAACATATTGTTCTACCCAACAAAGTGACTCATTCAATAAATGCATAGATGAGGTGGATATGGCTCTAATAAGGGGTTTATCCATCATGTTAATAGTAATTGTAACACCAAGCACGATAGGAACATCACATTACAACTTACCCTAACAATAATACTAACATCTACTCCACTCCTAATCATAAATCTGACCAAAATGGTAACCATAACAATACCACTATCTACCTAACCCTAACCATCATCCTAACCATATTCATAATCTTAAACCATGACTACTAATAAAAATGAAAAACCCTTACTCTAATCATAATCCTTACCTTCAACTCAATCCTATTTGTAAAGATAATAGTAAATTAATGATCTAAAATCTTACACTTAGTGAAATCATAATCCTTACAATGATCCTAATCCTAATCCTAATCCTAATCCTAACACAAAATCCTAAATCGGAGGAATATAATATTAAACCTAAGCTTAATCGAAACAGTAAATCCTAAAACCCAATGTAAGCCATTTTATTGTCTTGAAATTTAGTGCACAAGTTTTAGATTATTACCTTTTCCAATTCATCCAAAATCCTAAAAGCTAACCCCTCATCATAAATGTTGAGCCGTAATCCAAATCCCAATCCTAAATGGTAAGAGCTAATCCTAAATCATAACCCTAATACTAATCATGATGTAAAGTCATGCCCTAACCTTCAACTAAATTAAATCCAAATCCTAAATCAAATTGAACCCTAAACCTAGATAAAACCATATTGAACCTATTGGTTCCTAAAAATGTTACGAGTTTATGCTCTAAGACACATGGATAGTACAGGGTCAATATCCTAATGCATAACCAGAATTCAGGAACCAACTTTAGGAGTTCAATATCCTTATTGTGTCCTAATTGGGTTTTAGTGGGTGTAATTGGGTCGTAATTGGTCCTAATAGGTCTAATTGGGTCTAATTGGGTCCTAATAGGTCCTAATAGGTTTAGAATTAAGTCTAATTAGGTCCTTATTGGTCTAATTAAGTCTAATTGGTCCTAATTGGTCTAATTAGGTCCTATTAGGTACTAATTGGTCTAATTAGGTCCTAATTAGTTGTAAATGAGTCTAATTGGTCCTAATTGGTCTAATTGGGTCTAATACCTTCCTAATTGGTCTACAATTAATTCTAATTAGGTCCCAATTGGTATAATTAAGTCTAATTAGGTCCTATTTGGTCTAATTGGTCTAATTAGGTCCTAATTGAGTCTAATAGGGTCTAATTAGGTCCTATTTGGTCTAATTGGTCTAATTAGGTCCTAATTAAGTCTAATAGGGTCTAATTAGGTCCTAATTAGTTGTAATTGACTCTAATTGGTCGTAATTGGTCGTAATTGGTCTAATTGGGTCTAATACCATCCTAATTGGTCTAGAATTAAGTCTAATCATGTCCTGATTGGTATACTTGAGTCTAATTAGGACCTAATTGGTATAATTGGTCTAATTAAGTCTACTTAAGTCCTAATTGGTCTAATTCAGTCTAATTAGTCTAATTAGGTGTAATTAGGTCCTAATTCTAGTTGAATTTGAGTTTATGGTTACCTTTGAAATAGGGAGCTATGATTACAGTTCAATTAACATCTTTGGGGAAAATGAAGACACACTCTCTGATTATAAAGGATTGTCACCTCATTTCATTTCTAGGAAACCATTTTCAATAGAAAGAAACCAACCAAATATCAAGGTCATATTTTTATTTCATAGTTAATAATTTTTTATATATAGTTTTAATTTTACTTTTATATTTAGATTTAGTTATATATTTAGATTTAGATTTAGATTTAGTTTTAGTTTTACATTTAAATTTAGTTTGAGTTAGAGTTAGAGATAGATTTATATTTATCTTAGATCTAGATTTTGATCATTATTTTATTTAATATTTAGATTTAAATTTAAATATGCAGGGCAATGTCGTCATATTGGTCTAGTTGCCTAATTGTTCCTAATAGGTTCTAATTGGTCTAGTTACCTATCTAATTGGTCCGAATAGGTCTTTCTAGGTTTAGTTAGGTCTATTTGGACCTAATAGGTCACAACACATCTAATTGGTTAAACTAATAAGTCCTAATAGGTGTAATTAGTCCTAATAGGTCCTAGTTTTAATACTTGAAGATTTAGATATAGTTTTAATTTTACAAATAGATTTAGATTTATCTTTCTCTTGGATTTACATTTTGATCATTATTTTATTTAATATTTGGATTTCAATTTCAATATTATTTATGTCTATTTTTTGTCTTCACATTCAATTATCAATTTTCAATTATTTGTTATCTATTGGAATCCTAACAATAATACTGACCGCAATGTAAAGTCTTAGCCTTACTCTAATCATAATCCTTACCTTCAACTCAATCATATTCCTAATCTTTCGTAAACTTCCCTAAACCCTTCCTAAACCTATCTACCAATTGTTTCCTAACCTTCTTAGCCTAATCCAAGTCTCCTTGACTTTTGGTAGGGACATCTCCCTTAATGAGCCTTACACAATCATTATTAGCCCCTTACACACTCTTTAAGGCTTCTTACAACCTCATAAAGACCCCATGTCTCTTCTTCCACACTTGTTCCCCTTACACACTTCCCTAGTATTGCTCACACATGTGTGAACAACCCTAACCCAAGGTAAACATTACCATACCCCAAACCTCACCCCTACATCTACCCCAAACCTTATGTCTAACATTAAACTCATAATCAACTCATAACATTCATAATTAGTCCTAAAAAATTAAAACTCACATCTAAGGACTTTCATTTGGCTAAAAAGAACCATTTTCATGCAAATCTAGGGGTTGAAGGGTCATATATGCAAGTTAGGAACACTTCACATTTGGGGTGCTTAAAAAGAACTTCAAATTTTCATTTTAAATCTAATGGATTTCAAATCAATCCTAAATGAATTCAAATGGTCCTAAATCAAATTCAATGTATCAATAAAAAAAACTAAAAGAAACTTCATTTCCAATATCTCAAAGTTTTGTTATAGTCTCATTCAAAGTAGGAAGAAAATCAACCAAATCTTTCCTAATTGGTTCCTAAACATTCCTCAAGCTTCCAAAACTTTCCTAATTTAGTCCTAAAGATTTTTAATTGATATGAACAAGTATCTTGGTGAAAAATCTTGAACTATAAGCATCATGTTTACCATTTTATGTATGGAAATCAAGAGGGTTATGGTTACAATTAGGTTTTAATTTTAACATTATGAGTATTATTAATTTTGGACTTGCAATTGTCACATTAAAGGTAAAGATTAGGGTAAGGGGTTAGGGCTAGCATTAGAATTAGTAATATGGTCAAGATTACTAATAGTTACTGTTATATTAAGGCTATTGTACATGTATGTTTAGGGTTCATATCAATTTAAGGTTTTCTGTAGTGTTAGGATGTATGATTTATAGTTGGGGTTAAATCATATGTAGTGCTAGGTGTTGGTAATATTTTCAAAATTTTCAAGACTGCATTCTTTCCTTGTTTCTTTGGTAGTTTTCTAGGTCTTTGTGTTTTTCTCCTGCAAATTTCATGTCAAAAATGCCAAATTTGTGTTCCTAATGTTGAAAACCCTAGGTGCTAGGTTAAAATGCCTATGAAAATCTAGAAAACCCTACAAAAGCTTGATCGGGTTCTAATTTGTCATTACTTTTTCAAAATGACTTAAGAATCCTTTAAGCATGTGCACTTTATATTACCACTTAAGTCGTCTAGTCTCAAAATGCATTCAACATATTCCTTTTAGTTTGGCGATTCATAAAATGTGCTTTGTTGCACAATCTCTATAAGTCTAGAGAATATTCCCTTTTATCATGAGACTCAGTGGATGTTTATAGTCGCCAAGTCTCCAAGTGATCTTTGTGAGATCTAGCGACTGCTATTGGTAAATATTTTGGAGTTGAACTATAGTCGCTAAATCTCTACATGCGAAAGACATGCAGTCAGGCAATCTCTTTATGGAATAATGAAGTAATCAAAGTTTCAGCGATAAGGATATTCACTGATTGGTCACTGAGTCTCTCAATAAAGGATGGCGGTTATGTTTCTTTTTAGTCTCGTAATCTCCCAATTCTTTGGCAATTAAGAAAATTGTCTAGCGACCTAGTGAATATGATAGTCGCGTGTTCTTAGATTCTTAGCGGTTATGTTCTAAACACTCAGTGATCCAGTGACACAGTTATCTAGTGACACGGTTATCTATACAAAATACACTAAAGACCAAAAAAAAAAGGACTTAATCAAAATTGGATTCAGAAGAACACACTTTTATATTCCAAATTATGCTGAAAATTTCTTACGGATAAAAAATGTTGTCATTTTTTATTCACATTTGTGAAAATCTAGAATGTATTAGATATTTTTGAATTTCCAAAAATCCATTGTGACTACTATTTGTTGAATTTAAATCTATCGAAAATGTTGTCATATTTTATTCACATTTGTGAAAACCTAGCCCTAACTATAGCCCCAACCTTCATGTAAACCCTAATGTAAAACTGTAAGTAGATAACCCCAATCGAAAACCTAACCCTAAACAAAATCCTTATTTGGAAACCCTTTAACCCTAACTATAATCTCAAAAAGAATCCAAACCCTTAACTAGATAACCCTAATCTAAAACCTAACCCTAAACTAAACACTTATCCAAATCCTTTAACATTAATCTAAATCCTAATACAAACCCTAACCCTAATCCTAACTTTAATTTTTACCATACCCTAAACCCTAACCTTATCCCTAACTATAACTATATCTGTAACCTAAGAATGAACTAAAATATAACTATATCATCAACCCAAAAACTAATGCTATCTGTAATCATGAAACAAACCCTAACCTCAACTATAATATTTTTCCTAACCCTCAATTTAATCTTAACCCTAACTAAAATCTAATCCAAACACTAACCTGAACCCTAACCATAAACATAATATAAACCCTAACACTAAACATAACTCTAACTATAATGCTAACTCTAACCATAACCATAACCACCACGTAAACTATAACCCTAACCATAAGCCAAATATATCTTAGGGTGACTAATCAGTGTGTAATACAATTAAGGTTAGGGCTAGAAATTATATTATAATAACATTATATTAATGAAGTTTACACACACACACACATATATATACTAGATAATTATTTATTAATTTATTGAATATGCTATGCATGTTTTGACTGCTACTAGCTAATATATACTCTATATTCAAATACGCTGAGATGTATTGAGGCATTTAATTTTTTCATCATTCACCTTAAATAAATATTTAAGATGAAAAATTCAACGCCTCGATACATCTCAGGCTATTTAAATAGGATGCGACAATGCTCCCGAAGGAATGCACCACCATAAAGAATTGAAAAATCAAAATACACAACAGATTTTTACAAAAATTTTAGGATATGTTCTTCATGATCTGGATATTCTGGATCGAAAACAACAAAAAAATTCGAAAACAAATGACTGTGTTTTCGTGAATCTGGAATTTTTTTTTATATCCTATAGTGCATTTTTTTCAGGAGGATAGCCAACACCATTTAAATATAGAGTATATATTGGCTAGTTCATTCACTTACCTGAAAACCTAGCATGTATCCTTTCGGGATTAATCGATGACTCATATTGTGTTGCAGTTGGGCGATAGAAATAAAGGTAAGGTCAACCCTTGGATGGGACAGGATGATGATGCATCGTATTTGAAAAATCTGAAAACACAACAAATTTTTGTGAAATGTTCAACATCTTTGCTTCATGATTTACGTGTTTTCAATTGAAAAGAAAAAAAAATCCCCAACAAAAAATAGTGCCTTTTCACAAATCTGAATAAAATAAAAAATGTAGTGCATTTTCATCGGGAGCTTAGCCGCTGTCCTTCGTATTCGGACGTGTGTACACTTATAAGTCAATGAGTGGGTCCCTTGCAGACCATCTTGAATGACATCAATGACCCCCAAGCCATTGCCTTTATGTGATTAAGGAAGAGCTGCACAAATAGTTCAAAAATGATGGTCTGATAAGATTGAATGGGTCATCAAATTTCTTGCATTGTTGAACCATCAAACAACTTAATACATGTTGCCTTGCCACCCACCATGATTTAGGCATTCCTGAAAGTCCTTTCCTTTCCCAGGTTTCAAATTTGATTTGTAACGGCTCATTGGCTTGCTTGAGCACGCAGGTGTGGTTGACACCAGGTTTGGGACATTACAACAAAATTGTTTGGTGAAGGTGTTCTTTTGTGCTCTTAAACGACAATTTTCTACTCTTTATCCATTCCCATTTGTATTTTGTTTATGGCTTTTCCTCCTGGAAATTGCACAAATCACTCTGCATTATTGACTTCTATGAACAAATTGAATGAATATTTCAAGTGCATAGTTCTCTATTACTGAATTCTTTAGAGGCCATGTACCATAATAGATTATGATTGTGAGCTTAGGGTAAGCAATTTAGGTTTCAATTCAAAGCCCTAACCTTCCTATCAATCTTGTTGAAGAATTGTAATCATGAAGCAGAAGGAAGGACCTTCTGATTAGAATTCATATCCCGACGAGATAACAAGACAGTTACCAGGGTCACAAGGAATCCAAAAAAGAGCAACCTGTAATACTCGCCCTGAAGATTTCTTAATTGATGCCCATGCAAGATAAAGAGACCCTTTTCTAGGACTTGGCGTGATAGGTTTTGCCTTGTGGAGAAGAAATTACAATAAGAGAAAGGAGGCAAAACCTGTCAGGAACATATGGGATTCCAATTTAGCTAGAATCATTGTCCCAAATGTTTTTGTTAATACAAATTTGATACTTGAGATTGCAAGCATGTTCCTGACACCAAATAGGTATTGACCCATGATAACAAGGAAATTATCAAGATAATAAGAGAAATTATAGAGGAGACATACATGCTAGAGACAAACAAGGACTGGTGGCCACTTGATACAAATATGATGGGCCATGATTTTGAAAAGTTACATAATTTGTATAGAAGCAAGATTTCTCTTCACAAGAAAAAGCACTTGACTAGGGCAAAGAAGGCATTCAATCCTAGAGACAAGCCTTTGTATCATGTAGATTTGTTTACTCCATACGTGAAAGATACATACTATGCTTTATGTCAGTGGCGTGGTGAGGATGCAACATTTAATATCCCTAATTGGATGTTTCTCATGTGCTTGGCTATACAGGGAAATGAAGCCCATAGATGTTTTGATTATGTGGGAACATTAGTAGATGACATCCATAAGGCCTTCATTAGTATAAAGCAAGGGAAGAGTAGTAAGTTCAGGTTCTAATCCATCTTAATGCACATGATTCTATGGAGTGGACTCAAGAGTTGGGATCCAAAACTTAGAGTCGAAGCCAGTGTTGATGGGGAGATGGCACCAGTCCAAGAGTGGACTTACATTTGGGACAAGGATGATAGCGCATCATCCTATATTTTGTTTGAGAATTATTTTGTCAGGCCTCTAATGAATTATTTGAAAGGGAGTGTCCCATGGGGGTTGTCTGATAGAGTGAAGTAATTCCTTAGACCAAAGGATTTAAACCCAGAGACAAGAATCAATCACAATTGGGGGTCATGGTTTTACTACAAGGACCATATAGTGATAAGATTTTTTGGAAGTCAAGTAGCATCCAAGGCACTACCGATCACAGTCATTGATAGAATTGTATTCTATGAAGTAACGAGGCAGCTTGAATCTGGAGAAAGATATGCTCTAAGAGCAACAAACAAAAAGAGAGGTTCTTTGTTCCCTACCCAGGTGGTCATAAAAGCTCTTCTGCACTTCCTATCAAGAAAGGGATTTGAGGTGATACCTAGCAAAATGAAAGAATATAACATGACCGATGAGATTTACAGATTTTATGACCCAGAGGGATTCATAAAGGAAATATACCCAGGATCTAACACTCACCAAGCTGACAAGCTAGAAGATTGGATACATAATTGTACAGACTATGATGATGTACTCAAGCAAAGGGAGAGGTGGTACAAGATATAGCATTCAAAGCACCAAAGGCAAAGAGAAGGTAACTATCAACCTGACTATAAATTGGCTCGTAATGTTGAGACAAAAATGAATATGCTTGCAACCTTGTACATTGATGTTGATAGCATGCCATTGCCCCATGAAATCAATAGTGAGGGTGAAGAGTGTAGGCCTATGCAAATGGAAATAGACTCTGGCTCTTCACCTACTTCCATTGGATCCCTGATTGGGCCTGCATCTGAACCTTCCACTCCATCTGATTCAACTGCACCCATGGAGGGGACTTCATCACCAGGCTCGGGGCCATCTCCTACTGCACAGAAGCATTTCTCCATCATGCCACTTTGAACATTGGCTCCTAATAAAAAAATCCCATACACTCCATATGAGGCATTTCAGATCCCAACTCGTCCACTTCCACCTCCTACATGCTTTGTGGTGCAGGGCACCTCCCCACTTTGCAATTTTTGCTATGTCTAAGGGTGATTAGGAAGTTGTTTAGTTGTTTGGTGTGATGAGTTGGTCACTTTGCAATTTTTTATCTATCTAAGGGTGATTAGGAAGTTGTTTAGTTGTTTGGTGTGATGAGTTGGTTAGGTCCAAGTGACAAGGTCACTCTTCATGTTTGTAAGGACTTTGAGTCCATGAGAGACTTTGAGCGTCACCTTAGTGACTAAGGAAAGTGGTATTAATTTTGAGTTTCAAATAGGTTAAATGGATGTTTTAAGGGTTTTCATACCTTATTAGGGTCTTAGATGATCAATTTCATCATTGGGATGAGAACCAAGGTCATATGGTTCATTTTGTAATTTGTTGCTAAAAAGTTGCTAGCAACTTTTAAAATTTGCTTGAGCAACTTTTGTAAAAGTTGCCAAAATGGCTAAAAATTGTTGTAACCACCTAAGCTCAGTATAAGATCTTGGATTCAAATTTTTTGACAAGTTAATGAAGAACTGAAGCAAAAACATTCTATTCTAACACCATGTACGATCATCATAGCTCTCTGTTATTTAGACAGTCCAATATCTCTGCAACTATACGGCCATGTACGGATTGACATAGGTGATTGGACCCCTTGAATTGATAGTGTTTTAGGTTAGCTTTCATCTAAAACAATTAGTTTGGTTTGAAGTTAGATAGTTTCAAAGTTTTGAGTTTCTAAAGGATACTGATCTGCCATGCTTGAAACAAGTGCCAACTAGTTAAGAATGGCTCTAACCTAAGATTCCTCTAGTGGATTTTCTTGAAACCATGAGAATCATAGGGTTAGAGTCCATAGATGTAGTTACTAGTATTTTTTTTGTTTTTGCAGAGGTTCTAAGGACCCAACAAGAAAACCCTATGGTTGACTGGTGAAACCAGGTGAGCCAGGGTAGGGAAGAAGTGGAACTGGTATGGACACCCAAGACTAGTTGAAGGAAAATTGCTAACATTTTTGGATACACCAAAGAGTCTCCTAGAAGGATTTAGTGGTGATTGGAGGTGAATCAAGATGGGAGAGAAGATTGAAGTGATTATACACAATTTGGAACAAAGACCTAATTTGTAGGCTAGAAACTAGGGCCTACAAGAAACTAGGGTTTTGGGTGTCACCAGGGGTTAAGATTTTAGATTTAGAAAGGGTTAATGGATATCTCATAGATTTTAAAATTTTTTTGGGGGGTCAAGTGAGGATTTTGGGAGTGCTAGGTCATTTTCAATGAAAATAGACCTACTAGGAATTGGCAATTAGGCCTCCTAGTGTTCTAGAGACCAATTGGATTGGTAGAGTGGATTGAAGTGTGGAAAAGATTGTAGAATGACCTAAGAATGGTCAAGAAGGATAAAGATTATTCAAAGACATGTGTGGAAAGATCCTAGATAGAGGTTTTTCATTCTATGAAAAGGTTGAGTGGAGAAAAGCTAAGGTTTAGAGTAACTAGTTGGACTAGTTGTACTCACATCTTTGGAGGCTTCTTAAATCCAACTACACCTTAGAGGAGAAGTTGGTAGGGAGGGTCTAGGAGATCCTATTTGTTAAGAAGATCCAAAAAAAAAACCTTTGGAAGGTTAGATTGATTAGTTAAGTGGTAGAGTGTCAAACCTCTTCATCACTTTGACATTGTAAAAGCAATTGAATTGGAGCCACGATCTAATGAAATAACACTTCCTGCTTTCAAGTTAGGTGGAGGGTTGACTGAAGATATACAAATGGAGGCATGCAGGGAGTTAATTGGTGATGATAAATTCTTAAAAAAGGAGTTCAAACACTTTGTTCTCCAACAAGAGGCCATCAACCTAGTTGCTAGTAGGGAACTAAATTTTCAATCATTGAGTGAAGAGGAGTAGTCAAAAGTAAAGGATAAGGTACTAAAAAGGGTAGAAGAATTGATGGAAATGATGACTCCAAAATAGGGGAGAGAAATTATAGCACAAAGTGGTATTCTTCTTTGGGAAGGTTGTGATATTTCGTCTGCCATTACATTTGATAGCCTCGTGAGGAGGCAGGATCTTGATCTCTCTAACCTCTCGCCAGATGAAGAACAAAGCCTCATATTTGGTTCCACATTTGATGATGACCTTGATGTACTTTGTATTTGTTCATTGTATCCCAATACCAATAAGCCATCCATGATTTCATTTCAAGATAAATATTATGGACAGTTGCTTATGAGAAAGTCTTATGAATTTTTGAGTGTACAAGCAACTAGTTTAGTTGTTAATGTGGCAAAGATGTCACACGCAGTTGCATAAAGGGAAGAGGATAGGATTGCAGCATTGGAGGCTATGAATAAGAGGCTTCGAGAACAACTGCAGGAAGCGTGTGGACTTCCTAATCAGGGGATTCATCATGAGGAGGTTGATAAATTGAAGACTAGAATTGCAACATTAAATGTTGAGAACTAGAGATTGCAAGCCAATTTTAAAAAGACCATTATAGATGCTCAGACCAGTGATGCCAGTAACAATGTACTATGCGGTGTCATTCACTGCAAGATAGAAATCCTTACAAATAATGCACAAGAAACATGGAATGTTTTTGTAGAGTTTGTTAACTTTCAGAATAAACATTTGTAGTGCCAACACTTTTTGGCATGCTCACTATCAAAGTTGAACAAGTTGATATGAGGCTTTAAATTCTACTCATCAAAGTTTCCACCTTGTGTTCTTTTTGATCTTGTGGCTGATTTTGAGTGGAAGTTCGCTATTTTATCCCAAAAGTTCTCCAAGCATGAGCTATACACCCAGATGATGGGGAGAGAACTTACAAATTTTTATAGTCTAAGTGATTGCGGGATGCCCTCCATTTACACCGACCACAAAGAGGGAGACAAGGTAACAAAAAATCTCAAGACATTCTTTGCTTGGCAGGCTAAAATTCATAGAATGCGAGATATTGCCCTTCTATCATCACAAGCCAACAAAGATAGAACAATGAATGTATTTGATAATCAAATTGAGGACTTGGTTAGAATCTAAAATGGATGGGTTAGACTCGGCAAGGAAAAGAAAAAAATCTATGATACAGAGTATATCTGCCATCTTAGATCCATGCATGATTTGAAAGATTAAGGGCTAATGGATGAAACAACACATCTAGAGGATTGTTTCAATATCTGATTTGAAACAGCCTATGCATTGATGCAAAAAAGATACGGTGAGTTTATCGATTGGGCTGAAACATTTTGGGAGTCCCATTCAAATAATGTGAAGGCTATTAAAGATGCTGAAAGAATTGGATGTAGGATTCGAGAGAAGTTGAAACAATATGAGAGCAGACGGCCATGTACCAATGAAGACGTGCAGGAGGCTAGGATACTTAAACATAAACATAAAGAATTCATCAAATCTCTCAAATTAGAGATGCAAAAGTTCAACTATCTTTCAGATGGGTGGTTGCCCAAAATTTACACAGAGATTGGAGACATGAGAGGTGCGGCTGAGTGGGTGGATGAGTGCAGGACAATGGTGGACGAGGACTTCAAACAGGAAAAGAATTTTGATCCCACGCTTTAGAAGATCCACTGTCTCATGGATAAGTTCATTACCATTGAAATGGCTATAAGGGAAAGCATTGGTCGTGCTATGACATACAAATCTAATGAATATATGCAACATTTATCTATGGTCAAATCATGGGTTTGCAGGGCCTAATATTTATAATGTTTTGAGTTTGAAAGTTTTGTTAAAGGTATTAATTATTTTGCAATGACATTAGCAAAATGCAATAGCCTTTCTCGGAAGGTTCATATACAAATCATACATTTAAATGTGAAATAGAGGATGAATTGATTGCAACAAATATAATGTAGGTTCTCTATACTTCATACTGTCATTGACAGAGGCTTTCTTATGATAACATTTTGTGTAAGATTTTAGTTGAAGAAGGTTAAGAGTGTTTCTGTGGTTTTGCATGGCAAGTCCTTATGCATGTAAATGGACTTACATCAATTATGTATTCGCATAATTAGAGCAATTACAATTCTTGTTATAACTTATGTATTTGGGTCTGTCACATAAGGGTTGAACTCAACTGAGTAAATTTTTATATTAACCTTTCCTTTTCCTTCTTTGTTTTCTTTGGTTTATGTTGTCTGTGGTCCTGCGCCATGCTTTGCCCTAGCTAGTGATGTTGTGTTTCATCACGTTATGGTTTTAGAGAATTCATTTTTGGATTGTTTGTGGCCTATTAATTCTTATTAGCTCTTCAAATGAGCCCCGCTGGTTTGAAGATTGTAAATCTACTTGATGTGCTTGGATGGCTTGTTGGGTAGGCTAAATTGTTTATTTACATGAACATTTCGTATGTATTTGTTTATGACTCTTAATATTCATATCTATGGGGCTTTGGCAGCATATATCTATTAATATTACTTTTCTTTTTCTCTGTTTATTCGAAGTGATGGATAATTAAATTATTACATCTTGAATTTTGTTCGTATCTAGGAAGGATTTATGTGGATGATGATTTTTTGGTAAATACTAATGTGTACCCAGGATGGACAATGCTTGTTTAAATACAAGTTTTATCAAGATAAGGCAACCGAGGATGACGAACATAAAGTGGAAACTTGTGATAAGGAAATGATAACCTGCACTGTCGTGTCAGAATTGTTATATACCATACTATAATTGCATAAATGACTTGTCCTACATATGAAAATGATGGGATATGTATTGTCCTTTGTAAACTATATGATTTATTTCCAAAATTGTGGCAAGGAACTTGAAGCTTTTGTACCTAAGTGTTCCGCATGTATAATACCACAAAATATTTGTAATGATATGGACTGCACTTGTCCCAGGCTACACTGGAGGTCTTTGTAACTCCATTCTTTCCTACCAGTGCCCATAGTGAACGGAGTTTGTACTTTTCAATTTATAAAAATAAAATAAAATTTATGGCTCTCGCCTCTTAGTTTATGAAAATAAATTATTTTCCTTGCTTTAGATTTTGTTCGTGTTTATGAGCCTCTGCAAGGACCCTAATATGTGCAAACCAAATTTCTTGGATAAAAAGAAAATAAATACAATACTGATGAATTCTGACAACAGCCTATTCATCTTATATTTCAAAAATATATAAAATAAGATATTTCTTAAGTCTACTTTTTATGTTTAAAACATGAGTGAAAAAATTATACATTCAACCTCAATGCTTTTTATGTCAAAAAAATGAGTGCAAAACTTCTGTGTGTTTTATGATATCTTTACGTTGAAATATACATGTCCCCATATTGTCCTTTCCTATCCATTGTTGCTATCAACATAAATAAACATGCTACCTGTATCTCAATTTCTTCGAATAGTTGGTTTTATTTAAGCACAACACATGAAACAACTAATTTCATTGATAAAAAACTAAGTATAAAACCCTTGCAGAATATCTTACATATTCAAGTGCAACTACCAAAAATTGTCCTTTTACAACAGCACCAACAAGATGTAGTGGGAGAATGGGTGACTGCTACAACACATTATGTAATCAAGCGTGAATACAAAACATTGTCTATTACCACTGGTAGAAACACAAAGTGTTGAGAAAATGGGGGAGCAATTATGGGGTACACAATCATTTTTCCATAGACAACTGAAACATTAACATGAGACTAGCTGAGCTCCATATAAAATGCTCTAAAATCTTAGAAAATACAGAAACACAAATACATAAATGCCCAAAGCACGCTACTTTTTGGGCAGTCATTTGTTAGTTTAAAATACACATGATGCAAATCATCAATATGAAACATGTATATGTTCGTGAAAATCCCTTCTGATAAAATCAGCTGTCTAGGCTTGGCCATCGCAAAGCGATCCTTTAAAATCTCAGAGGCGGACTCTGACTTTGCCATGTCCTGAACCCTTCCATGTAGTCCAACACAATTAGATTTCATGGAAAAATGGCACATATAATAGATAGAAAGTCGCTGTGCAATAGGAGCTGGCCCTCTTGCCTGCTAGCGGTCTCTACCATGCTACATAAAATAACAACCCTAGGTAGATTTCTCGCTAGTGCATAATCGTAGACCAAATTACTCTTCCTTCATCCACCATAGCATGTCGGTCAACCAGATACGTGATATAAAACTTCCATGCATTAATTGCAATTGAAAAATGACGGTTACCCCTGCCATCTGAAAAAACTACCATCTCTAACCCCCTCCAGACAGAGTCCGCATTAGTGAAACACAACACGATCATCTCATGGATGTCGATGGGGAGTTTAATAAATGTACTAACTGCTAGAAACATTCCAACATGGAATGCCATAAATCTGCATATATAGTGAGTACACCAGTCAACATCATTTAAGGATGTGCATAGCAAAAAAACAAATCATTGAAATGATCAACAGAAACATACATATGTTTATAAACTATAAACAACTTTAAAGGTGTTATGGCTGGAAGACAATACCTCCTACGCCGTGCTTCTGTTATGTGTTCATGTCTAACCAATATAAGCGAGGAATAGTTGAATCGAAGAGTTTCTGTACTTGCCAAAAACTAACAAGTATGTTACAAAAATCACTTTAATTTAGAATAGATATATAAAAAATGTACCATATAAAAGGTCATAAAAAAATAATAATTCAATGTGAAGACAACAAATAGAAGACAAAAAATAGAGAGAAATAATATATTTGTACTGTGATCCCTTAAATCCTTGACTTTCTTATCTTTTTTCATAATATTGGTTATAAGTTAATTATATTAGGATTATGGTTAATTTGATTATTAGATTTCAAGGGTCATTTTATTTGGATTTAATATAAGGTAGGATTTAGCTAGGTTTAAAATCAGGGTTCTATATATTAAGCTTGTGAAAAGGTAGATAGTTACACCAATAATTATTTTCTTATTTTTCCTGTTTCCAGTGAAACCTGTGTACCGCATGGGTCATTACCAACTAAAAACCTTGGCAAAGAACAGGTGAACACAATCTTCTACATGTGAACTAATTAGCACCGCCATGGGAAACTTTTCCACCACTGGCACCATCATAAGACAATCTCCGTCATTGATTCCTTGAGGTAGTTGCTACTGGTGGTTGCAAAACATAAGAAACAATTACTAATTAAGTTTGGAGACTGCCAATAAAAATGAATAGCAAAATAAAAAGATCCAATGCTGTCAAGTATCAACCATTCCCAAAGAACATGTTTTTCAAATAATTAAGTTCTCACCAATGATTGCTAGAGTAGATGAAGTGTGCCCACCGTGTTCTACAAAATGTAAGGGATCCTTCTTAGACCTCCCCCTCCTGGTGCCACTGGTGGGAAACACAAATGACTGTAGAGGATATACTTCATTCAATTGGTCATGGTTAGAACCATGCGTGCATTCTCACCTTCAAGGGACGGGAACCCTACTAGCACTAAACCATGGACGCATTCGAACTCTGCTCGTTGCAGATGGATCTGTGTTGGGAGTCAGGCTAAATGGCATGACCTTGGATTGGTCTAGATTGATAAGAAAATGGCCTACGCATTCTGAGAATGCTTTCACTTGGTTGAGTGTCTGTGGCTTCATTCTCATCACTGACTTCAACAACTCGATCGATTCATTCCACTAATCTATTGTTTGGATAGGTGATTGAACATCAACTACCCTTTCGGGGTAGTCTGAACTACATGCACCCTGTTGTGCATTCTCCATGCCCATACGAGGTGGAGAACTGTCCATCTCTAATGTCACAAAATCATTCTCCATGTGGATATGTCTTGCATTCAAAAATACATTTTACATGCAATCAATGAATGCACAAATACATACCTAAATTACATCATTCAAATAAAGAGTAAATGGCCACAAAACATTCACTTGCCACTAATGCCTCCTGCAATCATGGCTGAAACCTTCAATGCATGCTTGCATGTATTTCCCTACAGGGCCCAAGGACAATCACACACATAACCTTGATCACCACAAGGTTTGACCAAATAAAAATTACATGACGTTTGGCTTCTCACAAAGTAGAATCCTGGTCTACTTTCATCGAGAAAGCAATCATCATCAGGAATTGCCTTTGCCTTCTCTATACTTTTTTCCAAACTTTGCACCCTGTAGCTCCTGATGAAACTAGCATCTTGTAACTTCTCCTTTTCTTGTAGAATGGTTCCATCTTGTAAACAAGGGTGAAGTATAGATGATCCATCCAACATGTATATTTCTTTTGACAGTCGCAATGGTACGATTCTATGGTAGCATTTGTGTCCTGATTTGCATGTGGGAAGACTCTGGAGCTTTTTGCCCACATTTTTGTGTGTACAATGCATGAATAGCTTTAAAGGAAATGCACTGTAATTAATAGAAGAAGTATTGCAAAATAAAAAAATGGTTGCACAAAAAGACAGAGATCTCTTACCTATAGGGTCATCCCCTTGACACCATGTCCTAAACAAATAGTCTAGAAATTGTGGTTGATTAGAAAACTCAACAAAAAAGTCATTTCATAACCTACGAGTGATTTCCTCACTCTCACCCATTATCATCATTATCGTGCAGAGGCATTGAAACATTGCCTTCGCTTGATCTTTTGATGCATACTTTTCCACATTCTTCAACCATGCCCAACGCACGTGCCAAGTGCATAGAATGAGATGACATTGAAAAGATGCCCTGGTGCACATGAATAGGAGCATGACTTGGGTCAGTGATCAAAAATTGGGTAAACATAATTCCATATGGAGTTGAAATGGCTGGTCAAACTAAGAGATAAAGAACTTACTGAATGGCCTCTATCTTAGCGTTGGCATCATCAGTCAAGAAAGCATTCACTGTCCACCCATTTTTGTTAGAATAACTAAGAGGGGGGTGAATTAGTTAATCACTATCCCAATACAAAATGTATAATCCAAAAACAAATACTTCAATTTTTGCAGCTCGGTAACTTAAAATACTTTTACTATCTATGCTTTTACCAATTACCAATCTAAAACTTATAACAATTACCGATCAAATCTAACATGAAATATGCAAAGTATGACATCAAAACAAACATCACAATCAACACATAACACAAGAGATTTAATGTGGAAACCGTGTGAAGGGAAAAACCACCTGGGACCGGCAACCCAAAAATATTCACTCTTCTGAAGTGAGGTCGGTGAAGACCCAACCCTGTTAAAGGTTACAAACACACTGTTAGGTGTGACCTTGTTAGAGGATTTAAGACCAACCATTATCATCCAACCAGTAGTCACTTTAGGGTTGACAAGATAACAATGCTCATTCTATGAATGATACATAATAAGACTTTCTTGGTCCACTCAGTTAAGAGATTTGACTATGTACAATGGTTAAATATGTAACAGTAGGTGATCTGACTTAATACAACTTTAATTGCAAATTACAAATCAATGTTCAGCTCATACAAATCTTTCTAATCAATAAATCAATTCTATTTCAAATACTATTCAACTTACTATCCATCGGTAATCACTCTCTGTCACTTGGTAATGCTCTACAGTAGGGTTCTCCTTAACCAGTATGATCAGAATGCATGAAAACTTGTTCACACGATAATTTTGTAGTATCTTCTTCTTCTAGCATCACACTCAATGTAAAATCTTTAGTCTCTTACATAGACATGTAAACCATTTTCTTCTGCTCCATCAGATTTTGCCTCTTAATCATTGTCATTGATTTTGTCTCTTAAACATACCTTGGCACTTGTGTCAATAACACGTTTGATTCTCATCCTTTAGATCTTTCCTAAATTTTGTCAGCCGTCAATCTGTATAACAAACTTTATCTGTTACCTCAAATTCATACACTTGTTAGCTCATCAATCTTATCGGCTAAACTAGTCATTTAGTTCATTTTGTTTTTCTTGGTTAACAAAGAAATGCATCGATGAACACAAGCTTGATTAACACTGTGCTCGGTATACACTACACTTTGTCGGTGTATACTAAAATGCTTCATCAACTGACAACACTGCTTTGTGTCTTTCAGCTCTTTTCCTCATCATAGATGAATGAAACATAATCAAGTCAATAACATGAAGTCATAGAATCATCAACAAGTTACTCAATGTATTCCTTATCCTCATCTATCATATCCATCTTCCTCATGTAGATATTTCTGTTCTTCATCTCTTTCACTCCTTTACTACAAATGTATCAGTATAGTAACTTACAAGATAAGTGTTGTCAAACTAGTTGACGTCAATGACAACATAATAATGATTTAATCATATTACATATCTAATCAATTTCTCAGTGATCTTAAATCACAATTTCTTCAATCAAGTTCTAAATCAGTTGTAGTTCATCAATCTCTCCCTTTGGCATTGATGGCAACTCAAGAAATATGAAATATATCATACACATACCAAATATGTATTCTACAACTTTGTGAACAAATGTTGTACAAGCTTTCCTTAGCTTAATATGTTTAATCACTACGTTACTCAACAACATTATAAATGCAGCTTTGTCAATTTGCAAATATGATCTTTTCATCTCTTGGATTCCTTCTTCTATTCTCAGTAACTGATGTTCAATGCTCTCCCTTTCTTCAATTTGTCTCTCCCTTAGATAGTTCTCATTGGTGTATATTCAGATTATCTCTCCCTTTGTTTCATATTGTTTATCTCTCCCTTTGACAACAATGCCAAAGAAACAAATAAAAAAACAACTCTATCTGTGTGATCAGTCTTTATACTACTGAAGAGCTCTATTTTCTAGTGCATACTCTGTATCTCTGTATACTGATATGCCAATCTATTCTAGTACCTTTCACAACCTTAGACATGATCCAAAGTGTGAACTATGCTGCATCAACATGAATGATCTTCCGATAAGACTAGGTTGATGCAACATCTAAATCACCTTAGTGACTGGTAGACAGGGGATGAACCCCAAGTCTAGTCCTCAAATACTCAAATGTGTCTTTCAGTAGAGCTTTTGTAAATATATTTGCAAGTTGTTCTTTTGATGTAACCAAATCTAGCTTAACTTGCTTCTCTTGTACTTGTTCTCTCAATTAGTGATACTTTATTGATATATGCTTTGTTTTAGAATGCATCACTAGATTCTTTGAAATACTAATTGCACTGGTGTTATCACAGTATATAATCACCGGCTCAATGATTATCTCATTCATACCTTCTAGAACTTGTTTAATATATGCAATGTTTGAACAGTTTGTAGCAGCAGCAACATACTCTGCTTCGGTTATAGACTGAGAAATGTAAGCCTGCTTCTTACTTGTCTAGGTAACAAGTCTTTCACCAAAGAAGAATGCTCCTTTGATGGTTCTTTTTCTATCATCCACATTTCCAGCCCAATCAGTGTCGGTATAGACTTTGAGTTCAAACTTGCCTTCCTTAGGATACCATAATCCATAGTCCTCTATTTTCTTCAGGTATCTTAAGATTCTTTTCGTAGCAATCATGTGTGATTCTCTAGGATTAGTAGAAAATCTAGCAACTATTCCCACAACATGTGCTATATCTGGTCTACTGTGAACTACATACATTAGCTTACCAATCATGGATCGGTAAGGGCCCGTTTGGTGCATGGAATACCAAATGCCAGATATAGTCAATTCTGGAAGATGTTGCAATTCAAGAAGATACAAATTCTGAAAATGATTTTCGGAATATGCGATGACCTGTTTGGTTCACCCGGAAGATGACTAAGAAGATGCATAAGAAATTTTAATTATGTATTTTAATTTCTTTAAATTCATGTGTATACGTCTATATATATAGACACATACATGTGTGTATATATAAATATATGCACACATGTGTATATATACACATACACACGTGTGCATATGTGTATACATGTGTGTATATGCACACATATATATGCATGCACACATGTGTATATATACACACATACACACATGTGTATATATATACATAGAAACACACATGTGTGTATATACATATACACATATTTGTGTATATATACACACATGTGTGTATATACACATATGTATATATACATCCTTATATATGTACACAAATACACACATGTGTATATATACATACACACACATTTGTGTATATATACACACGTGTGTGTATACACCCACACATTTGTGTATATATACACACGTGTGTGTACACACACACACACACACACACATATATACACACACATGTATATATATATATACATCCTAATAGCAATATAATATACATCCTTATAGTCATGGATCCCATGAAATATTAAATTTGGTTTTATAAAAATTGGAATTAGAAATTGGAATTTCCAATTCCACCTATTTGAGTGGAAGATGAAATTCCCATTTTGGGGGCAAAATTGGAATTTTGAAATTCCAATTCCCATTTTTTGGATCGACACAAGCATGGAATTACATTATCTAGAAATCTAATTCTGGAATTAGAGCTCATATTCCATGCACCAAACAGGCCCTAAAGTGTCTGGTTTATCTCTGTAGTTTCATCTTGCTTAGTCAATTTACATCCAATAGTCATCGATGTTCCCACAGGTTTAGCATCGTCCATGCCAAATGTTTTCAATACTTCTTTTATGTATTTAGACCGTGTGATGAATATCCCATCACTTTGTTGGATCACTTGTAGTCCAAGAAAGAACTTAATCTCTCCAAACATAGACATTTCAAACTCATTCCTCATATCATCAGCAAAGGATTTACATATTTGATCTTGACCTCCAAATATAATATCATCCACAAAAATTTCAGCAATAAGAATTGTATCATCAGTATCTCCTTTCATATACAGATTGTTGTTCTCACTTGTTCTTACAAATACTATACTTAATAAATAAGTATGCAACCTTTCATACCAGGCTCTTGGTGTTTTCTTTAAACCATATAAAGCTTTATGTAGTCTACATACCATATCTTTCTTTTCGTGATCAACAAACCCTTCAAGTTGTTCTATGTAGACTTCTTCTTCAAGTATTCCATTAAAAAATGCTGACTTGACATCCATTTGATATACCTTGAATTTCTTATGTGAAGCATATGCAAGTAGCATTCTGACTCCTTCCAATCTAGCAACAAGTGCAAAGGTTTCACCATAGTCTATGCCTTCCTCCTGTGCATATCCTTTGCATACCAATCTAGCTTTATTTCTTGTCACTTCTCCATTCTCATTCTGCTTATTCCTGAATATCCACTTAGTACTGATAACATTCTTATCTTTAGGTCAGGGTACTAAGGTCCAAGTTTTGTTCTTTTCTATTTTCTCTATTTCTTCTTTCATTGCATTAACCCATTCATCATTCTCTAATGCAACTTTTACATTTTTCGGCTCAAAATCACAAACAAGACATGTACCTTGTCTTGCTTTGCTCCTTGTTTGCATGCCAGCTTTCTTGTCTCCAATGATTTGTGATTTAGGATGGTGTCTTCTGACAAAACTCACCAGTATCCTATCTCTCCTTTCCTATTCATTTTGTGTAGGTTCATTTGCTTGCTCAGTAGGGCCATTCTGCTCATCAGTTTCTCTTTCCTGCTATTCGGTATTATTTTCTTGCTGACCGGTTACCATAGACTGAGGCTTTGGTAAATACTTTGGTTGTTCAATGTAAGTGAACCTACCATAGTCTTTTGGTTCCTTTGTACTTTCCTCTATGTTCTTTTCATCAAACTCGTCAACATGAACGTTAGTGCTCTCAATCATTTAATTAGTAGTTTTATTCAAACATTTATATGCTTTGCTTTTACTAGAATATCCTAGAAATATTCCTTCATCACCTTTTGAGTAAAATTTTCCATTTCTCTCATCTTTCATAATAAAGCATTTGCTTCCAAAATTTTTGAAATAACCTACAGTAGGTTTGTGTCCAAACCACAACTCATAGGGTGTCTTGTTGGTGTCCTTCTTCAATTGCACTCGATTAAGCACATAAACCATTGTACTGATAGCTTCGCTCTAGTATGTCTGAGAAACATTATTTTGTAGCATCAATGTCCTAGCATAGTCAACTATTGACATGTTCCCTCTTTCAGCAATCCCATTTTGCTGAGGTGTCCTCAGTGCTGAGACCTGTCTTTTAATACCATGCTCGTTACAGAAATTAGTAATTCATCAGAGATAAATTCACCTCCTCTATCAGATCTTAGGCATTTCAATTCCTTTCCAGTCTCTTTTTCTACCTTAGCCTTATACCACTTAAACATCTTAAATGCTTCAGATTTCTTTTAAGAACATAACGGTCATCAATCTAGTATAGTCATCAACAAAAAGAATAAAGTACCTATCACCATAATAACTCTGAGTTCTCATAGGACCACATAGGTCGGTATGAACCAACTCAAGTATCTTCTTTGTTGAGTAATCCTCACTTTTGAAACTAGATTTAGTCATCTTACCTTTCTAGCATTCATGACACATAACATTTTCTGGTTTTGACAAGTTAGGCAGCCCTCTAACTCTTTTCCTTTTACTGATCTTAATCATGTTATCAAAGCTCACATAGCATAACCTTTTATGCCACAGCCAAGCATCTTCATTTTTCATCATCAAGCAAGAAGACTCATCAGTATCAAGATAAAGTAGATTACCTCTTGATTGTGCTCCAGTTCTAACTAGTCTTCCTCCATCATCAAAGATTTTCACTTTCTTGCTCTCAAAAGCAACTCGGTGACTTGAATTATTCAATTGTGCCACACTTAACAAGTTATATTTCAATCCATCTACCCAATAAGCATTATCACATTTTATCATATCATTTATCATTAAGGTTCCTTTACCTCTTACCATATAGGGTGTGTCATTACCCATCTTAACTGAACCTCCATTGTATTCTTCAAGTACATCAAACTTTTCCTCATCACCAATCATGTGATGTGTACAGCCACTGTCTATGATCCATGTATTATTTTTGTTAACTTTAGAGATCAGTGTTGTTTCTTCATGGTTTTCTTCTTCTTCCTCCGAGTCATCTTTCATAACAACAAATACAACTTCTACATCATCATTAGAATCAGATTCAGAATCATTATCTTCAGCTATGAAACATACCTTTTTCCCTTTTTCATTGATGTCTCAGTTATCTTTGTTGTGTCGATAGCCTCTATTGACCCTTCTCCCATAGCTTCCTTCAGATTGGTCTTTGGTTCTATCATCATCTTTCTTATGTGGACATCTAGCAATGATGTGGCCAAACTCTTTACAATTAAAGCATGCCAAAGGTAGCTTACCTTTATACCTTCCTTTACCTTCGGGTAATCTTCTGGCCATAAGATCTTCAAGTTCATCAAGCTCATCATCGGTATTACTATCACTATCATTTTTATTACTCCTGCTAGACTTACTAATCTTCAGAGAAGACATGAAAGTGGATTCCACAGATGGTACAACACTGTTATCAAAATTATTTAACTCAAAGGTTGTAAGTTTACCAATCAAATTGTTAAGTGTAAGTGTAGTAGTAGATGAAGACCTTGTCTCATGAATAGTAGATATTCTGATTGCATAAACCAGCAATAAGGTTCTAAGTACTTTGCTTACCACAGTTTCTTCACTAATGACTCCATCAGATACTCTAATAGCATGTACTACCTCTTTCAGTCTATTTGTATATTGCACAATATTCTCACCTTCTTTCATCTTCATATCGTCAAATTTTCCCCTTACGCTCTCTGCTCTGGCTCTTTTAACATGCACATCTCCACTGTAAACTTGAGAAAGTTTATCCCACATGGCTTTTGTAGTAGTGCAACTTTTGATATCTTCAAATTTAGCATCAGTGCAGGCAGCAACAAGTTCCATCATAGTAACATTGTGTTCATGCCTATCTTTCAATTGATCAAGTGTTAGGGGACCTGGTGTCAGTTCTATGTAACCATTCTCCATCAATTCTAGTGTAGCATTCCCAATTCCAGATATGTGCAACTTCTTCCAACTTTTTCATACTACGAAGTTCTCTTTGTTCAGCTTTGGTACTTCCCTCTTATACATTTTGAGATCTTTTTATTGAAGTCCTTAAAACTCTATTCAAAGCAACCAATGCTCTGATACCAATTGTTACAATAACTAAGAGGGGGGTGAATCAATTAATCATTGTCCCAA
Organism: Chamaecyparis obtusa; assembly: GCA_027943335.1. NCBI lineage: Eukaryota > Viridiplantae > Streptophyta > Pinopsida > Cupressales > Cupressaceae > Chamaecyparis > Chamaecyparis obtusa. The sequence continues at coordinate 3,770,208 of BSBK01000615.1, read as the reverse complement.
TACAAAATGTATAATCCAAAAACAAATACTTCAATTTCTGCAGCTCGGTAACATAAAATACTTTTACTGTCTATGCTTTTACCGATTACCAGTCTAAAACTTATAATAGTTACCGATCAAATCTAACATGTAATATGCAAAATATGACATCAAAACAAACATCACAATCAACACATAACACAAGAGATTTAACATGGAAACCCTGTGAAGGGAAAAACCACCTGGGACTGACAACCCAAAAATATTCACTCTTCTTAAGTGAGGTCGGTGAAGACCCAACCCTGTTAAAGGTTACAAACACACTATTAGGTGTGACCTTGTTAGAGGATTTAAGACCAACTATTATCATCCAACCAGCAGTCACTTTGGGGTTGACAGGATAACAATGTTCATTCTATGAATGATACATAATAAGACTTTCTTAGTCCACTCGATTAAGAGATTTGACTATGTACAATGGTTAAATATGTAACAGTAGGTGATATGACTTAATACAACTTCAATTGCAAATTACAGATCAATGTTCAGCTCATACAAATCTTTCTGATCAATAAATCAATTTTGTTTCAAATATTGTTCAACTTACTATTCATCGGTAATCACTCTCTGTCACTCGGTAATGCTCTATAGTAGGGTTCTCCTTAACTAGTATGATCAAAATGCATGAAAACTTGTTCACATGATAATTCTGCAGTATCTTCTTCTTCCGACATCACACTCAATGTGAAATCTTCAGTCTCTTATATAGACATGTAAACTGTTTTCTTCTGCTCCATTAGATTTTGCCTCTTAATCATTGTCATTGATTTTGCCTCTTAAACATACCTCGACACTTGTGTCAATAACACGTTTGATTCTCATCCTTTAGATCTTTCCTAAAAAATTTTAGCCATCAATCTATATAACAAACTTTGTCTGTTACCTCAAATTCATACAGTTGCCAGCTCATCAATCTTATCGGCTAAACTAGTCATTTAGTTCATTCTATTTTTCTCGGTTAACAAAGAAATGCATCGGTGAACACAAGCTCGGTTAACACTATGCTCGGTATACACTACACTCTGTCAGTGTATACTGAAATGCTTCATCAATCGACAACACTATTTTGTGTCTTTCAGCTCTTTTCCTCATCATAGATGAATGACACATAATCAAGTCAATAACATGAAGTCATAGACTCATCAACAAGTTACTCAATGTATTCCTTATCCTCATCTATCATATCCATCTTCCTCATGTAGATATTTATGTTCTTCATCTCTTTCACTCCTTTACTACAGATGTATCGGTATAGTAACTTACAAGATAAGTGTTGTCAAACTAGTTGACATCAATGACAACATAATACTGATTTAATCATATTACATATCTAATCAATCTACTCAGTGATCTTAAATCACAGTTTCTTCAATTAGGTTCTAAATCAGTTGTAGTTCATTAGTTTCTAGCCTCCTTTCCTCGCCTACAAATAACACATAGCCACCCTTCGATGTCCTCAATCATGTTATAGGAGGACATGACCCATACAATAGGATCCTCAGATTGTTTCTTGTCAAACATGACCAGCGAGTACAACTAATACTGCATGTGGTAAAGACAACAATGATGACTGCAATATTTTAATGACATATAACGAATAGGAAAGACTTTTCACTACTCACTCCAAGCACAATTGTAGATGTCTCACCCCATATTTGTTGGTGGAAAATGTCAAATCCACGGAGATTATAGAATTGTGTGAGTGTTGAACCATCATATCAAGCATCCATGGGGTTTGTATACCCATAATGAAAGGTGCCCCATCATTCTGTGGTTGTTGCCAATAGAAGAAATTATTTTGATCCAATCATTTCCATTTAAGGATACTAGTGGGGTCATGAACATGTCTTTGGGCTCGACTGGACTTCACTCTTCTCCATGCATTCATTACATCTTTCCACGTCAGGAAGGTATCTCTCCTCTGCAACATACCCAAAAAATATGGACCGGTCAAATGTCTGTCCATGATAGCATCCACACTGACATCCATTGCCAATAGGTCCTCTATGTAAGCCTTGCATTCCATAGAAAGGTGAGGCACAAACTCATAATGTGGCTCGTTGCTCAAATCATTTACACCATGAAAATCTATACCATCCGCACCTACGTGAAACATTTTAGTGAAACTCAAAATAGCCATGTCTAGTCTACCAAACATAACCTTAACGTTGAAGTGGCACTGACAACCCCTTTTCTTTATAAAGTGATGGACGTGTTTCTCTAGTGGTGCATTGTTCCTCTTATCATCTAGTGCAAATGAACACCAATAACTGCACATAAAGAGAAACATGTTGTAAACCATAAATGAATTACGACAATTTGTGATCACAATTATAATGATGATTGTTTCTACTCATGTAGAATATATCTTCATTGTGTTTTCTCTGTACTCTTCAAGCCTATGCTCTATGTGCTTCACACGAACAAATGCACATTCCATGCCTTCCCTCTTTAACTCCCCTGCGACAAAAGCCTCAATTCTATTTACTGGAATTGCTTCACAAAAGTCCATCACCTCATCATCTTCCACACCAATTGGACTCCAATCAATTTCATTACATGAGAAAGGATGCACACCACCACCTCCATCTTGCACTTCAAGTTGCACAAGCAGGTGCCACTTGCATTTTATCCCCATCACCGCAAACTGCTAATAAAAAATATCAAAAAAAAAATTCTATGGTGCATTGACAACATTAAGGGGTTGTCAAAAAGCATAACAGACATGTCTAAGCTCCTTACAAAATGCAACGTTGACAAAATTTAAATAAAAAAGAAAACAAAACCCATTTTCAATAAATTTACACCAACACTATGTTTTCACAAATCCGATCAAAAAAAGTTTATCATCTTTTTATTGTCTTTGGTGCATTTTCTATGGACATTAGCCGCCACTTGAACGATTCAAATTAAGATGCATAATTTTTTTAAGTGCACAAATATGCGTTGGAAAACTTCAACTATTTTCTATATTGTACGTTGCAAATACCTTGATGTAAGCTTTACGGCCACTCCCGATGGGAAATGTTATGCACATGACTTCTATAGGGATAAAATTTGGTGGAGGAGCACCCATAATAAATAATGATTCATCAAAGTCCTAGGAACTTCTATATTAGGTTAGATCTATCATTTAGGCATCTAGACCCAATTTTAAGACCTAGTTCCAGGATTGGCACAAGTATAAGCCCTTGGTCAACCATGGTCAAAGATGGTCAAAGGGCCTAACACCTTAGGATTTTTCTATTTTTATGATTTAATGGTTTGGATCCATGTTGGATCATTAGATTTAGGTTTGGACCAGGTTTGGTCACCTAGGATAAAAAGTTGCAAATTGTTGCAACAAAAATTGTAAAGTTGCCGAGCAACTTTGACAACTTTTTCCAAAAATTGTAATTAACTTCCCAATGACTACATAGTTTAAAAATCAGTTTGTAACCATTGGGAAAGACCTTCATAAGCCCTCATAGGTGGGTGCAAGGTAATATGATGTAATTTGGCATTCTAAATCAATATAAAATATTACTATTTTCTTGCAATTTCGAGTATCAGAAAATTCGTACAGATGTGTACAGATGCCTGAGCATGAAAGACTAAAATTTTTAGTTGCACCTATGTTTTGGTTTCATTAGTTCTTGATCACATGTTCTGTTCCCCTCAGAGTTGAAAGCTATTCAAGTTTGATTCCTGGTTTTTCGGATTAAGAGCCCTGAACCAAGGTTCCGCAAAAATTATGGGTAATTTCCAATTCCACCATGGGAATTTGATGGCCCTTGGTGGAATTCATGTTTTTTATACGTTCTTTAAGAATTTGCAGGCACAGGTCCTCAACTTGCATGGAAGTGGATTTCTATTGATGCCCTAGGTGTACATACCCATGTGTGCACCTTCTGAATTATGACACCAGTCCACACAATTCGCTACTGGAGAATCACCAAGCCCTAAAACTTGGTATTTTGCAGTCTCAGATATATCCTCACATGATCCAAGCATTGGATTTGGATTTGGATGTATGGAAGAGGTACCTGTAGTGCAAACCATAGTCTAATTAAGCTTAGTTCCAAGGTCAAATCAGCATTCCATTGTGTCTTGCATTCACAATCAAGTCTTGCACTCTCAACATGTTTTGCTAAGCCCAAAAGGGTACTTGAATATATGATTAGTTGGCAAGGTTGTGTGGAATAGTGTGTTCCCAATCATCATTTATGCTTCTGAAAGGCTACAAGCCTAGAACTGGAATAGTAAGACTAATATGCCCAAATTGATGTCTCTATGGCATATGATTTGTTGTGCTCTTTTGTCAGGAACCTAAATAGACCAATCAAAGTGTATGGTCACCCCTGGTTCTTATTGTAACAATTGGGGAAAATTTGTGCAAAATAACCTAAGTGTCTGGTTGTGGGCTACTAATTAGTTGGACTTGGAAGACTTGATAGGACTTAGTGATTGAGTACTCTTATAGATTAGGTTGCAATAACCTAGGATCAAGTCATTTCCTACACTTGTGATAAGTGTGAGAGGCACTTACTGTTGGGGAACTTTCTTTTCACCCCTACCCGGAACCTTTTTAAGAGTTTTGAGGACTACTTTTGGTCCTTGTTGATGCTTCTGGTTGTCCGCTTTGCATCTAAATTACTTATAGTCTACCGGTACATAAAGTGTTGTGTGCTTTCACTATCAAAATAACTCAGGTTATCACTGTAACATTTGGCATTTTGGGCCCATCCCCATGGGCAATGTTATGCCTGTAACTTATGTCAGTGTTACTTTATTTTTTCCTTTGCCTCTACGTAAGCTATTGTGTGTTTTCGATATCGGCATAACTCGAGGCATCGGAGTAAGAATTTGGCCCCAAACTGATGGGAAATGCTATGTCGATAGGTTCTATCAATGTGAACTATTTTGTTTTCACTATCAGTATAAGTCAGCTCTTAATTGTAAGATTTTCGACCCCTGACGATGGCCAATTTTATACCGATAAATGATAACTTCTATCGGTGTACCTTCCTTTTGCTATAATGCCGAATAAAGTGTTCTGGGTTTTTTGCATTTGTCATGCGGATGAAAAACATCCTGACATTGCGCAATCGACATAATTTAGCCTCTTCGCTGCAACAAATTATGGACACAAATTACACCCTATTTTCTATTTTCTCTACTGTGAGTCCCACTTACCTACGTTGCTGAAGATTTAAGGTTTAATTAGTGGTAATATTTGTCAACGTCAAATGCTACTTTTCAATCACGCTTGTGTGATTAAATATATTTTATGAAGTTTAAGGTTTAATTGGCGGTAATATTTCTGCCATATTTGTCAACATGGACAAAAGGGTAAGTACGCAAGTGTGGGCTATTCTTTGTTTTAGCTATTTGAATCACTTTTTCTTCGGTCAGACACATTACAACCATTCCGATGGGCGTTATTACCATGATAGCCAGAGCTAACATTGTTCTTGTTTTGCGAATGGAAAAGCCAATACTATTTGTAAAATCAGTGAAAAGTTGGGTGATCACTTCATTACTTTCGGCCCCTTGTGATGGGCAATGTTCTGCTGATACGAGAAATTATCACTTTTCGCTACTTACCTATGTTGGTGTACAAATGTTGGTTTTCAATCATGCAACAACAATTAAATATAACATGGACGAAAGGCAAAGTGTACAAGGCTGTGCACTATTCTCTTTTTTTGTCATTCCAATCACTTTTGTTTTTTCTATGCATGACTACATATGGAAACTACTGAGTATTTTCGAACATTTTGGCATTTCGTTGTGTGTTTTTGCATGCTCATTCAAAGAGTAGCCATACCCTACACATTCACTGCTAGACTGGTTTTTTTTTTTTCCATGGACACCCAATGCCTATAACTACAATATTTTTGGTGCTCCTCATGAATCTACAACCCAAACCAAATAAAACCCAAATCCATTAACTATTAAAACAATAATTCTATAGTAATGTGACATGAATGCATGCTAATGTTCAATACCTAAAACAAATCATATTTTTTAAACTATTCAGACAAACTACTGTAAGGACATATTGTAACTCTCAAAAAATTCACACAAATACAAATAAATATAAATGTGCTTAAAAAATTTATATATACAACACACCTATTGTGGGCTTCTCTTCTATTTTAAAAATTCAACCACAAATCAAACATATTAATTAATGGTACATTGAAGGTCTTTAAATACCATGACATAACAACATGCCATACAAATGTGTGCTATGTCAATCCATAAGTAGTAGTAGAAATGGATAGGGACATTTGAATTTGAATTTAATGATTTAAATTTTAGGTTCATTCTTGTACATTACATGATTGATCAAGGTCAATCTTGAGCCACTCAAACATTAACTCTAGGGTAAAATGATAATTTACGTTAAAACAAAATTCATTAACTGTTAAAACAATAATTCTATAGTAATGTGACATGAATACATGCTAATGTTCAAAACCCAAAACAAATCATATTTTTTAAACTATTCAAACAAACTACTATAAGGACCTACTGTAACTCCCAAAAAATTCACACAAATACAAATAAATATAAATGTTGCTTAAAAAATTTATATGTACAACACACCTATTGTGGGCTTCTCTTCTATTTTATAAATTCAGCCAAAAATACAGAATCTTTTCCATCTCCTAGTGAAGCCCTCTTCAGAGAAAATGCAGAGTGCTTTTCCCCTTCCAAATGGACAAACTACTACCAATTTCACATAAAAATGCAAGGTGCTTTTCCCCTTTGAAACATACAAATTACTATTAACTTAACAGAAATCACAGAGTCCTTTCAATCAGACAAACCACTATTAACTTGATAGAAAACACAAAGATCTTTTGAAAGGATGAACCACTATTAACTTGACAGAAAACCCAGAGATCTTTCGAAAGGATGAACCACTATTAACTTGACAGAAAATGTAGAGATCTTTCGAAAGGATGAACCACTATTAACTTGATAGAAAACCTAGAGATCTTTCGAAAGGATGAACCACTATTAACTTGACAAAAAACCCAGAGATCTTTCAAAAGGATGAATGACAATTAACTTCAGAGGAAGTAATCCTATTAACAGTGGTAACTTACTTAAAAGTGAAGTAATCCATAAATTATAAGGAAAACTTTCCAAGGACTTGATTTACTGACTGCATTAAATGCAAATGAAGACACGGGACAAGTGAGTTGGTGGCAATTAATTCCCTCATCCTTTTCCCGTGGCAATTTGCCTTTTTTCATTTGATGCGGAGCTATTAATGTTCGATCATGTCACCACCGAAACTATTATGTGTTTTCCTTTCTAGGTGCACATGAGCGATTCTGAAAAATGTTATGTGTTTTCAATTATAAGTGTGCAAGTGCACAAGTGCAATGTCGATAAAATAAATCATCTGCTTTCTCTATTGCCGATAAAAGAATTGGGACACACGTCAAACAAGCATGATCCTACAAAGGTTGAAAGAGCTTTAGTAAGTACTTCAAGGGATAATGCCATAAGGCCACCTGTCTGCAGTTCTGAAGGGGACCACCTAGCAATATCTTGACCGTTAGATCATTTTTGATCTCACGGTTGGTGCTATCCCTTAATCCTCGAAGTGAACACCTCTTATCTTAACGGGATTGTGCCTCATTGCCACCTGTCCACGGTAGCATCTGTTAAGGTGAAGGTTAAGGTTATTTGGGTGGTTAATGTCAGACAGGCCTAGTTACTAACCACTGTAACATCTGGTTGCATCCATAAAAAATGAATATCTCTACATCAGTCGTCAGATTTCTGAATGCAGCAGTGTTTTCCATGCCATCGTCTTTGGAGAATATGTAACCGTTATTTGTTTGGTCCCACTTGAGCGAATTGATTGATATAGCTTGCGCGATTACATTTATGATGCCCTAATGTAAGTGCGCATGTGTACTGTGCCAAGTGTTCTATGTTTTCGACACGTCTACATAACTTTAAATGTAACTGTCGCTAACATTGTCTAGTCACCGCTACCAAACGCAGTAACCCCTAACATTATACGCCACACCTAACTGTCTGTTTCATTTCCTTTCTTCACAGTCTCCTTCGCACGGTTACTGTCTTTGTGAGTTTCAAGTCAAAGGAATCGGGACACACGTCAAACAGTCGTGATCCCGCGAAGGTTGAAAGAGCTTTAGTAAGTACTTCAAGGGATAACACCATAATGCCACCTGTCCGCGGTTGTCAATGGGGACCACATAACATCTGTTAAGCCACCCGATGAAGGTTATTTGGGCGGTTAATCAAACAGTGGACTGATTGTGGTGATAGGCCAAGTTCCTTATGTGAAAATTTCTCATTTATATGTTCATCGTTAGATCATTTTTTATCTCACGGTTGGTGCTATCCCTTAATCGTCAAGGTGCACGTCTTTTATCTCAATGGGATCACGCCTGATTGCCACCTGTCCACTATTCTCGGTAGGACCACATAGCATCTATTAAGGGGACCTTTGTTAAGCCACCCAGTGAAGGTTGTTTGGCCAGTTAATGTCAAACAGGCCTAGTTACTAACCAGTGTAACATCCTGTTGCATCCAAGAAAAACTAATATCTCTCCTTCGGTCATCAGATTTGTGAATGCACCAGTGTTTTCTATGCCATTATATCTGTAGAATAGGTAACCGTTATTTGTTTGGTCCCGCTATTTTCCATGAAATTATATCTGCAAAATAGGTAACCGTTAGGTGTTTTCCATGCCATTATATCTGTAAAATAGGTAACTGTAAATGTAACTGTCGCTGACATTGTCCTCTCACCGTTACCAGACACAGTAACCCCTAACATTTTACGCCACACCTAACTGTCTATTTCATGTCCTTTCTTCGCAGTCTCCTTCACACGGTTACTGTTTACTTATGGAGTTAGATTTTTCAGTGCATTGGACTGAACGGTTTAATTTTTTTCCGGTCTAATTCACCTTTCGCGTACTTTATTGCATGTCTCATCATCAGTCGAAAGAGAGAACCTATGTCCTTTCTTGTCGGAGATCCCATGGTCTCATTTATGCCTTTTTATGTAGTTTTATGTATGTCATAATGTCAAAATTCTGTACAATGGTGCATTCTTTCGGAAGGATAGCCGTAGAAAATGGAATATTAATTTTTATTTAAATTTGAAATAACTATATTTCACTAAATGAAACATTATCATGATGTTTAACTCTCCACAAAAAGAAAATTTATTTTGTAAAATGTTGTCACAATATTTCAACATTCTCTTATAGTGAAGAATAGTGACAAAATACTTTAGAAAATAAATTTAACTAGGGCTGTACTGCAGCTCAAGTTCCTGCTAAAGGCAGCAAAAAATTGTTTCAGCTGAATAAGACATTACAAATGTTGCAAGTAGTTGATCAAAGGAAAAGATCATGGCATTGCTTATTGAAGTCTAAGGACATTGTTGAAAATGATAAAATAATTTATGCACAAGCTACTGTGCATTATAAAATACAAGATAAGAGGAAAAAAATATGCAACAACCGAAACTCCCACCATTATTGATTTAGTAGGATTCCGTGAGGAAAAATATTCAGTCTCATTTAGGAAATATTCAAGCAAAGAAAAAGATTGGATTTAAAATACAAACAAATCATCGGAATGTTGTTGAGAGTTGTGCATATGCCTTTGCACCGTGAAAAAAATAAATACCAATCTGGTGCAGGAGCACCAAGACTAAAAGGCCATCCTAAGGCCACAAGAAGATCCATAAGAAGCATTGAGTCTACAAGGTCAAAATGACCATTTATTAGTGTAATAAGGCTATTAAAGCCATATGAGCTCATGTATAATGATTTGTAATCAAAGTTGTCAATGATGCCATAATTGGGCATATGGGTCAATTTGGTCATGTATGGGCTTAAAGGGTAGATTAGGAGTTTAGATTCATGTTTTATGTTTCATAAGGTCTTATGTGAACATATTAATGTAATGGGGGTGATAGTTATATCCTTAGTACAAGGAAGAACAAAGTTGTAGAGATCGTCAAAGAATAACAATACGTTAATAATCTTGATTAAAGGGATACCAACGACCAAAAGTTGGTTCTAAGGTAGTTAAAGGGGTTAGTTTCGGCTAAGATGGTTGAGAACAAGTTTAAATATCAGGCAAAAACGTTCCAAAGGTATGGAAAAAAACATTAATAAAGATTGCAATTTCTACATTTTCCCTATGTTCTTGTAAATAGTTACAATCCGATCACAGCCATTTTCCATTGTGAGTATATTGCTGTATTGTTCTAACTTTCATTGGATTTGATAAAGGATTGAATAAGCTTTCTTTTGGTTTTTGTCTCATGAAAATCCATTAAGAATTGGAAGAGGTATTCACGTTTTTGTAGAAACTATCCAAAACTTCAATAAGGGTTACCCGTTTTTGGTAAAATCGTCATAAGTTTGAATTGCACTGTTGGATCGGGCTATAAATCTAATAAAAATTTTGTAACTAGGTTATCTAAAATCTGACCAGAGCGATTGGATTTATTTTACGTTTTAAAAAAGTTATTTACGACTGTTCATTGCAGATTATAATGGAATTTCTTGTTTTAACAGTGTAGTTTGTGATTCTTATTTCCATTGGCATTTAAATGACTTGTAAGTTGAATCTAATGATCAAGTAAGTTCAAGACAATATAATTAAAACATGGAACATGCATTGAAGGAAGATTGTGGTTCTGATCTCAAGTGTTGGATGTATAGACAATTGTCAATGGAAAGACAATCAGGTTGCATATGGTGATTTCGTGGGTTGTTATTGTGAACAACATTTCTAATAAGTATTGTTGTGAGCTTGTTGAATGTGTAATCAATATATAAGGGCTCAATGGTGAGAGGAAGTTTCTTGAATAGTTTAGATATGTTGAATATGAACAGTAAGTTCCCTGATTGTGTAATCAGCAATAGAGTTAGTGCTTGAGATCAGAACATTTGATGTCAGTTTTGGTGGAGATGTTAGTGAGCATAGCCTTATTCAAGATAGCTTTGAAAATTTTATATAAAAGAGTTGAAAAGGTTATAGAGTGTTGATGGCCTCATGCAATTAGGTCTAACCCTTGGGTTACTTGGAGAGAGAAGATTCGGTGATTAGTTTGAGGGTTGATGCAAGTTCAGTTTAAAGAAAACATTGGAGTGTTTAGTGCCATTGAGAAATACATATTGTTAAAAGGAAGTTCCTCTTGAGAACCCTTTAGGTGGGTATTGTTACAAAATAAGTGATATGTTGGCAAGCTTTCAAGGTGTTTGAGTAAACCCTTCAAACCTCTATGCATCATAGTGGTATCAGAGCCCAAAAGGTCTAGGCAAAGGAAGTTGTGGTAAGTTGTGTGGGTAAGATAGGTTGAGGAGAGAACCTATAGGTAGCGGCCAAAAGACTAGGGAGAGAGGAAAAGTGAGGACTCCTAGTTGAGGCAAAAGGATGGAGTTGTCCTATGAAGAGGAAGTGTTGTGGGATGCATGGGTTGCATGGAAAGCTTATTGTGATTCACAAAAGAAGAAGAAACAAGAGGAGGAAAAAATGAGGAAAGAGGAAGAAAGAAGAAAAAGAAGAGAAGAAAGAAAAAAGAGAGAAGAGGAAACATAGAGACAAGTAATAATGGAGGTGTTACAAGAATTCAAGAAAGAGTTGGAACAAAGAATAGATGACTACATAGAATGGGTTAGCCAATCATGGTACTTACAGATTAGGCCTAAGATAAAATGGCCTATAAGAAAGATTATTCATAGAAGAAGATGACAAGCAATAGCACAAGAAGAAGAGGTACAATCTAAACATATGGCTCAAGATGAGAAAGAGAATGCAAAGGGTTGTTTGCTGATTGAAGAAGAAATCAAGGAACCCAATAATGTTCATGATACGGGTCTTGTTGATGTCCAAAATGGAGGAACTCTTACCTATGGATCTCATCATGAGATTAGTGTTAGTCACCAAAAGGTTGTTATTATTACTGTTCTTGATCACAAAGATGGTGCAACTATCATTGTACATGATGATGTTCAAATCCATGTGGGGAATCCAATCAATGCTTATTTCAAAGATGGTATAATTTTTTTCCCTCACAAATTCTATGCAAGTATGCATGGATTATGTATGGTGGATTGTACTGCAGATGCCTATGATGAACTGGGCAAGCATCTTGAAGCCTTGAGCTAAGGTACTACATACCAATTGAATGGTCAAGGGTACAATATGAAGACACTAGAGGCCACCTCTCTTTTTCTTGCAAGGGTCCTCCACATGGTACAAAGGAATTGGAAGACTCGGAAGGACATTCAAGGGGACCTTGAATTCTTTTGTCCTTGGGAGTATGGTGCAGTAGCACCTAGACTAAAAGGCCATCCTAAGGCCATAAGAAGATCCACAAGAAGCATTGAATCTACAAGGTCAAAATGACCATTTATTAGTGTAATAAGGCTATTAAAGCCATATGAGCTCATGTATAATGATTTGTAATCAAAGTTGTCAATGATGCCATAATCGGGCATATAGGTCAACTTGGTCATGTATGGGCTTAAAGGGTAGATTAGGAGTTTAGATTCATGTTTATGTTTCATAAGGTCTTATGTGAACATATTAATGTAATGGGGATGATAGTTATATCCTTAGTACAAGGAAGAACACAATTGTAGAGATCATCAAAGAATGATAATACGTTAATAATCTTGGTTAAAGGGATACCAATGACCAAAAGTTGGTTCTAAGGTAGTTAAAGGGGTTGGTTTCAGCTAAGATGGTTGAGAAAAAGTGTTTAAATATCAGGAAAAAATGTTCCAAAGGTAGAGTGACCTAATGTATGGGAAAATCATTAATAAAGATTGCAATTTCTGCATTTTCCCTATGTTCTTGCAAATAGTTACAGTCCGATCATAGCCATTTTCCATTGTGAGTATATTTTTGTATTGTTCTAACTTTCATTGGATTTGATAAAGGATGGAATAAGATTTCTTTTGGTTTTTGTCTAATGAAAATCCATTAAGAATTGGAAGAGATATTCATGTTTTTGTAGAAACTATCTAAAACTTCAATAATGGTTACCCATTTTTGTAAAATTGTCATGAGTTTGAATTTCACCATTGGATTAGGCTATAACTATGACAAAATTTTTCTAACTAGGTTATCTAAAATTTGATCAGAGCAAGTGGATTTATTTTGCATTTTAAAAAAGTTATTTGTGATTGTTCATTGCAGATTATAATGGAATTTATTGTTTTGACAGTGTAGTTTGTTTTGTGATTCTGATTTCCACTGGCATTTAAATGACTTGTAAGTTGAATCTAATGATCAAGTAAGTTCAAGACAATATAGTTAAAAAATGGAACATGCATTGAAGGAAGATTGTGGTTCTGATCTCAAGGATGTATAGACTATTATTCCTAACCGGTTACTGAGAGGGGGGGTGAATCAGTAAATACTATTTCTATCTTCAATTAAACCTTCTATTCACAAACATAAATAGAAATACTTAGATCAACACATCATATATATGTGAAAACCCTCGGTTAGAAGGAAAAAACCATGGTGAGACAGAGTTGACAACTTCACTACTGTAGTAACGAAGGTGCTCGGTTAAGAGTTTACAAAGCACTTGCAAGAGTGCTACTTGGTAAAGGGATTTGGTAGAAGATCGGTTAAGTTATTGACTTTGTTAGGAGACACCTTGTTAAAGGACTTTCAACATCAATTAAGATGCTACCCGGTTAAAGGATTTATACACATAATCTATTAGGGTTCACCCTGATAGAGGGATTTGAATATGCTTTAACAAAATAAAAGTAATGATCTGAATTGACACCTTCTGTCTGATTAGATCATACCTATTAACCTTTCTACTTTTCTTGGCTATCGAACCTTTCTGCCTTTCACCTCTAGTGACCATAGCTTCTCTCAAAAGATATCTCTCTCTTGCTCTGTATACTCAACAACTCTTCTTTTTGTGTCATATAGCCTGTATTTATAAGAAATTAATCTTATTAAAACCTAACTCATAGAACCACTAAGATGTAAACTCACCCAAAAATCATGAAGCAAAAAGCTTTGCGAGATGATCTTGAGTTTACCTTGAAACATTTGCGTAGAAAAAAAATAACTCCAATTAAAAAGCTAATTCTAGCTCTAGACGGTGGATGCTCCATATAATCCAATTTTAAATCAGACAGCTCTGCATAATCTAGTTCGGATTATTATGCACTTTACTGGTATTAATCTTATACCTAGTTCATCCCCTATATGTACTATAAGACCGGTAATATGTAATCTGTTAGGTCTACCGATGCATCTCCTCTTTTTAGTCTACCGGTGAATATACTTTGTTTAGTCTACTGGTGCCTATAAAGTAATATGAGTGATCTATTGGTGTACCTATACCGGTGGGAATGGTGTTTGCATCTAACTTCACCAATGACAACTTAAATTTTCCACCATAGACAACTGTCAATGGAAAGACAATCAAGTTGCATATGGTGATTTCATGGGTTGAAATTTTAAACTGTTATTGTGAACAACATTTCTAATAAGTATTGTTGTGAGCTTGTTGATTGTGTAATCAGTATATAAGGACTCAATGGTGAAAGGGATTTTATTGAATAGTTTAGATATGTTGAATATGAACAGTAAGTTCCCTAATTGTATGATCAACAATAGAGTTAGTGCTTGAGATCAGAACATTTGATGTGAGTTTTGGTGGAGATGTTAGTGAGCATAGCCTTATTCAAGATAGCTTTGAAAAGGTTATATAAAAGATTTGAAAAGGTTATAGAGTGTTGGTGGCCTAATGCAATTATGCCTAACCCTTGGGTTACTTGGAGAGAGAAGATTTGGTGATTAGTTTGAGAGTTGATGCAAGTTTAGTCTAAAGAAAACATTGGAGTGTTTAGTGACATTGAGAAAGACCTAATTGTTAAAAGGAAGTTCCTCTTGAGAACCCTTTATGTGGGTAGTGTTATAAAATAAGTGGTATGTTGGCAAGCTTTCAAGGTGTTTGAGTAAACCCTTCAAACCCCTCTACATCATAATCCCACACTATTTGTTAGTTGAGAGTAAATACAACATAGTTGAATTCTCAAGCCATGCTTCTTAACAAAATTAGCATTCACTAAAACATGGCTCAAATAAACAGATTTAAGACACATCATGGTACTTGCACAATTAGACATCTTTGAGATTAAACAACTTTCTCAGCATTGGACCATGCTCTATACTTTGCATTCATTTTTTTCACAAATAGAACAATAGTGTTTGATCTCTCCAAAGCAATATTGTCAACCTCAAAATTAGAGGATGACACTTGAAAAATGATCAGATTCCTCACCTATTTATTAGATCAGCTGACCCTTTTAATTAACATTGATATGAATTATGTGGTGAAGTAGTTGGTCTTCGGTAACCTGGTGAGGGGTGACCCACGATTTTAGGATTAACGTAGAGATGACCATTGACATTGCCTCTAGAACTAGGTTGTCTTAGTCCAACTCTTTCAGTTTGAGAAAACTTTTGACATTTAAATTTAGAAATTGTTCTAGTGTCTCAACTACTTTCCAAAATGTGTTGAGAAGCCCAAAGGTGAAAGGCACTTTCTAGCATTTCAAATCTCAAAAAAAAGAAATTCTTGGGAGGTGTGTGCGAAAGAAGTAATGGAAAAGAATGGAGTAGGAAATATGAAATAGTTTAAGTTTTGTACTACAATGAGAGGGAGTTGGGGTAAACAAACACACTTTTAAATTTTATATCTTGGAATAGTAGTGTGCCAATTGACTCCGACCATTTCTATTTTGTAGTGAAATGATTTAAACAAATAACCTAGCTATCATCATAGTCTGCCTATTTCAAATTATTGGGAGAAAAGATAGAGGAGTTATGAAAAGAAATAAGGTACATGAAGAATTATGTTTTATTTCTCAAATTGAACCTAAAACTACTGATGAAGGTTGTAAAGATAATAATTGGATTCAAGCAATGAAGGAAGAATTGGATTAGATTGAGAATAATACTTGGGAATTGGTTTTGAGATCTAAGGAAAAAAATGTTATTGAAACTAAATGGGTTTTTAGAAACAAGATGAATGAACAAGGTGAAGTTGTAAGAAATAAAGAAAGACTGGTATGTAAAGGACACTCACAACAAGAAGGTATAGATTATGAAGAAACATTTACACCTGTTGCAAAAATTGAAGTAGTAAGAATGTTTTTGGCCTATGTAGCTTATAAAAATTTCAAAGTGTATCAGATGGATGTGAAGTCAGCATTTTTGAATGGTGAATTAGAAGAAGTCTACATTGAGCAGCCAAATGATTTTCTTTTGACTCAAGGAGGCATGGTTTTTAAGTTGAACAAAGCATTGTATGGATTAAAGAAAACACCTAGAACCTGGTATGCGAGGTGTGATAAATATCCTTCACCAAGCTCGCACCCTGAGGACCTATGGGAAGATCTCAGTGATGAGTATGCAGTCTGGAAAAGAGATCACTCCAGACTGGTAATTTCGTAGATCAAAATGTTGCAGTTACATTTTGATATTAAGAGTGTAGAAGAAGATAGTTTTGAAGCCACAGGTTCAGAGGTTAGCAATGTGGAAGCAAGAAGTCCCCCAGATATAGATTGGAATAGGAAAGAGGAAGATGATATAAAGCTGAGGGCTCGAACTATTTTTGAGGTCACAGAAAGTTGGTTAATAGAAAAGAGCTAAGACCCCCCCTCTTGAAAAGCATAGTGCGGGATCAGCCTTAAAAAAATGTGAAACATGCCCCATCTAATGTATCTCTTGGGGTTCAAAATGCAGGTCAAGTTACATCTCCTAAGAAAAAGGCGGTTCCAGATAGGCATCCTACCGCACCAAGATCAAGACCTAGAACAAGGTCAGAAAAGTGTGGTCAAATGGCATCCTTGGGGTCAGATTACCTGGATATCGAGATTAATGATCATGACATTTCTTTTCCACCAGATCAACAGGAGAAGGTTTAGGAAATCCTTACTGGGGGCACGGATCTTTCTCAAGTTGAGAATACTCCTATAAAAACTCTTGACAATCGGATGGTCACCCCTTTGGTTCCTCCCTAATTAACTGAGTCAGTAAATAAGAGGAAAAGTTATAAACCAATTTCACTTCATGTGAAGGAGATCATCACTAAATATGCTACCTAGAATCCTAAAGCAAAAAGAATGAAGAGTGACGCTAGGCTCTCTACCGATCCATCTACTGGAAAGGTAACGACAGAGATAGCCACTTTCAAGCCCAAAGAGGGAATTCAGGAACTGGAGGTTGAACACTTCGAAATCACAAAAATGGAGCTTGGTGTTTTAAACAGGGATTCTAGGGATCACCTATTTAAATTCTCAGCTAATCACATGCTTGGGTAGTCGCAAAAAGATGGATGGGAGAAACGTGAGATGAAACAGTTGGTCTCTACCATGACTGAATTTCTTTCCTCACTTGCTGACGATGGAGTATTGCCACTAGCCCAGTCTTCCCAAGACATTGATCTGAATTTAGTCAAAAGCCAAAGGTTAGTGAAATAGATGCAGAAGGGTAGGGTTCTGATGGAAGCCGTTAAGTCTTGGATAAACAATGTTATAACTGAAGGGAGTGCTTTCATACATGAGTTTATATCCACTTGTCTAGATGGAGAAGGATTACTCGGTGAAGTTCAAACCCTAGTCCCAAGCTGGGAGATGGAGGAAGAGAAATGCGCAGCAATCATCCTATAGGTTCGAGAGATAGAAACCTATGGTGTGACTCAATTCTTGGCTAAGAACCCGATGAAACTAGTGGATCCATGTATGTTGTTTTATCCTGAAATAGAACTTTGGATGGAAAAATATGATGTTCAAAGCTGCAATTTCTCAAGCCAAGGAAATAAAAAAAGAGGTGCTGGATATGAATGCGGACACCCTCAAAGATATCAAAATAGTGAATCCCTCAAGTATTCTACAAATTGATGAGGGTAATAGAGATGCGGATGCCATGGTTAAAGTCTTTACAGACACTATGAATGCTCTCAAGGAAAATAAAGCACCTACAGTTTAGGATTTCACCAGAGTTGCAAATGTGGAATCTATGTTGCTACTGAATTGAGGGTAGTTACCTAAATAGGAAGAGAGGATTAGGGAGTTAAGGTGGGAAAAGAATGCAACTCAGGCAAAACTGGCAGGTCTGAAGAATCTACATTTCTAGCCAGCCTAGGAATTGGTAAATGTCTTTTGATCCTGGAAGCCCGTATAGACTGCCACATCAGAAGGCCCTGGAGGGAGTTAGTAGTTTTTACAATAGCATTTCCCTTTCTTTATGTTTTAAGTGACACGTGCTTTGAAACTTTGTTGTTAGTTATGTAATTGGTTTAAACAGTTTTTCTGGAGGCTCTCTCGGACATGAAACTATTAATGTTGGAGCATTGAATAGTTAAGGGGTTAGAAAATACAGATAGGAAATAGATAGTTTTCTTTTTGAAAATAGATAGTTAGCATAGTCTTTTAATTTCTGAAATAGCTGTGACTGATTTTTTATTAGACTTTGATCCAATCTTATATGAATAAATAAATGCATGGTATGGTTTAGATCTTTGAATCAAAATCTGGAATGTATTAATTACTTTGAAAGTTGATACATTTAAGTCTGTGCATATGTTATTTATATTTAGTCACTTTTGGTTTCCTTCTAGCTCATTCTTCTTAAGTTATTTTATAGGTCGTTTTCTTTAGAAGGAGTAGATAAATCTTAGTTCTCTTCTTAGCTCATTTTAATTGTATGTTGATTTTGTAAATCACCTCGATACCCAAGAGTATTTGAGTGGTCCTTTTACACTTTCCGGTCAAAGGTGTATGATTTTAATTTTTGTTAATAATTCACTAAATATTATACAAGGAAGTTGTACCTTAAAAATACAGAGGGAAGCAATTTCCTATGCTTACCCAACTATTGATGAATTGTTTGTCTTCAAAAGTGCAGAGTCTTTATTCAATATTCATTTAAAAATAGGAAGAAAAATCTGTTCACCAACATATTTTTGGTGACTCTACTAGGGAGACTCCAATATAAAACACTAGGTTCTCAACTGATATAATGCCACAAGATGGTATTACCACACAATGATGTGTTTCCTATGCTTCAACCTAACCTAGGATTCGAAGACACACAAGAAGACATAATTTCAAGCTTAGCTGCAGTAGCGTGGAAGTTTAAATGCAGTAACCAATAGTTTCATCAAGTTCAGACAGTGCTTGAAAGTGAAGAAGAAAGAGCTAAGTGACTGAGGGGAGTACCGGTTGCTCATGAAGTAGTTATAGTGAACAGACTTGCACAAGCCCCAGCAAGAAATTGAGTTCATTCCCAAGTCTGAAACTAGTAGAAAAGAGGTACACTAGAGGTGATAGGGGTAGGGGATTGCTTGATGAAGATTTTGAAGCTTTGAGGAATCTTAGTTTTGAACCTGATCTTAATACCCGTAAGAAGAAGAAGACCTGAACATTTAGTAGACCTTCTTCACCTCCACCTAGCCCATTTGTTCCACCTCTTTTTCAAGCTATTGTTACACCAAGTACTGTTGTAGCTACTATTCTTAATATACAACCTTTGAATTTCCAAGTACCTAACATGGCTGCCAATCAATCCTAGGGTTAGAATATTGGCCCACTAAACTTAGAAGATAATCCTCCTGGAGATTTTCCCAAGGGTGCTAATCAGGTCTTGCCCAAGTTTAGTGGAGATGGAAAAGTAACCACTAATGATCATCTTAGTGCATTCCACACTGTCTGTGGCATTATTAGTGTTCCTACTGAAGAAGTTGCGATTAGGATTTTCATTAGAACCTTAGTGGACACCGCAATTGATTGGTTCATTCATTTACCAAATGGTTCAATCACTAATTGGAATGATATGAAAATGGCTTTTGAAACAAGATTCAAAACCCCTGATAATGAGATTTCTTTATTGCTTCAACTTAGTCAACTAAAGAAAGAAATATATGAGCCTATGCGGGAGTTTGTGGCTAAGTTTAATAGAATTTTGCAAAGGATTCTAGCAGCTTCATCACCCAGCAATGAGAATAAGAAGATTTTCTTCTTGAATTCATTCCACCTGGTACAAGCTTTCACCTATTGAAAGACGGAGTTTTTGATTTAGCCATAGCCCAGACAAAAACTATTCAGCTAGAGGATACACTCATAACATTTGGAAAGTGGAAGAAAGAAGTGCAAGCTTCAGGAACTCCCTCATCCTCTATGACAATAGACCCTCTAATGCAGAGGTTGATGAATGATATGGCTATGCTCAAGAGATAGAAAAATAAGGCCAGTTCACTGTACCAATCACCTTATCAAGATATTAGCCAAAGACAATATAATCAACCTCAGGGAAAAGCACCTCTATTGCTGGGTTCACAACCTAGATTGCAAATTGAATCTTCCCCAAGAGAAATGATGTGTTCATTTCATCTAATGACTGATCATGATGGAGAGTCTTGTCTTGATTGGTTAAGGTGTCTCCAAATCAACACAACAAAGGATACTATGAGTATAGAAGAGTTGAAAGATGAAAAAGATTCACCTAATATTGGCCTATCCAGTTCATTTTACCTAGAGTATGGGCCAGGCTCTGACAGAGGTGGAAGTGTTTTAGCAACTCTATAGGATCCTGCCTATGTTGTTCTAATGAGAAATCAGAGAATGCAAAAGTTTGTTCCTAGTTCAATTGTTGCTAACACTAATGCTAGGCGTAAAGAAGCTAAAAGTGGAGAAGCTCCTTCATGTCCAAAGGGCCCTGAGGTAAAGATCTTACCAAGAAGTAGTTTGCCTCCTTCTTCTTTGTTTGACTTTGTCAAATTATGTAAAGCAAGCACAATCTCTATTTCCCCCATAGAATATCTTAAAATGAATCCCAATGAGCTAGACAAGCTGGTTCAATATGTCAAAAGGGAGTCTAGTTCAAATCCTAAATCAGATAAACCTCTTATAGGCGAGACAACCACAGTCGAAGAACTGCTTGTTTTTAAACCCCAAGATACTCCTCAAACACCTGAAGAATGTCCTTTTGTTAATACAATTGAAGGTGAACTAGAGGAAAGAAAACCTAATCCCTTTTATATTTCTTTACTGCTAAATGCCCAGAAGCTCAGCAATTGCATCATTGACTTTGGTGTATTTGATAACATCATGCTTGCTCCTATTGCAAGAGCCCTTGGTCTTACCCTGACTAAAACATATGGCCATTGCTATTATATGGATGGGAAACAAGTACCTTTAATGGGTCAAGTCAAAGACACCCAAGTCGTTCTTGCGACATACCCTGACAAATGTCTTAAGTTGACTATCCTGGTGGTGGATATCCTAGCTAGCTATGGTATGTTGCTCAGTAGAACTTTTTGCAAGGATTTAGGAGGAGACATTAAGATGGACTGGTTAGAGGCTATGATCCCAGTAGGAAAAAGAAAGTAAAACTTGAACCTGAGCCTAAAAATAAATATACTATGGTACCTTCAGATAATCCAAA
Source organism: Chamaecyparis obtusa (assembly GCA_027943335.1). Taxonomy (NCBI): domain Eukaryota; kingdom Viridiplantae; phylum Streptophyta; class Pinopsida; order Cupressales; family Cupressaceae; genus Chamaecyparis; species Chamaecyparis obtusa. The sequence continues at coordinate 3,748,674 of BSBK01000615.1, read as the reverse complement.
AGCTCAAATTTTGTATGAGGAGTGTCATTTTGGAAATTATCTCATTTTATCCGATGTTGAAAAGGATGCTAAAACTTCTTCTTAGAAAGAAGAAGGTATATGGGAGATGGAGTTTGATGGAAACTGCTCTAATTCAAGCTCAGGCTCGGCGGTAGTTCTTTTTCCTCCTAATAAAGAATGTATTCCTCTTTCTTTCAAGTTAGATTTCAAAAATACTAACAATACTGCAGAATACGAAGCCTTACTTCTGGGATTAGAAGAAGCAAAACTGAGGGGAGTCAAAAAGTTGATAGTAAAAGGTGATGTCAAATTAATTGTGAAGCAGGTGAAAGGGCAGTTTTCTATTAAGAATGAGAGGTTAAAGCACTACAAAAATTTGGTTTGGGATGAGCTGGACTTTTTTGATGCTTTTTCCATAGAATTTATACCAAGAAATTAGAACACCAGAGCAGACTCCCTGGTAGTATTGGCTTCATTATTATTGCCACATCCTGACTTTAAAACTCAAAAGTATCAAATCGAGATGGTTTACAAACCAAAAGTGCCTAATAATGTGAAGTATTTGCAAGTTTTTGATAGTGATTCTCAGCTCAAGGATTTCTTAGAATGTGCTGCAAGTTTTTCTGATGTATATTTTGAAGGATCAAATAGTGATTGCAAAGAAGTTTACGAAGATGTTGCAGGTAGTGATGGGGTGATTCAACTGAAAGGTAATAAAATCCCCAAGGGTCTTGTATCTCTAGAACATTTGTTCAGGAGAAAAGATGATAGTATTGTTAAAGAGAAGATATCCCATGTCCATAATGCCAAAGAATATGACAAAATTTATATAGGAGAGCAAGGGGATCCAAAATGGATTTTAATTGGTCAGACGTGTACTTCAATTGAAAAAGAAAACCTGAAAAAATTACTTATAGAATACAGGGATGTCTTCGCTTGGGGGTATGAGGACCTAAAGAATTTCAGAGGAGGACTTTTTGAACATCAAATCCCTTTAAAGCCTGGTGTTACCCCTTTCCATAAAAAATTAAGGAACTATAATCCAAAAGTGTTTGAAGCTATATTGAAGGAAGTTGAAAAGATGCTACAGGCAAGAATTATCTATCCTATTCATCATTCCACCTGGATCACCAATATAGTTCCCGCGAGAAAGAAAAATGGTGAGATCAGGATCTGTGTTGATTTTCGTAACCTGAACCAAGCAAGTTTGAAAGATAACTATGCCTTGCCTATGATGGAGCATGTTCTTCAAGCTGTATCAGGATCTGAAGTTATGTCAATGCTAGATGGTTATTCTGGGTACAACCAAATAAGTGTGGCAGAAAATGACCAACACAAAATAGCATTTATCACCCCATGGGGAACTTATGCCTATAGTCATATGTCGTTTGGGCTGATTAATGCCGGTGCTACCTTCCAGAGGGCAATGAATTCTTCTTTTGAGGATCTCAGGAACAAAATTATAGTGGTGTATTTAGATGATCTTACTGTCTTTTCGAAGAAGAGGAGTCAACATTTAAAAGATCTTGAAATAGTGCTCTTGAGATGTAGGAGTCATGACATCTCTCTGAACCCCAAAAAATCAATGTTCTTTGTGGAAGAAGGAAAATTACTAGGTCATATTGTTTCAAAGGATGGTGTATGGATTGACCCTGAAAGGGTAAAAGTGATTCAACAGCTTAGCCTACCATTAAGTAGAAGTGGATTGAAGTCCTTCTTCGGTCAGGTGAATTTCCTATGTGCATTTGTTCCTAAATTTTTAGAAATTACTAAGTACATGGTTGACATGATGAGTGAGAAAATTCGTTTTAAGTGGAGTGATAATGGGCACAAAGCCTTCAAGAATATTAAGGATGCAATATCTCAAGCACCTATGCTAAGAAGTCCCAATTTCAAAAAGGACTTTATCATCTATTGTTATGCTTCCAAGCATACTCTATCGAGTATATTAACACAAAAAGATGAGAAAGGACAGGAAGCACCTATAGCCTTTATGAGCACACCTCTGAAAAGACATGAGCTGAAATACTCCTAGATGGAAAAACACTCATTTGCCATTGTAAAAGTAGTAAAATAGTTCAGGTACTATATACTTCATTCCCATTGCACCATTTTCATCCCTGAGACTACAGTGAAAAGTATTTTGACTCAGAGGGAGATTGGTATGAATAATAGAGTAGTTTGGATAGCAAAAATTTAAGAGTATGATCTGATGATTAAACCAACCAATTTGGTCAGAGGGAAAGGTCTATGTAAGCTAATAGCAGAAGATGGTAAGCCATCTGAGAAAATTGATGAAGTACCAATGGTGTTGTTGGTTAATTTAACTGATCCCTGGTTTTCAGACATGGCTTATTTCCTTATGGTGAGTGCCTTGACCATTTAAATTCCAAGGAGAGGCATAACTTGAAATTGAAAGCAAGTAAATATGTGATATCCTAGGGGACATTATATAAAAGAGGTATAGATGGAACCTTCTTAAGATATGTGGATCCTAAATAGAAGAAAGAACTTTTGAAAGTATTTCATGATGAAGCTTGTGGAGGTCACTACTCCTCAACTGTGACTACATTCAAGATTCTCTGGAATTGTTTTTACTAGCCTGGCATGTTCAAGGACACGTACCAGTATGTTCACAATTGTGAGAAATGTCATCTTTTTACTAGGAGACCTCATCTTGCTGCTTTACCTCTTAAACCAGTGATTGTTGATGAGCCTTTCAAACAATGGGGAATTGACTTCATGGGACCTTTGAACCCACCATCTAGTGCTAGGCATGTTTACATCCTCACGGCCATCAATTATTTTACTAAGTGGGTGGAAGCTATCCCCACCAAGAAAGTGAATTCTCAGGTTGTGTGCGAGTTCCTTTTAAATTATATTTTTATTAGGTTCAGGGTGCCTATTAAGATACTAGCAGACAATGCTACTTACTTTTCCTCTGAAGAAATCTCAGCTTTTTGTTATGAACATGGCATTTCTCTAGCCCATTCCTCTAACTATTTCCTAGAAGGGAATGGTCAAGCCGAATCTAGTAACAAGAACCTAGTGGCAATTATGAAAAATTTGATGGATTATAATCCCCGTGAATGGCATAAGAAGTTTTTTGAAGCCTTGTGGGTAGACCGAACCACTTTGAAAAGAGAAATTGGAATGGCCCCCTTCGAATTGGTATATGAGATAGGAGCACATGTTTCTCTGCCCTTGGAACTCTCCTCAGACAAGCTCCAAGCAGTTATTGAAGATCAGTATTTCAAAAACCCTTTGGAGAAATGGGTTATGCAATTGAGTAGACTGGAAGAAGAAAGAGAGGAGTTGGTAGATCATATCACAAAGCATCAGCTGAAGGTGAAGCAGATTTTTGACATGTGAGCACGGCCTCATAACTTTATGGAGGGTGATGAAGTGTTACTATGGGACAAGAGGTGATCACCCAAAGGATCTCATGGGAAATTTGAGTCCTTATGGAAGGGCCCATTCATTATTTCTGAAGCTCTTGGCTCAAATGCATTCCAGCTATCCTACCCGAATGGTGTGAATCTGCCTTGTACTTATAATGGGCAGGACCTCAAGTTATGCAAGCTCTAATGATTTACTCAATCAATTCTCATGTACATATTAGGTAGTGTTTCCTATTTTCCTTTTTGTTGTGTTGTAGTTCTCTATTTTTCTTTCCCCTTAGGTTGTCTTTTCTGCAAAACCAGTTATTCAAAGTTCTCTACACATTGAGCAATATGCAGTCCCCAGCTAGAGACGATGTTAGAGATAGTTAGAGTCACCATTATTGAAGTGTCTAAGACCCTTGCTAGTTCATTACTTTGAAGCTCATTCAACGCGTTTCCTTGAGATTTTTTTCCTGCAAAATCCTTTAAGCGTTTATGCCCTTCAAAGTCATCTAAGAAATAGTCTTCAAGTTTGTCAAGTTCAAATTTTGCCTTCCTTAAATGAACCTATTTCAAGCCTCATGTCTCACCTGAACCACTTTGAACAACTTTGAACTCTATTTGAAAGTAGTTTGAAGAACTTCAATGCAGGATTTCTTTTCTAACGATTGTTTTCTATAGGTGGGCTCCATCCTACATCATCCTTTGGCGGTGAACCACTTCGAACCACTTTGAACTCCAGTTCAAAGTAGTTTGAAGAGGTTCAAAGATAGATTGTGAGAAAAGTCATAAATGAAAGGATAGTTGATGGGACACATGATATAAGCTGACGCCGAAATAATGATTAAGTTTTTAAGATGGGCAGTTTTGATTTGACGAGAACAATAAAGAAAATCTTGGATGAAGTTTTGGGTGACGATTAATGAAATCATTAGCACGAGTGGGAGATACAATTTGAGGAATGGTTAATAATGATAATAAAGATGGTGGATTACAAGGATGTCCTTTTTCTAAGTCATCACTATTCACATCATTCAAAATTAATATCCCTGACTAATGCTCATTAAAGTCAATTTTTCAGGGCTTTAATCTTTCAAAATATAAATGGCTTTGTAAGTCTTTCTTTCCTATTAAGATTTTTGTGGAGTCTCGGCTGTTAGAGAAGAATTTGTTTCAAGTCTGTGTAAAACAGGTAGCTCCTAAAGCTCTTCTCATTTCTTGTTTCTGTTTAATATATTGCTTCGAGAGAGGGGGGGATGTTTTTGTTTTCATTCCTGAAGTAGATATGAGGTCCAGTATGCATTTCTTCATAAATGTCAAAAATATGCAATGTTGAGCTCCCATTGTCTCAAACATAGACTTGTTAGGGGTCTCAGTAGAAAAAATGGCAATTGACCTTACAAGTCGTGCTGTGGAAGATTATAGTTTAGAGTTCCTATCAAGTGGATTATTAGAAGCCGTGACTTTCCCGCCGTCAGCTGTATGCCCAGAATTGGTTCAACAATGTATTAATCGATATGTTGTAAAATCTAAGTGCATTATGAATGTAGAAGGCCAAACCCTTGTGCCAATCAATAGGGAGACTATTATTGTTGTCTTTAAAATTCTAGAAGAGTCCCTTGTTAGTTTTACTCCCACCAAATCTCTAGCTCAATACAGAGAGAACGTAGATAAAAACTGGAGTCATGTGGCTAGGAAGTGGACTCAAACCAATTACAAAGGCAGGTCTTGGTTACCTAAAGTTCTTACCAAAGATCACATGAAACCTCTTATTCATGATGTGATAGTGTTGCTTCACTGGATTAAAGGTTCAGAATAGGTTTTTCTCTATGAGGATGGATGTTTCATTTTATAGAGATAATCTTGGAAGGGGGGCAACATATTGATTAGGTGGAGATTATTGCTAGTTCATTGAGGGACCAACTTAAACAGGATCAGGCCATTAAGAAGGATTTCTTTATGTTCTCCTATTTGATATACTATCTGGCATGCACACAAGATTTTTCTGCCATTCAACAGGTTCCTTGGAATGAAGATCTTCTAATTTATGAATACTGTCCGTTATTGAGAAAGGATAAAATTTTGGAAAATTACAAGAAGGTCCATGATGTTTTCCTAGGTAGACTATGTCAACAATTGGCAGGAGTCCCAAACCAGAGAGTTTCGTTGGAGGCATAGAAATTGATTCAAGCCTATGGAAGTCTATTCATTCAGTTCCCACATTTCACTTACATCCAGATTGGAGGCTTCGATGATGAACCGCTCAAGCTTCCAAGGTTTTCTTTCAACTATTTTATTTTGGCAGAAGTTTGCAGGCAATTCTTCATGGTTATTAAAAATACCCTACCTAAAGAAAAATGGCCTTCTATGTTCCCAATCAAGATTAGTAACTTGACCTGTAATAATATGATGGACGCTTTGGTGATAGGAAGCAACTTGCTAAGTTTTCATTTGCATTTTTATGAATTAAGAAGGGGTTTTGACAAAAAGGGTTTCACTAGGCAGGTTCTGAGCCTAAGTAATTATCCTTCACCAAGCTCACACCTTGAGGACCTTGGCACCTGCAAAAATTTCATGGCCCTACCATTTTTCTTCCGGTCTCTACAATTGTTTTTCCCTATTTTCTGGCTAAACCCTTGGTAATATTTAAAAAATCTAGCTATTGTAGTGAAATGCCCTAATTTACCCTAGCCTCATTCTATTTTGTCATTACCTTTTCAGGCCACTTAAGTGATCTTAAATGCATGTGCACATTTCTTTCCCAGCTAGTCACTTATTTGCATGATGCTTGGCAATCACATCTTTTTATTTAGCGAATTGGAAATTACTTGCTTGTTGCTAGTTCTCTAGGTTTCTTGGCAGTTAGCCTTTTCTTTCAGCAATTGGGTGAACATGTGTTCGCGTAATATCTCATTGTTTGGTGGTTACCGATTAATATTAAGTGACCAGGTGAATGGTTTGTCTTTCCTCTTTGGTCGCGTGTTCACATGGTCTGCGGGCCCAACATTTTGTAGTCTTTCAGATCAATGGCTAGTGCATGATCTCATGGGTTGTGTCAGAGCCATGAAATCATGTGACAACTGCCTGATCTTTTGGTGTATTTCTTTGTGGGTCCAAGGTGACACGTAGGTATAAATGGCAAGCTCTGATTGGTCCATGGGTGAGTGATTGGATATGCTGTCAGTGGGACCCAATTTTCTGAGACTTAGAGGGTTCTAAAATCTGTAGTTGATCAACAATTAGCGTAAGTTCTCATGAGATGTGTCAAAGCTTTGAGATCTTACATCGGTCGTTGATGTTACCTTTTTCTCAGATGATAGTATTAAGGTGGGTCTGATTTGCCAGATGGTTTTTATGTGCCATGGTGTGCTGAGTTGTCTATTTTTCATTCATCCACATGGTGATGAATTGGATTGTGTTAGTGGGGCTGAGTATTTCCAAATTTTAGTAGTTCTGACAGTGACAGAGCATCGACAATCAGCGCATGATCTGAGTGGTTTTTTCTGACACTTGTGATCTTAAGATGGCCATTGATCTCTTTCAGTGTTAAAAGGTTTTCAGAGTAGGGTAAGATTCTTCATCCGACGGTTGTCTTATCATCTAAAGGAATCTTGGAGGTCTATGCGAAGATAAGACAACCATCAATTTTCTTGATGCGAGCCCAGTAAAGTTTCTCAATCTTTTTGGTAGTTTGGACAAGGTTTTGGCGGCTCGATGAATTTCAATGCTTTTCGCTCATTCACAAAATGAGATGGCAGTACTCTAAATTGACTGGTGATTCAGCGAGTGTGTATTTGCATAATCACTAAACTATTTGGTAGATAGATAAAGTTCTTTGCGAACTGATGAAAGCCTTCAGTCGCCAGTTCGCCAAATCAGGATCAAGGTTAAAAAAGTTCCCTTTACTCGCCAGTTCATGGAGTTAAAGGTGGGTTAGTGTTTTCATTGCGTGAATAAGGAAAAGCTTTTGTCACGTGGTCACTAAATGTAAACCAGGATTCCTATAGAGTCAAGGTCATTAAGCCCGCGAAACATGAAGATCTGATGGTCAGGACCTAAAGTTGACCTAATTTCAAATATTAACTGCCGATTTTCTGCTAGCACTTTGATACCATCCGTTTAAATTCAAATTTGTGGAGGGTTTCTAGCAACAGAAAGGACCAAAATTTATGGTTTTAGCGGTAGGATTTGATGAAGTTGTTGTGCCGACTACTGCAAGGTGATCGAGAGGGTTTGATGATTGATTACAAATGCCTGTACCATCATAAAATGGACATAGGTAAAGCTCAAGGTGTGTTGCAAGTGTACAATTAGACTAAAAAGGCATGGTGTTTGCATGATGTTCAGTGCAAATCAGAAGATTTTCATTGATGAAGATCAATTTTGGGTTTGTTTGTCCAAGTTGCTTGGTTTTCTCCCCTGAAATTAATTACTGATTGATATTGGTTGGTTTAGTGGGTGAAACCCTAACCCTAGCTATCTGAAGCTTATTGCATCCTAAATCCTTTGAGGATCCCAAGATAGCTAGTAGTATAAGTAGTAAGAGTTCTGATTTTGTAAGGGTTCTAAAACTTTTTGGGTCTCCTAGCTTCCTGGTTTTCCAATCTTTTTGGTTCTTGGTTCCAGTCTTTGGCAATCCAAGGGATTCTATTCTCTGGTTCCATATTCTTGATGGTTGAATGCTGATAATACAAAGTTTGCAGAGCAGATTATTGATCCTATGATTTTGAGTAAAGAGTTTACTTGTACATATTGATAAACTTCCATGAAATACAATACAATTTCTACCTTGGTTCTATTATTGTCTCTTTGCTTTGTTTTTATTCTTGTATGTCTCTATTTGTAAGGCATCTGGAACATACTAGTTTTAAGGTGGCTATCTAATTGTTGCATGAGTTTCTTTCAAGGAAAGAATTAAATCCTTATGTGCAATTTTAGAGAATGAATTCATCTATGGAAGATCTTGATGGTAGCAAACCTAGATTGAGAAGATAGTTTGTAAGGCATTCTATCCAAATTGTATGTGGTTTGTAAGGCATATCACTATATTTCCTAGAAATTCCTCTATTGATTTATGTTAGACTCTTTTCCCAAAGGATTAGGCACTGATCTAATCTCTATCATTCAAACACCTTTCAGTCATCAAACACAAATTCATCATTACCAATACCATTTCATTTCATGTTCATGTACCTAAAAAATAGGATTGTCCTTGATATTTTACAGTCCATAGTTGCTGATTCCTTAAAGAGTGAATCAAAGGTTAGCCTTCCTTGAGTTTTACTCATAAAAAGGACTCATCACCCTTATGCCATTGTTCATGTTATCATACTAGGAGTTTCATTAGTCACATTCTGCAATAGGTTGTTCTCAGCTATCTTTAGAATTATCTTCCATAAAAGTACCTCTAATAAACTCAATAGCATGACAATGAAGACCTAATCCACCAATCCATAGTCTACTTGAAAGATAGTAACCTATTTTAGGCAATACTCGCTTGAGTCCTATGGAGCTCAAAGTAGAAGGAGGATCTTATCCAATCCTCATTAATTAGGCTTTTCTTGCAAACTTGGAAACCTATTTACTGAGAATCAAGCCAATATCCTTGCCAAGTTTGACCCACAAGAAAAATCCCTAACAGACTGGTGACTTTTCTAGGGAGTTGTAAGAAATATTTTGCTAAGTTGTAGGGTTTAGTTGAGCTAGGGATCCTACCGTATACAAACTAGCTGGTTACCATTAGTGTCTATATTTTAAAGAAGAATTCCCAAATTTTGGGTGGCAACTCTAACAATCTTTGTAGCAGTACTGGTCAGAAAATCATTCACAAGATGAGTTACAGAGGTACTAGGTCTCAGAGGAATAAGCTTCCTAAAGAAATATTTGGAGGAGGTATTCCAAGTACCTCTAAGCCTAGCTAGACAAAGAGAGGAAGAAGGAATAGGAGTATGTTTCATACTTAGGAACATAGAGAAAATGCTAGACAAGAGGAACAAATCTAGTCTATTCAAATGAATCAAGAAGGAAATACCTCTGAATATGAGGAGGCTATTGATTTGGGCTTGAACCAATATGAAGATGAGGTTCAAGTAGGAAATGCTAAATTTGAGACTACTCTCCCTGAATTAGAAGAAATTTTTGAAGAGGTCTATGAGTTGGAGAGGAGAGTCCAAGAATAGATCCATTTAAGACAGAAAAGAGACAAGGACAAAGAGGAAAAGATCAGACATGCTATGATTAGAGCTGAGCAATTGAAGAGACAATTGTTGGATCTTGAGACCATGAATCAGGATCATGTGATAGAACAAGTAGAAGATCAACCTATTGTCCATAAGATCTATGAGACAAGAAATCCCAGGGACAAAGGTAAACAAAAGGCTGTAGGAGTTTCAATAAATGAACCAAATCATGCGAAAAAGTCCATGGATTAGGTAGCAAGGTTAGATGTTGACGTGGAAGAAGCAAAAAGAAAACAAGAATTGTTGGCAAAGGAGTTAGAAAAGGTAGAGCTTGAAGCCACTACTGCTGAAATGAAAAGGAAGATTGACTTCCTTAGGCAATCTTCTGGACATGCTAATACCCTTTCCACTTCTCAAGAACAAGGAGAAAATGTGTTGAATACTGTTACAACTTCAGGTATGCCTAAGATTTCTAATATTTCTAATACTCAAACATCTTCATCTTTAAGTGGTGACCCATCTCAAGTAGGTCCCATTCATGAGAGGCATAAGAAATTGGTTTTTATTGGGATTCCTGGTTATCCAAATCCCATCCTTGATGAAATTAGAAAGAAACTCCCCAAATTCATTGGAAGCAATGCAATTACTTGTGAAGAACATTTGAAAAGTTTCATTGATGTGATAGATGACTACAATATTGAGCCTGATGATGTGATCATGAAGCTTTTTATTCAATCTCTGACTGAAGATGCTAGAGATTGGTTTAGAAATTTACCTCATGCTAGCATATGTTCATGGAATCAGTTTAGGCATTCTTTCAAGGAACAGTATGGTGATAAAACCAATGAAGGCTTCATACTTAATGAGTTTAACAACATCAAGAAAAATTCAAATGAGGGTGTTGTTGAGTTCAATGTTAGATTTTAGAAAGCTATGCATAAGTTGTTGCAATTTATCAGATTGGATGATAGAGTATGTCTTGTCACATACTTGAATTCTTTTGATTCAAAAATGGGATATCTTTTGAGAGACAAGAACCCTAGGAATCTTGTAGAGGCTTATAAATTGGCTATTAATATAGAGAGCAATAGAAGGATATTAGGGAAGTTGGGAAGGAGAGAAGATTGTCAGCCATCAGTCTCAAATAGAAGAGAACTGAGGAAACCTGATGCAAAGCCAAAAGATGATGATAGTTTGAAGAAAATCTTGAAAGCAATAAAGGATTTAAAGCCTGGTGAAGCAAGAAATAGTAGAGTGCAAGGAAATGACAGACCATCTTTCAATAACTTTAATAAGTTATCAAGAATGCAGAACTATCCCTATAATACTCAGTGGAAGGATGGAAAGCCAATGCTTCCTAAAAGAAAGGATAAACCAAATGACAAGACCCCTGACACTTTGCATATAAATACAGTGAATATGAATGATGATGTTCCATGGTGTATTGTTTGTCAATCACCTCATGATCCCTATTACTATGCTATTACTCAAAGTGTTTCTGCAGATGAAGATCAAGGCAACAACAATGATGATACTTATGATGATCAAGGGTGTGGTATGACTTCTTCATACATATATGATGAGTTAGATTCTACAGATGAAGATGAAAACCAAGATGCTGGCAGTTCCCAAGTCAGGAATGAGGTTTACCATCATCAAGTGTTTTCTGATGAAGAAGATAATCACCTTGATGTAGTTTAGTGCAATACTCTAAGAAGTGATGGGTCAGTAATGTTGATAAGACCTTCTGATGAAGAAATTGCACAAATCATAGTAGACATGGTGTCTCAAGTTAAAAGTAACTATAATTTGAGAAATAGGGTGGTAGGTAGTCCAAGTGGCAGGCCTACTGGAATTTTCATCAAGAAAATAGAAAGGGATGAAAAATAAGCCCAAAATAAGCAAAAGGTTACTAACACTGCTGAAAAAACCAAAGTGAAGAAAAATGTCAACTTCACAAAGCCAATTGTGGCTTACAAGGCAAAAGCTAAACCTCTTGTGGATGTTGTTTCTCCTTTGTGAGAGAAAGAAAAGGGTCAGAGAAAAGATTGTCCCAATGTGGTTACACATGAAGAAGATAAAGAGGTCACTGCCATTGGGCAAGATGTAGTTGACCCCAAGTATGTTCCCATTGACATGAGCAAATTGTTGTCACAAATCACTGTCAAGATCCCCTTATTAGAAATGATGAGGATAGAGGAGCATAAAGTTAAGGCTTTGAGTTGGGTAAAAGGAGCCTTTTCTTTTGATACCCAAAGTTCCACCAAGGTTGATGGAATGGCTACTGCAAGAGGTGATTCAATCAAGAACCAATGTGGGGAGATCATCTCTGAGATCCCTCAGATTTATTTGGACACTAATGCTGCTAATGATATGTCAAGAATAGTCGATCCTTTCTTTTTGTCCTTAATAGTGAATGGAAAGTTGTTAAGCAATTGTATGATTGATTTAGGAGCCTCTAATACTATTATGCGTATAGAAATAATGAGATCCTTGGGTCTGAAAGTAGATACACCTCATGGAAGATGCCAAGCTATGGATTCAAGAGAGGTCCCTGTTATTGGTACTATAAAAGCACTTCCTTATAGGTTGATAGCTTTCCCTAACAAGTTGCTAACGATGAGTGTTCTAGTGGTAGATATTCCCCCTCATTATGGGATGTTGTTTTCAAGGAAGTGGAGTGCTCGTATGGGAGGTAGTATCCAGTGTGATATGTCCTTTGCAACTTTCAATATTGATGGTGACAATGTGAAAGTATCCAGAGAAGGTAGAACTCCACATATGATTGAAATAAATGATGATCATTTAAATTGTTGTGTGGATGTTGACATGGAGAATTTCAAGTTAGATGAAATTGTCCCACCAGTGGAAGAGATAGATCCACTAGTTGCAGAATCAAAGAAACAACAAGATGGACTATGGCAGATGTATTTTGATGGAGCATGCTCAAAAGAAGGCTCAGGAGCTGGGGTCTTATTCATATCTCCATCAGGTACTACTTTTAAGTATTCATTCTCATTAACTTTTCAATGCACAAACAATATTGCTCAGTATGAAGCGTTGTCTTTGGGATTGAATATTGCTATCAAACATGGGATAAAATGTTTAAAAGTTTTTGGTGATTATGAGCTTATGGTGGCACAAGTTCGATCTAAATATGTTGTCAAGAATGATAGATTGAAATTGTAGAAACATGTAATATGGGATCAGGTTGAAATGTTTGATGCTTTCAATATATGATAGGTAGAAAGATCAAATAACATAATGGCTGATTTTTTGGCCAATGTTGCTATAAAAAGGGATGATTCAACTTTGTTTGGAGTGTCAATTCTTGAAGTAAAAAGTAGACTAGTTGTTGCAGACAACATTTACAATTGGTAGGTCTTTGAGGATGATCATGACATTCTGAAATTTATTCAATGTCTTGACATATATGAGGATGAACCTATAGATTGCAACACTTTGGTTGAGGAAATTGAAGGCAAGGACATGATCATGGGAAGTGAGGTGATTCAGTTGAATTCAAATAGTATTCCTAAAGGCTTAACTGAGTTAAAAGCATTGTATAGTAGTCAAAATGATCATATGTCAAAAATAAGTAATGCTAATGTAGAAGATCTAGAGGAAGTGAATTTGGGGTCATATAATGCTCCTCAAATGGTCTATATTGGAAAAGTATTAACCCCTCAATTGAAAGATAATTTGATAAAGTTGTTGAGGAGGTACAAGCATGTGTTTGCATGGTCTTATGATGACCTAAAAGCCTATAGAGAGGACATTTTCCAACATGAAATCCCATTAAAGTAAGATGTCAAACCATTCAGACAAAAGAAAAGGCCCATTAACCCATTGTTGGCTCCTAAGATGCAGTAGGAGCTAGTCAAGTTGAGTGATGTAGGCATAATTCAACCTATAAGGCATTCAACTCGGGTATCTAATTTAGTCCTAGTTAGAAAGAATAATGGTGACATTAGGTTGTGTGTGGACTTTAGAAATTTGAATGTTGCATCATTGAAAGATAATTATTCACTACCTAACATGGAGGCAATGTTGCACAAGGTCACTGGTTGTGAGTTATTGTTTATGATGGATGGTTTTTCTGGATATAACCAGGTGTTGGTTTATGGAATCTGAATAGTTCAAAACTGCATTCACCACACCTTGGGGAACTTATGTATATGTCAGATTTCCATTTGGTCTTAGAAATGCTGGAGCAACTTTTCAAAGAGCCATGGATGTTGCTTTCAAAGAGTACATTGACCTGTTTATCATTGTATATCAAGATGACCTAACTGCTTATTCCAAGAAGGCTCATGATCATTGTTCACACCTAGAAAAGATTTTTGTCAAAGCTCTGGAGTATGGTGTGTCCCTGAATCCTAAAAAATGTAATTTTGCAGCCAAAGAGGGAAAGCTTCTAGGACACATTGTATCAAAAGATGGAATAAGAATTGATCCAGAGAGAGTTAAAGCAATCAGGAAGGTGTCTGCACCAAAAAATATCAAGGGGGTGTAGTCCTTTCTAGGGAAGATCAATTTTTTTAGGAGATTCATTGCAAATTTTGTTGAAATTATCAAGCCTATAGTAAGGTTGCTAAAAAAGGATGTGAAGTTTCAGTGGACTGTAGAGGCTCAAGCTACATTTGAGAAAATTAAGGATGTGGTCCAACAAGCACCTATGCTTAGGTCTCCTGATTATACCAAGCCTTTTTCATTGTTTTCTTTTGCATCATTTCACACCATTGCTGTTGTTTTATTACAGAAGGACAATGAAGGTTTTGAGCATCCAATTGCATTTTTTAGCAAATCCTTGTAGGCTGCTGAGTTGAATTATGAGATGATGGAGAAGTAGCCATATGCATTGGTAAAAGTAGTCAAATCTTTCAGGCCTTATCTAGTGTGTGCAAAGGTTGTTGCATATGAGGCAAAGCTAAAGGAGACACACCTAGCTACTATGAAAATGATATTTAGATATCTGAAAGGAAAAATTGAATATGGCATGTGGCATGATAGGAATGATAGTATTGTAATTCATGCTTATATTGATGCTCATTGGGTAGGAAACATTGATGAAAAAAAAGAGTACTAATGGTGGTGCATTTTTTCTTGGGAAAAAGTTGGTTTCATGGCTAAGTAAGAAGCAAGATTGTATAGCTCAATCTACTGCGGAATCATAGTATGTTGCTACTGTTGTTAACTACACTCAAATTGTTTGGATGAAGCAAATGCTAAAGGATATTGGAATAACTTTTGATGAGCCAGTGATTATCCATTGTGATAACACCAATACAGTGAATATGTCAAAGAATCTGGTGATGCACTCTAAAACCAAACATATTTCTATCAAATATTACTTCTTGATGGGGTGAAACAAGGTTTCCTACCATATTTTGGAATTTTTCCGCATCCAAATTCAAAGGCACATTGGTTTCAATAAGGGTCTTTTCCAAAATCTCTTTGTGAGTAGGTGAAAGTTTGAGCAACTCCAAAATAGAGATTTACGTAGGGGTTCATTGGAGTTGATCCACCAAATTGTATTGTTTTGATGAAGGGGATGTTTGATTAGGTAAGATGATTCTAGGGGCACCTCCTAATATAGTTATTTTTTATGCTTTCCCCCTAGTCATGACATTAGATGTTTCTTCCTTTTGTTTTTCCTTCACTACAATCACATTAATCATATTTTCACAAACACTTAAGGATTTTATGGTGTTGTCATAAGTGTGGGAAAAATTAACCTTTTCATTACCCCTCTTTATTTTGATTGGCTTTTAATGTTTCATCATTTTTGTGATTCAAGAAAGGGTTCTTAAAAGCTATGTGATCTTCATTGTTTTGAGGTCCTTCCACCTTTATGGTACCATCATCGATTAAGTCTTGGACTAGATGCTTAAGTTTCATGCATTCATTAGTTTTATGTCCTTTGTTTCAATGATACTCACAATGATGTGCATCATTCCACCATGTGGGTTTGAATTGAAGCTCATATGGCCTTGATTGAGGTAAAAGAATGATTTTGTTGGCCACAAGTGTTCTCAAAGCATTTTCCAAAGGTTCACCTAGGAATGTGAATTTCCTTCTTTGGAATGAAGGGAAGAAATGTTTTGGCTTGTTGGCATTCAAATTATTGAAAGGATTATTATTGTTTTTGTTGTTGTTATTATTGTTGAAAGGAGCATCAGTCATTTTATTGACATTATCTGTTTGATTTGACCCACTTGATAAGTTAAAAGGAGTAGCCTTTAGGTTGTGTGATTCTACAACCCCTTTGTTTACAAGGTTCTTATTCATTTTTTTCAACCATAACCTTGGTTTATCATTTTTGTTTTTGTCTCCCTTGTTATTATTATAATTATTTAAATTATTGTTATTGTTGGTGTTGGTATAACCTTTGTTTTCTTTAAATAGTTTAATTTTGCCTCTTTTTACCAACATTTTTTCAATTTTTATCCCATTTTCAATAATATTTTCAAATGTGGGGGGACATTGAAGTTGGAGTCTATAGTTCATCTCCATGTTTAGGTTGTTCATGAAGATCTCCATCTTTACTTTTTCAGGTATACTTCATGGGTATCATGTAAAAATCATTCTCCATCTTTGGAAAAACCCTAGAAAACACTCACCATCTCTTTGTTTTTTGTTGCATAGGTTGAGCATGGTGATTTCATGCTCTATGTTATAAGAATAATGAGTCACAAATTTAGAGGCTAGCTCTTCAAAAATTTTAATTCCTTGGGGTAATTTGGAAAACCACTCCATGGATTGGCCTCCTAAGATTTTTGGAAAAAGTCGTATTAAATAGGTAGTATCATGCATGAATTCTATACTCAAAGCACAAAATTATCTTAGATGGTCTTGGGGGTTTGGTTTAACCATATACTTATCAGATCTATGAAAGACCACGTTAGGTGGGAAAGATACCATAACCAAATTCTGATCAAATGGAAATGGGCATAAAGCCTCAACGGAAAAAGGTTTTGGTTCAACCGCTTTATTCGTGGTGTCGATTTGTGCTTGGAAAAAATTGAGTTGTTTATTCATCGTACCTAGTGGATTTTCTTCTTCCTCATCTTTTCTTAGTGTGGTGGTATCATAATCATGAGGAATTTTGACCCTTGATTGGGCTAAATTAAGGAAATATCTTTCCTTATTTCTTTCTAAAAGTTTCTCCATTATCTCAAGGAATTCAAGATCTTGGGCAGCCCTATTGGCTTTATCTTTAGTTGTTTCCTTTGGCCCTTGGTTTCCTTGGTTAGTTTCTCCTTGGTCTTCATTATTACCTCTATGAACATAGTCATAAAATTCATTATTTCTAGCCATTGAATCAACTCTTTCCTCAAACAAGTTAGGGAGACTATCTTCTTGTTCTTGATTTTCAAGAAAAGGAGTTTGAAATATTAATTTGGGGACCTCTTGTGTTGTGCAATTTCCATCTTCTTGTAAGGATATCTTCAATTTATGTGATCATGTAAAAACTGACATCAACAAAGTTTTGATTTGAATTGATTTTCCTCAATTTGGTGATTGTTCTTTTAAGAATATTTTTAAAAATGTAAGATGGTTTTTCAATGGATGTTTCTCACTTGTTATATGTATCTTAAAACAAAGCAACCACAAGTAAAATTTTCTTTTGAACCCTTTGAACACAAAGTTTTGAAAATTTTTGAACATTATCACGGGTTTTTAACAATAAGTACTCCAAGAAATCTACCTATTTGTCAAATTTCTTCATAAACATGGTTCTAAATAGGTGGGATTTATAAGTTAACAAGGTACTAGTAATGATTCTATTCAAAATAAATACCAAGTTTCATCCCACAACAATTAGGGGCTTCCCACCACCAATATATCATAATTTTATGCAATCCCAAAGGACTTCTCGAGGAAGTTCGATACTTGATATCCTTTTGTCATTCACCCCATTAAGGATGAATGCATCTTATTTTATAGTGGGTTGGATTATTGCAGCAAAGGCAATTGTATCCCACTTTGGGCTATCCCTCCCACCGGCCTCATTAAGGAAAATTCTCAGGAGGTGAGCCCACTAAAGTTCTAGCATGTTCATTTAAAGCGAATAAATGAAGTGAAAAGATAGGTTTAGGAGTTTGATTCACCAAAAGCTGGAGAGAATATCCCTACTATTCCTTCACTCCTAAGTACAATTCACAATGTTCAATTAACCAAACCCTCTAAACTAATGGGAATCAAGTATTTCTACTTTCCTCCACAAACAATGGGCTTTTAATTTTAATGCTTGTTTGTTCCTTAGCCTTTCTTTTAATCAAGGAACTTGGCAGGTTTGGCATTTTGATTCACTTGAAAAGTGAAGAGAATAGGCCTATCACCAAATCCCTCATACAATAATAGGCTTGTTAATTACTAGATTCAAAGTGAAAATGCCACAATTTAAGATAAAAATTACCAAAGTTGAAGGCTTACCTTATTTCAAAGCTAGCAAAGGCTAGGGGCATTTTTTATTGAAATTTTCATGATTTTAATCACCCAGTGGTGATTTTTCTAGCTCCTTTGCCTCCTCTTATAAATTTTTAGTCCAACACAACCAAGAAAAGTGAAGAAAAACAAGCAAAAATGAACTTTAAGCCTTTCATTTTTAATTTTAACCAAAAATGATCAAGGCATGAAAATCCAATTCAAGGATACAAATTTTTATTTTTAAGCCTCAAATACTTGCAAATAACATTTGTAATCCTTACCTTCCTTCTTGGAATCCTCCAAAACATGATTTATATAGGTTATGTTCTCCTTGTTGATCCTTTTAGCAATGGCTTTGTCTTCACTGTTATTTTTGGTCTCTAGATTTTTTACTTTTTTATGTCCTGCCATCAGAAAATACAGAGAACATATTTTCAACTATCAAATTAGTAAAATTCTAAAAATAGTCAAAAGCACAACATAAATGCTTATATTTTTAGGAATAACAATCCACCAATACAACTGAGAGGGGGGGTGAATCAGTTGTATGACATATTATTAAACTTTAAACTTTGAATAGCAGCAATATCAAATCAAATGAACACAATGAATGCCAACACAATAACAAAAAAAATTGTTGTCCAGGAAACCTTGTTAAAGCTAAAACCCCTGTGGGAATTAATACCCATTAATGATGTACTGAGAGTATAGTATCCTTGTTAGAAGATCTAGCCTTGTTAGGAGCTGATTAAAACATTATAGTACATAGTCCTTGTTAGAGGATAGACCCTGTTAGGAGTCAAGAAAAAGAAGGGTAGGCTCACTGCCCAAAGAAGGTTATGTCCACCTTTAGAACTCACTATTTGCAACACAAGTGTATGTAGGAAATACAAAATCTTTGAACTATCTGATAGCAACTGTCTTTTCTTGATCAGTTCTAATGAAGTATATAAGTTATCCTCTACTCTACATCCAAAAAACATAAGATCATAGCTTCCACAATCCTCTTTTACATCACATACATTCTACCATTATATCTTTTCAAAAGAAAAGATCTTACATATATACCCTATTACAAAATAAACCATCAGGTTGGCCAACTAGGCTTTCCTAGTATACAAATGATTACATAACTCCTTGCTAAGATACACATGGTATCTAAAAAAAGTATACAACAATTACAATTCATCAATTAAGGACTGACATCTATAATTCATGCTTTCCATTCATGATACATGCTACAACTCTCAAGTCAGCTTCCAAATAGGTCTTCTCCAGAAAACACGCCACAACTGACATCATCCTTCTTTCCATACCTTTCGTAGATCATCAAAAATTATTCAATACCCTATCTATCATCCCTTAAGCTCACATACACTGAATCCTCATCGCTTGTAAGATATACCCAAAACATAGAGACTTACTCTGTCAACTTCCACTATCACTATCCAGTAACTAGTCTTCACTAAATCTTCTGTAACTTAGCCAATACACAACATTACATCATGCGATCTTAGATATAAGATCAAAAAATATTCCTGTATCCACAACTAACTTCGCACATTCTGAAACATTCATACAATATCCTTACACTGTAATCACCAACTTGTTCTCTTCATAGAAACATATGTTGACATCAATGACAAAACATGAATGACAATAATAGTAATTCCAACATCACTCAACATAGTGATTAAACATATTAAATGTATCCAACAATCTCCTTAATGCATTAGCAATATCCAACAATCTCCCCCTTTGGCATTGATGGCAACATATGGATAAATCCATCAACCCAAAAGTATTCTCTCAATACCTTTACCACATAATCTCTTTCCCGTATGATTTTCACATAGTCTCTTTCCCCCTTTGACAATAATGGAAAAGGGTTCCATAAGTCATCAATTGTCTTCAACAACTATCTTCAACGATCACTCCTCCTGAGGAGTAGATCCACACATCAAGTCCAAAATATGATAAAGCTCTGAAAACCTCTGGACTAATGCATCCCTACATCATTTAATTCTGACTAGGAGGGGCTTGCACCCCAAGAATACCTTTGAGATACTCAAATGCATCTTTTGGAAACATCTTTGTAAAGATGTCTCCTATCTGTTCCTTTTTGCTAATGTATTCCAACCTTATTTCCTTCTCTACCACCTTGTCTCTCAAGAAGTGATACTTAATAGAAATATGCTTAGTTTTAGAGTGCATCACATGATTCTTTGACATGTTTACTATATTGGTGTTATCACAATGGATAACCACTGGTTCATCAAAAGTTATTCCAATATCTTTCAGCATTTGTTTCATCCAAACAATTTGAGTATAGTTAATAGAAACATCAACATACTTTGATTCAGTAGTAGATTGAGCTATACAATCTTTCTTTTCACTTAACCATGAAACCAACCTTTTTCCAAGGAAAAATGCACCTCCACTAGTACTCTTCCTATCATCAATATTCGCTGCCCAATCAGCATCAGTATAAGCATGAAGTTCAAAGTCATAATTTCTATCATACCATAAACCATATTCCATTGTTCCTTTCAGACATCTAAATATCCATTTCACATCAGCTAGGTGTGTCTCTTTAGGTTTTACCTGATATCTAGCAACAATTCCAACAACATTAGCAATATATGGTCTAGTGTGAGTCAAATATTGTAATCCACCAACCATTAATTTGTACTCGGTCTAAAAAACACACATTGTCTCATCATTACGTGATAGTTTATGACCAGTCACCATGGGTGTACCAACTGGTTTACATTCTTCCATTCCAAACTTTTTCAACATTTATGTAAGATACTTAGTCTGAGAAATAAAAATGTCATTCTTACTCTAATTTATTTGTAGTCCTAGAAATAATTTCATTTCTCCTATCATGGACATCTCAAATTCATTTTCCATCTCTTTAGAAAATTTCTTAAACATTTTTTCATTCCCTCCAAAGATAATATCATCAACAAAAACTTCTATTATTAGAATTCCATCTTCACTAGCTCTTAAATACAAGTTACTATCAGCATTACCTTTTCTGAACCCAAGGCAAAGTAAGTATTTGTCTAACCTTGCATACAAATCCCTTAGAGCTTTCTTCAATCCATACAATGCTTTCTTCAACTTGCATACCATGTCTTCATCTTTGAATAGAGGAAATCCATCAGGTTGTTCTATGTAAACTTCTTCAAGATCCCCATTTAGAAATGCAAATTTCACATCTATCTGATATACCTAGAAGTCTTTATGTATAGCATAAGCCAAAAATAATCTCATAGCTTATATCCTAGCAACAGGAGAAAATGTCTATTGAAAATCTATTCCTTCTTGTTGTGAATAACCTTTGCATACCAATCTTGCCTTGTTTCTTACAATAATTCCTTCTTCATTCATTTTGTTTCTAAAAACCCACTTAGTTCCTATTACATCTTTGTCTTTAGGTCTAGGAACTAATTCCCAAGTTTTTATTTTCTTTATTTGATATAATTCTTCTTGCATGGCTTTGATCCATGATTCATCTCTACAGCTTCATCAGTAGTCTTTTTTTCAACTTGAGAAATCAAAAAAATTTCTTCCCTTGTCTTTGATCTAGTCATTACTCCTTGATTTGTATTACCAATAATTTGATTTTCAGGATGGTTTTTCTTTACATACCTCAAAGTCTTAGGAATCTTAGTAGCCTCATAATTTGTGTCATCATCATAAGTCTCAATTTCACATTTAGTCTCAACAAGTTATTCTTCTTCTTTAGTAGAAACCTCCTTGATCTCTGCATTCTGATCACAATCATACATTCTTTCTTGTATCTAAAACTTTTCATCTATCTTCACATTGTTACTTTCAATCATCTTCCTTAATCTTAGTTTAAACATTTTTAATCCTTACTTTTAGTATAATAACCAAGGAAAATACCTTCATCACTTCTAGCATCAAACTTCCCTATCTCATCATATCTTTTGATATAACATTTACTACCAAATATTCTAAAATATTTTATAGTAGGAGTATGATTAAACCACAATTCATAAGGAGTCTTACTTGTACCTTCTCTAATTTGAATTTTTCTTAATGTGTACATTGTTGTCCTAATAACTTCTCTCAAGTGCACATGAGATATATTTCCTTCAAGCAACATTGTCCTAGCAGCATCCAGTATAGTTTTATTTCTTTGCTCTGCTATCTCATTCTATTGTGGAGTCCTAGGAGAAGATGTCTGCCTTTGTATTCCATTCTCTTCACAATATGAATTGAATAGATCTGAAGTAAGCTCTCCACCTCTATCTAATCTCAAACACTGTATCTTTAGACCTGCTTCATTCTCTACTTTTTCTTTGAATATCTTCAATTTTTCAAGTGCTTCTGATTTTTCTTTCAAGTGACCCACATCATTCTAGAAAAGTCATCAACAAAAAGTATAAAATACTTTTCACCAAGTATGATCTTGTCCTTGTAGGTTCACATAGGCCTGTATGTACTAGATCCAACTTTCCTTTTGTTGTATATGATTTACTTTTATAACTACTTCTAGTCTTCTTTCCTATAACACATTCTCTACATACGGTGTTAGATGGTTTCACAATCTTTGGTAGGTCTCTTACTGCATTATTCAAGCTTGCCTTCACAATATTATCAAAATTAATATGAAAAAATATTATTTTCCATAACCAACTTTCATCTACCTTCACAACAAAACAAGAGGCTCTAGATGTATTTAACTCAAATACATTACCTCTAGACTTAGTACCCGTTGCAATCAACTTTCCTATCTTACTTTTGATAAAACATTTCCCATCAATGAATTTCAATTGATACTCTTTGTCCATCAGTTGTCCAACACTCAACAAATTATGCTTAAGTCCATCAACAAGTAGTACATTATCAATATTAGTCTTTCCATCCAAAGTAATAGATCCTACTCCTATAATAGGTTTAGGAACATTGTCTCTGAATCTTACAACACCACCATCATACTTCATTAGTTTAGCAAAAAAATTTTTTGTCTCTGGTCATATGATGTTAGAAACCACTATTTATAACCCATTCATATTTCTTATCAACATGTGATACTAAAGATTTTTCTTCATGTACTGGTTTTTCTTCTTTAATAGCAATAAATCCAATCTCCTCATAATCCAGATCATCCTCATTATAAATACCTTCACTAACATAAAAACATTCCTTATCCTTCAAATATTTAGGCTTGAAAAACTTAGGTTTGTGCTTAGGAATTCTTGTAGGATATCTAGATGCAAAGTGACCTATCTTATTGCTTGAAAAACATTTCAAAGGTAACTTTCCTTCAAATTTACCCTTACCTCTCTTTTCTCTTATAGTGATCAGTGCAACAAGTTCATCTAGCTTTCTTTCCTCTTCTTGTATATATTCCCATTCATCAACATACTCACCAAGCTCTTCTTTTAAGTTCTCACTGCTAGTGCTCAGAAGTGTAGACATTGTCTTCCTATGTGTAGATGCTTTAAATGATGTTTCAACTTTAGGTACAAAATCTCCTAGTTCTGCAACTTCAAAGGTAGTTATCTTTGCAATCAACATTTATCTTCTAAAGTTTGGAGTCAGAGGTATAATTTTTCTTCTATAGTCTGAGCTTTGGTCTTGTAGACCGGTGTCAATGATCTAAGGATCTTCGTAATGACTTCTTCCCCTTCATAGGTGCCTCCATAATTTTTGATTCCACTCACAACCTCTATAACCCTTTGTACATAAGACCTAATTCTTTCATCATCCTTCATTTGTAGCTTCTCCATCCTTGTTTTCCAATTCTGTAACTTCGTTTGTTTGGTAAACTTGTCTCCTTCATATAGTGCTTCTAATCTTACCCAAATCTTATGTGCCGCATCCAGATCCATAACTTCAGTAAATTCTCCTTCAAAGAGTGCACTAATCAGTGCATCGCTTGTGACCATGTTATATGAAAATATCTTCTTTTCATCATCATTAGATTTTTCCAATTCATCCTCAGCATTCATAGCCACATGATTCTTTATAATCATCTAGTAGTCAATGCCCAAATATAGCAAATGAGTTCGTATCTTGTTCTTCCAACTGTCAAAGTTTTCAGGATCAAATTTCAAACTATACTTCCTATAGAACACTATCTCCAAGATCACCCCAAGATGTTAAGCTTTCTCTCTAAGGACCACTAGCTATGATACCAATTGTTAGGAATAACAGTCCACCAATACAACTAAGAGGGGGGGTGAATTAGCTGTATGATAGATTATTAAACTTTAAACTTTGAATAGAAGTAATATAAAATCAAATGAACACAATGAATGCCAACACAGTAACACAATATTTGTTGTTGAGGAAACCCTATTAAAGGTAAAATGCCAGTGGGAATTAACACCCACTAATGATCTACTAAGAGTATAGTATCCTTACTAGAAGATCTAGTCATGTTAGGAGTTGATTAAAACATTAGAGTACATAGTCCTTCTTAGAGGACAGATCCTATTAGAAGTCAAGAAAAAGAAGGGTAGGCTCACTACCCAAAGAAGGTTATGTCCACCTTCAGAACTCATTGTTCACAACACAAGTGTATGTAGGAAATACACAATCTTTGACATGTCTAATAGCAACTTTCTTTGCTTGATCAGTTCCAATGAATTATATAAGTTATCCTCTGCTCTACATCTAGCAGACATAAGCTCACACCTTCCACAATCCTCTTTTACATCACATACATTCTACCATTATATCTTTTCAAAATAAAATATCTTACATATATACCCTACTACAAAATAAACCATCAGATCGGCCAACTAGGCTTTCCTAATATACAAATGATTAGATAACTCCTTGCTAAGATACACACGGTATCTAAAACAAGTACACAACAATTAAAATTCATCAATTAAGGACCAACATCAATAATTCATGCTCTCCGTTCATGATACATGCTACAACTCTCAAGTCTACTTCCAAATAGGTCTTCTCCAAAACACACGCCACAAATGATGTCATCCTTCTTTCTGTACCTTGTGCAGATCATTGAACATTATTTAGTACCCTATCTATCATCCCTTAATCTCACATACACTAAATCCTTATGTAACTCATCCAATACACAACATTACATCATGCAATCTTAGATTTATATAAGATCACAACACCTTCCTATATCCACAACTGACTTCACACATTCTGAAACATCATTATAGTATCTATACACTGTAATAACCAACCTGTTCTCTTCATAGAAACATATGTTGACATCAGTGAAAAAACATGAATGACAACAACATTAATTCCAACATCACTCAATGTAGTGATTAAACATGTTGAATGTATCCAATAATCTCCTCAATGCATTAGCAATATCCAACATAAATGCGCTATTTAAAACCTTGAATGTGTAACAGAAAAATTTAAATGCGCAGAAACATAATTTGAATGCATTGTCTTATAAATCAAATGCACATAAATAAAATGTTAAATGCACTTTAGGACTATTTGAATGCATTACAGAGTCAGGGTGAACATGCTGAAAGAATTGAAGACAGAAGACATAAAGTATTGGATGCATTGGTTCACTATGTAAAGGTGCAACACTTTACTTGGGATGTGTTGATTTAGGCCTTGGATGCCCAACATGAATACTCAAATGCACTGCATGAAGCATCATATGCACAACTTCACCTGAAAAACAAAGTTATTAACAAGAAAATCTTAGAATTCTAGCCAATTTTATAAATTTTAAATAAATGAGGTCTAATGCCCCATGGTGGGCACCATTTTGTATACTAATGAAAGTACCTTCATAGAGTTATCTTGATAATAAATGATCAAATAAACTAAATTACCATGATTAATGAGTTATTTAATGCAAATAAAACCAATAACCACCCTATGGATCTCTATTTAAGTATCCTAATGATAACCTCTTAGCAAGCCTCCATTAGTCACAACCTTAAAATAAGAAAGAAGCTAAATGATAGAAAATTCAAGCCTATTTCAAAGAAAATATGCTCAAATTATACTAAAGTTCCTTTTCTAGCTTAAAAACTCAAGAGGTTTGATGCAATTATCAGATGTGTGGATCCTTCTCTCTTGATTTTGGCCTTTCTTTTAAGGATTTTTGCAAGAATAGGGGGTGGAGTTGAGTTAATCATTGTTGAGTTTGAGTTAAGTCCATAGTTTCACCTTTAAGGACAATTTCAATGGTTTGTCCTCAAAGCTTGAGACAAAGAGATAAAATGAGTGGTCAAGATTCTCTCACCTTATGAGTGATTGAGATTCAATTTTAGCTTGATCCATGTGAGTTCAATCCTTAATTCCTATTGGTTGAGGTATTTTCCTCCCATGTGGTGGGTGAGGGAAATTAGGAATTAATCTATTTATTTTAATTGATTTGTTTAACCATGTGTACCCCTTCAATGGGTTGATTTGATTTTTGATTGAACTATACAATTAATTATATTAATTACATAATTAATTGATTTATTTGTCTTTTAATTTTTAATTAATATTAGATTTTGGCTTGATTGCAATTAATACTTTGATTTTTCCTTAGTTTGTCACTTGATTTGTTCTTGACCATTTTTAGGTGATTACAGTTATATTATTTCCAATATGCATAGCATCAAACAAATGCACAAGTTGCAACTACTCATAGTAGGGCAACCTACTAAATTGTCTAGGATAACTTTTTAGTCCCTTTGGAAGGTGGTCATTAATGGCTTGATAAAATTCATGATCATCAATTACATGATCAGTAAACAAAATATAATATCAAAATATAAATGTATCATCAAAAAATGGAAGCACTTCCATTTAGGATTGGTTTAGCCCTCTGAGGAAGTGGTTTGGGGTCATGTCGAATGCCTTGAATGGGTCTTTGACTTGGATATAGCTTTTTCCCCTGTTTTGCCCCATTTTCCATTTCCTTCCTACCTAATCCTACCAACCTGCTTTGAGAATTTGAGGTTCTTGACCTCAGGGTCAAGGTTGACCTCGATCTTGACCTAGGTCAAGGTCAAGCTCAACCTTGACCCAGGGTCCAAATTTCAAAATTTGAAGGTTTTCGAATGTCAAGTTTCAGAAAGATTTATTTAACTGCTTCTGAGTCAACTTTTTCAGGCTTCAAAATGGTAAACTCTTAAATGATATTTAATTTAGTTCCACTTCCAAGGGTATATTCTTAATAGGAATTTAATTCTCATATGTTGGCATCTCTAGAAGTTTGTGCCCTAGAGTAGTATATAGGGAAGCCTTCTACTCTCATTTCAATCCTAACTCAAGCAAGCAATCCATCAAGAAAAATCAAGCAATGAATAAGAAAGAAAGAAAGAGAAGTAACACATTCAAGAATTCATCTATCTTCTATTATTCAAGCATTCAAGATTCAATTCATGAAGGAGATCTATTGGTAGCCATTAAAGGATTCAATCTCTATGGAGCCCTCTTGTTGAAGATTTCTCCATCCATATCCATTTAAGCTTCTTCCTATTCCAATATCCATTCAAGATTTGTGTTGAATATCTAAATACAATTTATTTGAGACATCCTACATTCAATTCTACATTCATTTGGAGCATCCATACTTGTGGATCAAAGGATTTGAATCCTCCACAAGGGTTTTCAACATAAGCAAGGTGAATTGTTTCATTTACTTTGTTTATTATTGCAATGTTAATTTAATTTAAAAGTTAATTCAAAACCTAGGGTTTAACCAAGGGAAACCCCTCACCCAAACAACAAAACCATTTTTCTTACAGGTGGAGGTACAAAATAATGAATTATAGAGCATATTTAGATACCCTTTTCGACAAACTTTTAGGATTCATGAACATAATTTCTATCCAAGCAGTATAGGTAAAGGTCGACATAAAGGGGCCAAGGTCAACCTTTATTTGGGTCAAGGTCGACCTTTCTCAGAAAAGAAAAATATTTTTGGGTTTTCTCTATGTTTATTTTCCTGTCCCAGATCTGGTTGCAAAATTTCTAAAAACTCAATACAAACATGAGAAAACAACATTTTCTAGATCTGCTATACTTTGAGGTTAGTATTTTTCTTCAATTCAATTAATATTTTAATACTCTCCTCCATAATGGAATATAAGGTTTTTCTATTTCTTCGTATTCTTCATCGATTGATTCATTTATGCATTGACCATTTTCTTGTGGTTAATCTATTTGGATCTTTCCTTTGGGAATTTGGGGTTAAGAACAGAATCTTACCTCCCCCAATCCTATCTATTCATAGAGTTCATTCATACCACACAACATTCACATACATTACATATTACATCTTGGTGATTCCACTTTTTATCCATTACATTTTTGGTGAACCCGCGATAGACAACTCTTTCTTTTATGGTGTTAAATCTTGCATGTATTAGCCTTCTTTTATGTGCTTGAATTTACATTTCAAAAATAAAACAAAAAAAATTATATAAAGAAAAAATACAAAAACATTTATTTTTTCATGCCTTGTGTTTTCCTAATTTAGTTCATTTGCATTGCATTGGTATATGAGCTTTACTACCTCTAGTCCTACTTATAATATTTCAGTTAGAAGAAGTCATAGACTTATGGGTTTCTTTGATCTTGAGTCTTCCTTTCCTCTCCTTAGGATCCTGAATGAAAATTTGATTACTCATGATTCCAATCCTACTATGGAGCATAACTCTTCTCACTCATCTCATGATGAGGATGATGCTTTAAGAGTTCCTCCTAAACAAGTCCAAAAACTTTCAACTGAACTTGATAAAATGGGAAATTGGCTTATTCAAGAGAACCATAATCAAGATTCTATTCAAGCTATAGAGGATCTTAAGAAAGTTCTTCATGATAGTGATCAAGGTGTTAATCTCTTGCATGGTATTAATCATCTTGTGCATTTAAATGTCAAACCTTTAGCTCAAGAAGCTCAAGAATTAGGATTCACTCCTCCTATCACTAGTGTGGAACCTTCTTCTATTCCTTTACCTAGCATTCCTACTTATACTCCTCCTTTAGTGACTACATTAGTTCCCTCTCTTCCTATGAGTGTTCCACCAGTGTCTCTACCTACTTGAAAACCTTCTTATCACAATGTTCCTTTTACTTATTCCAATCCTCTTCCAATTGTGGTTCCAAGTGTTCCCCTAGTTGTGTCTTCCATTCCCACTGCTTCCTACACTTTCCCTAGTATTTCTAATGTTTCTATGCCTCCTATTTCATCTAATGATTCCACAATCATTAGTTTGGATCAAACTGTGTCCTCTTTACAACAACAACTTGCTTCTTTAACTCAATCCAAGTTTAGTATTCCTACATGTGACATGGGTAGTCCTTTATCCCTAGACATTATTCATGCTCCTATTCCTTAGCAAGCCGATATGCCTCATCTTGAGAATTATAATGGTAAGGGAGACCTTATCACTCATGTTAAAACATTTCAAATCCTTTGTAGTGACTATGCTCATGACCATAGGATTTTAGCCAAGTTTTTTGCTAGAACTTATTTTGATAAGGCCTTGCAATGGTATTGTTCCTTTCCTCCTTATTCTATTGATTCTTTTCCAAAAATTTCTAATGCTTTTATCCAATAGTTTCAAAACAACATTGGTCTATAAGTGTCATTAACTGATTTGATGCAGTGTAAACAAAATACTAAAGAAAAATTGATTGAATTTATTGGTAGAATTAAGAATTTTTATGCTCAAATTTATTATCATGTTCCTGATATTGATATTCAACATATGTTTATTTCAAATTTACAAAAGGATATTAGAGATAATATTTTGCTTACTGAATTTACCTCTTTTCAACAACTTTGGGTAGCACTTCATCATTATCAATTACAAGTGAGTCAATTTGAGAGAAAAACTCCAATGGATCCTATCCTAGTTGATAAGAGTCATGCTACTCCTAATCCCAACAAGTTTCAAAAACCTAACAACTATGTCAAGATAAATAAGCAAGAAAATGTAGTTTCTAATCAATGTCACTTCTGCATCCACTTCTTTTCATCTAAATTGTACGTTTACTTCTCTTTCTAAATCTTTACATTATATTATGAATAAATTGATGACTGCTAATTTGATTACTTTACCTCCTATTTGACCTCTTTTACCTACTATGATGGCATCCAAATCCTTTGATTCCAAAGCCTTTTGTCAATACCATCGTCAGAATGACCTTGATACTGAGAAGTGTTATTCTTTAAAATATAAGGTTCAAGATTTGATTGATTCTAATGCTTTATATGTTGATAATTTTGATGGTAGTGGGAAAAAAGCTATCTCTCCTCTTAATCAAAATCTCCATATATATACAAATCCTTTGCCTACACATGATACTAATACCATTGTTCAACCATCTTTTGTGGATATTTTTTATGATTCAAAGATGGATGATCTTAATCATATTGTAAACCATGTGGAGCATGTTGTTTTTCCTCAACCTGTATCTCCACCCCAGCCTCAATCTCAACCTCAACTTCAAGTTCCACCTCAACCTAAACCTCAAAAACAACCTAAGAATAAAAGACCTAGGGAACTATTGATCACCTTTGATGATTCTGAGACTATTAACTTATCTCCATATGGTCCCCTTTATATTTATGCTAGGATTTCTAAGATACTTATGCGTGGTTGTCTTATTGATCCTACATCCTTAGTCAATGTTATTATTGAAGAATTTTTTTTTATGAAGAACTTACAACATGATTCTTATGATACATCTGATGTGTGGATTCAAACTTGTAATGGTTTTTGTTATCCATCATTTGGTTCTATTAACTTACCTGTTGAACTTTGTCATAAAGTTTTGAACACTGCCTTCATTGTTTTTCCTACTTCTGATCAGTTTCAAGTTAAGTTTGGTTTTCCTTGGTTAAATGCCATGCATGTCATTGCTTCTCCTATCCATAAGTGTCTTAAATTCATTCATAATGAAGAAGTGAAGATGATTAATCATAGTTTATATCAACCTTATATGCCCAGGGATTGTGCTACCCTTGACTTCTTTTGGCCTTCATTACCTAATTCATGTCCTTCTCGACCTAATAACCTTTTTCGCTCATATCAAGCCTATAAACATTGAAAGATTCTTGAGTTAAGCATGCCTTGGATAGATCTTAACCTTGGTCTTTGGCCTACACCTTACATACCTCCTTTATCCACAGCTTCTAGTTTTGTTAATCAATCTCCTAGTGTTGATTTTTAGCCTACTAAAAATCCTACTAATCCTCCTATAGAACTCATGAAGGAACCGGTTGTTGTCCCTCCTAGTTCGCAACATATTTCAAACAAGAAAAAATGTAACCGATCTGCCAATGAACATCATAAGAAGTGTTGGGCTCAAGCTAAGGCATGTGCCTCTATTCTTCAAAGTTCTTTACCTTCTTTTGACCAGCCTATGCCTGATGTGTTATAAGAAGTTAATGTTAATAATGATGTTAAGATGAATTATTATGATGATTCTATTTGTATCTTAGATTTTATTTTGATTAATCTTGATGAAGAAGATACTCTTGATGATACTAATGATGCTAATGATGAATATGGGACTATTGACATTTATATTGATTTACCTAATATGCTTTCAGCACAATTGATAATTACACCTATTATTGAACATCATGATTTTAAAGAGGATCCTTGTTTGGAATTGGCTATTATTCCTACTATGTTGGATATAGTCCCTTTTGTGAGTTTCCCACCTTCCCTAAATGATATAGATTGAGATGGGGAGATTAGTTAATGCACTTGATTTACTTGTCCTTCATGGTAGGTTTTTATATGTTTGCTTGTTGTATTGTGCTTCTCTTATAATGTGTTTGCTAAATGTTTGTTAGATTCTCTTATATGACCCTTGTTACTTTGTTGGTGCAAGGTGATAAAGGAATCGAACCTATTGTACTATTCCTCTATATGAATCTCTATTCTTCTATATGTTGCTTTCATGTTATGTTGTACCTATTCTATTGTTCGTAATGTTTTCCTTGTGTAGTCCACTTGGATTTGCAACTTGGTAGCACTGATTCTTTTTGGTCTCCATGTTGTGGCTTGAAAAGACTCTTCTTTGTAACTCTTACATTTTCTTTCCTCCATTGTGATTGTAATTCTACTTTCTTTAGGTAATGATGTCAATTCATTTTCAATAATATCATATATAAATATTATCTTATGATCATACTGACCCCATGGCAAGTAGATCACTTCTATGTTTTCTATATGTTTATGTGGTATTTCCCTTGATTTGTCTTCTCTTGGGGGCATCTCATAGTGGAAACATAATCAGTGGAGTTTTTTATGTTTCCGTTCAAGACATTTCTCCTGTTAAAGTGTTAGCAATGACTTTAACATGGGGGCATACGCTCTACTCACTTTTTGCACACATGCACTTTCAATATATTTATTTTTCAAAAAAATTTCTCCCTTTATGGATTAGTGACTAATCCTTAAAACATGGATTTTTATCTTATACGATCTCTTGATCCCTCCAGATTCAATTTTCAAAGTTTTTGATCCCTTAATTTCAGAGGTGTCCTTAAGACTGGATCTCTCTTGTTTTGACTTTTCTCTTTTGGAATAGAATATTCCTAGGGGTGAATCCTTGATGGGTTGACTAGTGAGTAGCCACATTCACTAGGGAGTTCAACTCCATCTTTCCAGTTGTGTTGTTTCCTTCTGTGATTCACAATGAGACATAAGTTCTTATTGGGTGAGGTAATCACACCCTCTTCTCTCTTTTTTAGAGATGTCTCTCTTATTGTAATCTTGGAGTTGACAAAGACTTGAGTCCCTAGGGGTTTGAGGATTCCTTTGTCCCTTTGATTTCAATAAGATTATCTTTTTCTTTGTGATCTCCTTTACCAAGAGTTTGCATTGAGTCCATACTCTTGCTAAAGTGGGGGCTAAATGTATCATTAGAAAATGCAAGCACTTCCATTTAGGACTGGTTTAGCCCTCTGAGTAAGTGGTATGAGGTCATGTCGAATGCCTTGAATGTGTATTTGACTTGGATTTGAGGTTCTTGACCTCAGAGTCAAAGTTGACCTTCTGGTCCAGGTCAACCTTGACCCTAACCTAAGTCACGGTCAACCTCAACCCTGACCCAGGGTCCAAATTTCAAAATCTAAAGGTTTCTAGATGTCGGGTTTCAGAAAGATTTATTTTCCCACTTCCGGGCTGGCTGTTTTGGGCTTTGAAATGGTAAAATATTAAATGATATTTAATTTAGGTCCACTTTAAAGGGTATAAGCTTAATGGGTATTTAATTCTCCTATGTTGGCCTCTCTAGAGGTTTGTGCCCTAGACTAGTATATAAATAAGCCTTCTCCTCTCATTTCAATCCTAACTCAAGCAAGAAATCCATCAAGAAAAATCAAGAAATGAATAAGAAAGAAAGAAAGAGAAGGAACACATTCAAGAATTCATCTATCTTCTATTATTCAAGCATTCAAGATTCAATTCATGAAGGAGATCCATTGGTAGCCATTAAAGGATTCAATCTCTATGGAGCCCTCTTGTTGAAGATTTCTCCATCCATATCCATTTAAGCTTCTTGCTATTCCAATATCCATTCAAGATTTGTGTTGAATATCTAAATACAATTTATTTGAGACATCCTACATTCAATTCTACATTCATTTGGAGCATCCATACTTGTGGATCAAAGGATTCAAATCCTCCATAAGGGTTTTCAACATAAGCAAGTTGAATTGTTTCATTTACTTTGTTTATTACTGCAATTTGAATTCAATTTCAAGGGTAATTCCAAAACTGGGGTTTGACCAAGGTAAACCCCTCATCCAAACAAAAAACACCATTTTTCTTGTAGGTGTGGGTACAGAACAATGAATTACAGAGTAGATTCAGATATCCTTTTTGAAAAACTTTTAGGATCCTTAAACATAATTTCTATCAGAGAAACACAGGTCAAGGTTGACATAAAGGGGTCAAGGTTGACCTTTATTTGCGTCAAGGTCGACCTTTCTCAGAAAAGGAAAATATTTTTGGGTTTTCTCTATCTTTATTTTCCTATCCCAAATCTAGTTGCAAAATTTCCAGAAACTCAGTACAGACACGAGAAACAACCTTTTTTAGATATGCTATACTTTGAGGTTAGTATTTGTCTTCAATTAAATTAATATTTCAATATTCTTTTTCATAACATAATATAAGGTTTTCCTCTTTCTTCATATTCTTCATCGATTGATTTATTTATGCATTGACCATTTTATTGTGGTTAATATATTTGGATCTTTCCTTTGGGAATTTAGGATTAAGAAGAGGATCTTACCTCCCCCAATCCTATCTATTCATAGAGATCATTCATACCACACAACATTCACATACATTACATATTACATCTTGGTGATTCCACTTTTTATCCATTACAATAAATTACAAAAATAAACCATCAGATGGAATGACATTACCTCCATGATTTATTCTATTATATTCCAACTTCCATAGGTGAGGTGTTATACTTCATGGCTTTGATGTAGTCTCTTCTTTCCCATTGAAAATATGTTTTTTGATAATTCAATATTTATGATTTTTGTGGAGGAAGTGCCTATACTCATCAAACACCTTCTTTCTTAAACTTTTTGAATGATGAGATTTAATCTTCGAACCACAAACAAGACATGCAAATTTTCCCTTTGTTTGAAGACTTGCAAGATCATGTATAACTGGATTAAAAATATTTATTTTGATAATTATAATTATGATGTGTAGTTAGAACACTATAACATACCCAAAAAATGTGCTAGCCCTGGGACATCATGTATTGTCCATATAAGTATTGCATGGAATTGAAATTGTCTCTTTCCTACAGGCCTAAAGATGTCATACATAGTCACATCATTCCATAACTCCACCAACTCATCGATAAGAGGCTCAATATATAAATTCACATCTTTAACTTGGTACTCGCCTAGTTGAATGAACAAAAACATCACATAATTATTATGACCTTTTTACATCAGTATTTATAATTTAATGTAGATGAATATGAAATAAAAAAATACCTAGAACAATCATTGCCAATATTATGTGTTCCCTCTTTATTGACATCCATGAACGAATGTTATCATTGATAACAAAAATAGGGGACACCGAATAAATAGATCTCAACTCTCCAAATGGATTGACACCATCCGCTTCCAATGAAAGCCCGAGATTACAATGTTCTTCTTTAAAGTGCGGCCACTTTTCCTCGATGTCCTTAAATGCAAAACCATTTGCGGGCATTCACATTAATTCATCTTGACTTCTATTGTGTGCATGGTAATCCATAAATTGTGTCAAGCTAGTGCACCTAAATAATCGTTGCAGATGTGGAATAATGGGAATATAACGAAGAGCCTTGTGAGGCACCTTTTTTGTTATTTGATCTGTTTGATATCTAATGATATGACATTCAAGGCATTTTTTTGCAAATTCATGTTGTTTGTGATATATAATATGATCATTGGGATATGCATCTATTGTTTGATACTCCATTACAATATCTTTCATTATGGTAGATAATTCTTGGTATGAGAGAGGAAGAATGTTTGATGGTGGTAACAAAAACTCACCTATCAATCTAGGGAAAAAAATATAATTTGTTAATATAAAAATTATTAATGGTACATGATTCACCCTTTATTAACTATAATGAAATGTTTTATTAACTATAATAAAATTACAACTAAAATAGATTAAAAAATATGAAATATATGACATACCTTAACATACGTGAGATTGTTATGTTGGATAAACCATTCATAACCTTCAAGCTCACTAAAAAAAATACATTGGAGAGAATATTTGATTCAAAACCTTCGTAAAGGGGATCGTATGCCTTCTCAAGTAGAGGTATATCATGAACAACATCAATGTCATCCTAATCATCATGATCAACTACACCAATACCATCATCTTCAATTCTATTTTTTGGCACATGATCAATTGCACCAATAACATCATCTTCAATTGTGTTTTCCAACACATGCTCATCTTCCTCCATGGGATCATTATCTCGAGCTTTGATATTCACACATCCATGTTCCTCCACTTGGAAATTCACATTCTCCGAGTTGTCGTGGTCCATAACATGTTCCCTGGGGAGGTTGACCTATATGAAAATGATGAACATAAATAAACCATGATCATGATCTCATCATGGAGTGATTTATTATTCATATAAATTTTTAAAATAATATAATGAACAACTTACCAATCGACAATAATAATTCCCCCGTTCAATGTGACCATGTTGCCTACAATGTTTCTCAGTTGTCCTGACTAGAAGTCTTCGAGCCTTTAATCCCTTACAATTTTTGCAGGGACAATAAAATTTTACATCACCTTTTCTGTTGAAGCTAGACCACAATCTAGCAAGTGTCTTCTTGTTTTTTTCTTCTTTGATATTATTTGACATGGTCATACTAATTCACAGGCAAAAAAATCAAGGTATATATGAATACTTAAACATAGAAAAATTCCAAAAAGAACCAAGGCAATTGAACATTTAACACACCATTTACAAATGTTGGTTTCAATGATAAGGTAGTAGACTATGTAATTAAATTAATAATTTTTGCAAGTTTTGACAATTTTTGCAAGATTTGACAGTATATGCTCAAATGACCCTGTACTAGCTTATACCTCTAATAACATGTCAAATATAGTATAAAAACATTATTTCTACCATCATTTCCACCTTTGACCCCTTTTAGGACCTTTGACTAGGTTTGACCAACATACGCCTAAATTGCCTTAAGGCTTACAAGAATGGCTCAAATGGCCTTCCAAGTGCAATATAATGCATGAAATGACTCTACTTAACTATGAAAATAAAAGATATGGCCTCTCAATGGCCTTATTACAATTTTTTGACCAAATTGGTCTTCAATGGGTTTCAAGGGCTTTTGGTGCTCTTGCACCAATAGTCAATAGGGTCATGGTCAAATGGCAATCTCACTATTCAATTTTGATATCAATATCAGTATGATTATATTGCAGTTATATATATATATATATATATATATATATATATATATATATATATATATATATATATATATATATATATATATATATATATATATATATATATATATATATATATATATATATATATATAAGAAAGGATACATGCCTCTCATAGGGACATGTCTCCATGTGAACATGGTTCACATGGAGACTTGTATCTACGTGAGACATGCTCTCACAAACCATTACTAATCAATTCTTATTGATTCACAAATTGATATAACACTTGTTGTTCATTATTAATTTACATAGTGATTAGTATAAGATCGATATTAGTTATCGATTCATTAGCATGAGAAATTAATAATCGATACTCATTATTGATGATATGAATAATATCATAACAGGGTGAACCCATAATAGTGGGTTACACTTTTTTGCCTGAACGGACACTCAACTCTCCATTTTGAAAAAAACTTTCAAATTCAGATGCATATTGTCGTTGAACCATTCAAAATCGGAGGATGAAATAAATTAGAGTCTTTTAGAATTTTTTGTCTAGATTCTAAATATATATATATATATATATATATATATGTATGTATGTATGTATGTATGTATGTATGTATGTATGTATATATATGTGTATATATATATATATATATACACATATATATACATACATACATACATACATACATACATATATATATATATATATATACACACATACATATATATATATATATATATATATATATATATACATACATACACACACACACACACACACACATATACACATATATATATATATACATACATATGTATATACATATATATATATATATACATACATATGTATATATGTATATGTATATATATTTATATATATATATATATATATTTTGAATCTATTTGAATATTTTTTTCTTTCTCCCATGAAAACTGGTATGGTGCTGAAAACGTCATTTTCAAATAGTAACATTGTTTTCATAGAGCATAACTTTTTTTGTTAAATAGATATGAATGTGATTCTTTCAAATTTAGTTTTGTAACATCCATATGGAGGGAATGCAATTGTTTTGATGACATTATCATGATTATTGCATATTTATTAACATTTGAAGTTGACTAAACCATAATTATGACATACCTTAACTACATAGCTTATAACTTCTTGTGTATTTATCGAATTTGATTTTTTTTTGGATAGAAAGTAGACTCAAATACGAAGGGCACTATTATTTTTCAAAAAAAAAAATCTCTTTTTTACTATTTTTCATTGAACGTCAAACTCAGAGGTTTATATTTGATAAAAAAACCTACACTCGATTAACGTAAAAAACTATACACATAATAAATTCAAAAATAGTCAAATATATAATTGTTAGAATGATAGTTCTGATTACTTGTATGAAAAAGGACACCTTCTTATTCTTCCATTTGATCACCACGCTTGAGGCCCAAAGCCATGAAATTCTCATAATTTCTTCATAGCTTACAAACATGGCCTAAACCAAGTACTTTCGATCGAAAGTACTTTCTATCAAAAGTAATTTCAAGTTTAATACAATTTTTAAATATCACTTACTTTCGATAGAAAGCCAACTTTGATTTTTTATAGAAACCTAGGCCGGCCTATTTGGTGTCATTTTGGGTTAATAATGATTACATATAAATAAATGTATATTTTTCTCATTTCATTAATCTGAAAGCTGTAAAATAATTTGCATTTAGGAGAAGGAAGACATTTTGGCATAGAACAATTTTGTAAGTTGTGATGGGAAATAAAAAGAGAAGGCTAAACAAGAGTACACGACATTATTTAGAAGAGGTTGAACAAAGACTATGTGAAGAATCACGAAAAAGATATTATCATAGGAAACAAGGTATGTCTAAGTTGTCAATCTCTAGATATTTTAAGTTGATGGTCAGGACTTTTCTTAATGTTCATCATGTAAATGTGATATTGGAATACCTAATTTTAGAGCTAATTAGACCTAATAAGACTAATTATTATCAATTAGGACCTATTAGGACCAATTAGAGGTCTAACTAGACCTACTAGAACCAAGTATACCTAACTAGGACCTATTAGGAACAATTAGACCTAATTTGACTTAATTAAACTAATTAAGACCTAATTTGACTTAATTAGACCAATTAGACTCAATTCTAGACCAATTAGGACCCAATTAGACCCAATTAGACCTATTAGGACCAATTAGGACCAATTAGACCAATTAGGACCTAATTAGACTCAATTCTAGACCAATTAGGTGTTAGAAATGAATGTTGAATGTTTGGCAGCCATTCTGTAGCAGTTGTTGTTGCATTCATGACTATGATTGTCATTGATGTCAACACAATGATCTACCAGAGACTTGCAGAGAAGTAAACAGTGTTTGGATTAGTGCACGTGGGATATTGTAGTTGGAGCTATGTGATGTTGAGGATATACTCATTGATATGTTATATGTTTATAGTTAAGAGCACAGATAGTAATTCATTTATTCATAGAAGTTATGAGCATTTTGGTGGAAGCAGTATTCAGGCAGTGTTCTTGAGTAGCAGTTTGTGGAAATCGGATGATATCTCCTAATCAAGATGGAATCTAGCTTTGTGTAGTTGAAGGGAAGTTTAAGACACATTGATATTGATGTGGATGATAGTGCAAACTTCGAGGTCATAGGAGTGAAGAATTATTGTACTTGGAAGCTGACAGTTTTGTGTAATTTTGATGTAGCATGTGGAAACTTTTATTTTGTAATTGTATGCCAACTCATTTGTAATTAATTGAGTGTGGTATAAAGGAAGGAATTTTTTTCTTTGTTGTAATATGGTTGGATGTGATGATGTATGCATGAAGTGAAGAAAAGAGCTAATGCAGTTGTGAAAGCGAATTTGTGAAGGAAGACATACGAAGTATAGAGATCTGAAATTGAGATCTAGTGAAGCAGAGAGTGAGGTTCAGCACAGTAAGGAAGGAGGTAACATATTTTCTATTATTTTGTTGAATAATCTAGAGATCAGTTGGACAATGTGTTCAGTGATCTTTCCATTGAAGCTGTTTGGGCAGTGGGTCCTTCTGTCTTCCATAACTCTTAACAGGGTTAGAATCTTTTAACATGGATTCAAAATCTCCTAATAGGGATTCATATGTACTGAATGTATTTCATAAGACTCCTAACAGATTCCATCCTTTCATAAGGAATATTCATATTAGTGCATATTTTGTGGGCATCATTCCCACTGGGGTTTACTCTTTGATCAAGAGGTTCCCTAGTCAACATATCTTGTGTCATTGTGTTATTGTGTATGAATATCTTGCTATGGTTGGTAATTATATTTCTTACATGATTTAATGTTGTTGAAGTTGATAAAATTTATAATTATTAGATAACTGATTCACCCCCCCCCCTCTCAGTTATCTTGGCGGACTTTACTTTCTAACAATTAGTATTAGAGCAGCAGGTCCTTGAAAAAGAATTTTAACAGCTTAAGGAGATCCATGGCGAATTTTAAAAAAGAAAGCCCTAAGTTTGATGGAGTAAATTTTGATAGCTAGAAAGAAAAGATGAAGACACACCTACTATGTTTAGGACCAAGTTATTGGTTGATTACAAAGAATGATAAGACTATCATTGAAGAGGACAATCTTGAAACATGTACTACTGATGAGAGAGATCTATTCATGTGTAACATACTTGCAAGATAAGCACTTTTGACAGCCCTTTTGGAGATTGAGTACAGTCAGGTAAAACGTTTAAAAAAATCTTATAAAAATTGGAAAGCTTTACATTCTACTTTTGAAGGCGATAAACATGCAAAAAGAGTTAGATTACATAATTGGATATGTACATTTGAAGATAT
Organism: Chamaecyparis obtusa; assembly: GCA_027943335.1. Classification (NCBI taxonomy): domain Eukaryota; kingdom Viridiplantae; phylum Streptophyta; class Pinopsida; order Cupressales; family Cupressaceae; genus Chamaecyparis; species Chamaecyparis obtusa. The sequence goes on along the minus strand of BSBK01000615.1, from coordinate 3,707,862 downwards.
AAGAATGATGGAAGATGAATCTATTAGAAGCTATATTGGTAGAATGTTAGAAATTATTATAGGCATAAAATCCTGTGGAGGAACAAAGATAGAAAATGAATTGATATGGAAAATTATGAGGACATTGACTCCTTTATTTAAGCAGACAACATAAATGATTGAACAATTTATACCTTGTACTAAAAACTTTACAAGAGAGACTCTTCTTGGAAGATTGGAAGCAGTAGAGATTAACCTAAGGTTATTAGGAGACTTGCCTAGAATGGAGACAACATTCAGTGCTGTTAGTGTTCACCCTACTTTGTCAAGAAGCATCAGTGTGAGTAGTGAATATGCTGGCAGTAGCAGATCTAGAAATGAAGAAGACAAGAAGATTGAAGAAGGTATTGCCTTGCTTGTGAAGAGAGAACCAGACGGTAAGAAAATTTGTAAATGTTGGACTTGTCAAGAATATGGTCATTTTGCATCTAAGTGTGCTAAGAGAGTTAAAAAGTACAGAAACAATTTCAAACCTAGAAGATCTAAGGAATGTTATTATGCTAATGATCAAGATCTTGAAACCAATATAGAGAGAACTCTAAGTGAAAGTGATACTGAGAATAATGATGACATGGGATTTGTAGCAATTAAAGAAGAGAATCCTGAAATTGATGTTAAGGAAGAAAAAGTCTTAGTTTCTCAATTTGAAAAGAAAGATGGATGGATTATAGATAGTGGTTGCTCACATCATATGACTAGAGACATGAAAAAGTTCATAAAGTTTAATGATTATGATGGAGGAGTTGTTAGAGTTGGAAACAATGCACCTTGCTTGATTAAAGGTATAGGATATATTAATCTTGATGGAAAGACTAATACTGATGATGTTTATTTTGTGGATGGATTGAAACATAATTTGTTAAGTGTTGGACAATTAGTTGATAAGGGATATCAAGTTTGGTTTACTGAGAAAACTTGTGTGATAAAGGACAAAGATGGAAATCTAATTGGAAATGGATCTACAACCAGAGGTAATGTATTTCAGTTGAATCCTACTGAGATGACATGTTTGATGACAGTTGGTTATGGCATAGAAGGTTTTGTCGTATAAACTTTGACAACATTATGAAAGTGAGTACTACACTTGCATTAAAGGATTTTCCTAAAATTATGAAGCCTACTATTATGATTTGCAAAGAATGTGTGATGGCTAAACATAAGAGAAGTTCTTCTCCTAGTATGAAGTTTACATCTGTAGAAAATTTAGAGATTGTTCATACAGATTTGAGTGGTCCTACTAGGACTAGAAGATTCTATGGAGAAAGTTATTTTATGATTCTTGTTGATGATTTTACAAGAATGATGTGGATTGCATTTCTTAAAGAAAAGTCTGAAGCATTTGATAAGTTTAAGATCATTAAGAATAAAGTTGAGAATTAATTTGGAATGAAGATTAAATGTTTGAGATCTGATGGAGGTGGAGAATTTACTTCTAGAGAGTTTAACACCTTTTGTGAAGAAAATGGCATTAAGAGATAATTTTCAGCCCCCAGGACACCTAAACAAAGTGGTATTACAGAAAGAAGAAATAGATCAGTGACTAAAGTAGCAAGAGCTATGTTATTTGAGAATGATTTGGTGAAGATATTCTGGAGAGAAGCATTGAACACAGTAGTGTATACAATGAATAGAGTACAAATCAGAGCAGACATAGACAAGACATCCTATGAATTATGGTTTGGACATGCACCCTCAGTTAAGTATTTTAGAATTTTTGGAAGCAAATGTTATATAAAAAGAGATGATGATATTGGAAAGTTTGATCCTAGAAGTGATGAAGGTATATTTCTTAGATATTCTTTGAAAAGCAAAGCCTATAGATGTTACAATAAAATAACTAAGACTATTATTGAGAGCACAAATGTTAAAGTTGATGAAAAGTTCAAAATTCAAGAAAGAATGCTTGAGTATGAATGAGATGAAGAAGCTCATCCTAAACCTAACACTGGATCTACTAAATTATTTTATGAGACTGACGGTGATTTTTTGAATGAAAGCCACAGTGAAGTCATTGAAGAACCTACACCTGAAGTGAGATCTGAGACAATGACACCTAACAAGAGTTTATCAAGAAATCATCCTATTGGGAAAATTATTGGAAGCATTAAAAGAGGAGTTCTAACTCGGAATAAGGTACAAGAATAGTATGTTTAATTTTTCAAATTGAACCTAAAACTACTAGCGAAGCTTGTGAAGATGAAAATTGGATTAATGCTATCAAAGAAGAACTAGATCAGATTAAAAAGAACAAGACATGGGAATTGGTCCCTAGACCTAAAGACAAGAATGTTATTGGAACTAAATGGGTATTCAAAAACAAGCTGAATGAACAAGAAGAAGTAGTAAGAAACAAAGAAAGATTGGTATGTAAGGGATACTCACAGTAAGAAGGAATTGACTATGAAGAAACCTTTGCACCTGTAGCAAGAATTGAAGTAGTAAGAATGTTTTTGGCTTATGCAGCTTATAAGAAATTCAAAGTATATCAGATGGATGTAAAGTTATCATTTCTGAATAGAGAATTGGAAGAAGAAGTCTACATTGAGAAACCTAAAGGTTTTCCTTTGACTCAAGAAGGAGACATGGTATGTAAACTGAAGAAAGCCTTATATGGACTAAAGTAAGCACCTAGAACTTGGTATGCAAGATTGGACAAGTATTTGTTAAAGTTGGGATTTACAAAAGGAATAGCTGATAGCAATCTGTACACAAAAGAAATAGAAATTGGTTTGTTGATTATAGTTATTTTTGTTGATGAAATTATTTTTGGAGGAGAAGATGAAGCTAGTGACAAATTTGTTGATGAAATGAAGAATGAATTTGAAATGAGTATGATTGGTGAAATGAAATACTTTTTGGGATTACAGATAACACAGAATAATGATGGTATCTTTATAAGTCAGACAAAGTACCTAAATGACTTGTTGAAAAGATTTGGAATGGAGAATTGTAAATCAATTGGAACACCTATGGTAATTGGACATAAATTATCTATCCTAGATGAAACACCAATAATTGAATAGAAGAAATACAGATCTATGATTAGAGGATTGTAGTACTTGACTTATACAAGACCTGATATAGCACATTCAGTTGGAATTGTAGCAAGATTTCAAGCTGAACCTAGAGAATCACATTATGCAACAGTAAAGAGGATACTAAGATATTTAAGAGGCACAATGGACTATGGATTGTGGTATGAAAAATCTGATGATTTTACCCTATGTGCATATACAGATGCTAATTGGGGAGATAGTGTTGATGATAAGAAGAGCACTAGTGGTGAAGCATTTTTCCTTGGAGGAAGATTGGTTTCTTGGCTAAGCAAGAAGCAAAATTGTATCTCACAGAGCACATTAGAAGTAGAATATGTAGCAGCAGCAAATAATTGTAATCAAATAATTTGGATGAAGCAAATGTTGAAGGATATTGGAATAAAGTTTGTTCAACCTATTGTCATACATTGTGACAACACTAGCACAGTTAGTATGTCTAAGAACCCTGTATTACATTCTAAAACAAAACATATAGAGATTAAGTATCATGTAGTAAGAGAGAAAGTTGCTAAGAAAGAGGTCAGACTTGAGTACATAAGTACAAAGGAGCAGATAGAAAACATATTTACAAAGCCTTTTCCTAAAGATACGTTTGAGTATCTGAGAGGTATGCTTGGGGTTACGCCCCAACCTACTTTTGAGAAGTGATGCAATTGGTTGCATCCGTCTAGTGGTATATAAGCCTTATTTTTCTTCTGGACTGGATGTTGGTACTTCCTTTATGGGGGAGTATGTGTATCTAAGCTGAGTCATGAGGACTCTAGTGAATGTATTTTCTGAATAGTGTCTTTTGACATTGGAGTTGTTGTTGACATAATGATGAGATTTCTGTCATTGATGTCAATGGGGGAGAAGTGTACATGAAAAAACTATTTGTACTATCTGAACAGGAAAATGAAGCAAGATTTGATTGATGAAGAGGATTTGAAATATTTTTCTAGAGCAACAGTATTGCAGTATTGGATTTTTGGAACATTGGATATTTTTTCATCTATGTTGTCATCAATGCCAATGGGGGAGATTATTAGGAATGAATGTTGAATGTTTTGAAGCCATTATGTAATAGTTGTTGCATTCATGACTATGATTGTCATTGATGTCAACACAGTGATCTACCAGAGACTTGCAGAGAAGCAGACAGTGTTTGGATTAGCGTACGTTGGATATTGCAGTTGGAACTATGTGATGTTGAGGATATACTCATTGATATGTTATATGTTTATGGTTAAGAGTGCAGATAGTAATTCATTTATTCATGGAAGTTATGAGCATTTTGGTGGAAGCAGTATTCAGGCAGTGTTCCTGAGTAGTGGTTTGTTGAAATCGGATGATATCTCCTAATTGGGATGGAATCTAGTTTTGTGCAATTGAAGGGAAGGAAGTTGAAGACACATTGATAGTGAAAACTTTGAGGTCACATGAGTGAAGAATTATTGTACTTGGAAGCTGACAGTTTTGTGTAATTTTGATGTAGCATGTGGAAACTTTTATTTTGTAATTGTATGCCGACTCATTTGTAATTACTTGAGTGTGGTATAAAGGAAGGAATGTTTTTCCTTGTTTTAATATGGCTCGATGTGATGATGTATGCATGAAGTGAAGAAAAGAGCTAATGCATTTGTGAAAGTGAATTTGTGAAGGAAGACATGCGAAGTATAGAGATCTGAAATTGAGATGTGGTGAAGCAGAGAGTGCGGTTTGGCACAATAAGGAAGGAGGTAACATATTTTATATTATTCTATTGAATAATCTAGAGATTGTTTGGACAGTGTGTTCAGTGATCTTTCCATTGAAGTTGTTTGGGTAGTGGGTCCTTCTGTCTTCCATAACTCTTAAAAGGGTTAGAATCTTTTAACAGGGATTCAAAATCTCCTAATAGGGATTCATATGTACTAAATGTATTTCATAAGACTCCTAACAGATTCCATCCTTTCACAAGGAATATTCATATTAGTGCATCTTTTGTGGGCATCATTCCCACCGGGGTTTACTCTTTGATCAAGAGGTTTCCTAGTCAACATATCTTGTGTCATTGTGTTATTGTGTATGATTATCTTTTTATGGTTGGTAATTATATTTCTTACATGGTTTAATGTTGTTGAAGTTGATAAAAGTTATAATTATCAGATAACTAATTCACCCCCCCCCCCCTCTCAGTTATCTTGGTGGACTTTACTTTCTAACATTAGGACCTATTATGACCCAATTAGACCCAATTAGACCAATTGGGACCAATTGGGACCAATTAGACTTAATTCTAGACTAATTAGACCAATTAGGACCAATTAGTATCTAACTAGACTCAATTAGACCAATTAGGACCTAATTAGACTTAATTCTAAACCAATTACAACCTATTTATATACCTAATTAGACTTAATTAAACTAATTAAGACCTAATTTGACTTAATTAGACCAATTAGGACCTAATTAGACTCAATTCTAAACCAATTAGGACCAATTAGGATGGGCAATTATACCCAATTAGACCTATTTCGACTAATTAGATGAATTAGGACCTAATTAGACTCAATTCTAGACCAATTAGGACCTATTATGACCCAATTAGACCTATTAGGACTAATTAGGACCAATTAGGACCAATGAGGACCAATTAGACCAATTAGGACCTAATTAGACTTAATTAGACAAATTAAGACCTAATTTGACTTAATTAGACTCAATTAGGAGCTAATTTGACTTAATTAGACTCAATTAGGACCTAATTAGACTCAATTATAGACCAATTAGGACCTATTAGGACCCAATTAGACCCAATTAGACCTATTAGGACCAATTAGACCAATTAGGATCTAAATAGACTCAATTCTAGAACAATTAGGACATATTAGGACCGAATTGGACCTATTAGAACCAATTAATGCCAATTAGGACCAATTAGACCAATTAGGACCTAATTAGACTTAATTCTAGACTAATTAGACCAATTAGGACCTAGTTAGACTTAATTCTAGACCAATTAGACCAATTAGGACTAACTAGGACCTAATTAGATTCAAATAGACCTATTAGGACCAATTAGCACCAATTGGCACCAATTAGGACCAATTAGACCAATTAGGACCTAATTAGACTTAATTCTAGACTAATTAGACCAATTAAGACCTAATTATACTTAATTCTAGACCAATTAGGACCAATTAGGACCTAATTAGACTCTTAGACCAATTAGGACCAATTAGGACCTATTTATACCTAATTAGACTTAATTAGACCAATTAAGACCTAATTTGACTTAATTAGACCAATTAGGACCTAATTAGACTCAATTCTAGACCAATTAGGACCTATTAGGACCCAATTAGACCTAATTAGACCCAATTAGACCTATTAGGACCAATTAGGACCAATTAGACCAAATAGGACCTAATTAGACTCAATTCTAGACCAATTAGGACCTATTAGGACCCAATTAGAGCCAATTAGACTTATTAGGACCAATTAGGACCAATTAGACCAATTAGGACCTGAATGGGATGAAATAGGGTTCACCCTAAAATGTATGGGGGAAATATGAGATCTAATTCTAAATTCAAATTCCCAAAGGAGAGATCCAAATTGATCAACCAAAAGGTTAATGCACAATTGAATCAATCTATGGAGAATATGAAAGAGGAAGAAAACCTTATATTTCCCTATAAAGGAGTTATGGTTGAAATCTGAAATGAAAAAGGAAATACTAACCTCAAAATAGGGCAGATCTAGGAAATGTCAATTTTTTATGTTTGTGTGTACTTTTCGGTAATTCTTCAAACTATTTCAGACTAGAAATGTCGAGATGAAGAAAACCCAGAAATATTTTATCTTTCTGATAGTAGGTAGTCTTTGACCTTGATAAAAGGTCAAAGGCTACATTTTAATTCTGAAGGTCAACTTTGACTTTGTTCGCAGATCTCAGAAGTTTGTTGAAAAGGGTATCCAAATCCAAGCTCAGATCCGCAGTTCCACACTTGTACCTACAAGAAAAAGAGGGTTTTTGTTGTTTGTTTGAGGGGTTTTCCTTGGTCAAACCCTAGTTTGAAATCAACCTTAATATTGAAATTGAAATTGAGAATGCTAGCAAGTAGTAGAAATAGATCTAACAATGAAGCTATACAATTCGATAGTTATGCAATTGTATTTGAAATGTAATCAAGTATGTCAATATGAAATCTTTGAACATAACATGAATAAATGTAAATCAAACCTCCATGATTGTATGCTTGGAATCCACCTTGAGGGAAGAATGAATGGATCTTGAAGATGAACAAAAGGATCTTGAAGGAAGATCACACCATCATGATGGCTAGATCTAGGGTTTGAATAATGAATCTTGAGTGCTTGAACCAAATCCCTTCAAAGGCTTGAATGCTTGAATCCTAAATGGAATATTTCTTGATCACCAATGTCTCCTTGAGAGTGCTTAATCTTACTTGAGAGCTTGAGATATGAGATATGAAAACTTGATTGAGAAAATGAGAGAGGAAGGCTTCCTTTTATAGTGATCTAGGGCACAATCCTCTATAGGGGCCACCTTGGGGAATTAAATTCTAATTAGGCCTCAACCTTTTAGGAATGGACATAAATTAAATATAATTTAAGATTTTACCATTTTGGAGATCAAAATAGCCGACCCAGAAGTGGGAAAACAATTCTTTCCGAAACCTGACATCCAGAGATCACGTGACCTTGAAACTTGAACCCAGGGTCAAGGATGAGCTCGCCCCTGATCTAGGTTAGGGAGGAGGTCGAATTTGATGCTCTAGGTCTTCATTGACCCCTTTAGGTCATCATTGACCTTGAGGTTACAGATCTCAGGGTCTCAATCCAAAGATACCAGAATCAGAAACAGAAGGTCCTGGGAGTGCTCGGAGACCTAGAAATGATGTCAAAATAGGGTAGAGTGCCAGGGAGAGGCACAAAATCCTATGATGAACATGATTAAGGCTAGGAGGACCTATTTTTAAGTCCCACCTAGAAAATAGAGCCATAGAAGAGGGAAATTAAGGAGAATCCTCAGGATCCTAACCCTAATTTCACCTAGAATGAAGGAATCAAGTGCAGAAAAGAAGTGGATAGTGGGGAGAAAGCTAGATCTAAGAAAATACCAATTCAAGGAATTAAACATGACCCCAAACCACTTACTTGGAGGGCTAAATGATCTTAACATGGAAGTGCTTCCATTTTAGGATGATAGATTAAGCCCCCACTTTAGCAAGAGTATGGATTCGATGCAAACTCTTGGTAAAGGAGAAGAAACAAGAGATCCCAGTGGATTCAAAATGAGATAGGATGATACTTAGCCAAGGAGACAATCCCCTAGGATAAGGATTCTAACTCAATATACATGCACGAGGGTGCCAAAAGAAAAAGGGTTAGTACAAACAACCCAAATCAATTAGCATAAGAAACCTTGCTAAGAAATATTTCTCATACTAATATCATGTTTGGAAAGCTATCATAAAAGCATAAATGATTACATAAGAAAGACAAGAGAAAAACTCTAAATAACATAGCTTCATGATTCAGTCCTACTAGCATGAAAGCAAAAAGAGAGAAACGGAAAAGAGTGATTACCTCACCTAGTAAGATGCCCACCTTACCATGAATCACCCTGGAGAGAGAGCCCAATAGGTTCACCCATAAATCATGCTTGCAATTTTAATGTGTCTTCTAATGGCTTCTGGAATGATCATAGCTCCACCTTCTTGTATCACTATGAATATGAAATGCATGTCTCCTCAGGATTTAGCAACTTATGTGTGTTACCTTCAGAAGATTTAGCATATTTTAAAATAGAAAATGCATGTCCATTTAGGATTTAGCAACTTATGTGCGTTACCTTCCAGGATTTAGCATATTGGAAATGCATGTCTCCTCAAGATTTAGCAACTTATGTGCATTACCATCAGAAGATTTAGCACATTGAAAATTTTGAAAAATGCGTGCCTCTTCAAGATTTAGCAACTTATGTGTGTTACCTTCGGAAGATTTAGCATATAAATGCGTGTCTTTTTAGGATTTAGCAACTTATGTGCATTACCTTCCAAGATTTAGCATGGAAAAACAAAAAAAACTATAGTACAAGGGAGACCCTATATATGCCCCCCTCCTTAATATGGAAAAAACATACTATTTTGACATGTTAAGGAAAGGAAAGAACAACGATAAAGCCTTCTTCAACATCAAGACAATATCCAAAAAGAACACCCAGTCCAAGCCAAGGTCATAGCTCCTATGAGGCCATGGAAGGGATGAATGCAAAGAGATATCATGCAAGAAGTGAAAAAAAGTAACCCCTATGAGGGATAGTACACTATTCAGTTTCCAGGGTGAGAGATATATCAATCATGGAAACCCAGTGTCAAACAAAAAGAGGTTGTTATCAAGGACATAGATCCTCAATGCAAACCAAATTTTTTATGTATGATTGGATATTAGATAATAGATAGATACTTCTTAACCAAAGAAAGAGGTGAATCCCAAAAAGACAGAAAAGAAGGAGATGGCATCCTTGCCCCCCAAGTGTAGGAACAAAGATGGAAGAGGATACCTACTTCACAATTCAAGGAGATATCTTGTTTATCAACAATGTACACCATATCCTTAGCGAGGGATATTGACCCCTACATCTAAGAGTATATATAATCATGAAAAGGATATGTCACTCATGGAAAAGGATCCTCAAATGGAAGAGATCTTATCAATAAGACCCCCATCATAGAGGATTGCTTTAGATAAAATATCAAATTTCAAAGATAAATCAAGCGGGAACAAAGATTCAATCATAAGCCCCCTATAAAACAATAGGAAGAGGAATCTTTGGAATGAGGGAAACAACTCTAACACTAAAGCAAGGGTAAGAGTTTATAAAAAATATAATTTGCAACATAGAGAAGAAGTGATGACTTAGAATAACCACTTCTCATATAAGAAGGTTATCCATAGTCAAAACATCTGTCAATATGATGAAATAATATTGTAATATAAACAAATACCACTAGGCTAAGGAAAGAAGTTCCCTAGAAAAAGAGAAAGAAGGGAGAACCTTTCCCCCCAGGGATGAAAGGCAAGGGATACCTTTGCAAAACACATGTCCTAGAAAAGATATCTTGAATAATAGAAGAGAGAAATGGATGAAAATAAATCATAATACAAACCATGAAAACATAACAAATTAAGCTCAAGGTAGGAACATAATGTATTCTACAAGACAAGAAGAAATATACCTCTTGCCCCCCAGTCTAGAGGGGAAAAGATCTATGTTATATCAGAGTGAGGGGTAAAATTATGAAGAAATTTCAAAGGGGAAATTTCTTTTCTCTTATCTTTATGGATTAGATAATAAGGGGAAGGTACTTTGAAGAATCTTTGCACATCTACATCATGAACCATAGTTTGAACCTCAACATAAGTGTGGGAAAAACTAGGAATAGCAGATGGATAATTAGGAATCGGATTAGGAAAGATAGGATTAGGATTAGGAAGATTAGGAACACTGGTAAAAGTGTAGGAAGTGATATGAATGGAAGACACAACAAGAGGAGCTCTTGGAACCACAGTTGGAAAAGGATTTGAATAGATATGAGTAATATTATGGTAAGAAGGCTGTAAGGTAGGATCTTGATTTCCCATAAGATCACCACTAAGAGGAAGAGCATTAAGGGAATTCATATCTTTCTGCACTAATGCCTCATCACTAGAAGGAATCCCAAATGAAGGTGAAGGATTTATAATGTCATCTTCTTTCACATAAGGGAAGTTTGTTTTAGAGAATATGTCATCTTGTATTGAAAATTCTTCACAAGGAGGGGATAAATCAATGTATTTATCCAAGGGTTCATCCCAAAAAGAAGAATTATCCACAATGGTTTCATGAGGAAGAGATTAATCAACATCCAAATCCAAAGGTTCATCCCAAATAGGAGGATTATCATCCCTATCCATTAAGCACATTGTAGGAGTGTCAGAAGTCATTAAAGCTTGATCCCTAGAGGGGGAAGGACATCTATTAGGAGAAGAATTAACATCAATCCTTAACTCATCTCGACAAAGAGAAATATGATGGAGATATAGATTAAGGTCCTCTTCTTTCTCTAATATATCCTTATAAGGTAATTCAAAAGAGGACAAAGCAACATCACATGCACTAGATGAAGTCTTGCTAGGTGTAACACCATGCAATGGTAAGGTAAAAGGAGGATGTTGTGTAATCACAAAAGTTTTGGAAAATGTTTGAAACAACTTGTGCAACATGATAAAAAATAGATCTAGATATATCCAAATGTATTCAAATGAAATTTATAAACATGAAAAGGAAATTAAACACAATAGAGCATCTAATTCCACAAAGAAATGTAAATGTTTTTGTATTTTTGAAGAAATTTTGCTTTTTTTTTTTTAATTTTTGAAATATAAATGCAAGGGCATAAATAAACCTAATCTTAATTCAAGAAAAGATTAATCACAAATCTAACACAATAGGGCATCTAAATCCAGAAAAGAAAGGAGGGTAAGTATGTCAAGTTCACCAAAATGAATAGGATGAAGGTGAACACACAAGGGGATACAAAGGAAGATCTAACACAATAGAGCATCTAAATCCAAAAAAGAAAGGAGGGTAAGCATGTTGGGTTCACCAAAATGAATAGGATGAAATAGGGTTCACCCTAAAATATATGAGGGAAATATGAGATCTAATTCTAAATTCAAATTCCTAAAGGAGAGATCCAAATTGATCAACCAAAAGGTTAATGCATAATTGAATCAATCTATGGAGAATATGAAAGAGGAAGAGAACCTTATATTTACCTATAAGGGAGTTATGCCTGAAATCTAAAATAAAAAATGAAATACTAACCTCAAAATAGGGTAGATCTGGAAAATGCCAATTTATGATGTTTGTGTGTACTTTTGGGCAATTCTGCAACCTGTTTCAGACTGGAAATGCCGAGATGAAGAAAACCCATAAATCTTTTATCTTTTCGACAGCAAGTAGTCTTTGACCCCAATAAAAGGTCAAAGGCTACATTTTTATTTTGAAGGTTGACTTTGACTTTGTTCGTAGATCTCAAAAGTTTGTCAAAAAGGGTATCCAAATCCTAGCTCAGATCCACAGTTCCACACATGTACCTACAAGAAAAAAAGGTTTTTTATTGTTTGTTTGAGGGGTTTGCCTTGGTCAAACCCCAGTTTGGAATCAACCTTAATATTGAAATTGAAATTGAGAATGCTAGCTGTTAGTCCATTTTCCTGTCAATGCAAAATCTTATGAAAATGGCCTATTCTCTGTAGTCTTTGTTATGCTGTCCTGCCATGCCTACAATCACAGTTTTGACTTGCGATGAAAATCCATAATGATTCATGATGTGCACCCTTAGCCTTGTGCTCTTTATTGTGTCACCTAGCTCCAGTCCAGATCGTATCTCCTAATTCACAAAATCCAGGGAGATATCCAAGTTTTAAGGTTTGTAGGAAATAGTTTCAGAATTTGCCAAAGTGTCAAAAACCCACAATGTTTTTGAAAACCCACGATCTTTTCAGTTTCCCTCCTACCTTTTAGTTTGTCGATAACCCAGTGTGTTTTTGGTCTTTTTGCTGAAAACTTTGTGTGTTTTCGATCCTTCACTATTGTAAAAACTTTGGATGTTTTCGACCTCGCACTCCTACCCTATTTGTTGGCATTCCCTAACTGCGCAAGTGCGATTGGTTGGTGGGACCTAGTTCTTCTCAGTTGCCCGGTGTGGTTAAAGTTTAGATAGAATCAGTGGTTGTTTCATGTTCACATGGTGAAGATGCATGGTGTTTATCCTTCACACTTTTGTGACAACCATCAAATTTTCCTGTGTGGGCGTGCCATGGGTCTAGGTGGGTCTGCATGTCAGACAGTGCTGAGGTGCTCATTTCTGATTGGTCCATGTGGTGCTGAGTCAGAAATGTCAGTGAGGCTTGTGTTAGTGATTTCAATCTATGGTCGGTGTGTGATCGCATGGAATATTCTCACCCCATGCGATCATGCACCCATCGTTTGATTGGATGTTGACAGGTTTGTTTGTAGTGGGCCCACTATCAGAGGATGTTGAGGTGGCAAGGTTCTAGTGGATGCAGGGTAGAGAGGTGGGCCCAGAGTCAGAAGGGAAGCAGGGGTGCATGTTCTTATTGGTTGTTGCATGATCACATGTCAAAAATTTTTGACATGTGACCATGCGACCGGTTGACGTCTGTCTTGTGGGGCCATTGGTGGAGAGGTGGCGGTCTTATGGCCTTGTCGCATGATCGCAAGGGCCATTTTCATGGCTTGCGACCATGTGAAAAGTTTCTTCCTTGTTGGGGCCCGGTAATAGGTGGTGGAGTGGGCATTCTCGATTAGTTAGCATGGCGGTAGTAGTGGTGAATGCTAGTAGTTAGTCACATGTTCGCATAGCCTTTTTCTTAGCTATGCGATCATGCGACTGACACTTTGTGTTAGTAGCGGTGGCAGTTATGCATCAAGGTAAAGGTCTGCAGGTTGTCGCATGTTTGCATAGCCCATTTCCTAGCTATGTGATCATGCAACAACTTTTATGAATGTCGTCATTGCGGAATTAAAGGTGGGTCCATGGTGCTAGTGCTGCTAAGGTGTTAGATCCTGATTGGCTGCTGAAGTGGTGGTGCGGACTTGGATTTTTCATGGGCTTGTTGACCGTTGTGGACCACCTGATTTGCCAAGAAAATGTAGTACCAGCAAATATGATTTAAAGCTTGACTGGCTAGCTGTTGGCACCTGATTTCAAATATGATTACAGGGTTTCTTGCCAGTTTTTGGCAGTAGGCTGTGTGCGATGATGGGGGTTGCTCGGAATTAATTTTTGTAGGACATTAGTAGTTGCGAAGTTGATGACAGGGACTATTTTGTTGCTCAAGGTGTGTTTGCAGATGGTTGATTGGACTGTTTCTCATGGCTATCCCTGGTGTTCTGTACTGAGCTCACAATTTCTCATGATTACAGATCATTTTTGGATCTGTTCTTACCAGGTTGCCTGTGTTTCCTGCCCCTGCAGTAAATTTTGATATTTTTTTGGTTGGTTGAGGTGGATGAAACCCTAGCCCTAGCTATCCGTAGCTTGTTGCAACCTATTTTGGGTTTTCAGGGTAGCTTGTGGTATAAGTTTTTGATTTTTTGATTATGTAAGGGTTCCATTCTATTTGGTTCCTATGGGAAGTAGTAAGCTTTGTCGCATTGTAGGAAGTAGAATAGAACTTCTTTGCATCTTTTGTAGGTTATTGAAGTGGTAGTCTCATTTCTGGTATAGACATGTACATGACTCATCATACTTAATACAATTGTTTCAAGCTTTCAAGTGTCTCCTTAGTGTCAGTCTTATGAGTTTTGGATTTTTTGATCCATTGCATTGGGTAACCTTTGTATGTGTTCTAATTTTTAGTTCTTGATCTAGGGTCAAGTGAAATATACTTCAGATAGGGCATAGATTCAGTTTGGTTGTCTACAGAAGGATCTTATAAGTAGTGGATGGGCTGAAATAGTTATATTTATGGCTATAAGTATTTGAAAATAGTTGGTTCATGTTTCTATACTTGCATTTGATGATTTTCCCAATGGATAATGGCACTGATCAAGGAATAGTACATTCAGTTGAGTTCAGTGTTTGATGGGTTTGGGCTATTTTCTACATCTTTGAATATCAATACCATTTCAAGTCTTTACCCTTCACAAGGCAATTTTACCCTTCATAGCAATTGAGATTCAATGAATGTCTGGTTAACATTTAGTAGTCTCTTGCTATCATCTTCTTTGTTTAATCCAGTCCAAAGTCCTAAAATTCCATAAGTTACTAGATTAGGTGCACCCGCCATGGTTTTGTAGAGCTAGAAGTGAAGAGGGTAGTCTTGTCCCTATAGTTGGTCTAGTTGCCTTGCAGAGCTTTCACACTTGGATTTAACCAGTCCTAACATCAATCTCAAGGCATATTGGCAGCCTAAAGAGCATAAGCATCATTTTGAACACCAACAAGATGGTGACTCTATTGGGGATGAAATAAGTTTACCATTAAGAGTATCCCAGAGTCTTGCTATTTTCATTTTGGGGAAGAGTCTCATAAGTTTTCTAATCTAAAAATTATCTTTTAGATTTACAAGTGTGCTACCTAGATTTGTTGATTGGGTTATATGTGACTTTGCTATAGAAGAGCCTAGAGTCTATTGGTGTTTCAAGATGGATCAGTGAAAGTTTGTGTCCTCTAAAGAGAGGTGGTGACTCTATGCTAGAAAGAACCTGAGTTGTGAAGTTTTGTTGGGACTTCATTTAGCTGAGAAGAAGGTAGCATCATTTAGCAGGGTGATCCAGGTATTCTCCATCAAATTTTTATGTATAAGCATGGTCCTAATCAAATGATTATGTCATTAAAGGGATAGGACAAGTGTGAAGTATCTCAGAATAACTAAGTGAGAGGTGGGAGTCATTTACAAGTGTTTTGATTCCCTATTTTTGATTTACAAAGAATCAAGTGTAAAGGCACAAGGTTGTATATTAGTGATGGATGTGCTTAGGGGTCCTATTGGTAGGGGGTATGCACCATTTTGTTATGATGGCATACCCAGTTTCCCTAACAAAGTCCCTGATGAAATCAGAGAGTATCTACCAAAGTTCAATAGGAATCAGTGTCCATCAGCAAGAAAACATGTGATGGCTTTTTCTGATTTAATGTGTGATTTTGATGTCTGCCATGAGGATTTGTGGATGAGGCTGTTTGTGCAGACTCTTGAGGGAGATGAAAGGGAGTGGTTTTCATTTTTGCCTACAGCCTCTATTTCTTCATGGGATGAGTTGAGTTCTTGCTTCATTGATTATTTTGATAGTTGGGTAGATGTAAAATCAATGTTGGACAATTTGATGGGAATTCAGATTGAGGAAGGTGAGTTGATTCAAAGATTTAATAGCAGATTCACTAGGACATTATTGGATATCCCTGAAAATTGCAGACCATATGATTAGATTTGTTTAGTTATATACTTTAGTGCATTTAACCAAAAAATGGGTTTCTTGCTGAGGGATAAACAACCACAAAGTCTACATCAGGCTTTTGAGGTTGCATTGGATATTGAGTGCAATCTAAAGTATGGAGTTATAAGAAGACATGCCTCTGCTAGTTTGCATATTTAGAGTAGGGTGAATGATCAAGAGGAGGTTGAGAAACATCAGTGCTCTCATCCCTCTAATTGTTGTATTAATCACAGTGTTGTATATGAAGGTGAAATGAGTTCTACTACCAAAGATGCTGAGAAAAGTGTTGACTGTGGGAGCATGGATGAGGTTGAGAATGAATTACTTTCTGACGATATGCCATAGGGTTTCTCTCATATTGCAGATGATTTTTCTTCATAGTCTTCTATGCCAGTGGGTGGTAATGATGCTGATTGTAAAGTCTTGGAGATTGAATATTTGTGGGGAAATCCATTGAGTGGTACTTCTGATGATGATGAGATTGATTACAACACTGATTATTCATATCTTGATAGCAGTGATGGTGAGTCATGCTCTAGCTTTGACTCTGAATTTTCTTCTTCTTTTGAAGATGTGTATGATGATGGAAATAAAGACATATGTAGTGTGGTTTCCAATGAGTTACTTGATGAGGACACTAGTGAGAACCAGTTGGCACTTTGTCCAAATTATTATGAGAAACAATTCCATGTTGTTTCTAACCCACTATTTGAGGAGTGTGCTCAGAGGATGGAATTTTTTGAGGATTACTCACCTTCTATACTTAAAGTTTCACATACAATTGATCTGGAGTCTCCCTCACAAATGAGGCCAGTTGAAAGAAAGGTAATGCAGGATGAATGTTGCTCTGTTGATGAAGATGCATTACATTGTGACAATGTTTTTCTTCTGCCACCTAGTAGTGAAAATAATGGTGATAATTTAATTCATGATGTTGATCATGTGAATCATCCTTATGAGGATAAAGGTGTGATTTATCAAGAGAAATCAGACTTGATAAACCTGAGTAACTTGATATATGAGCATGTTTTAGTTGCCTTGGTTGAGGTAAGTGAAAGTGAGTATAGTTTCTTTTCTTTTGATCTGCAAGAGTGCATTGGAGATGAGCTGAATGCTTGCAGCCAGGAAGAAAAAGTATCGGTTTCTTGTCCCCTTTCATATGTTTCAATCCATGATGATTTTGATGATGCTTGTTTTTCAAGTAGTGAGTTTGTGGGGGGACATGTGAAGGAAGGCATTGGTGATGGTAAATCCAGAGTTGTTCTACAGTCTGTGCTTAACAGTGATTTCTATCATCATGCATGTGGTAAAGGTTCCAGACTCTTGTTTGATTTTGTGAGCAGAAACCAAGTTTTTGATAGAGCAAAAGGATGGCATTCCTTTGGTGTCCAGATGTTGCTCATGTATATTCTGTATATCCTGTATAATGGTGTTAGAGTTTTTGGTAGGGAGCTAGTCTGTGAAATTTTGGGATTTAAAGTGGGGAGAGGGCCTAATTATTTTGTCTGGGTATGGTCTGCTTTTTCTAGAGATCTGAATTCTTGCCATGCCTGCAAGAGGAATGCATCCCTAGAAAGAGCCACTATTAGTCCATTTTCCTATCAATGCAAAATCTTATGAAAACGGCCTATTCTCTGCAGTCTTTGTTATGCTGTCCTACCATGCCTGCAATCATAGTTTTGACTTGCAATGAAAATCCATAATGATTCATGGTGTGCACCCTTAGCCTTGTGCTCTTTATTGTGTCACCTAGCTCCAATCCAGATCACATCTCCTAATTCACAAAATCTAGGGAGATATCCAAGTTTTAAGGTTTGTAGGAAATAGTTTCAGAATTTGCCGAAGTGTCGAAAACCCACAATGTTTTTGAAAACCCGTGATGTTTTTGGTTTCCTTGCTACCTTTCAGTCTGTCGATAACCCAGTGTGTTTTCGGTCTTTTTGTCAAAAAATTTGTGTGTTTTTTATCCTTTTCTATTGTGAAAACTTTGGATGTTTTCGACCTCGCACTCCTGCCCTATTTGTTGGCATTCCCTAACTGTGCAAGTGCGATCAGTTGGTGGGACCCAGTTCTTCTTACCCGGTGTGGTTAAATTTTAGACAAAATTGGTGGTTGTTGCATGTTTGCATGGTGAAGATGTACGGTGTTTATCCTTCATGCTTTTGTGAAAGCCGTCAGATTTTCTTGTGTGGGCGTGCCATGGGTCTAGGTGGGTCTACATGTCAAACAATGCTGAGGTGCTCATTTCTGATTGGTCCATGTGGTGATGAGTCAGAAATGTCAGTGGGGCTTGTGTTAGTAATTTCAATCTATGGTTGGCATGTGATCGCATGGAATATTCTCACCCCATGCGATCATGTGCCCACTGTCCGATTGGATGCTGACGGGTTTGTTTGTAGTGGGCCCACTATCAGAGGATGTTGAGGTGGCAAGGTTCTAGTGGATGTAGGGTAGAGATGTGGGCCTAGTGTTAGAAGGGAAGTAGGGGCGCATGTTCTTATTGGTTGTCGCATGATTGTATGTCAAGAATTTCTGACATGCGACCATGTGACCGGTTGACGTCTATCTTATGGGGCTGTTGGTGGAGAGGTGGTGATCTTATGGGCTTGTCGCATGATCATAAGGGCCATTTTCATGACTTGTGACCATGCAACAAGTTTCTTCCTCACTGGGGCCTAATAATAGGTGGTGGAGTGGGCATTCCCGATTGGTCAGCATGGTGGTAGCAGTGGTGAATGCTGGTAGTTAGTCGCATGTTTGCATAGCCTTTTTCCTAGCTATGTGATCATGCAACCGACACTTTATGTTAGTAGCGGCAGCGGTTATGCGTCAAGGTAAAGGTCTGCAGGTTGTCGCATGTTCGCATAGCCTGTTTCCTGTCTATGCGATCATGCGACAACTATTATGAATGTCGCCGTTGCGGAATTAAAGGTGTGTCCATGGTGCTAGTGTTGCTGAGGTGTTAGATCCTGATTGGCTGCTGAAGTGGTGGTGCAGACTTGGATTTTTCATGGGCTTGTTGACCATTGTGGACTACCTGATTTGCCAAGAAAATGTAGTACTAGTGACTGTGATTTAAAGGTTGACCGGCTAGCCATTGGCACCCAATTTCAAATATGATTTTAGGGTTTCTTGCCAATTTTTGGTAGTAGGCTGTGTGCGATGATGGGGGTTGCTCAGAATTAATTTTTGCAGGACAGTAGCAGTTGTGAAGTTGATGAGAGGGACTATTTTGTTTCTTGAGGTGTGTTTGTAGATGATTGATTGGACTATTTCTCATGGCTATCCCTGGTGTTCTATACTGAGCTCACAATTTCTCATGATTACAGTTCATTTTTAGATCTGTTCTTACTAGGTTTCCTATGTTTCCTACCCCTGCAGTAAATTTTGATGTTTTTCTGGTTGGTTGAGATGGGTGAAACCCTAGCCCTAGCTGTCCGTAGCTTGTTGCAACCTATTTTGGATTTCTAGGGCAGCTAGTGGTATAAGTTTTTCATTTTTTGACTGTGTAAGGGTTCCATTCTATTTGGTTCCTGTGGGAAGTAGTAAGCTTTGTTGCATTGTAGGAAGCTAAATAGAACTTCTTTGCATCTTTTGTAGGTTATTGAAGTGGTAGTCTCATTTTTGGTATAGACATGTACATGACCCATCATACTTAATATAATTGTTTCAAGCTTTCAAGTCTCTCCTTGGTGTCAGTCTTATGATTTTTGGATTTTTTGATCCATTGCATTGGGTAACCTTTGTATGTGTTCTATTTTTAAGTTCTTGATCTAGGGTCAAGTGAAATATACTTTAGATAGGGCATAGATTCAGTTTGGTTGTCTACAGAAGGATCTTATAAGTAGTGGATGGGCTGAAATAGTTATATTTATGGCTATGAGTCTTTGAAAATAGTTGGTTCATGTTTCTATACTTGCATTTGATGATTTTCCCAATGGATAATGGCACTGATCAAGGAATAGTACATTCAGTTGAGTTTAGTGTTTGATGGGTTTGGGCTATTTTCTGCATCTTTGAATATCAATACCATTAAAAGTCTTTACCCTTCACAAGGCAATTTTACCCTTCATAGCAATTGAGATTCAATGAATGTCTGGTTAACATTTAGTAGTCTCTTGCTATCATCTGCTTTGTTTAATCCAGTCCAAAGTCATAAAATGCCATAAGTTACTAGATTAGGTGCACCCGCCATGGTTTTGCAGAGCAAGAAGTGAAGAGGGAAGTCTTGTCCCTATAGTTGGTCCAGTTTCCTTGCAGAGCTTTCACACTTGGATTTAACCAGTCCTAACATCAGTCTCAAGGCATATTAGTAGCCTAAAGAGCATAAGCATGATTTTGAACACCAACACTAGCAAGTAGTAGAAATAGATCTAACAATGAAGCTATGCAATTCGATAGATATGCAATTGTATTTGAAATGTAATCAAGTATGTTAATATGAAAGCTTTGAACATAACATCAATAAATGTAAATCAAACCTCCATGATTGTATGCTTGGAATCCACCTTGAGGGAAGAATGAATGGATCTTGAAGATGAAAAAAAGGATCTTGAAGTAATATCACACCATCATGATGGCTAGATATAGGGTTTGAATGATGAATCTTGAGTGCTTGAACCAAATCCCTTCAAAGGCTTGAACGCTTGAATCCTTGATCTTCAATGGAGAACTTGAATGGAGAAGAGGATGATTGCTTGAATGCTTGAATGGAAGATTTCTTGAATGAATGCTTGCTTGATCATCAATGTCTCCTTTTATAGTGATCTAGGGCACAATCCTCTAGAGGGGCCACCTTGGGGAATGAAATTTCAATTAGGCCTCAAAAATTTAGGAATGGACCTAAATTAAATATAATTTAAGATTTTACCATTTCAGAGATCAAAACAGCCGACCTAGAAGGGGGAAAACAATTCTTTCTGAAACCCAACATCTGAAGATCATGAGACCTTGAAACTTGAACCTAGGGTCAAGGACAAGCTCGACCCTAACCTAGGTCAAGGATGAGGTCATCTTTGACCCCCTAGGTCTTCATTGACCCCTTTAGGTCATTATTGATCTTGAGGTTACAGATCTCGAGGTCTCAATCTAGAGATACTAGAATCAGAAACAAGAGGTCCCGAGAGTGCCTGAAGACCTAGAAATGATGTCAGAATAGGGTAGAGTTCCAAGGAGAGGCACAAAATCCTATGATGAACATGATGAAGGGTAGGAGGACCTATTTTTAACTCCTACCTAGAAAATAGAGCCATATAAGAGGGAAATTAAGGAGAATCCTTAGGATCCTAACCCTAATTTCACCTAGAATGAAGGAATCAAGTGTAGAAAAGAAGTGGAAAGTGAGGAGAAAGCAAGATATAAGAAAAGACCAATTCAAGGCATTTGACATGACCCAAAACCACTTACTCGGAGGGCTAAATGCTCTTAACATGGAAGTGCTTCCATTTTAAGATGATACAGGACCTAATTAGACTCAATTCTAGACCAATTAAGACCTATTAGGACCCAATTAGACCTATTAGGACCAACTAGGACCATTTAGGACCAATTAGGACCAATTAGACCAATTAGGACCTAATTAGACTTAATTCTAGACCAATTAGGACCTAATTAGACTTAATTCTAGACCAATTAGGACCTAATTAGATTCAATTAGACCAATTAGGACCTAATTAGACTTGATTATAGACTAATTAGACCAATTAGGACCTAATTAAACATAATATGAACCTATTAGGACCTATTAGGACCCAATTAGACTTAATTAGACCAATTACGACCTAATTAGACATAATATGAACCTATTAGGAGGTCTAATATGACCTATTAGGACCTAATTGGACTCAATTAGACCAATTAGGACCAATTAGACCCAATTAGACCCAATTAGACCCAATTAGGACCAATTAGGACTAATTATGACCAATTAAGACCTAACTAGACCCAATTAGAACTAATTAGGACCTAATTAGACTTAATTAAAGACCAATTAGGCATAATATGAACCTATTAGGACCCAATTAGACTTAATTAGACCAATTAGGACCTAATTAGACATAATATGAACCTATTAGGACCTATTAGGACCCAATTAGATTGAATTAGACCAATTAGGACCTAATTAGACATAATATGAACCTATTAGGAGGTCTAATATGACCTATCAGGATCTAATTGGACTCAATTAGACCAATTAGGACCTAATTAGACTTAATTCTAGACTAATTAGACCTATTAGGACCAATTAGGACTAGTTAGACCCAATTAGGACCAATGAGGACCTATTAGGACCAATTAGGACCAATTAGGACCTAATTAGACCCAATTAGAACTAATTAGGACCTAATTAGACCTAATTATAGACCAATTAGACATAATTAAAGACTAATTAGACTTAATTAAAGACCAATTAGACTTAATTAAAGACCAATTAGACATAATATGAACCTATTAGGACCTAATTAGACTTAATTAGACTAATTAGGACCTAATTAGACATTAATATGAACCCATTATGACCTATTAGGACCCAATTAGACTTAATTAGACCAATTAGGACCTAATTAGACATAATATGAAGCTATTATGACCAATTAGACCCAATTAGGACCAATAAGGACCAATTATGACCTAATTATACCTAATTAGAACTATTTAGGACCTAATTAGACTTAATTAAAGACCAATTAGATATAATATGAACCTACTAGGACCTAATTAGACATAATTAGACCAATTATGACCTAATTAGACATAATATGAACCTATTATGATCTAATTAGACATAATATGAACCTATTATGACCTATCAGGACCCAATTAGACTTAATTAGACCAATTAGACTTAATTAGACCAATTAGGACTTAATTAGACATAATATGAACCTATTAGGACCTAATTAGACTCAATTAGACCAATTAGGACCTAATTAGACTTAATTCTAGACTAATTAGACCAATTAGGACCAATTAGACCCAATTAGGGCTTATTAGGACCCACTTAGACCCAACTAGACCTATTAGGACCTATTTTAACTTAATACATGAACCTAGTTAGACCTACCTTCATTCAAAAGTTTTTGTTTAATAATTGTTACTTCATATGTAGGAAATGCTCAACAAGCACAACCTTCTAAAGTTGGAGAAGGGTCATCACAAGCTCAACAAGCCCAACCTTTAGAAGTTGGAGAAGGGTCATTGTAAGATCAACAAGCACAACTCTCAGAATATCAAACAAGTACACATCTCTCTCTCTCACTGACTCCCTCATTATCTTGATTTAGTCTCTTACTAGTGAATATGTATTTTGTGTCTTTCCCCTTAAGAAGTAATTGTTTTTATTGTGTACATGCAGCCTTTGATGATGAAAATGTTGGACAAGGGGCATCCCAAGTTGAAGTAATGGACTTTAGAGAAGGGTCAACCCAAGGTCAAATAAGTATGTGTTTCTATCATTAGTTTATAAATTATTACAAGTTTGACAATCAAGCTTGTAAATACTTATTTCATGAAGGTCCCCTTAAGATGAGATAGTAAGATATTTTTTTATTTTGTTTGCAGTGGAAGTGCGAGAAACATATGAGAATGATAGTCTACTCCAATAGTTGAAGAGAAAAAATAATTTTAAAAGAATAGATCATTTAATTGAAATGGATGTGAAAAAATTGAGATATTATGCTAAACAACACATAAATATTACAAAGAGGGCAATGAATAAAAAGTCTAAGCAAATAATGAAACAATTTGAGAATCTTGGTACACTTGAAAAAAAACAAATGTTATCAATTACACTATTTAAAGATGAGTTAAAAGAGACATTAAAATTTTTGGGTGTAGATGCAAGTTTGAAAAAGTTAAAATCATGTAATGTACAAAAAAATATTATTGAAAGTGTTAAAGAAGGTTTGCATTACATTGGAAAAACAACTAGATCTATAGATAGGTCCATTTCAAGAAGAGTGATACTAACATCTATTTTAAATAAAAACATGTCCCAAAGAAGACAAATTTCTTCACTTTCATCTCAGATCAGGTACAATAGGAAGACAGTGACACATTATTTGAAAAGAAGAATCAATTTGGATGATACTACATTGGAAGGTAATTGGGCACTAATGTGTAGAACTCCTTGGTTTGATAGGATTAATGAAACAGTTAGGAACTTAGTTATGTCATTTTGGACTGATCAAACTCATCCTTCACCAAATACAAGAGACGTTATCAAGAAGAGGACTAGGCCTAAGGAATATTTCCAGCACACAAAACATTGGTTGGACACCACACAACATGAATTGGATCTCTCATTTTGTAACTCAAATCCTGACATTAAGATTGGAAAAATAATGTTTGAAAGATTAAAGCCTTTTTTTGTAAAGATAAATAAATCTTTTGAAACTTGTTGTTTTCGATATCATATTGAATTCGATATCTACTATCAAGGGTTTAGAAATATGATAGAAGAAAGTGGTGGTTCTCAAAATGATTTTCCTAAATGTCCAAGCCAATTCATAGCATCAATCTTATGTAACAAATCAATTGATCATAAAATACCTGAAATAGATTGCTTAAGAGGAACTTGTCAGACATGCATGGATTTGGCTAAATTTCCTTTGAGACTTGAAGATACTGACATGATGAGGATGGTAAAATGTAAGAGATACAAGTACATAAATTATTTTGAAACAAAAGTTGGGAAAGAATCAACAAGGTTGGAATATGTAGAAGATGAGATACCTGTTGCAACGTTTGTGGAGAATTTTTGGAAATTGATTCAACCATACATACGTCATGTTTTTTAAGCTAAATGGTAGGCATAACAATTCCAATTACAAAAATAAACTTTTCCAGTTGGAACAATTTTATCGGTTGTTGATTTTGTAGAGAACTACTCCTTTGTTTCTCAAAAACAACTTCAAGAAGAATACTACTATACAAAGTAGGTCACTATTATGGTACATGTGTCTTATCAACATGCACAATTAGGTTTGGATGGTGTTGAAAGTACATATCAAGCATGAGTCATAAAGAAAGAATATCACTTTTACATTAGTGATGATAAAGAGCATGATATACATTTTGTTGAGCATTGATTTAAGACATTTTTTGGATATTTGGAAAACAAAGGCATCAAAATTGAAAAGCATTTTGTTTGGTCAGATGGATGTGCAACACAATTTAAATCAGCAAGGCCATTTTACGCACTATGTAGATATCATCGATACCAAAAGATACCACATATTTAGAGTTTCTTTGAGAGTGGACATGGAAAGGGAGAGCATGATGGTGCAGGAGCTTGTATCAAACGCGCTTTAAGAAAGTATCAACACGACTATTAGGGATATTGTATAAATAATTCTCATGATGTAGTACTTGAGTGGTGCAAGATGCATTTTTTGGTGCCAAATCATGATAACACATCATCACGATCAAATCGAGTCATACCCTTCTGAGTATTTTGGGAGATATCAGGTATTAATTTTTAGCATCACTTGTTGTCTAGTTATAATTTATGTACGTGTGCTTTAAATTTATTGATCATTGTTCAGTTAACTTATATATGTGTACATTATATATATACATGGTTTTAACTTGTCTTCAAGTGTTGATAGAAGATCAATCCATGGATGCAAGAGAGTAGACAAAAAAAGATCCCTGCTTTTAGTTATGAGTACAAATAGTAATGTATGGTCAGTGTACAGTAAAGATTACTCATGCTTTTGTTATGATTGCATTTCTAAAAACTATGATGAATGTATCAACCAAAAATGTGGATATGTTAGTGAATGGAATTTGGTTCCACTAGATGTTACAAACACAAATGATGAAGTTCAGTATGAAATCTTTGAAGACATTCCATTGATTTCTACAGATTATGACCATATTTCAGGTTTGATCAAAATTGGTAGGTGTGTGTTTATGTACATGTTTTAAAAGGATTCATAAACTTAATTCATAAATAAAGTTTTTTTAATTTATATTTACCAACCTCAAATTAAAAGTTCACTTTAAATGCAGGACATATTTTTGCAGTAGTAGCAGAGCTTGGAAATGTGGAAGGTGTTAGTTACTATTTATTATGTTGCTACAAGGAGATGATGAAGCTAACACAAAATGAAACAAGTGATGGAATTATGTTTCCCATAGGTTCTATTACTGTATTTAAGTTTCACAACATGTATTCAACTTGAGTGAGGTCCAACTTCCAATTTTCTTATACATTTTTTTATATGGTTAATTTCACATCTATATATATATTTAACATTGTTGAACTTGTCTATGCAGGTTCAGTTTTTGTGAAAGGAAAATATTTGAAGAAAATCAAAATAATTAAACATGGGACTCATTTTCTTGATTATCAGCCTAAAAATAAGGTTTATCAGTATAGCCATCTTGTAATTGCCACTATCCTATCTCTTCTTGTGACAGGACATGAAATTCGTAAGTGGAGACTTGATACTGACGACCATGAGAGAATATTAAATGTTATTCGAGAGAGATGAACTACTTGATGTGGACTAAATCATGCATGAAATATGATTTGTGCTAAATTTTTCATGGGTTAGACCAGGGGTTTTCTTAACTCCATTCTTTCCTACTGGTGCCCATAGTGAATGGAGCTTTAATTAAATTAAAAATTTATAATATAGATCTAAAAAATGTCTTACAAGTGGATATGATATATTAATTATCTACCTGAATATGAAGTACTCTAACTTTGGAATATGAATGTGTACATTGAATTTGCATGTTACATTAGGACGTGCATGTTTTAAATATAAAATCTACTTGAAGTACAAGAACATCAAATTAAAAGTACATGCACAACTATTATCCAATGTACATTTAAATATAAGATTTAATCAAACATCTAGGTCTCAATTATATAGCTCACATGTGTCAAATTTACATCATTCATAACTTTCATAAACATGTAAAATCAAACACATGTACATATAAATTTAGAACATAAAATTTATATATAATCCAACATGTACACATGTAAATTTAAATGAAACACATGTATCTAGAGTGAAATTATATATATAACATGCAGGAAACATCAATCATGTGTAGATCAAGTACTATAAATATGAAACATATGGATCAATCATGTGTCAAACATTATATCAAAAGGGTCTAGAAATGAAATATAATGTCAAACACATCAATTAACAGTAGAGTCTAAAAATGAAATATAGTTCATCAAACACATGTTTCATATATATGTAATATGAAATATGTCTAGATAAAATATGAAAGTGTCTAGGACTCATCATGACAACTCCTCACTAAGTGGTCAGACCTAGAGTGACTATCATCCTATGAAGGATGTGCAGATCCCTACAGAGAAAGAGATATATAAATTAATATAAATATTATACATATGTTAAGTTTGATAAAATATTGTCCAAGAAAATATGTTATAAAGTGTGTACACACATCAATACATTAAAACCTCACCTGTCCACTACTGATGTCACCATTGAGTGATTCCCAACAATGTACATGATCAGTGCTCAAAGGAGTAACAAGAGGCATATCCTGGTAGACAAAAAATATATCATATATATATATATATATATATATATATATATATATATATATATATATATATATATATATATATATATATATATATTGATTAAAATTTTGAAAATAAATAAGTTAAATTCTAACATTAAATATATATAATCTGATTTATACCTCTGTAGGTGGTGGAAACTAATAGTACTCAAACTCCCTAGCCTCAATCCTATCAACCAAGGTATCAATATTTTATTGTGTTTGGTCCAAGCTCAACTCTGCATCTACAACATGAGTAGACTACACATGCCTCTCTAATGATGAATGCAATGGACTAACCAAATGAGATGGCATGGAAGTCATATAATCATGTGTCATAAAATCTAGATAACCCATAGTGGTCATGATAAACTCAACATCATCAAGGACAACATCAAAGAACTAGTGCCCTACACTAACTGAAGGGTTTGTACATTGTGCATTTCCCTATGTAGCAATAGAGTGGTCAGTAGGTGGATCCTAATGAGCACTACCACTATGGCCATGGTCTAGGTGAGAATGATGTGGCTGAGGGTATCTAACAGTACCCACACAAGATCTAACATCTGATATGGGGATATCATGCTCTGCTGCTATAAATGCATATGCATCTAATAGATCCTTAGCAAAACTAGTTAATGTGACATGTGTCATCTCTCTTGTAAGTCCCTCCAGGCTAGAAATTGAAGAGATGTCTACTACACTATACATGTCATGTGCGGTCCTACTAGAGGGTGCTCCACCTAATGATTTGGAGTATCATCGAGACATCAGGTACTGACCAACCTGATCACTAGATATGGATGTGGTAGCTGCTACAATGTCCCCCACACTATCAATCACAACTCGAAGCTGGGTGCTATGAATAACATCATCTACAATAAGACCTAATGAAGGAGCTATAATAGGTGTCCTTTGACAAACAATGGCCTTGTGTACTAGCCTCTATCTATTAGCTCAATGAAAAGAATCTCTATTAGCAAGTCTGCCACGCCCCTATCCTAGATGTGCTAGAAAATAAGTGTAATTTACAACCCTCCCTAAACAAACCTCAACAAAAATCTTTTGTCTAAAGTATAATGGAATCTGGTCGTTATTCAGATAATGACCATGGGTAGCTAGAAATTGTGGGTATATCAATGCTAATGTAGCAAGATCCTGACACCTGGTAACTTGATACCCCTTCACATACTATAAATCTACATAAGATGGGAAAGCTTCCCTTTTTAGGGTCACTTTAGGCACTAAAGTTTGTACCTCCTTAAGAGAAAGACCAGAGCCAACCTCTTGTCTATTCCTCTCAAGTATGACCTCTATAACATCTGGGGCATAGGGAGTGGTACCATGAATATCACCCCTAATGCTAATCAAGCTAGTAAGGATGGATTGAAATGTGCTCTTATAGACACTAGAGCTAGTCAGATTATTTATGAATTCTTACAACTATTCAATTTCTCTATTAGTGTGTGCAAACAATTCTGCTGGGGGGATCAATGCATTTGTCATGTGTGATGTGCAATAATATGTCTGATAGATAGAATACGTATACTTGAAAGATTTTATTTACTATCAAATAAAGTCTACATATATATGTTTTCCTAATTTAATTA
Organism: Chamaecyparis obtusa; assembly: GCA_027943335.1. Classification (NCBI taxonomy): domain Eukaryota; kingdom Viridiplantae; phylum Streptophyta; class Pinopsida; order Cupressales; family Cupressaceae; genus Chamaecyparis; species Chamaecyparis obtusa. The sequence goes on along the minus strand of BSBK01000615.1, from coordinate 3,678,595 downwards.
AAAATAAAATTAAAGTATGCACATTTCGCTACATTATTTCAAAGTAAAATCAATTACATAAATTACATTTAAATTTAAATAAACGTGTACTATACATATGTACACACACACACACATGCATATATACATGTACACATATGTACATGCATATATATACACACATATATATACACATGTATATATATGAGATGTACATGTACATATGTATGACATGTATACATGTCATATATATATATGTATATATATATATATGTATATATATATATGTATATATATATGTATATATATATATGTATATATATATATGTATATATATATATACATAGATATATATATATATATGTATATATATATATATATATATATATATATATATATATATATATATATATATATATATATATATATATATATATATATATATATATATATATATATATATATATATATATATATATATATACATGACATATATATCTATTGTTGGAAATTTGGCTGAAGTGAGTACATAGATGTTGTCATTATGGAAACATATGATCCTCATGAAGATCGCACAAGTCAGAGAGCAAGTATAGCAGAGCACATCATAAATTTGTCCAAGTGTGAGATAGTATTTTCACAGTGTACCAGGACACAATTTTTGTTTGCAACATTGACTGGAGTGAGTTCAATGCTTGTGCACTTGAACATAGACTCTATGATGGCTAATGATGACCCATATTAGAGTGCAATTTAGTACAACATATATGAAATTAGTTATGATAGTTTTACCGAAGACAGTGTGAAGCCGACAGGATAGAATATGAAGGCAGAATTGGTAAAGAGTTAAGGGATTATTTTGTTTATCAAAATAATGACTTAACAATATAAAGGGACAACATCCTAGATTTTAACTCTTAGATAATGATATATGGAAGCTGACCATGTAAATTTATTAGCCTTAATAACTTGTATATATATGTAATTGTAATTGAAAAGTAAGTAGAAGCAAAAAAGGCAATGTAATTGTGAAGTGAATGAAATAGTGATGATGCGAAGATAAGATCAGCAAAGGAATATTGATACAAGTAGAATAAGGTTATGTACCTTGACTTATTTTGTATACATTGTATATTACTTGTTTGGGTAGTGGGCTCATCTAGTAATCAAATTTTGTATTGGCAACTCCTAATAGGGTTGAGGCTTCTAACAAGGCCTATAGTCCCTTAATCAGGACTGATACACTATATGCTTGTAATAGACTCCTAACAGGGTCAATATCCTTAATAGGATACTTTTGATTGGTGAATCTTTGTGGGTACCATCCCCACCAGGGTTTCCCTTGGCTAGGGTTTCCTCGAGAACAAATAATGTGTTATGAGTTCTTTGATGTTATTGCTATGCATGTTAATTAGTTTCTTATGTTATGCATGTGTGGAAAAAATTTGTTATATCCATATTTGGGAAAAAGATAAAATTTGTAGAATACTGATTCACCCCCTCCCTCTCAGTATTCCCTATTTCTAACGTGTATATATATATGTGTGTGTGTGTGTGTGTGATATATATATATATATATATATATATATATATATATATATATATATATATATATATATATATATATATATATATAAGTGGCATATATGACACACACACACACACACATATATATGTGTGTGTGTGTGTGTGTATATGTATATATGGCATATATGGAATATATGTTCACATATGTACATGTATATATATATATATATATACATTCTATACATGTATATACACATGTACACACACACACACACACATATATATATATGTATATGTGTACACACACATAATGTGATATATATATATATATATATATATATATATATATATATATATGGCATATATATGGCATGTACATATGTGTACATCTAAGGCATATATGACATATATGAGCACATATGTACATGTATATACAAATGTACACATATATACATGTATATGTAATGTCCAAAAAAATACAGGACAAAATACAACAAATTTTATTTTTTTTAATATGAACACTATATGACAACTAGGTTAATCACAAGCCCATTAATGCGAAGCATCAAGATCATGAGATCGTATGGGCTAGTCACCCAACGTCACTATAGACACAGAAAATTGGCAAAAGGCTTAAATCAATCAAAAGGTGCAATCAAATCATCAAATAGCATGAAAAATCAATAAATGGAACAAAGGCAATTCAAATCAAAGGAAAATTCAATTAAATGATTAAATGATTAAATAAAGCTTGAAAAGGGGAAAAACACTATGAAATTGATTAAATTCAATTAATGACATAGTTGTTGAAAGCAAAAATCAAAATGAACATCTTACCCTTCATGGCTAAATTTAATTACTTTAATTAATTAATAAATCATAAATTCTCTCAACAAAGCAAATTGGAGACAAAATGGACACAAATCACTCACTTTTGTTGAAATGGTTCAGCCTTTTGAAACCATTTAAATGATTGTCCCCTCCTTGTCCCCCCATTTATGGACAAAGCAAAGCCAATTGACCTTACCCAAGCATAACCATGGTTATCTCACTCTACCCCCTACCCTTGGGAAAATATTATATATTGAAGGCATTTAGAAGCATAATTCATCCACTCCATATCTTTGAATTGCAGCAAAGCTCTTGCAATTTGCATCCACATCACTCACTTATCATTTTTCATTGCTAATTAGCTTAAATTGCTTTGATCATAGTAGATTGTTCATCAAATAGAGCTAGAATTTGATAGAATAGATTTAAATTTGCATATCATATAGCTTAATTCTCATCTTTAGAGTGTCACTAGTGAGGATCATAGCTGAGAGCTTCATTTACCACTTTATTTTAGAGATCCATGAGATATTTAGATTAATTGTGCATTATTTAGATTAGTTTGCTTTGAATAGTGTAATTGTCTTTTAAATCTTGTTATTTCATGAAGGTGTAAATCACTCACACACACAAATGGCACCCACCGTGGGGCCCTTGGCCTCAAATTCATCATTATTTTCACATTTTTACTAAATTTAGTCTAGAAATTCTATATTTTTGCTCGCTATCTGCAGATCACAGAGAAGAAATCATGCTGACAGATAAAGAGATCTCGCCTTTAGCAAAGAAATGTCGCCTACAGAGAATAAAATGATGCTCTGAGTCTAGATTTTTACGTAGATTAACCTATAGATTCACACTACCGGATAGAAAAATAACGCATTACAGAAATAAAATCATGCTTCTGGTTATTAAGTTGTCGCATTTGTGACAAAGATATCATGCATCTGGTCATTTAAATGTCATGGACATCAATTAAAAAGTCACTTTCAGAAAGTCATTTTACATCTGGTGTGAAGGGAGTACTCTGCCTTATCGATTTAATTTCTCGCTGTTGTCATTTGAAATGTCTCCTTTGATAAATTAGATATCGCTTTTATAGCATCAGTTTGTCGCGTCTGGTAAAGATTTCACATGTAGATAAGATTTGATATCGCACCTGGTTATTTTAATCTCTCTTGAGCCCCGCAAGGTGACACTTGTGGTTAAAGTAATCACGTCTTTGTCAAATTAGATCTCGCGTACAGTCTGGACAATGTCGCCTGGCTGCACTTTTATATTTTATCAAAATAATGACTGTTGTCACATCTGGTAAAGATTTCACGCATAGATAAAATTTGATATTGCACCTAGTTATTTTAATATCACTTGAGCCCCTCAAGGTGACGCTCGCAGTTAAAGTAATCACGTCTTTGTTAAATTAGATCTCGCGTACAGTTTGGACAATGTCACATGGCTGTACTTTTATATTTTATCAAAAGTGTTAAAATAATGACTGTATTTTGACTTCACGTCCATTTTTTTTTCTAGTCTCAGGAGTATGGTCTGTCATAAGAAAGTTCAAAAACTAGAGAGAAGGCATAACTTAGAGGAGAAATTGATTGCTAAGAGGATAAGAAAGGAAAATCGGGTACACACCACCTTTGTTCTCAACAATGACTTAGAAAGGGATGTAGAGTTATATGCTAAATACATTGCTGTTGTAGATGCTTACAAATAGAAATACGTATCATTAAATTGGGAGTTTAGTCCCTAAGTTTGTAAAAATTTTGCAAATTTTGAAGAAAAAGAAGGCATAAAAAGCATAATCGAAATTGTAGCATTCTAAGCATTGATTTTGGTTTCTCCTCACTTTGTTTGTTTGTGCCGACTAATTTTCTGGTGGAGGGAATGTTTCATTAAGGTAAGGGAAGGATTTGGAGAGAAAATGAGAAAATCTACTACTTAAAAATGCGCCTAGCCTTTGCTAGCATCGTTTGAGGTATTTCTCTCATCAAGCTTGCAAACTTCCCTTAAATTGTGGCATTTTCAAAGTTCAAAACATAGTTTAATCATAAAAGGAAAAGAACAAACATTTCAATTCTAAGAACCCCTTTGTCACGGGGTTGAAAAAGAACCAAATTGATTGTGAGTGTTTGGGATAAGGGAAAAGTAATAGGGATATGCTCTTCACTCTTTGAGTGAATCAAATTCCCAAACTTGCTCTACCAAATCCACTTTTCATGCTTTCAAATGAACATGTTTAAAACTTAGTGGGCTCGCCTCCCGAGATTGCCTTAAAAGGGCCGGTAAGAGGGACAACCCAAAGTGGGATACACTTGCTTTTGCCGCGAGAATCCGACCCACTATAAAATAAAATGCATGTATCGTTAATGGGGTGCATGACAAAAGGATTTTAGCTCTTTCAAACTTCCTCTAGTAGTCTTAACAGATTGCACAAAATCATGCTTCGGTGCGTGTGGGAAGCCCCTTAACATACTTGGAGGATGAACGGCTAAGATCCATTTTGAATGGAAAACTTACTACATAATGGTAAAATAGCAAAACTACCTATTAGAGCCATTTTTACGAACCAATTATGTGCTAGGTAGATTGTGTGGAAGCTATTCTTGTGTTTCAACCTGTGAAAACGTTCAAAAATACACACATTAGAGCATTCTAGGGATATGGTACCAAATTGATGTGTGTGTTGAGATTTTTTTTATATTTTCAAACAAGATATTCCAAAGTTATTGATCAAAACATCATTAAGATTTTAAACCATTTAAAATTGATCAAAAACTTTGGCCTTATTCCAAAAACCAGCTTATCAAAAGAAGAAGTCAACATACCCTTAAAGTTTGTTCATGCCTGTTCTTACAAGATCACACTCTATAAAGAAAACATTACAAACAGACAGGACCTACAAACGAGAAGAGCTCCCATTTCCAGGGGACACTTTCATTACTTCACGAGTGATTGAAAAACCCACTAAGGAAAAGGACACTAACAAGATGTTTAGCAGTACCCTAGGAAATACCGATCCTAACAACCAAGGAAACAACATGAATGGGGGTATGGGTCCTAACAACAATCAAGAAAATTCTAATAATGGAGGAAGAGATCCTAATTCCCAAGAAGAAAATTCACAAGGCAACAACTTACCTCCTCTTCATAATACAAACCTACCCCCAACTACAAAAGAAGCCACAGATGAAAAGGCATTAGAGGCAAGACAATGTCCTTATTTCATAGAACTAATGAAAAAGACCATGCATATGGATAAAGAAAAATACTTCATGGACTTGATACAAACGGGAGTAAAGCTACCTAAAGATTTTGACATAGAACAACTAAAGCCCAAGGAAGTAGAAGACCCTATGGAAGCAATAAGGGAACAATTCAAGGCATTACAAATGGAAATCGACAATTTGAAACAAAACGGGGCTCCTAAGCCTTTCTCTATTGAAACATTATGTCCTTTTCCATTCGATAAAAGTTTGGTCATGGTGCCTTTTCCCATTAATGTAACATTTCCTAAGTATGATAGGTATGAAGGAACATCTAACCCACATGATCATCTTCGGGGGTTTTGTGCATTGAGTCTTGAATTCATGCATGATACAACCTATTTAATGAGACTATTCCCAAGAAGCTTGGGAGGAATGGCCATGGATTGGTTTTCAAAACTACCATCCAGCATCAAAACCTTTGAAGAATTAGCTTCTAAATTTGTGACTCATTACTCCTATAACATCAAACATGAGGTCACAATGATAATGTTATGTAACATGAAGCAACAAGATGGAGAAGCCTTCCTCACATTCTTGCAAAGATGGAGGACTGCATTTGCTAGATATCCAAGAAGTGTACTGGAAAAAGAGAAAATGGATATCTTTATTAACGGTTTAAGCAGAAAATTAAATTATAGACTAAGGATGCAATGTCCTAAAACCTTCCAAGATTTGATTGAGAACAGAGTTACAATGGAAGAAGTGTTGATTAAGAATGGAGAGCTGAAATTGTACAAGGAAAATAAGAACAACTCTAACTCCAACAACAACAATACCAACAATAACAACAATCAAAATAAAGGTTAGTACAATAACAATAGCCGTTATGCTGCAAAAAATAACAACAAAGGCATTGTTAATGATGGTGTAGTGGAATCCAGCAACTTGAAGGTGATTCCATTTGCCCTTACAAAGACACCTAATCAAGTGAACAATACTAATCAAGCATATAATGCACCTTCCAACAATAACAACAATGCCAACAATAATAATCAAGGAAACAAGGATCGAAACAACAAGTATGATAAGTATTTGAAACCCACTCCTTTAAGACACTTTACACCCTTGGGAGAATCACTTGAAACTACATTAAAGGATCTCATGGCTAATAATGTTATTACATTACCTACTATTAAGCCTTATGAACTAGACAATAAGCCGGGCTGGTGGGATGCTAAGAATCATTGTGAATATCATAGAATTCGGGGACACACTACAAATGAATGTCTACAATTAAAGAATGTGGTGCAAGACTTGATAGATAATAACATAATCACCATTGATGGACCCCAAAATAATGAAGATCACATGGCCTTCAAACAGCCTTTTTACAAACATGATAAAGGTGAGTCATCAAATGGCAAGAAACAAAGTGCCAATAATCTCAACTTTGCACCATCATATGATCATATTGTTAATGCTATAATAATTAATGAACAATCTCAAAAGGAAGCAACAAATGTCATTACAAGAGGGCAGAATTCTAGAATGACTTTACAAGGGATAGTCCCTCAAAACACCAATATCCCACAATCCAACATTGTGGTCAAACAACCTCCTATAGCAGCAAGGCCTTATAGTTTGGTGGATCAATTGCAACATACTCTAGCACAAATCTCAATCTTAGAGTTATTGAAGTTGTCACCAAATCATAAAGAGATTTTAGAAAAAGCTTTAGAAGAGACACATGTTTCTACTACCTTAGGGGAAGAAAAGTTTCAAAATATGGTAGGACATCTCGTGGCTCCTCATTGTCTTTCATTTTCTAATCAAGACGACATGTCTATAACTCATCCTCAAAATTTTCCATTACATATAGAGGTTTTGATCGAAAGGCATAGAGTCAAAAGAGCCCTTATTGATGGAGGGGCTGGTCTTAACATCTGCACATTAAGTCTTGTAAAATCCTTAGGTTTATCTGAGTCTTGCATTGACCCTACAAAGAAAATCACCATAAAAGCTTACGATGAAGCTGAAAGAGCTTCTAAAGGCATGATTGTATTGCCCATCCAAGTGGGACCAGTCAAGAAGGAAACCAAGTGTCAAGTGTTGGACATGAAATTAACTTATAACATCTTATTGGGAAGACCATGGATTCATGAGATGCAAGCTGTCCCATCCACATACCACCAATGCATCAAGTTTCCATACATGGGTGAAGAAATCACGGTTGGAGGAGACTCAAATCCATTCCAATATTGTAATGCACTCAAACCCTTGCATGAATTATACATTCCACATAATCATGAAGGAATTATTCCAATTATCACCAATGAAGATACACAAAATCCTCTTCAAGCTAGCTCAACTACATCAACTAAGGGCAAGGAAAAAGTGAGCTACGGGGGTCCAAATGTAATGGAAAGTCCATATTTAGCACCTAAATTGGAGACAGTGATCTATAAACCTATGAAAGAGGAAAAGGAACAAGCTAAAGAAGATCATTACCAACACATGAGTGAGATGATAAACAAATTTGACAAACAATGTAAGATTAGTTCAAAAGGAGTAGGAGAATATTTAGTTTCTCTATTTGACATGCCCATATCTCCCAAATCACATGGTAAACTATCAAAAGAGCATCTTCCACATAAGTATAATTCTTATTTTGTGAGGGAAGATAGTAAAGCAACATGGGATAAGGAAGAAGATGAAGTCCTTCAATGGCTTTATCATGATGAAGATGATACCTTAAACACTCCCATGGAAAGAATTCAGCATGTCAATAGACAAACCGAACAATATGGGAAAGGATTTGATATTATACAAAAGATGGGATACAAAGGAAGAGGACCCTTGGGCCAAAGAAATAGAGGGTTATTAGAACCTATTGAACCTATTTGGAGGGCAAGTCATGAAAAATCTGGAGTAGGTTTCCAATACAAAGGAGAAAGTTCAAGTCCAATGCATGATTTTCATCCTCAAATAAATGCATTAGAATCTGAAGGAGATAGTGATGACTCTCAGGATTATGAATGGGATACTTTATCAGAGGAGTCATGTCAAGATAAAGAAGTCATTGCTATACATACTTATGCAAAAATCCCAAAACAAGATGCTCCAATTAATGAAGAACCTCCTATTCAAAGGCCTAATATAGAACAAGCATCTAATAGTGGAGCATGGATAGAAACATTTTGGACACCTTCAGAGGAGGGAAACTCAAATGTTAGTTTTAACCCACTTGTGGTTTTTCCCACATTGTTTCCCATAGAGGTTGACGAGGATTTGAGCGAAGGGGACTTTGACCCTGCTTCCATGGATCATCTTGAGGAAGCGCACATCATAGATCTCAATGATACAATGTATGAACCCTCAAAAAAAGTCATGTCCATAAATCCTATTGATGATAGCTTACCCAATAATTCCTTAATTTTGATGCACCTAGACCTCATTGATTGGGATCAAACCGAACCAAATGACTTACTTTACTTCCCAAATGACCAAGCAACAAACCAATACCTCAATGTGATTGAACCCTCTTTCACCAATGAACTCAATGTGGACATAATGACAATAGCAAGGGTCCAATCTCTTAGTCAAAAAAAGAAAAAAATGAAAAAAAAGAAAAAAATGAGAAGTTCTATTGGTGAAAACCCAACTGTGGCACCATTAGAACCAAAAATAATGAAAATAAAAGATGTTTCTTTTGGTGAAAACCCAACTGTGGCACCAAAGGAAGAGAGATTGGATACTTTTCCTGAACATGAGGAAGAAAGGTCATCTATTCTTATAGAACCAATAGAAAAAGTTAACATTGGTACAGAAGTAGACCCAAAGTTCATACACTTGGCTACATCACTTACATCTCTTGAAAGAGAGGACTTTATCAAATTCTTCCAAGAACAACAAGTGAATTTTGCATGGTCATATGCCGACATGCCCAGACTAGATCTTGATTTCATAATGCACCATTTGAATGTTAGACCCAGAGTTAAACCTGTGAAGCAAAAACTAAGGAAAATTCACCCACATGTGGCTCTCCTAGTCAAGGCAGAATTGGAAAAATTGTTAAAGGTGGGGTTCATAAGAACAATAGCATATGCTGATTGGATCTCTAACATTGTGCCCGTTACTAAGCATGATAAATCTATCTGTGTGTGTACGGATTTCAGAGATTTAAATCTTGCATGTCCCAAAGATGACTTCCCATTGCCAAGTATAGATACCATAGTGGATCTGACAGTAGGTCACGCAATGTAATCATTAATGGATGGATTTAGTGGCTAAAATCAAATAAAGATTTTGCTCCTGAAGACCAAGAAAAGACAACATTTACTTTCCCTTGGGGTACTTTTTGTTGGAATGTCATGCCCTTCAGTCTTAAAAACGCTGGAGCTACATATCAAAGGGCCATGACAACTATTTTCCATGACATGATGCACACTTTCTTAGAAGATTATGTGGACGACATTCTAGCAAAGTCCCACAACAGAGAAGAACATTTACAAATCCTAAGAAAAATATTCATTTGGTTAGAACAATTCAAAGTTAGATTAAACCCAAAGAAGTGTGCCTTTGGTGTCCAATCCAGCAAGCTATTGGGTTATATAGTGTCAGCAAAAGGAATTGAAGTTGATCCTGAAAAAGTACAAGCCATTCTAGAGATGGAGATTCCAAGAAACATCAGCCAAATGAGGTCACTACAAGGAAAGATTCATTTAATAAGGAGATTTATATCTCAATTAGCAGAAAAGTGTCACTCCTTCACCAAATTGCTACACGAGGACACTACATTTATGTGGGATGAAGAATGTGATAAGGCTTTTGTATTTTGAAGACTTATTTGATAAACCCACCTATTCTTATGTCACCTATCAAGGGCAAAGAACTGTTGTTATACATATCAGCAACAGAAAGGTCTCTAGGCATATTGTTGGCACAAGAAGATGAGCAAGGAAAAGAAAGGGCAATCTACTATCTTAGTAGAACCTTAATAAAATATGAACTAAATTATTCATTCATGGAAAGAGAATTTCTATCAGTGGTCTTTGCATCTCAAAAACTAAGACATTATATGTTGATGGATAAGATCAAATTAATTGCCAAGATTGATCCTCTCAAATACTTGCTAAGTAAAACTGCCTTAATAGGTAGAATGGAAAAATGGGTCATGATCCTAAGTGAATTCGACATTGAATATGTTGATAGAAGAGCAATTAAAGGACAAGTGATAGCAGATCACTTAGTAGATAACCCAATGGAGTCTACACAAACCATTCAAATTGAATTTCTAGATGCAGCAATTGTCAACATAGAAGCAAAGACATGGAAATTATATTTTGATGGATCTTATACACAAGGAGGTTCAAGAGCAGGTATATTATTGGTTACCCCTCAAGGGTACACCATTCCAAAGTCCTATAAACTCTTATTTTCATGCACCAATAACATAGCGAAATATGAGGCATTAGTCATTGGCATCAAAATGGCTTTGGAATGGAATATTGCAGAATTACAAGTGTATGGGGATTCCCAACTCATAATCAATCAGGTCAATAATGAATACAATACCAAAGATATAAAATTGATGAAATATAAAACCTTGATTGATGGATGGAAGAAGTACTTTGCTTTGATGACATTTGAACAGATTCCAAGAGAAAAGAATAGAGCAGCAGATGCCATGGCTACCTTGGCTTCCTTATTACAAAAATGAGATCAAAATGGGAAGTATGAGTTCTTGGTGGAAGAGTTGGTAAAACTGGCATTCAACCTTTCTGACACCCAAATTGTTGCTCTTTTACATGGGCATGACTCTCCTTGGTATGGACCCATCTATACTTACCTTAAAGACCAAGTACTCCCCGTAGACCAAACTCGTGCCCAAAAACATAACTTCATATGCCAAGCCACCCGTTACCTAATCCTTTGAGACACATTGTATCGTAAGGGTCTTGATGGGATGTTACTTAGATGTTTAGAAGAAGAAGAGTCTAATTTAGCTTTACACGAGGTCCACGAAGGCATTTGTGGGTCACACTCAAGCGGTCTTAATCTAGCTAAGAAAATCCTTTGTTTAGGGTACTTTTGGACAACATTAGAAAAGGATGCTTGTCAATTTGTGAAGACATGCAACAAATGTCAATATCACGATAACACACTAATACATTTGGGGTGAAATTGCGATGGCAATTTGCAACGGCAGGCAAATGTCATGCGGTTTTGGCCTTTTTTTTTCAAATATAGCCCGACACCGTCGTAATTTGTGACGACAATACATTTGGCACTATCGCAATTGCGACGTTGTCGGGATATAAGCGCAAAATTAAAAAGGAACGTTGTCATGTGTGTTTTCAACAGCGCCGTAACCCTCCGTGAAATCACATCAGGATATAAGGGCAAAAAAAATAAGAAAGTTGTCATTTGTGTTTTCAACAGCGCCGTAACCCTCCGCGAAATCACATCGGGATATAAGGGCAAAAAAAACAAGAATTTTGTCATTTGTGTTTTCAACAGCGCCGTAACCCTCCGCGAAATCATAGCTACAATTTCTGAGTACGTTGGGTTTATTTTTCTTTTGTCATTATTATGTAATCTGGTATTCAGCTGTTAGAGAGCTAAAATACCCAGAAATGAGGACATATCTGTGTTGAATTTATTGTTAGTGGCTTTGGTTATTTAGAAGTTTAATTTTATTTGTTCATCTTTCAAGCACAAACATTTTGTGGACCGTAACGTCTTCATTGTTTCGGGTATGCAGTGAAACAACCCTAACTTGCAATTGCGATGTTGTCGGGATATAAGGGTAAAAAAAAAAAGGAACGTTGTCATTTGTGTTTTCAACAGCACCGTAACCCTCCGCGAAATCACATCGGGATATAAGGGCAAAAAAAACAAGAACGTTGTCATTTGTGTTTTCAACAGCACCGAGAGAGATTCCCTCCGCGAAATCACAGCTACAATTTCTGAGTACGTTGGGTTTATTTTTCTTTTGTCATTATTATGTAATCTGGTATTCAGCTGTTAGAGAGCTAAAATACCCAGAAATGAGGACATATCTGTGTTGAATTTATTGTTAGCGGCTTTGGTTATTTAGAAGTTTAATTTTATTTGTTCATCTTTCAAGCACAAACATTTTGTGGACTGTAATGTCTTCATTGTTTCGGGTATGCAATGAAACAGCCCTAACTTGCGACTACCTTCACGGTACTTGTGTACATTATCATGTTGTCTTTACAGTGACTGTCCTCATTCAAGTGGCAATTACACAAGGGACAGTCACTGTGAGATGTCCTCATTTGTGACAAGGACAGTCACACTTAGGACATCTCATAGTGATATTCCCTTGTGTAATTTCCACTTGAATGTATTGCTATTGAACCACATTAATGCTTTTCTTCTTCAACAAATGAGGACAGTCACTGTAAAGACAACATGATAATGTACACAATTACCAAAAAATGATCTTGTTAATTGATGTAACACTTTGTCTTGCTCACTCCCTATCCTTCACTAGGGTCTCTTTAGGCCAATGTTTTGACTTGATAGGGTACTTAACTATCCCTACACTCTTTAGGTATCTCTACCCAAGATCCCACTCCTTCAACTAGTGCACACCAACAAGAAATACAACGAACTCTACTCAATACCAATCTAGCTACTAGGACACTCCTAGTCTTGTCTTCACAAATTGAAACACATTCAACTAGAACTTTACTCCATGGAGAGGCTGGCCACTAGGACCTCTATTGGTTTCAATATTACTCCTTCACCTATACTTTTCATTAGTACTTCAATCCGGTTCATCAAACCATGCCAATTGCACCCAAAAATAGGCTGCTAGCAATTAGGCCTTTGTCAAGCCTTTTTGTTTATATTAAGCCACCTAAAGGGCTTAGGATTCAGATGCCCTTTATTGAGAACTCCAAGATATCTAAGGTCTTCTCCTCCTAGATTTTTTGTACACCAACTGCTACAGCCATGCCTGAAAACAAGTATTTTGACACAACTTGGACAGTCTGACTAAGAGTTTGTTTTCTTAGCAGCCAAAGAAACTCACCCAATCTTCTAATTTGACTTGGGGCTTCTTTAGATGTGTGTCTACCTCTCCATGAGATTTTAGTTGAAGCAACCAATGCATTCAACTTGTTGTAATCTTCTTGTAATGATTTGTCATCCCTAACTGTGCTCAACTGACTCACCTAGGACATCATTGCAAACATAGAAAATGAGCTTCCCAGGGCCCCTCCTTCCAAACATATAGTACATGGAGTCTCCTCACCCATTCCAAGAGCCCGTACAAAATTGACAATGGAATGATGAGCTAAGACTCCATTTGTTCAACCTGCCTGGTTCAAACCAATGATAGGGTACTTAACAAAAGAATTAACAAACTAGTTGGAATGCTTCAAAACTCAAAAAAAACACAACACAGAATAAAAAAACAACTTGTACTAACTTTTCCAATAGACACTGCGAGCTATCTAATCCATTAATCAACTGAAAACAAAGAAACAAAAAAACTCAAGAATTCACTAAAACCGTGTTACTCTACAAATCTTCTTAATTCCAAATGTTTTTCCCCCCAACCTTTTGCACAGATCGATGGAGGCCTCTTATAGTTGATCTGATGCCTAATTCAATGGTTTCATATAGTTACATAACCATCTTACTCGAAAATGCTCCCTTGCACAAATGTTGTCAATGTTGTGAATGACAACATTGACAACTTCTTACAACCTTTGGGATTTTGGTTCAAAACTTATTGTTCAAACACCATAAGACCCTAACCATGACTTAGTTAGGCTATTTAGACCTCACATAGGCCACTTCTACACTTCTTTGCCCAATTTGACCCCTAAATGCTTCATTCCCACTTTTGCCACAATATTGGTAACTTGGGTACAAATTGGCACTTGCCTTCACAAAGGTCACACATGAGGACATCTCACAGTGATCGATTGTCCCTTGTGTAATTGCCACTTGAATGTATTGCTATTGAACCACATTAATGCTTTTCTTCTTCAACAAATGAGGATAGTCACTCTAAAGACAACATGATAATGTACACTCACTGTAAGGACAGTCACAAATGAGGACATCTCACAGTGACTGTCCCTTGTGTAATTTCCACTTGAATGTATTGCTATTGAACCAAATTAATGCTTTTCTTCTTCAACAAATGAGGACAGTCACTCTAAAGACAACATGATAATGTACACTCACTATAAGGATAGTCACAAATGAGGACATCTCACAGTGACTGTCCCTTGTGTAATTGCTGCTTGAATTACACAAGGGACAGTCATTGTGAGATGTCCTCATTTGTGACAAGGACAGTCACACATGAGGACATCTCACAGTGATTGTCCCTTGTGTAATTGCCACTTGAATGTATTGCTATTGAACCACATTAATGCTTTTCTTCTTCAACAAATGAGGACAGTCACTCTAAAGACAACATGATAATGTACACTCACTGTAAGGACAGTCACAAATGAGGACATCTCACAGTGACTGTCCCTTGTGTAATTTCTGCTTGAATTACATAAGGGACAGTCATTGTGAGATGTCCTCATTTGTGACAAGGATAGTCACACATGAGGACATCTCACAGTGATTGTCCCTTGTGTAATTGTCACTTGAATGTATTGCTATTGAACCACATTAATGCTTTTCTTCTTCAACAAATGAGGACAGTCACTCTAAAGACAACATGATAATGTACACTCACTGTAAGGATAGTCACAAATGAGGAAATCTCACAGTGACTGTCCCTTGTGTAATTGCCGCTTGAATTACACAAGGGATAGTCATTGTGAGATGTCCTCATTTATGACAAGGACAGTCACACATGAGGACATCTCACAATGATTTTCTATAATGTCCCCTTTTTGGCTAACTTGGAAAACAGGAACAATTACTCCACTTCTCAGACTTACTCTATCAGATACTTACAATTAAACTATGTAATGGAGGTTACTTAAGATATCAACCGCTATTTCAGATTCAATCACAATATGTGTGCAAGATGATATTGATACCAATATGTTTAATAGCACTGTCGGATATAATGATATGAAATATGCTATGAATATGATGTTTCCTATCACTTATAGTGATAGTATAATGATGGTATGTCTGATATAAACAATATCGATATACAATCAATAAGTATTGCTTACAGCAATGTATTTGCTATGTCTGATATGATGATGTAATTATGCAAATGTGTAATATCGCTATGAGTGATATGTTGCTATTTCAGATTCTAAATTATATGCTTGCAACTTCAAATATTGATGTTGTTTCTGACTATCCTTTCTATCTATGCAATCATGGTGTTGTCTCTGATCTGCAATGATAAACTTGAAACCAAACTGCCAAAGGCAGATGCTCTATTGAGTATATCCAAATATGGATAAGTAAATAAAGTTCTAATGATGCCTTGAGTGACTGATGAGAATGCATTCTTATATTGTCTTTAACAAATGAAGAGATGCTATGAATGAGACGTGTCTTGTTTCTTCCTCCATGTCCCTTCGTTAATCACACCTTTCCATAATCCGACAGTTCACATAATATTATTTCATTATTTTTTGATCATAGATAACTCCCAGATTGACTCAATATCAAATCTTTTTATGAAGGTAATCTTCCCTAATTGGTAGTGCAACCAGTAGTTAACATCCATTGTGTTTGTATTAGTTTGGTCTAACTATCATTAGTATTTAGTCAATCGATATTAACTCTTGCCTTATCCCATATTGTTATGATGATATCCAATCTTTCTACTCTGATATAAGTCGATATCATTTTCTGATAATTGTCCATTTATTGGTTGATTGCTGGTAATGGAGTTTGATCTTCAAATTGACTTCCATTCCTGTTAATACTTAAGGATACATTGTACTTATTATCCATGACTGATGCCTCATTCATCAATAGCTTGTGATATAATCACTGATGCTTTTTTGTTTCTATAAGATGTGGTTTATCTCAGACAATCGATAATCTTTCAATCCTTTAGTCGATATCCTCCTATGTGGTGTCTATTGATATAGATAGTAGAATTCAATCTAGTTTATGTTATTGTCATGATAACATAGGAAGTGATGGTGCATATTTGCTAGCGGGTCTTCATGTTTGATATTGCTTTATCGGATATGTCCTTGTCTAAACTTGTGCAATTAATGATTATTTATAATATATGAATGGTTATCCTTCTTGCTTATCAATACATCTTCTGAAACACATAGCGACCTATCCCTTATTCATATCATGTTGATCTTGACTTCATAGTATTTGGTTCATTAATCATCCTCTCATGGTATCGATGTGTAATGACTAGTGATTGTTGTATCACTTCTTCATTCCTCATCGTGATAGATAATGCAGATGTTTAATGTAGATGTATATCGATTACAGATATTCGATATTGCTTTAAACGTTATTATTATTATTATTATTATTAATGTTATTGTTATTATTAAATATTATAATTAATGATGTTAGTAATATTAATAATATTATAATAAATATTATTATAGTGATAACATATTGTTTTATATTGAGAGGTTTATTAATATTATTTATATATTAAAATTATTATATCAATAATTGATTTAATATTATTACTTAATATATTATTATAATATAATATATATAATTTATTAATAATTATTTATTATTAATTTATATTATAATTATAATCATAATTATATTATTTATTAATATTTTAATATTATTTAATTAACATATTACTTATTATGCTAACTATATATTATTATTATCTTTTGATAATAATTATATATTATTGTTATATACCGTTAATAATAGATTATTATATATCATCTAATCATTTTATTATTATACTAAGTTCAATATGTCACGGCTCATGACATTGTCCCTTGTGTAATTGCCACTTGAATGTATTGCTATTGAACCACATTAATGCTTTTCTTCTTCAACAAATGAGGACAGTCACTCTAAAGA
This sequence comes from Chamaecyparis obtusa, assembly GCA_027943335.1. Classification (NCBI taxonomy): domain Eukaryota; kingdom Viridiplantae; phylum Streptophyta; class Pinopsida; order Cupressales; family Cupressaceae; genus Chamaecyparis; species Chamaecyparis obtusa. Next base: position 3,661,049 of record BSBK01000615.1, on the reverse strand, counting down.
CAACATGATAATGTACAGTCATTGTAAGGACAGTCACAAATGAGGACATCTCACAGTGACTGTCCCTTGTGTAATTGCCACTTGAATTACACAAGGGACAGTCATTGTGAGATGTCCTCATTTGTGACAAGGACAGTCACACATGAGGACATCTCACAGTGATTGTCCCTTGTGTAATTGCCACTTGAATGTATTGCTATTGAACCACATTAATGCTTTTCTTCTTCAACAAATGAGGATAGTCACTCTAAAGACACCATGATAATGTACACTCACTGTAAGGATAGTCACAAATGAGGACATCTCATAGTGACTGTCCCTTGTGTAATTGCCACTTGAATGTATTGCTATTCAGCCACATTAATGCTTTTATTCTTCAACAAATGAGGATAGTCACTCTAAGGACAACATGATAATGTACACTCACTGTAAGTGTACATTATCATGTTGTATTACAAATGGACCTTATGTTGGTCGGGATATAAGTGCAAAAAAAAAAAGGAACGTTGTCATTTGTGTTTTCAACAGCGCCGAGAGAGATTCCCTCCGCGAAATCAAGCGGGTTATCATTTGTGTTTTGAACAAAGTGGGTTGTCATTTGTGTTTTGAACAGCACCGAGAGAGATTCCCTCCGTGAAATCAAGCGGGTTGTCATTTGTGTTTTCAACAGCGCCGAGAGAGATTCCCTCCGCAAAATCACAGCTACAATTTCTGAGTACGTTGGGTTTATTTTTCTTTTGTCATTATTATTTAATTTGGTATTCAGCTGTTAGAGAGCTAAAATACCCAGAAATGAGGACATATCTGTGTTGAATTTATTGTTAGCGGCTTTGGTTATTTAGAATGCTTCCCCACAATACTTAATTACACAAGGGACAGTCACTGTGAGATGTCCTCATTTGTGACAAGGACAGTCACACATGAGGACATCTCACAGTGACTGTCCCTTGTGTAATTGCCACTTGAATGTATTGCTATTCAACCACATTTATGGGCCCGTTTGGACCACGACACATAGTAGCATCTACAGAGAAGAATATCCCAGGTGTAACAAGTTGTAAGAATATACCAACAGTTCTAAGAAGTTCCCTAGCACGTAGTAGCATCTACAGAGAAGAATATACAACATGAGGGCAGCCACTGTAAAGACAACATGATAATGTACACTCATTGTATGTGTACATTATCATGTTGTCTTTACAGTGACTGACCTCATTCAAGTGGAAATTACACAAGGGACAGTCACTGTGAGATGTCCTCATTTGTGACAAGGACAGTCACACATGAGGATATCTCACAGTGACTGTCCCTTGTGTAAGCCACTTGAATGTATTGCTATTCAACCACATTTATGGGCCTGTTTGGACCATGGAACATAGTAGCATCTACAAAGAAGAATATCCAGGTGTAACAAGTTGTAAGAATATACCAACAGTTCTAAGAAGTTCCCTAGCACATAGTAGCATCTTCTAATTGTCTATACCACTTCACAAGGTATTGTTTGCACACATTGTTTTTGGTTCTTTTGATGACCCTTGTTTTGAAATTGCTATTAGGCCTTGTAGCTTATATGTTTTGATTGCTGGAGAGCTTCTAAAGCTAAGCAAGAAGACCATTGCACGAGTTATAGCCACGTGCTCAGGTTTGAAAATTGTATATTTTTTAATCTAATGTATATTTTAACTAGACTTTTAGCTTATTTTTGCTGTATATTTTAATCTAAAGGGAATTATGGATGTGAACTTGAAAGAATTTTGTACTTAGTTCTTATGGAGAGAATAGTAGTAGTTTACGGTCTAATATCAAATAGAGTTTTCCAATTACAGAAAGTTAATGAATTCTAATAGCTTATATGTTTTGATTGCTGGAGAGCTTCTAGAGCTAAGCAAGAAGACCATTGCACGAGTTATAGCTGCGCGCTCAGGTTTGAAAATTGTATATATTTTAATCTAATGTATATTTTAATCCTTTTGCCATGTCATGTAATATGTCTTGCCTTGTAGCTTATATGTTTTGAAATTGCTGTTAGGCCTTGTAGCTTATATGTTTTGATTGCTAGAGAGCTTCTAGAGCTAAGCAAGAAGACCATTGCACTAGTCGTAGCCGCGCGCTCAGGCATGAAAATTGTATATTTTTTAATCTAATGTATATTTTAACTAGACTTTTAAAATATTAAAGGATTTAACTAGGTCTAAGAAGATTTGTGTACTTTTGACAATTTTGCTTAGTCACTGAAAGTTGTAGACAGAAGTTTTCATAGCCCAATTTTTGCTTCCTGCGAAGAACGATCATGTCAGATAATATAAGTGAAGAACAAAATAGGGAGACAATCGCTAGATTGTGGTCTAACTTGAAAAGAAAAGGTGATGGAAAATGTTATTGTCCCTGCAAAATTTGTAAGGGCTTAAACCATAGAAGATTGCTAATCAAAACAGTTAAGAGACATTGTAGGGAGAATGGTCACATTGAAGGGGGGCATGACTATCATCCACTGGTAAGTTGTTCATTATATCATTTTAACAATTTATATACATATGAAATCACTTGATGATGAGTTGAAGATCATGGTTTATTTATGTTAATCAATTTTATATAGGTTGATCTCCCCAGGGAAGTACATGATATGGAGGAACATGGGGGTGCGAATATCCAAGGTGAAGATAATGATCCCATGGAAGATGATGATCATGCGCTAGAAAACACAATTGAAGATGATGGTATAAATACATTGATCCATGACACATTTAGTCCAAGCGGATCTGATCATGATGATGATGATAGCCTTGATGTACCTCTACTTGAGAAGGCATACGAGCCCCTATACAAAGACTCCCAAACAACTCTTCTCTCTACTATATTATTGTTGTTGAACTTGAAGGTTATGAATGGTTTATCCAACATAACAATGTCACGTATGTTAAGGTATGTCATATATGTCTTTATAGTTAACAAAGGGTGAATAATGTACCACTAATATTGTTTATATTAACAACTTATATTTTTTGCTGTAGATTGATAGGTGAGTTTTTGTTACCACCATCAAATATTCTACCTCGCTCATATCGAGAATTATCTGCTATTATGAAAGATATTGGAATGGAGTATCAAGCAATACATGCTTGTCCCAATGATCATATTATATATTATAAAGAACATGAATTTGCAACACAATGCCCTGTATGTCATACGAGTAGATATCAAACAGATCGAATAAAAAAAAAGGTGCCTCACAAGGTTCTTCATTACATCCCCATTATTCCACGGATGCGACAATTATTCAGGTGTACTAGCTTGGCACAATTTATGGATTACCATGCACGCAATAGAAGTCGAGATGACATTATTCAAATCCCTGCGGATGGTTCAGCATTTATGCACATAGAGGAAAAGTGGCAACACTTCAAAGAAGAACCTCGTAATCTCAGGCTTTCATTGGCAGCGGATGGTGTCAATCCATTTGGAGAGATGAGATCTGTTTGCTTGGTGTGGCCTGTTTTTGTTATCAACAATAACATTCCTCCGTGGATGTCAATAAAGAGGGAGCACATTATGTTGGCAATGATTGTTCCAGGTATTTTATCATTTGATAGTTATTAATTTACATGTACTTACAAATCTTACAGTAAAATGGTCACAATAATTATGTAATGTTACTGTTCATTCAAGTAGGTAAATATCAAGTTAAAGATATGAATGTATATATTGAGCCTCTTATTGATGAGTTGGTGGAGTTATGGAACGGTGTCACTATGTATGACGTGTCTAGACCAATAGGACAAAGACAATTTCAATTCCATGCAATACTTCTATGGACAATACATGATGCCCCAGGGCTAACACATTTTTGTGGTATGTTATAGTGAATTCAAGTTGCGCATGATAATTCTAATTATAAAAATCAACATATTTAATAATCCAATTATATCATTATCTTGTAGGTCTTCAAACAAAGGGAAAATTTGCATGTCCAGTTTGTGGTCCAAAGATGAAATCTCGTCATTCAAAAATTTTAGGAAAGCATGTGTTTGATGAGTACAGACACTTCCTCCACAGGAATCATAAGTATCGAAGTATGGAAAAACATCTTTTCAATGGGAAAGAAGAGACTACATCAAAGCCATGAAGAATGACACCTCACCTATGGAAGTTGGAATATAATAGAATTAATCGTCGAGGTAATGTCGTTCCACTTAATGGTTTATGTTTGTAATTTATATATTTCTATTGTGATTTTTGTTTACTAATTATGTAATTGATGATCATGAAGGTCGTCAAGGCACTACTGACAACCTTCCAAAGGGACTAAAAAGCTATCCCAGACAATTTAGTAGGTTGCCCTACTATGAGGACCTACAAATTGTGCATTTGTTTGATCTTATGCATGTTGGAAAGAATATAATAGAGACATTGTGGAAAATACTGGATGGAAGGCGTGACAAAGAAAAAATTGTCAAAATTTGTAATGACATTCATGAATCCAATCATGCACTGAAGAATTTCATTCACTCAAATAGCAATAGAGATCAGATTAATATAAGTGCCCTTCCTTGGTTATTAACGGAGCAGCAAAGTGATGCCATAAAAGAAGTCATACGAAAAATTTGATTTCCCATAGGATTTGCTGGGAACATAAGCAATCTCATATCAAAGAAAAGTGAATTTGGGCCAGGGCTCAAAACACATGATTGGCATACTTTCATCAAGGTAAGTTATGTTCTTCTGTATTTACAATATATTCATAAACTACGTGTACTATTCATTATGTTATGTTAGAAAATAATGAAATGATTGGTTTATAATTACTACAGTACGTGCTACCTCTATCTCTCCCAGAGAACTTCAACAATAACATCAAACAAGTGATATATGATCTTGGAAAATACATGAGGTAAGTAGTAATATCTGTTCAATTTGTTGTATATATTTATTATATTCGCGATTTGTTTTTCTTGCTATGTAATCTATTGTATATTAATTTGTAAAGTCTCGTATTTATATATTTTTTGTGACTTGAATCTCTTAATGTAGGTGGTTGTCATCTAAAGAAATCCATAAAGAAGATATAAACTATTGGAAGAGAAGAATTCCTCATTTATTGTGTGAAATGCAAAAGTGTCTACCTCCAACTTTTTTCAATGCACAAGAACACTACCTCATACACCAAGTTGAGGAGATTGAATTGTGTGGACCTGCACACACTAGGTCAATGTGGATGGTTGAGAGGCACTTGAAATCTTTGAAGGCTTTGGTTCAACAAAGAGCACATCTTGAGGGTTCTATGGTAGAGGGATACATGGTATACCAGACTATGGTGTACATTACTGAATATCTTCCTAAATTTGCTTCAAATATCCATGTAGATCGCATTTGGGATCTCGACCCTTTTAAAAAATTCAAAGGGGAGTACTTGATGGGGAAAGGTAGATTGAGGAAAGTGACAGGTAATAAATTATAAGATGTTATTGTAATAAATTATTTCTTAATCTTCAAAATAAATCGATTGTAAGTCGTCTATTTTTTTTTTGTACAGTTGCTCGAGAGTGGGATGCACTACATTTGTATATTGCAAACAATCTTGATTGGATGACGGTATGGATTGAACGATGTCAACATTCTAGTCACACATTAACATGGGAAGGTGTATCTTCATTGGTTAAAGAAGCTCATCGTAATGGAGATTCTAATGTTACGCAAAGGGAAATAGATTTAGCATATGGTTTAAGAGATTTCCAGGTACGTACAAAATTATTAATCACCCGTATGTTTATCAACTCACGATATAATAATTTTGACATGTTTCACATATTATTGCACGTTAAACACCACAAGGGTATGTTCTGTAATGGTCAAAAATTTCGCGTCAAAGTGTTGGATGACACGAAGAAAACTTGTGATTCTGGAATAACTGCAGTCTTTCAAGTGACTAATATTTCATCTAGAAATGACTTAGATCCTCAAGAGTCTAAAAATCAATACTATGGCATTTTGGATGATATACTTGAGTGCGACTTTAGTTCCTTCAAATTAGTACTCTTCATTGTCAAATGGTACAGGCTACGACTTAATCCAAATGATCCTAATAGAACTATTATTGAACATGATAATGGATTTACAATGGTTAATACAAGGTCGTTTGAGCTAGTTGGGGATGAGCCCTATGTTCTTCCAAGCCAATGTGAGCAGGTATTTTACTCAGAGGTTTCACATAAACCGGGTTGGTCATTTGTTGTTAGACATGAACCGAGAGGAAGGCCGATAAAGTATAATGCGATGGAAGAAGAAGATACCAAAGAAGTAGAAGATGATGTAGATGATGATCACGATCGACAATTATTGGATGATGTTCCTGAGACAAATTTTCATGAAGAAGAAGAAGAAGATGATGCTGCTACTGATGATGATGATGAAGATGATGTTGATGTTGATGATGATGATGTTGATGATGACGACAACGACAACAACGACGACGATGACGACGATGATGATGACGACGATGACGAGGATGATGATGATGATGATGATGATGATGATGATGAGGATGATGATGATGAAATTTAAAGGTATGCCATCAATCCTTAATGTATTTAATATTCATTTCTTGATAGAAATATATTTGTCTTAAATGGTTACATAGTTTATTCATTATCTATTTAAAAGCTATAAGTGTTATAATGTGTACGTTTTAATGTTTTTAATTTTTATGTGATGCTTATGATGGATGTGATTATGATTATGATGTGATTATGCTCACGATAATTGAATTACATTTGCAGGAGATTGAACCCCTTTCAAGAGCATCCCGCACAGTCTCATGGATCGACAGGTATAAGTCAATACACCTTATAGAAAGTCTATTTAATACACTTATCAATAGTAAGATTGATGTCTTCTAAGATCTCTCCCATTTGTAGGTACCAGCAAATAGGTATTTGTCAGAAGTGTCTTCCTCGAGTGAGGGAAATATAGGAATAGAAGAGGAAAGTGAGACATGCAGTTTATCTAGAATAGGGAGATTAACTAGAGGTCAAAGGACTAGAAGGAAATTCAATAAACACATGAAATTTTTCCTTGCTCAAGGGGGGTCATGTTCTTATGATGATGAGATGAAAGGCGACATCGAGGTGCCCTTGAGGTACCAACATCTACAGAAACATTGGGTACCCAAGGAACTTCCTCCAATAAACACTAATTTTTATGTTAATGAGAGGATATATCGCATAGCACCATCATCATTACATGGTTTGGGCCTATTTTCTATGGATGGCATAAAGGTGTCTTACAACAAAGTTTCTGAATTGATGGAGTATGTTGGACCATGTTACGATTACAAAAGTTGGATGCATATTGTTCAATATAAAAAAAGTATGCGTAGGTATGCACTCTCGGAAAATTATATACAACAGCAAGACAATAATCAAAGTAAAAGTGTGGCTATATACATTGATGGAAGGCCAAAAGCAATATGGAATATTGCGGGTTTTATAAATAGTACACGACCTGGGTCAACTATAAAGCAACCCAATTGCATATTTGAGGCGTGTGAGGGAAATCGTGTATTCATCTGTGCGATAAAATCAATACGTGCAGGGGAAGAGCTGCTTATTGATACAAGCTCGGCTCTGGTGGTTTTTCCAAACTTCAAGCACGAGTTGTAAGTATTAGTAAATGAAAACTTGTATCAATTTTTTTATATATTGCAAGGAAATTTTTTTTGATCAAACAATGCAAGTAAAATTCACCATACCAAGAAAAAATGTAGGGGTCAGAGTTCAATAGATGCCTCACAGAAGAGGACAAGAGAATTGGCTTCCAACAAGGCTATAGAGCCGTGGCTGAACGGCTATGAGCTGAAATCAGTGTGCAAGGTTCAAATAATGATGCATCTGAGCCACAGGTAAATAAGCTAAATGAAATTTATTTCAAATTGAATACTTTACCAATTAGTCTATTTGATGTTAAGTTCTAATATAAAGTGAGTATATCTGTTTTAAGAAAGCAATGATAACAATGTGTAGGATATTGGAATGCAGCCTGACAATCCTTCTACACAATCTATGCATAATGAAGGTTCGCATGATGTGCATCCTAGTGGTGGAGGTATACATTTGCTATTAAAATTTTTATATGTAATTACAATTGGTGTTTGGATTAATGTAACATTTTGTATAGCAACTATAGAGGATCGAGGGGTCGGTGCTCATGAGCATGTTGAGGTTGAGTCTAGACAAAATGATGTGGCCAGATCAGGTAATTAAAGAGTGCCACAGTTATGTTCTTTAAAATAATTAAATACTTGTAACAATTATAATTAAATATTTTAAATTTAACTCTTTTATTTGTTATTGTAGAGGACCCCCCTTTGCAGCAACATAAGAATTTGAGATCATCAAGAACAAAGAACAAAACAACTGATGAGGGGGGTATTGATGATAACACTGATGCTCCTCTTAGAGCTTACATAGAAAAAAAAATTAGAAAGAGAAAAAAGAAATGATTGTCATCTAAATACCTTAATTGATAATGACTGAATTTTATGTCTCAATGAATTTAATTATGTGCTAATGAATGTTCATGAATTATGTGTTTATTTTCATATTGATGAATGTTGCGTGTTAACAAATCTAATGTGTTAATGAATGTTATCATGTGATATTGATTGAATGTTACATTTTATTAATAATTGAAAGAATGAATGAATGTTAGATGTTAACGGGGAATGTAGAGTGCTGTTAGGGGGAGGGGGGTGGGGCCAAATGAGCTTCCACCTTCACGTGGTTGGCCCTGTTTAGTAGAGAATATTAAACTATATTCTCGAAACAAAGTGAAGCTCAATAAGATACTAAATGAGTCAAAATGGTTATCAAGGTCCTCTATCCATAAGATGCTTGTAGTCAAAATGGTTATTAATAAGATACTTGTAGTCAAAATGGTTATCTAGGTCCTCTATCCATTCCATAAGTTCTTCACCATTCAAACTTCCTCCATAACAAGGAATGTGCTCTAGGTTAGTCATGAAGCCTAGCATGGACTCTCTGTCAGATAGAGCCACTATTTCAGAGCCTTTTCTGTGCATTTCCTTCAAGCACTGTACAGTGTACGGATGTGAAAGGGAGGGCAGACCAGTGTGGAAGTTAGAGTATTTATATCTTATGCTTTGAGAGTTTAGTTGGTAGATTCAAGACACCTTATATCAAAGTTATTCCTTTTTCTTATCTGTTGTTCTGTCAAACCCTCATTTTTTGGGTTATTGCATTCAAATGGCCTTAACTTGCAAATAAACCATAGGATATCCTCTGTTCTTTGTAAAATGCAAGTTAAGGGGGTTTATTTTCATATTTTAAAAGCTTTGGAATAGGATACTAAGCCAGAGAATTTCAAGAGCAAGCCCTAGGTCAAGAATCTCAATGTTCTTGACTAGGAGTTGATGGATTATGCAAGATCAGAGGGTAGCGGCAAGTAAAGGACCTCAAACCTTGTTGAATCTAGATCTTTAGAGCATGGTGGACATCTTCAAACTCTGATCTTGGTTTCATGCACCCATTTTCAATGCCTTGTTTTGGAACCCACACCCAAAGGCATGCATTAGGTCTGCGGACTCAATAAGGACATTGATATGCTGGAGTGGAGTCAGGGTTTGGGAGTTGGAGGATTGTTAGAACATCAAAAAGGGTACTCAAAAAACATATAAGTTCATAAGGTCCTTTGTCAAATTGAAGAGTTATTGCTGCAGAACAGGTTTTGGAGACCTACTAGAGTCACTAGGTCTATTTGGACCCGTTTGGACCACGACACACAGTAGCATCTACAGAGAAGAAGTTTGGTATGCAATGGTCTTGAAACCTCCTGAGAAATTCTTGGTATGCATTTGTGTGGTGCAAAAGCTTCATTGAAAGAGAAAAAGAAGAAAAGAATAGAAATGATTTTTTTTCTTTTTATGTCATATACTGTAACCAGCTACTTATAACTTGCAAAAATTATTATAACCATTTGAAATTGGAACTTAGTTTAATGTGAAACTGAGAACTGCTTTATTAGAGCTTTCTGTGATTTAGATTCAGACATCAAGAACATTGTTTGCCTAATATTGTGATTAATGTTTATTTATTAATATCTCATACTGACAAACAATTGATAATTGTAGGGAAAACGTCATTGGGGGTCTTTGAGGATCCACCAGAAGCCAAGGAGAAAATGTATTCAAATGCTAAAGATGGTGTAATAGTCCTTACAGCTGTTAAACCTTGCTGTGTAGATCATCTCCGATTCTCCAAGTTCAACAGTACTGTGGTATTCCTTTGGATACTTCTAATGGTAAATTTCAAACATCAAGTTCTTTTCGTATGAAACTACTACATTTGTAATCTGTAGTTTTAAACTTTTAGTTTATAAATGTTCATCAGCTTTAGTTCGTATGCTGCCATTTCAAGTATGATTAATGAAGTTACCTTTATCACAGGATGAAAGTGAGCAGTCAGCATACTGGTACGGAGCTGGCAGCATTGATACGGTGACTAGGGCATCGTTTAATGGTGGTATTGTGTTTTCCTGTATTTAGGGCATCGGCCTTTTGAAGCATTGCCTTCATCTTTCTTAAGTCTGAGTTTTAAGTTTGTTTATCTCTCTCGGCGCTGTTGAAAATACAAATGACAACGTTCTTGTTTGTTTTTCCCTTATATCCTGATGTGATTTCGTGGAGGGTTACGGCGCTGTTGAAAACACAAATGAAAACACAAATCCCTTGTGTAATTGCCACTTGAAGGAGGACAGTCACTGTAAAGACAACATGATAATGTACACTTACAGTGAGTGTACATTATCATGTTGTCTTTAGAGTGACTATCCTCATTTGTTGAAGAAGAAAAGCATTAATGTGGCTGAATAGCAATACATTCAAGTGGCAATCACACAAGGGACAGTCACTGTGAGATGTCCTCATGTGTGACTGTCCTTGTCACAAATGAGGACATCTCACAGTGACTGTCCCTTGTGTAATTGCCACTTGAAGGAAAAAAGCATTAATGTGGTTCAATAGCAATGTATTCAAGCGGCAATTACACAAGGGATAATCACTCTGAGATTTCCTCATTTGTGACTATCCTTACAGTGAGTGTACATTATCATGTTGTCTTTACAGTGACTGTCCTCATTTGTTGAAGGAAAAAAGCATTAATGTGGTTCAATAGTGATGCAGAGTAGTCAGGGCTTTTAGAATATAAAAATATACATCCTTAACTCTCATTCCACCAAGGAAGAAGGAATTCCAATGGTTGAAACGTGAGTTAAGGTCTTTACATCAGTCAAACCCTAAAAATGAGGGTTTGTAAACAATGCACAGAAAATTTGAAATAACTTAGATATAAAACAAAGAGAATCAATCAAACCAACTTCCAAAGCATCAGATGTCACTATTACAACTTCCAGGCAAATTTTATCATCCAACCACCATCCGTACAGCCGTACAGAGTTCATTTTTCACCAGAAATGCACTAAAATAGGGTTATTTTTTTTTTTTATGAAAGCAAAATGATTACAATACTGGTTCTCTGTCTGTCTTCGACCATTTGAAGCCTAAAATAGGCTCTCCAAACATTGGTTCAACCATCTAGGTGGTTAGAACAGTTTATCCAACAAATGTCAACTTTGCTAAGCAACTTTTAAAGTTGCATTACAACTTTGCAAACAACTTTGCCGAGAAGGTTAAAAATGTGTTGTGAAACTTTAGGAACCTTATTAAAGTTATTTTGGACCTTCAAACTTCTTAACAACATCTAAAAGACACCTAATAAACACTTACTATGCTCATTTCATCCAAGGACTCAAAAGATGCCCAAGGTTTATAAGTCACCAAGGGGTCTTGTGTCCAACAAGTGGATGTTTATAAGGAGATAAAATCAATCCTTAATATTTATTACAAACCAAGAAAACATCTAAAACTCCTATTCTAATTTATTGTCATTCAAAAAGACTCTGATTTGTCATTCAAAAAGACTCCGATTTGTCAATCAAAAGGACCTTTCACCAGTCAATCCTTCAAAGCTCCAAGGTGAAAATTTTATGTTCCAATTGATAGGATTTGACTCCTTGGCTTCATGGCAACTTCCTTCAATCATGGTGTCTTTGGCTTGCATTAGGGATGCCCCTGCATCAAATAGCAATGCATTCAAGTGGCAATTACACAAGGGACAGTACATGCCCATTAAAGTTGGTGTTTTGTTATCCAGCATGACAATGGAGACAACATACTCTGTGTCAATTTTACTGATCAAATTTCCCTCCGCCAGGCAAAGCAACAATCTGGGTATGATAAGGTGAAATTTTGTAGTCCTTTTGGGTATGATAACAGTTCCAGTTTCCAATAAGATGGTTCATTTTTATAATCTAGCTTCAATTTCTCTTGTGAAAATATTTTTTTCATTTTATGGGTGGTAAAATATAATTATTATGCTAGAGGTGTGTACTTATGGATGATAATGAAACAAAATGATAAGATTTAAGACTCTTGTTTTTTCTTTAAATAGCAATTTAAGTTTCCTTCTATTATAAATTACTGTTTTTCTATTTTTTAATGTATCTTTCCAAATCTTTTATATCAATTTTATTTATGAAATATAAATATATTAATAATGTTTTAGTGTTTTTAGGATTAGTTTATATCAATTCTATGTATCATCATTCGTCATTCAATTGTCAGTATTATTAATTTAGACTGTGCAATTGTAGAACTACTCGAATATGGGTTGGATGGATACTCAAGCAGGGGAACCCTCCTCAAATATCTCAAGCAGTGAACTTGGAAAAATGTGTCCTGAAGGAACCCTTTCCATCAGAGAGATAAAAGTACAAACAAGTAAAAGAAGCAGGCTCTGCAAATATGTTTTTGAGAAGAAAAATGATAGATTATTCGAGTATAGTTCATGAGGTATATCTAAAAAGACATTTTTTTTCTTATTATAATAAAAGAGGAAGTTGTGAATGTCAAAGTTGAGTGAAACAAAAATTATTTTCATCAAATTTTGTTAGGCTTGCTTTTGGGAATAGTTTCTTACAATATTGCTATTAAGATTTTTATTGTGTAGTTTTTAGATTAGGTTTATAAAATTATATTTCATGAGTAGTGATTCATATTAATCAATTAACGATACTTTTGGAAGGTATTTTCAATGTGTCAAATTTTGATATTTTTACAAGAATTAGATTGTGTAATTTTTTTAATTAAAGTCATTGACTCATATTTCATAAATAATAGTTCTCATGAATCCATCTCTTATAAGATTGAATAGTCTATTTAGGAAGTATTTCTGATAGCATGTCAAATTATGATATTACTATTACCATTAGATTGCATGGCTTTGAAGTCAACCTCATTGACCCATATTCTTCTCTGTAGATGCTACTATGTGTTAGGGAACTTCTTAGAACTGTTGGTATATTCTTACAACTTGTTACACCTGGGATATTCTTCTCTGTAGATGCTACTATGTGCCGCGGTCCAAACGGGCCCATAAATGTGGTTGAATAGCAATACATTCAAGTGGCAATTACACAAGGGACAGTCACTGTGAGATGTCCTCATGTGTGACTGTCCTTGTCACAAATGAGGACATCTCACAGTGATTGTCCCTTGTGTAATTTCCACTTGAATGAGGACAGTCACTATAAAGACAACATGATAATGTACACATACAATGAGTGTACATTATCATGTTGTCTTTACAGTGGCTGCCCTCATGTTGTATATTCTTCTTTGTAGATGCTACTATGTGCTAGGGAACTTCTTAGAACTGTTGGTATATTCTTACAAATTGTTACACCTGGGATATTCTTCTCTGTAGATGCTACTGTGTGCTGTGGTCCAAATAGGCCCATAAATGTGGTTGAATAGCAATACATTCAAGTGGCAATTACACAAGGGACAGTCACTGTGAGATGTCCTCATGTGTGACTGTCCTTGTCACAAATGAGGACATCTCACAGTGACTGTCCCTTGTGTAATTGCCACTTGAATGAGGACAGTCACTGTAAAGACAACATGATAATGTACACAAGTACCGTGAAGGTAGTTGCAAGTTACGGCTGTTTCATTGCATACCCGAAACAATGAAGATGTTACGGTCCACAAAATGTTTGTGCTTGAAAGATGAACAAATAAAATTAAACTTCTAAATAACCAAAACCGCTAACAATAAATTCAACACAGATATGTCCTCATTTCTGGGTATTTTAGCTCTGTAACAGCTGAATACTAGATTACATAATAATGACAAAAGAAAAATAAACCCAATATACTCAGAAATTGTAGCTGTGATTTCGCGGAGGGAATCTCTCTCGGCACTGTTGAAAATACAAATGACAACGTTTCTCTACATTATCATGTTGCCTTTACAGTGACTGTCCCTTGTGTAATTGCCACTTGAAGGAGGACAGTCACTGTAAAGACAACATGATAATGTACACTTACAGCCCGTGTACATTATCATGTTGTCTTTAGAGTGACTATCCTCATTTGTTGAAGAAGAAAAGCATTAATGTGGCTGAATAGCAATACATTCAAGTGGCAATCACACAAGGGACAGTCACTGTGAGATGTCCTCATTTGTGACTGTCCTTACAGTGAGTGTACATTATCATGTTGTCTTTAGAGTGACTGTCCTCATTTGTTGAAGAAGAAAAGCATTAATGTGGTTCAATAGCAATACATTCAAGTGGCAATTACACAAGGGACAATCGATCACTGTGAGATGTCCTCATGTGTGACTATCCTTGTCACAAATGAGGACATCTCACAATTACTATCCCTTCTGTAATTGCCACTTGAATGAGGACAGTCACTGTAAAGACAACATAATAATGTACACATACAATGAGTGTACATTATCATGTTGTCTTTACAGTGGCTGCCCTCATGTTGTATATTCTTCTCTGTAGATGCTACTATGTGCTAGGGAACTTCTTAGAACTGTTGGTATATTCTTACAACTTGTTACACCTGGGATATTCTTCTCTGTAGATGCTACTGTGTGGTGTGGTCCAAACAGGCCCATAAATGTGGTTGAATAGCAATACATTCAAGTGGCAATTACACAAGGGATAGTCACTGTGAGATGTCCTCATGTGTGACTATCCTTGTCAGAAATGAGAACATCTCACAGTGACTGTCCCTTGTGTAATTGCCACTTGAATGAGGACAGTCACTGTAAAGACAACATGATAATGTACACAAGTACCGTGAAGGTAGTTGCAAGTTACGGCTGTTTCATTGCATACCTGAAACAATGAAGATGTTACGGTCCACAAAATGTTTGTGCTTGAAAGATGAACAAATAAAATTAAACTTCTAAATAACCAAAGCCGCTAACAATAAATTCAACACAGATATGTCCTCATTTCTGGGTATTTTAGCTCTGTAACAGCTGAATACCAGATTACATAATAATGACAAAAGAAAAATAAACCCAACGTACTCAGAAATTGTAGCTGTGATTTCGCGGAGGGAATCTCTCTCGGCACTGTTGAAAATACAAATGACAACGTTTCTCTACATTATCATGTTGCCTTTACAGTGACTGTCCCTTGTGTAATTGCCACTTGAAGGAGGACAGTCACTGTAAAGACAACATGATAATGTACACTTACAGCCCGTGTACATTATCATGTTGTCTTTAGAGTGACTATCCTCATTTGTTGAAGAAGAAAAGCATTAATGTGGCTGAATAGCAATACATTCAAGTGGCAATCACACAAGGGACAGTCACTGTGAGATGTCCTCATTTGTGACTGTCCTTACAGTGAGTGTACATTATCATGTTGTCTTTAGAGTGACTATCCTCATTTGTTGAAGAAGAAAAGCATTAATGTGGTTCAATAGCAATACATTCAAGTGGCAATTACACAAGGGACAATCGATCACTGTGAGATGTCCTCATGTGTGACTATCCTTGTCACAAATGAGGACATCTCACAATGACTGTCCCTTGTGTAATTCAAGTGGCAATTACACAAGGGACAGTCACTGTGAGATGTCCTCATTTGTGACTGTCCTTACAATGAGTGTACATTATCATGTTGTCTTTAGAGTGACTGTCCTCATTTGTTGAAGAAGAAAAGCATTAATGTGGTTCAATAGCAATACATTCAAGTGGCAATTACACAAGGGACAATCGATCACTGTGAGATGTCCTCATGTGTTACTATCCTTGTCACAAATGAGGACATCTCACAATGACTGTCCCTTCTATAATTTCCACTTGAATGAGGACAGTCACTGTAAAGACAACATGATAATGTACACATACAATGAGTGTACATTATCATGTTGTCTTTATAGTGGCTGCCCTCATGTTGTATATTCTTCTCTGTAGATGCTACTATGTGCTAGGGAACTTCTTAGAATTGTTGGTATATTCTTCTCTGTAGATGCTACTGTGTGCTGTGGTCCAAACGGGCCCATAAATGTGGTTGAATAGCAATACATTCAAGTGGCAATTACACAAGGGACAGTCACTGTGAGATGTCCTCATGTGTGACTATCCTTGTCACAAATGAGGACATCTCACAGTGACTGTCCCTTGTGTAATTGCCACTTGAATGAGGACAGTCACTGTAAAGACAACATGATAATGTACACAAGTACCGTGAAGGTAGTCGCAAGTTACGGCTATTTCATTGCATACCCGAAACAATGAAGATGTTACAGTCCACAAAACGTTTGTGCTTGAAAGATGAACAAATAAAATTAAACTTCTAAATAACCAAAGCCGCTAACAATAAATTCAACACAGATATGTCCTCATTTCTGGGTATTTTAGCTCTGTAACAGCTGAATACCAGATTACATAATAATGACAAAAGAAAAATAAACCCAACGTACTCAGAAATTGTAGCTATGATTTCGCAGAGGGAATCTCTCTCGGCACTGTTGAAAATACAAATGACAATGTTTCTCTACATTATCATGTTGCCTTTACAGTGACTGTCCCTTGTGTAATTGCCACTTGAAGGAGGACAGTCACTGTAAAGACAACATGATAATGTACACTTACAGCCCGTGTACATTATCATGTTGTCTTTAGAGTGACTATCCTCATTTGTTGAAGAAGAAAAGCATTAATGTGGCTGAATAGCAATACATTCAAGTGGCAATTACACAAGGGACAGTCACTGTGAGATGTCCTCATTTGTGACTATCCTTACAGTGAGTGTACATTATCATGTTGTCTTTAAAGTGACTGTCCTCATTTGTTGAAGGAAAAAAGCATTAATGTGGTTCATTAGCAATGTATTCCCAGCATCTGTACCTGCATCTCTCTTATATACTACAAGTTACTTGCCATCAAAAATTGCAGTTCCCTCACGTGACATTGATGGTGAAGTGTTCTTTTCAAAACCATCATCTGTGGTTACCAATGCTCCTGTTTTAGGCAATAAGTTTGTTGCATTCCATGAGCCATTGGTCAAGTTTCTTCTACGAGCTTCTGATGCCTCAAAATCTAAGCAGCGCCTACGCATGCCTCGTTGTGGTTGATTATCATTCTGTACATGAATTATAATGAGTAATCAGTTTTGGGCCTTGGAATCTTGTATGTAACATGCACAGGCATTTCATGGCTAAATGAATCTATTTTAAAAGCATCAACTTTTCTTACATGATGCTGGATACATAAGTAGAACAAGCGTATATCAAATTGGAAGCAATCAGAACTCCACAATGACATATTATTTAGAGTACTCTTCAGTTTAAGTAATAATGCATATATTGACACTGTAAAGACAACATGATAATGTACACTCACTGTAAAGACAACATGATAATGTACACTCACTGTAAGGACAGTCACAAATGAGGACATCTCACAGTGACTGTCCCTAGTGTAATTGCCACTTGAATGTATTGCTATTCAGCCACATTAATGCTTTTCTTCTTTAACAAATGAGGATAGTCACTGTAAAGACAACATGATAATGTACACTCACTGTGAGTGTACATTATCATGTTGTCTTTAGAGTGACTATCCTCATTTGTTGAAGAATAAAAGCATTAATGTGGCTAAATAGCAATACATTCAAGTGGCAATTACACTAGGGACAGTCATTGTGAGATGTCTTCATTTGTGACTGTCCTTACAGTGAGTGTACATTATCATGTTGTCTTTACAGTGGCTGTCCTCATTTGTTGAAAGAAAAAAGCATTAATGTGGTTCATTAGCAATGTATTAAATAATTTATTTATTTTTAATCCACCCACAGGCATCGCAATTGCGACGGCAACCCGTCGCAATGCGATGCAGGTGCCCGTCGCAATTGCTTGGGAGGTCCGTCGCGATTGCGACGGCCCTCCGAAGCCATGCGATGGGGGGGCGACACCCATGCCGCTAACAAATCTTAGTCACATTGCGACGGGATATGTGTCGCAATTGCGACAGCTACCCATAGACATCGCAATTTGCGACTAAAAAATAGCGACGTCTATGGGTGTTGCTATTGCGACACATAGCTGTCGCAATTGTGACACATAGCCATTGCAAAATGCCCCCAAATGTATTAGTGACATGATACATGCACCGGCTCAAGAACTACACCCATTCATTACACCATGGCCTTTTTATCAATAGGGTTTTGACTTGATTGGAATCATACATCCTCCATCTTCAAACAGACACAAGTATATCATCACAGAAATAGAATACTTCACCAAATGGGTGGAAGCAATTCCATTAACAACAGCAACCGGAAAACAAATTTCAATGTTCATATTGAACCACATAATTTTCCATTATGGTATTCCACATGCCATTATCACGGATAATGGGAAACAATTTAAAAATTAGGATATTGATGAACTTTGTATGACATTCCACATTACACATCATTCATCATCCATTTATTATCCACAAGGCAATGGCCAAGCTGAAGCAACGAACAAAAATATCCTCAAAATATTAAAAAGATCATTTAACAAATCAGGAAGAGATTGGCACGTGCAAATAAATCTCGCACTATGGGCTTATAGAACTAGTATCAGAACACCTACAGGAGCCACCCCATTCTCTTTAGTCTATGGAGCTAAAGCAGTTCTACCATTAGAAGTTGAAATCCCATATCTACGGGTTTCATTAAGAGGATTGATCACTGATGAGGATTATAGGATTGCCAGACTGCAACAATTGGAATTGTTAGAGGAACACCAGACTCAAGCTTATGAGCATTTAAGAGTTTATCAAAATAGGATTTCATGGCATTACAACAAACACATCAAATCAAGAACTTTTCAAGTAGGAGAATTGGTATTAAGAGAAAATCCCAAAAATCAAGCTGAAAGGGAAAAGAAAGGAAAGTGGGAAGCTAATTGGATAGGCCCATTTGTGATAGTGTCATCCTTTGGAACTAGAACATATAAGTTATCAGATTGTAATGGTGAAGAGTTACAAGAACCCATAAATAGCATTCATTTGAAGAGGTTCTACACCTAAAGCAGATGAAAGAGTATACAGAGTATCAGATGAGAGAGCATCATAATTATTTTACATAGTTGAAAAGGGATCTTGAAAATACAAAAACATTTGAAAATGGAAAATCCAAAAACATTGGAAAGGAAGAAAGATCAAAAATAGTGGAAAATTGAGCATGAAGAAAGAAAAAACATTTGAAAAACTATCTCTTGGTGAAAACCTAGCAATAGGCAACAAGGTGATAAGGAAAAAAAAAAAAAAAAGCACCCAAAGGTGAAAACTTGGCAACAAGCACTTTTGGTTTCCTTAAGTCATTTCTTTCCTAGTCACATGTGTACATAATGCATCTCATCATCCCATTTGTCCAAACCTTCATTGCATCCATCATTTGTACATAGTCATAATAACATTTTTAGCATCATCCTTTGCATTGCCCAAAGTTGTCAAAACTGATACATCAAACACTTGGGGGCAGCATAAAATAGATCAAAAAGTGGGTACCTCAAAAAGGATTCAAACGCGCAACATTCAGTCACAAGCAGAAAGGGATCAACATTTTCAGAAGAGAGATCAGATTTTTGTAAACCTTTGATTGATATCATTGTTTACTAACCAAGAAGTTGATTACCACAACAAATCCTTGAGCCTACATTGACTTATTATTCAGGATTAAAAATCAAACATCATTCCATGATCAAAACACTTGGAACTATTATTTGAAGATCAGAAAACAATGCAAAACACCTAGATAGATTCTTTTGAAAAGTTGGTTAAAAATCTGTTTACTTACATTAATTCAATTTGTATCAAGTATTTTTATCTAATCCATGATGTTTCGACTAGATTGGCAATGATGGAGACATGATATTTTTCTTGACTATGAAGTGAATGTTTGGAGGAAGATTCATTGCCTTACGAGAATTCATCTAAAGACATGGTCATCAAAGAACCATCGAGGATTATCTTATAAAAAAATGAGTTAACTTTGGTTTGTTTACACAATTGGATACCTTGGATATTTAGATTCTTCATATCTAAATGCCAAAATCCACTTGCAACATAGAATTTGACAAAATCGGTATTCGTACTCTCATGATTGTTTGTAATCAGTGATCGTCGTATCGATGAGACCGATGGGAAAGCAAAATGAAGGTTACCATATGAGCAATAAAAAGTGATATTCATATCATCATGTCAATGGGCAGTGGTGATTGTATCGACTTTCCGGTCCCAAGTGCTCAATGATGAAAATATATCCTCAAGGCATTTCTTTGCTAAAAGCTAGTGACACTTAGCTACATTGCATTGCATTATCATGGAAGGTTAATTACATTATCATGTTAGATTAATTGCATGTGCATTTTTTTGTAGTATTTTTCCAAGGACAAAGGGGTTCATTCAATCAAAATCTTGATCAATCATAAAATGGGTCATTCAATCAAGAATCAAGGAAAGTCCATAAATCATAAGTGTCCATATTATCAAAGATCCATGAACTTTGTCTAATCAAAGATACAATGTCATCAAAGTGATACATCAAAGTCCTGATCAATAACTAAAATATCATGATACAATATCAACAAACTAAAAGAGCTCCATAATCAATCATCTCAATAACCTATACTCTAGCTGGGTCAACCCATGACTTAAGTCTAAATATCCAAGAAGCTAATGTTCGTATATATATCATTTACGAAAATGTGCCTGTTTTGCAAATCAAGGGAATCATATCAGTATTTTATATCAGTGAATCATCTTACGTCAATCAATCAAGTCAATCAAGCAATCACACCCAGTACCATTTGTTTGTGTCTCTATGTCTTGAGAGCGAAGTATCAGTTTATCAATCCTATCAGGATCCCATATCAGTTTTCACACTGATCAAGATCAATCCTATCAACTGTATCAGTTTTCACACTGATCAGTTATCCTATCAGAACTATCCTATGAGATTGACAAATCACATTCATTAGTACCATTATCCTATTATCCTAATCACTTGTTTCGCTTAACTACAACAGACCTATCTATCTTCGATATGCAAATTTGTGAGTCATGGCATATCATCAATATTTTTCAGAAATGAAAACATATTGGACCAATCAATCAAAATCTTTCACATCAGGGAATCAATATGTTTTATTTCTAAGGGGGCATCAAAGTATCAAAGTGGCATCACATCAAAAAAATTTATCAGTGGGGCATATCATATCAAGTTATCATATCATATCAATTTCATATCAGGAGGCAAATCAGTATCAGATTAGTTTACCATATCATATCAAACCTATCAACATATTAGAAATTAGTGAACCCAGGACCTATCATCAAACTAGGACCCATATCATATCAGAGGCATCAGAATCATATCAGCACCATCATCAGAGGCACATCATCATCATCAGGAAGTACATCAATCAGAACGATCAGAGGCATATCAGAACCAGGACCTGAATCAGATCATCATACTAAGGGAATCTTTGAATCGGTGTTCTTCATACATCGACTCAAAGAGGGGCATTTGTAGACACAAAAAATTGGCAAAAGGCTTAAATCAATCAAAAGGTGCAATCAAATCATCAAATAGCATGAAAAATCAATAAATGGAACAAAGGCAATTCAAATCAAAGGAAAATTCAATTAAATGATTAAATGATTAAATAAAGCTTGAAAAGGGGAAAAACACTATGAAATTGATTAAATTCAATTAATGACATAGTTGTTGAAAGAAAAAATCAAAATGAACATCTTACCCTTCATGGCTAAATTTAATTACTTTAATTAATTAATAAATCATAATTTCCCTCAACAAAGCAAATTGGAGACAAAATGGACACAAATCACTCACTTTTGTTGAAATGGTTCAGCCTTTTGAAACCATTTAAATGATTGTCCCCTTCTTGTCCCCCCATTTATGGACAATGCAAAGCCAATTGACCTTACCCAAGCATAACCATGGTTATCTCACTCTACCCCCTACCCTTGGGAAAATCTTATATATTGAAGGCATTTAGAAGCATAGTTCATCCACTCCATATCTTTGAATTGCAGCAAAGCTCTTGCAATTTGCATCCACATCACTCACTTATCATTTTTAATTGCTAATTAGCTTAAATTTCTTTGATCATAGTAGATTGTTCATCAAATAGATCTAGAATTTGATAGAATAGATCTAAATTTGCATATCATATAGCTTAATTCTCATCTTTAGAGTGTCACTAGTAAGGATCATAGCTGAGAGCCTCATTTACCACTTTATTTTAGAGATCCATGAGATATTTAGATTAATTGTGCATTATTTAGATTAGTTTGCTTTGAATAGTGTAATTGTCTTTTAAATCTTGTTATTTCATGAAGGTGTAAATCACTCACACACACAGTCACATAAGGGAAATCAAGGCATGCATTGGAGTGCCTGCATCCCTTATTCAGCAGATGACATTAGGCAACAAAGGGAGTAAGCCATACTGAAGGGAAAACATCTCCCTTAATTATCCTAAGGTAGTTTTATGTTAATAAAGTTTAACCCTAAGAATTTTAAGTGAATAAAATTAATTCAGCCTTTTAAACCCAACTATAAATGGAAATAATTAAGTCATTAGACATTAAATTTATCCTAGTCAATACATTTATAAACTATATTTTTACACTTAAATTTCATAAATATTAAGATATGTATTTCAATATCATTAAGAGATAGAAATGGATATAAGTAAATAAATTAAATCCTATAGTGTACCCATAATAGTTTTGTATTATAATGAGTATAGATTTATTAAGAGAATATAGTCCCAAAATTTTAGATCATTATTTACTAAACTACCCATTTAATATAGTCCTTTAGAATAATTGAATATAATATCTATAACTCCATTCATAAAAATATAAACTTTACAACTTAATATTCTCTAAATTAAATTTTACTAAAAGAAAATAAACATCATTTACATTAATATTAATGACAATAATTACGATACATTTCAAATGGAAAATTAAATTCATCTATGTAATTTTCCTAACACTAAACACATTGAGATTGATTTCGACTTTTAAAATTTAATATAAATCTTTAAAAAGAGATCACTAACTAATTAAAAACATACATTCTTACCAAGTTAACTCAACACTCTAAGCAAAATAAATTAGGCTAAAGACTAATTCATTTTTAAGAAAAGAATATAAAGAAATAAATGAATGCATAAATTAAATGGCCCTCCAAACCCTAATTCAAAATTAGGGTTGGGGCCATATTATAAACTCCACTGAAACCCTAATTTTCATTTCTAAAATTCTTTTGCAGGGTCAGAGAAGTTGCTAAGGGATGGAGAATTTTTTTTGTGTGATCTCACATGAGAACAAGTGTGTATGTGCACACATATGGTGTGCATATACACACTCATTTTTATATGAGCACAATGAATTAATAAAAATTTAATATCAATATATATATATATATATATATATATATATATATATATATATATATATATATATATATATATATATATATATATATATATATATATATATATATATATTATATATCACATATTTACTTCTATTTTAGTTTATACCTTTAAATTTATTTTATTTAATATATACGTTATTATATATATCTATATGTCTCTTTGATACACACACACACACACACACACTTCACTTTAATTTATGCTCTATAAATACTTTACTAAAGGTAAGGAAATAAAATTGAACATTTGTATTTCATGTTTTCCTATAAATTCATATGAGCTGATATTGTCATAATTAAATAGAAAATATATAGTAAGAAAATGAATTCAATGCAAGCTAAATTCTCCTTTTAATCAGATATTTAGCTTGGAACATGAAGTAAAATATAGAATATCTTTTAATCCATTGGCACAGACATTGCTGGAAATTGAAATCACTTAATAATTTCATACATTGATTTCATAAATAGAAAATTCAACTTTTCATTAACACTTAATAATTCCATACAATGATTTCATAAATAGCAAAATTCATCTTTTCAATAACATACAGGTTGCAATAATACTAAGCAATTTCTTCTCTTCAAATATATAGTGATTGCAGGAATTTTTAAGTCAATGATAATTTCCTGTTTTATCTTCTAAATAGAAACATCAATAAGATATTCCATTTAAAGTAAAAGAACATGTCTACACTTAATCATGAATCAACTACATTTTCCGTAATAATTGCAAGAAGTTTAATTATAATGAAACAATCAATCTTACTATATATTAACAATGAAATAAATTCAGATATAATCATAATACTGACTTTTCCTTTCAAGAAGACTAAATTAAATTTTTGAACACAGCTTTAGTAATTATACAATTTTCAAGAACATAGACTCAAATTTGATTAGAACAAGTCATTAGGGCTAAACAACCCTACACATTCAATGTACATTTTCAAATACATTTTTGAACGGCAAACAAAATCATTCTTCTATGCCACACTAACTCCAAAACTTGGTCATTCCTTCAACACTTTATTCAATGTGAAACCTACAAACCAACTATTTCTCACATGACCATGGAGGCTCACCTCCCAACCTAGGCCATTTCATGGCCACCCCCGAGCTAGGGGAAACAAGAATGGATGGGATACAAACATTCATCACTCACATTCAATAACAAGAAACATAGATATCACAAATTTCACTCCCAATCCCAAGTTTGCACATAGGATCATAATTGATCCAAAAATGGGTGAACGTGGAAACATCACATATGGAGATGCCATACTCAAATAAAACAAATATTACAAATCATTCTTATATGCCTTCACAAGGCTCCTTCCCAACATACCAGCTCATCACAAAGAGCATCAAACACATCCCTTATGACCCCCAACTATAACATAAGTATGCCTCAAGGATCCCAATACATCCAATCTCTACAACATATGTATTTCTCAACTAAGCCCTTCACCCCAAGACATTCTCAAATCCTCCCAAGAATGTGAATTATCTTGCACACCCACAACACAATTACAAACATGAAAGGAGAAACAAGAGTAAAATTCATATGAGCACAATGAAACTAAACATCACAAATTCACACAAAATTTTTATCTTCATAATACAATTACATAAACATAAACATGGTAGATCCACCAACCTTTCCTAAAGCAATGGAAATGAAAGATTTGTTGAAGATCTATTCCTTTCCTTCCTAGCTTTTACTTTCCTTTCTAAAGTCTCTAGTTTCTCCAACTCCAAACTAGCATAATGTGGAAGTGTCTAAATTTCTTAGTCTCTTTTCCTAAAGACTCAAAAACATTCCTCTCTCCTACCCTCATCCCAAGGTAAGTTGGGTGTCTTGGTTCTAGCTCACAAACCACATGTCCTTTGCTATGAAAAGGTAATTATATTAAGACATGGGAAAAAGTATTATCCTAGAAGACATGTCTAAATTTGTCACTATCAAGAATGGATCAATTTGAGGGGCATTTTGGAAGCCTAGGGAAGTGAAAAGGGTAAAATTTGGCCCCCTAATCCATGCCCATGCCTTGCGGCACTTAAAACCAATCCTAACTACACCATAGGGCTCCATATAACCCTTCAAAAATCCTAGTAAAGTTTACATCCAAAAATGGGAAATGATGTTAAAGTCTTGGTTTCCTAAACCACTATCCATGCCTAGGGATACACAAGATAACCTAAGGATGAGGTAGGGTCCACATTCCACCTAGGCATTCCATCTCATCACATTAGTGTCAAGTGACACCACACAAAAAAAGTACACATCACATTACCTATTTACACACTTGGCATGCCTATTGGATATTTAACATTTACATTTATAGAATTAAATTTACATCAAATTATGCATTTAAAAATATTTACAACATCATTCATACATTTATCACATTTATGAAATAAAATCACGTAACATTGAGGCCATTCTCTTCTTAGAGCTGACCTTGGTTTTAAACTAATTTCACATAGATCCATCCTTGTTTCCCCACATTTAAAACCATGGTCACAATCTTGCACACTCAATTCAGACATTAGTATTGAATGAAATCATTGCATATATAATCATATTGAAAATGAAACAGGATCTATGATAACATCTAAATTCAATACATAGAGAAACTGTATTTCATGATTCATCATAAACATTATCCTCACTATACGCTAATTTCTATAACATCGAAATGTAAATTCAATTTTCACACAAACAAGTAACCCTAAGTTAAACATTGAATCATTACACTATTAGCATTTACTATTCTATTAGATAATGTAACAAATGCATAATTCAAAATTCATATATCTTTGGGTAAGCATGAAACCAATATAAGCATGAAAAGAGTACAACTAACATCATCATCATATAAATCTGTAAAAATCATCTCATAAAGTCTAAAGGTAGAAAGTCATAATCCAAAATAGGTCTAATGTCTCTAAACAATGTATCATCAAGAGAAACCAAGTGTCAAAACAATTGTCAAGCTAAGATGGGTCAGGGTAGGACCTCACATCCTCCTCCCCTAGGCATGAACTTCCTCCTGGAGTTCATCGAATAGATGGGGGTACTGATCTCTCATCTATTTTGTGTCCTCCCAAGATGTTGTGACCTCATCATAGAAATCTCACTGGACCCTAACTTGGTCTAGCTCTCAACCTCGAAGGGCCAAGGCCCTACGAGCCAATATACATATTGGCTCCAAAGCTAGCTATCCATCTGACTCCACCTGTAAAGCTTCCCTATTAATGATATGAGTCTTGTAATAAATATATTTCCTCAAAAGAGATACATGAAATACATCATGGATGCATGACAAGCTAGGTGGAAAAGCTAAATGGTATGCTACTAGGCCTATCCTCTGTAAAATCTCAAAAGGTTCAACAAAGCAAGGGGCCAGCTGAGAACCCTTTCTAAAATGGATTGGGCTCTTATGCAGCTGCACTCTCAAAAAGACTATGTCCCCAACCAAATACTCTCTATCAATCCTCCCAACATCTGCATACTTCTTCTATCGATCTTGGGCCTCTGTAAGATGTTGTCTGATCTGATCTACCTATTGCTCCATTTGTCTAACCAACTCTGGACCAATGGAAACTATGTCCTCAATCCTATCCCAGCTCAATGATGTCCTACAAGGTCTTCCATACAAGGCCTGGTAAGGAGGCATACCCAATGATGCATGATGCCCATTATTATAAGAAAACTTGACAAAATGTAGGTACTTCTCCCACCTAACCTAATGATCCATCACATACATGCATAGCATGTCATCTAATACCTGATTAACTCTCTCGGTCTAACCATCTATCTCTGGGTGATATGTTGTGCTAAAATTGAGCCTGGTGCCCAAAGCAGTCTGAAGCTCTCTCTAAAAAGATGAAGAAAAGAGAGAATTCATATCTGATATAATCATGCATGGAATACCATGAAGTATAACAATATCTCTCAAAAATACATGTGTCACTGCATGTACTGTGAAGGTAGTACATATGGGTGAGAAGTGGGCTACCTTAGTCAACCTATCCACTGTCATCATAATGACATCATGGTGACGAGAAGACATAGGAAGACCAACTATAAAATCCATGGATGTAACATCCCACTTCCACTCAAGTATCTCATGTGGCTAAAGAAGCCCACCTGGATGATGGTGCTCCACCTTAACCCTCTGACACTCCAAGCATCTAGCCATAACCTCTACAATGTGTGTCCTCATACCTGGCCAATGATAAAGCTATCGCAAATCTGCATGTAACTTCTTGACTCTGGGGTGCACTACATATGGTGCTGTATCAGCCTCAAGGATAATGAAATCATGCAACCCACCGAAAGAAGGTACATAAATGCATCCTCTATGGAAAAGAAGGCCATCAGACTCTAGGGTATAATTTGAGAACTTCCCCTCTAGGGGTCTCTAAGCCTAAACCATCTATCTAACCTTTGAATAGAAAGAATCCTCTTGTAAGTGTTGTAGTATGTGCCCTCTCAAATATGTGCTAGTAGTCATAGTTGAAAGCTCATGATGTTTCCTACTCAAGGCCTCTGCTACCACATTCTCCTTACCCTTGATGTAGTGAATGTCAAAATCATACTCTCATAAGAACTCCACCCATCTCCTCTTTCTAGCATTGAGATTTGACTAAGTGAATATGTACTGTAGACTCTAATGATCTGAGTGAAGCTCAAATCTATGGCCTAATAGGAAATGTCATCACCTCATCAAAGCATGCACCACTGCTGCTAGCTCAAGGTCATGGGTAGGATAGTTAAGCTCATGAGTCTTGAGCTTCCTAGACTCATAGGCAATAGCTTGGCCATCCTACATCAGTACTACCCCAATCCCATCTAAAGATGCATCTGTGCATACCATAAAATCTGATGAACAATCTGGTACCACAAATATAGGTGCACTTGTAAGTGCTCTCTTGATGTTTTGAAAACCTCTCTCACACCTCTCTATCCACTCAAACTTCTTCCCCTTTCTCTGAAGGGAAGTGATAGGATGGGCTACTCTAAGGAATCCATTGAAAAAACTCCTATAATAGCCCACAAGGCCCATGAATCTCCTGACCTCTATCACACTGGTAGGTGCTGGCTAATCCATAATCACCCTAATCTTAGATGGGTCAACTAAGATCCCATCTCCTGATATCACATGGCCTAAATAGTGAACCTTTGTCCTGAAGAATACACACTTTAGCAAGCTTCTATAGAATTGATTATCTCTTAAGCATTGCAAGACCTATCTCAAATGCTCCTCATGCTCATGCTCATCTCTGATGTGAGTGTTCCAAGCCTTGCTTGCAATATAACCAAGAGACCTAGCTAGTCTCTTCTAGGAACCTAGTCTCCTCTAGGTCTTGATTAGCTTAGATTATTAACTAAGTCCAATTCTAACTCTTCTCTAAGAGTTCTTAACCTTTGTGCTCAACCTTGAAAGACTAACACCTTTGAGATAGTACAATCCTTCACCTTCACTTAGAAAGCTCTAAGTGCTATCTCCTCACAAACTTCATTCTTCATTGAAGGGGTGTCCATCATTATGAAATCATTCATAAATTTTTTAATTTGATCCATTTTAGAAGGATCTTGAACCATATCCTTACCGAGTTCAAGGATTCACCATTTATAGACATTAAAGTAGGCCTAATCCTTGTAGCTGTTACCAGCGCCTTTTTGCCAATTCTAGCAAAAATTTTCCAAAGAACCTAAAAATATAAAACCATATTCGGATACCCATTTGGAATTTTTAAAATATTTCATAGGTTTTAGGGTCTGACAACCTTCGTACACTGGCTTCCTATAAACTAGGACAAATAGGGCTAATAGGCCTAGTTTTTAGGACTGACTGTAACCTTGTAGAAATCTTGCTCAAAACTTGATCTAAGTGATTGGTATGGACCCAATCCTCATAGTATGTCAAGATATAATGAATACCTTCCTTAAACTATACCTGTGTCATATAGTACCTTCCTAACCTGCAAGAAATCTTCAATCTTTCACTCCTAGACCTCTAACCGGGCACTGTCTGCTCGCCTAGGGCTTAGCAATAGAAATAGCTCTCCAAAATTTCATAACTCCTAAACCTAAAAATATATACACTATTGACTCCCCTAGCATTTCCATCCATCCTTAGGTGTTTCCCATGGCTAGATTTCATGGGGGAGCCATGAAGACACCGATTGGTTAGAACAGGACCAATAGGAACTCTAAATAAAAAACAATTTAACCGACATACTATATCTACTCTAAAAAACTTTATTATCAAAAGAAAAGTCTTAGAATATCCTAAAGAACACTAAACAATCACTTTTTTAGCACTTTCAATCCATAAGATATGACTGTCACCACAAAAGCTTGGAATATTCACTAAAATAGTGTTGCAGAGCTCTATTATCAAACTCAAACTATTACAATTACATAACATGCCTCGAGATTCAAATCTTAGCTAATAGTAGATGCCATCCCCATGATTCTAGGGCTTGTTGGCTGATCTCCCACCTCCTATTCTCAAGGGAATCCAAGGTTAACCAAGTTGCATGCAACATTTACAATAATTGAAAATGTTGTCATGACAACTTCTTAACAACATTTGGCATCTTTCTCTATACCTTGATCCTATTTCTTAGGATCTCTATCCTCTCTAGATTCTGAGGAACCAAATCATTTAATGACCTTATGGCATCTCTATGACATCCATTAACATCATTTATGTGCCTAAGAAACATTGAAGACTCTATCCCAAACTACTAACACTAAGAATTAAAGACTACTAACATTCGCTATTTGTGTGACCTTAGTCCTAATGACTAACTCACTTAGCCCACATAGCAATGACCTTCTAAGGTCTTAAAACAAATTAACACTACTCTTCCTAACTTGGCTAGAGTCAAGTACAAGCCAAAATAACTAACATGGAGGTTAGCCTAGGTGTGCTCTTGCACCATCCTCCCCAAAACAAAAAAAATCAATCCACCCTTGGATTGAGGATGCTTGGATCAATCCCCATCTTCTTGAACTCTGATTCATTTATCCATACTACATCAGCATTGGTTTGACCATGCTTCTTTATCAATTATTCCTTGTATGCTTTGGTTCTAGTCTGTTTGTAGACTCTTGTATCCAATATGCTGTCAGCTCCTATGACTATAGTAGTAGGTAATTGTAGCTCTTCCACATCTCTGATCATTTCATGAAGGTTTTGATCCATGTCTTTTTGTGGTCCTTTGTAATGGACTAATTTGGCAATGTTGAAAATAGGAGATAGTCCACTGTCTACTGGTAGTTCAAATCTAAATGCATTATCACCATACTTAGCTTAGATAGGATAGGGACCTATCCTCCTCATCTGCAACTTGTGAGGGACTCCCTTTTGAATTCTTGACTTGTTAAGATGCACCATAACCAAGTCACCTACATTGAACTAAACTATTCTTCTACTTTCAACTACCTTGGCTTTGTGTTTCATTGTGTTCTCTATTGAAGTCTTCCTCATTGTATCATGTATCTCCTGCATAGCATATGCAAAGTCATTAGCATATCCATTTCCCTTCACTCCATCCTTCAAATCTCTTAGTTCATAAAAACCTCTAGGATGTAGTCCATAGACTATTTCAAAGGGACTCTTCCTTGTGGATCTATTTATAGTGTCATTATAGGCATATTCAGCTTGCCCAATCAATTGATCCCATTGTTGACCATACTCCTTGGTCAAGCACCTTAGCAAATTTCCAAGGCTTCTATTGACAGCCTTAGTTTGACCATTAGTTTGGGGATGCTAGGCCAATCCAGCTGACAAGTTAGTGCCTAATCTTTGCCAAAGAGTCTTCCAAAAATGACTCATGAATTTAGTATCTCTATCTAACACAATGTTGATAGGTAACCCATCGATTCTTACA
The DNA here is from genome assembly GCA_027943335.1 of Chamaecyparis obtusa. Lineage (NCBI taxonomy): Eukaryota > Viridiplantae > Streptophyta > Pinopsida > Cupressales > Cupressaceae > Chamaecyparis > Chamaecyparis obtusa. Next base: position 3,629,222 of record BSBK01000615.1, on the reverse strand, counting down.
ATTTCTTTAAAGAAAAGAGATGCTATTTGACTAGCATCATTTATGGTCTTACATGGCACAAAGTGAGCCATCTTGTAGAATCTATCCATAACCACATAGACACTATCCATGCCTTGTCTTTTCTTTTGTAATCCAACTACAAAATCCATACTAAAGCATTCCCATGGCCTAGTAGGAATAGGTAGTGGTTGATAAAGTCATGCATTTGAAGAAGTGCCCTTGGCCTTTTGACATACAACACAACTTTCCACATACCTCCTAACATCAAGATTCATCCTTGGCCAATAATAGAACCTTGAAACAAGTTCTTAAGTCTTAGTGATCCCAAAGTGACCACTCAAAGAACCATTATGCTTTTCTTGAATCAAATTCTCTCTAATAGTGCCTCTAGGAACACATAATTTATTCCCCTTAAACAAGAGATCACTTTGCAAAGTATACTCTACATACCTACTATGAAAATGATTCTTGTATTCAGCACATACCTTATAAATGTCTACAAAATCCTCATCATCTGCATATAGATCCTTGAAGTGATCTATCCCCATGCTCTTCAATTGAATTTCTTGGATTGTGAGAGCTCTTCTAGACAATGCATCTACCACTTTATTGAGGACACCTTTCTTGTGCTTGATATTAAAGGTATAAGCTTGTAGGTACTCAACCCACTTCATGTGCTTGTGACTCAACTTCTCTTGTGAATTCAGGAAACTAAGTGCTTGATTGTCTGAATACACAATGAATTCCTTGGGAAGCAAGTAGTGTCTCCATTTCCTTAGAGCTTGGACCAATGCATACATCTTAAGGTCATAAGAAGAGTTCTTCTTGGCTTCACTTAACTTCTGTGAATGGAAAGCCATCGGTCTACCCTCTTGGCTTAGAACAGCCCCAATTTCCACATTGCTAGCATCACACTTAATGGTGAAAAGCTTCTCAAAGCTTGGTAAAACCAAAATAGATTGGGTAGATATCTTTTCCTTCAACAACTCAAAGCTCTTATTAGCATGCTCATTCCATATAAACTTGGTCTTCATGCCTCCCTTAATAGTATCCAACATGGGAGCACAAATTGCACTAAAATGCCTTATGAATTTCCTATAATATTGTACAAGGCCATGAAAACTCCTTACCTTTGTTGTTGTCCTTGGAGTAGGCTAATTGATGATAGCCTCCACTTTTCTCTTAACTATTTTCCAATTGCCATGTGATAGAACAAATCCAAGGTACACTAGCTCTATTTTGATGAACTCACACTTCTCCAAGTTGATCATCAACTTCTCCTCATGTAGCTTCTTGAACACAATCTCAAGATGTCCTAGGTGCTCACTCCTTGTCTTGCTAAAAATTAGTATATCATCTAGATATACTACCACAAACTTGCCTATGTAGTATTTGAGAACTTCATTCATGAGCCTCATGAATGTGGAGGGGGCATTGGATAATCCAAATGGCATGACAAGCCATTCATATAGCCCTTCATTGGTCTTGAAGGTTGTTTTCAACTCATCTCCTTCATGTATTCTTATTTGGTGATAGCCACTCCTCAAGTCTATCTTGCTATAGTACTTGGCTTCACCTAGACAATCCATCAAGTCTTCAATCCTAGGGATAGGGAACCTATACTTATAGTTATCCTATTGATAGCCCTTGAATTAGTACAAAGCCTCCAAGTTCCTCCTTTCTTAGGTGCAAGTACAATGGGTACGACACATGGACTAATGCTCTTTCTAATTAGGCCTTGGTTTAGGAGTTCTTGTATTTGTCTTGCTATTTCCTCATTTTATTGAGGGGTCATCTTGTAGGCTGCTTTGTTGGGTAGGGTAGCTCCTAGGATAAGGTCTATCCTATTACTTATGGCTCTTTTAGGGGGTAAGGTTGATGGTTGTCCATCACTAACTATGCCTTGGTAAGTCTACAACATACTTTGAATTTCCTTTGGTAACTCTATCTTTTTAGCCACCTTGCCTTCATCTAACTCCTTTGGTCTTAGCACCAATACAAAGCCTACACCTTCACTCTCTTCCATGGCTTGTAAGAACTCTTTTTCACCCACCATAAGTACATTTGGACCTGTTGTCTTCACCTCAACATCCTCCAATAATGATTGTATTTTGAATGTCACATTGTCCTTCTTGAAAGAATAAGAATTCTTTCCTCCATCTGTATGGCTTGGCAGTCAAATTTCCATGGTCTACCTAGGAGAAAATTGCATGCATCCATAGGTAACACATCACACAAAAATTTGTCTTTGTACCTTCCAATGGAGAACTCCACCCATGCTTGCTCATTCACTAACACATGTTGGCCTTTATTGAGCCAAGTGACCTTGTAAGGATTGGTGTGGGGTATCCTTCTCAACTTTAGCTTGCTGACTCCTTCCTCTAACACAATGTTGTCAGTAGAGCCTGAGTCAATGATTACCCTACATACTTTCCTGATCATTTTGCACTTTATCCTAAACAAATACCTCCTTTGGCTTGGCTCTTTCTTCACTGGCTCCTTGATCAAAGTTCTCCTCATCATAAGATTCTCTCCTTCCTCTGAATTCAATGGTACTTTAGCATACTTCTCTACTACATTAGACTCATCTTGGACTAGGTTAGTTCTCTTGTCACCTCCTTGTGAATAACTACCTTTCTCTAGACATCTATAGGAAGGGTGCCACATTTGATTGCAATGGTCGCACTTCATATTGGCAAAGTAGTTGCCTCTTCCTCCTTCTCCACCATTCCTTCCTCTAGAACTAGAGTTAGAACTCCTTCCTCTACCACCTCTGCTTGAGCTTCCTTCTTGCTACTCACTGAATTTTATGTCTCCTTGAGTCCTTGATTCAAAAATTCTCCCACCATAGCCACCTCTTTTCCCTCTACTATCCTTTCCTTTACATTTACCATTGGAGGTTTCTTGTTTCCTTTTTCTTTTCTCTTCTATCTTCAAGGACATTTGATAGCATTGGCGAATGGTTTTGAATTTCACTAGACTCATCTCTTCTTGAATAGACCATTTGAGGCCATTCAAGTACCTTGCAAGCTTGATGCTTTCCTCTTCAACTACCTTAGATCTCAAACATAGCTTTTGAAACTCCTTGGTGTATGCTTGGACATCTAAATATTTTTGTCTAAGATTGTGTCTCCTCCTATGAAGCTGAACTTCATAGTCATTAGGAAGGTAGGTCTATTTCACTTTGGTTACCATGCCCTTCCATGTAACTATAGGACCTTTTCCATCCTTTTCCCTCTTGGTTTGCACAAACTTCCACCAAGTAAGAGCTGAACCTCTTAGTCTAGACTTGGCCACCATAATGTTTTGTGCTTTAGAGATACCATCACATTCAAAATTGTTCTCAATGCTATCAATCCAATCCACAACTAAATCTAGATTGATTTATTGACTAAATAGTGGCACACCTTCCCAAGCTTTGCCACTCCATGCTTTTAGTGCCTTTAAGAATGGCTCTTCGGGAAGAATAGGGTCAGGTGTCAGTGCTTCCTCCTCCAACTCTAAGTCCTTCTCCCTTGCTTTAGCTTCTTCCTTTTGGTCAATTTTTTCTTTGACCTTATCAACTTTGTCTTGGACTTCACCCAAGAGCTGCTCCATTTGAGCTAGTCTTTCCCTTAGCAACTTGTTATCTTCTTCTTGTTCCTCAACCTTCTTGGATTGCTTAGTGTTAGTCACCATGGTTTTGTCTTCTACTAATACAATTGGTGTATTTTCTCCCACTGACTCAATAGGCTGTAACATCCACCACAAGCCTGATCAATTCAAGCTCCGATACCAATATGATGTGAGTGTTCCAAGGCTTGCTTGCACTGCAACCAAGAGACCTAGCTAGTCTCTTCTAGGAACCTAGTCTCCTCTAGGTCCTAATTGGCTTAGATGATTAACTAAGTCCAATTCTAACTCTTCTCTAAGATTTCTTAACCTTTGTGCTCTACCTTGAAAGACTAACACCTTTGAGATAGTACAATCCTTCACCTTCACTTAGAAAGCTCTAAGTGCTAACCCCTCACAAACTTCATTCTTCATTGCAAGGGTGTCCATCCTTATGAAAAAATTCATAACTTTGTCAATTTGATCCATTTTAGAAGGATCTTGAACCATAGCCTTACCGGGTTCAAGGATTCACCATTTAGAAACCTTAAAGTAGGCCTAATCATTGTAGCCTTTACCAGTGCCTTTTTTCCAATTCTAGAAAAACTTTTCCAAAGACCCTAAAAATATAAAACCATATTTGGATACACATTAATAATTTTAAAAATATTTAGTAGGTTCTAGTGTTTGACAACCTCTATACACTGGCTTCCTATAAACTAGGACAAATAGGGCTAATAGGCCTAGTTTTTAGGATTGATTGTAACCTTGTAGAAATCTTGCTCAAAACTTGATGTAAGTGATTGTTATGGACCCAATCCTCATATTATTTCAAGATATGATGAAAACCTTCTTGAAACTATACCTCTGTCATACAATACCTTCCTAACCTGCGAGAAATCTTCAATCTTTCACTCCTAGACCTCTAACCGGGCTCTGTCTACTCACCTAGGGCCTAGCAATTGAAATAGCTCTCCAAAATTTCATGACTCCTAATCTAAACATATATACATTTTTGGCTCCCCTAGCATTTCCATCTATCCTTAGGTGTTTCCCATGGCTAGAGTTCATGGGGGAGCCATGAAGACACCGATTGGTCAGAACTGGACCAATAGGAACTCTAAATCAAAAACAATTTAACTGATCTAGTATATCTACTCTAAACAACTTTCTTGTCAAAATAAAAAGTCTTATAATATCCTAAAGAACACTAAAAAATCACTAGTTTAGCACTTTCAATCCATAAGATATGACTATCACCACAAAAGCTCAGAATATTCATTGAAACAGTGTTGTAGAGCTCTATTATCAAACTCAAACTATTGCAATTGCATAACATGCCTCAAGATTCAAGTCTTAGCTAATATTAGATGCCATCTCCATGATTCTAGGGCCTGTTGGCCGATCTCCCACCTCCTATTCTCAAGGGAATCCAAGGTTAACCGAGTTGCATGCAACATTTACAATAATTGCAAATGTTTTCATGACAACTTCTTAACAACATTTGGCATCTTTCTCTATGTCTTGATCCTATTTTTTAGGACCTCTATCCTCTCTAGATTCTAAGGAACCAACTCATTTAATGACCTTATGGAATCTCTATGACATCCATTAACATCATTTATGTGCCTAAGACACATTGAAGACTCTATCCCAAACTACTAACACTAAGAATTAAAGACTACTAACAATGGCTATTTGTGTGATGTTAGTCCTAATGACTAACTCACTTAGCCCACATAGCAATGACCTTCTAAGGTCTTAAAAAAAATTAACACTACTCTTCCTGATTTGGCTAGAGTCAAGTACAAGCCAAAACAACTAACATGGAGGTTAGCCTAGGTGTGCTCCTGCACCAATCTCGAGAGTAGATCAATATGTCATCCAAAAATATAACCACAAATCTATCTAAAAATGAATGAAATACTCCATTCATGAGGGTCATGAATATATCTGTAGCATTCATGATTCCAAAAGGAACAATAGTGAACTCATAATGTCCATATTGTGTGCAGAATGTAGTCTTGTGGATGTCACTCTCCACAATCCTTAGTTGATGATACCCTGACTTCAAGTCTATCTTTGAGAACACTCAGGCTCCCTGAAGTTGATCAAACAAGTCATCAATCCTAGGAAGTGGATATCGATTCTTGATGGTCACCTTGTTTAGCTATCAGTAATCCATGCACAACCTAAGAGATCTGTCCTTCTTCTTAATGAAGATGATGGGTGCACCCCATGTAAATATGCTAGGATGAATGTGCCTTTTCTCCAAGAGCTCCTCTAATTGAATATTGAGCTCGCTAAGCTCATCTGTAGTCATCCTATAGGGTGCTTTAGAAATGGGCTCTACTCCTGGCACAAGATCTATATGAAAGTCCACTACTCTAGGTGGTGGCATACCAGGTAACTATGAAGGAAAAACATTTGTAAACTCCAGTAGAATAGGATGTTCATCAAGAGAAGTCTCCTTCTCGACCTCCTCCTCTCTATCACTAATAGTGATAGAAAATAACTGACATCCCTTTTGCATGCATGACTTAAGCTACATAGCAGAAATCATATGAAGGGATACAGGTCTCTAAACTCCTGTAATAACTAAGATCACACCATCATCATCTAAGCACTCAACTATCTTCTGTCTACAATCCATCTTGGCTCTATTGGAATAGAGCCAATCCATGCTGAGAATGACATCATAGGATCCAAGTGGTGTAACATGAAGGTCAACTAAGGTGGTAAATTCCCTAATATGCAACTGACATCCTCTCACCATGGAACTAATGTACACCCTAGCACCTGAGGCTAACTCAACCTCCCAACTAACATCCTACCTAGCTTCTACTACCCCACATTGCTCCACTATAAAAGGTGAAATAAAAGAGTTGGTAGCTCCTAAATAAAAAAGGAAAGAAATACTACTACCTCTGATTGTTCCTGGAGCCTCAATAACTGTGGCCTGGTGCTCAGCCTGGTAGTTATCAACTACTGCAAATACTCTGTGCACTATGCCCATGTCTCCTACAGTCAGCTCAGAAGTTGTCGCCCTCTGACTATCAGTTGGATAGCCTATAGGATAGTCCCTAGCTATGTGCCCCATGGCACCACATGTGTAGCATGAACCTCTAGCCTGTAGCTGTATCCCTTGGGGTATAGACTATTGTTTTCTTCCTATCATACTAGACCCACTGAATCCACTTTTAGATGCCTGAGACCATTCCCTCTAATCTTGTTGAGATCTCTACGAATGCCACTACTTGGGCTTAGAGCCCTATTGTCCCTGAGAAGATTTCTATTTTTGGTTCTGCTAAGACTGTTGCGACTGCTGCTGTTGAGGTGCCCTAGAAGATCCTGATGAGTTCTTATGATTTCTCTTTTAGTGAGTTAGGGAAACCAGAAGACTGAGGTGCACCATTCTAGTTCTGTGACCAATCACGAGTGTTGTGAGACCTGTTATGGATCTCCTCAACAATCATGGCCCTCTTAATTGTATCATGCAAATCTCTTGAGGGTACCATTCACACTCTGTTAGCTATGGCATAGTTCAACCCATTAATGAAGTGGTTGACCTAGAGTTTCTCATCCTTCATGTAGTCCACATAAGGAGGAAGCTCAAGAAACTTACTCTTGTACTGAGCTACCGATAGGCCTCTTTGTTGTAAGTCATGAAACTTGTCAATGCGATGTTGTCAAAAATGCTCTGACATATATTAGGCTCAGAATCTCTCCAAGAAGGTCTCCCATGTGAGGGTGTCCATGGTAAGATGACTCTTAACCTCCTCCTACCTCCACCAAGTAGAGGCATTCCCTCTTAGCATGTGAACTAAAAATCATACCTCAAGGTTTCTCTCATATGGTCACAACCAAAAGTAATTCTTGAGGCTCAAAAGCCAAGCCTCAGCCTTTGTCCCAGTCATGGATCCTGAAAAGAGTGGTGGCTATAGTCTAATGAGGTCTCTAATCAAGTCCCCTATGTCACGGGGCACTCTCGACACTACCACTGGTTGTGGCTCTAGCATGTGGACCAACTTTCCCTCATGAACTACCTGCTCCTCTACTCATCTAGGAGGGGGACTCCTACTCCACTCCTAGACCTTGACCTACTGGCCTCCTAGAGGTAATCTATCCATAATAATACTAGCCAGATTCTGTAAAGCATTAAGGATATCTAGGTTGGAATTAGGTGGCAGTACAAGAGGGGGCCCCTGCATGTCACCTACTCCCGTGGCTGCCCACTCATCTCCCTCTACTGCCACACAGCCACCTCTAGGTCTCCGCCCACATCAACAAGCACTACGTGTGACTGGAGGCATCCTACACTAAGCTCAAATCAAATAGTGAGTTGGAAAATGTAATATTTTTTAAGGTTCCTAGAGTAGAAATTGTGCTCTGATACGATAATTTAATGCCAAAAAAAATAGAGGACAAAACACAACAACAATTTTTTTTTTTTGAATATGAACACTAAAATGAACACTATATGACAACTAAGTTAATCACAAGCCCATCAATGCAAAGCATCGATATCATGAGATCGTATGGGCTAGTCACCCAACATCACATAAGGGAAATCAAGGCATGCGTTGGCGTGCCTACGTCCCTTATTTGGCAGATGACATCAGGCGACAAAGGGAGTAAGCCATACTAAAGGGAAAACATCTCGCTTAATTATCCTAAGGTAGTTTTATGTTAATAAAGTTCAACCCTAAAAATTTTAAGGGAATAAAATTAATTCACCCTTTTATAACCCAACTATAAATGGAAATAATTAAGTCATTAGACATTAAATTTATCCTAGTCAATACATTTATAAACTTTATTTTTACACTTAAATTTCATATATATTAAGATATGTATTTCAATATCTCTTTCAAAATTTACCTTAACATAACATTTTAAAAGTCTAACTCTTTATTTATTTATCATTTAATTATCTAAGTCCAATCAATGACTTAAGCCCAAATATCATTAAGAGATAGAAATGGATATAAGTAAATAAATTAAATCCTATAGTGTACCCATAATAGTTTTGTATTATAATGAGTATAGATTTATTAAGAGAATATAGTCCCAAAATTTTAGATCATTATTTACTAAACTACCCATTTAATATAGTCCTTTAGAATTAATTGAATTTAATATCTATAACTCCATTCATAAAAATATAAACTTTACAACTTAATATTCTCTAAATTAAATTTTACTAAAAGAAAATAAATTTCATTTACATTAATATTAATGACAATAATTACGATATATTTGAAATGGAAAATTAAATTCATCTATATAATTTTCCTAACACTAAACACATTGAGATTGATTTCAAATTTTAAAATTTAATATAAATCTTTAAAAATATATCACTAACTAATTAAAAACATACATTCTTACCAAGTTAATTCACCACCCTAAGAAAAATAAATTAGGGTAAAGACAAACTCATTTTTAAGAAAAGAATATAAAGAAATAAATGAATGCATAAATTAAATGGCTCTCCAAACCCTAATTCAAAATTAGGGTTGGGACCATATTATAAACTCCACTGAAACCCTGATTTTCATTTCTACAATTCCTTTGCAAGGTCAGAGAAGTTGCTAAGGGATGGAGAGTTTTTTTTTGTGTGTTCTCACATGAGAACAAGTATGTATATGCACACATATGGTGTGCATATACACACTCATTTTTATATGAGAATGTGGGATCAGATCTACAGGTAATCCTTTTAAATCCATAAGGTTATCCCTCTTTTTTTACTAGCAGAGATGAAATCCATCTATTGTATCCAAATTTGGGTATAACTTTTTCTTTTACATTTTTTTATTTACTGTATACACTTATAAATCTACATGTTTTCTCTTTTTTTTTTAAAACCCTCACTTGTTAAATCTTTATCAATATTTGTTTTCGGAATCTCTCTTTAGAATTACTTTTCTCTTTTTTTATTTAGCAATGCTAAATGTCTGGTTTCCTTAAAAAAAATACTAGGGTTGGCTAAAGAATCGAAATAAGGAAATAAAAAAGAAATAATTTTTTTTTGAAAGGGATAGTAATCGACGGCCGAAGCCGAGCACGTCCCAGCCCCTTGACCCATGGCCCTGCGCGTGGAAGAGGGGAGTGGTGCGGGGTTATAGCTGTAGCAGTGGTCATGGTCTCTACTATGACCATGGCCACAGTAGTGGCCACGGCCTTAGCAAATGCCACCATGAGAAGTGCGAATAGAGGGCCCCAGCCGAACCCCCTTCCAAATTATATATATATATATATATAATATGATTTTATTTTTTAAAGAATAAAATATAAATGTATCATTAGTTTTTTTTTATATGAGCACAATGACTTAAGAAAATGCTTATATATTTATTTAATAATATATATATATATATATATATATATATATATATATATATATATATATATATATATATATATATATATATATATATATATATATATATATATATATATATATATATATATATATATATATATATATATATATATATATATATATATATATATATATATATATATTAATGTGTGTAAATATATATATATACATACATATATATATATATATATATATACATATGTATATATATATATATATATATATATATATATATATATACACATATATATATATATACATACATATATATATATATATATATATATATGTTTTATAAATCACATATTCACTTCTATTTTAGTTTATACCTTTAAATTTATTTTATTTAATATATATGTTATTATATATATGTATATGTCTCTTGATATATATATATATATATATATATATATATGTATGTATATGTATATTTATATGTTTTACATAACATATACTTCACTTTAATTTATGCTCTGTAAATACTTTACTGAAGGTAAGGAAATAAAACTAAACATTTGTATTTCATGTTTTCCTATAGATTCATATGACCTAATATTGTCATAATTAAATAGAAAATATATAGTAAGAAAATGAATTCAATGCAATGTCAATTCTCCTTTTAATCAGATTTTTAGCTTAGAGTTCAGGAAGTAAAATACAAAATATCTTTTAATCCATTAGCACAGACATTGTTGGAAAGTGAAATCACTTAATAATTTCATACGTTGATTTCATAAATAGAAAATTCAACTTTTCATTAACACTTAACAATTCCATACAATAATTTCATAAAATAGCAAAATTCATCTTTTCAATAACATAGAGCTTGCAGGAATACTAAGCAATTTCTTCTCTTCAAAAATATAGTGATTGTAGGAATTTTTAAGTCAATGACTATTTTCATTTATCTTCTAAATAGAAACAACAATAAGATATTCCATTTAAAGTAAAAGAACATGTCTACACTTAATCATGAATCAACTGCATTTTCCTTAATAATTGTAGGAAGTTTAATTATAATGAAACAATCAATCTTACTATATATTAACAATGAAATAAATTCAGATATAATCCTAATACTGACTTTTCCTTTCAAGAAGACTAAATTAAATTTTTGAACATAGCTTTACTAATTATACAATTTTCAAGAACATAGATTTAAATTTGATTAGAACAAGTCATTAGGGATAAACAACCTTATACATTCAATGAACATTTCAAATACATTTTTGAACAGCAAACAAAATCTTTTTTCTATACCACACTAACTCAGAACCTTGGTCATTCCTTCAACACTTTATTCAATGTGAAACCTGCAAAACAACTATTTCTCACATGACCATGGAGGCTCACCTCCTAACCTAAGCCATTTCATGGCCACCCCCGAGCTAGGGGAAACAAGAATGGATGGGATACAAACATTCAAAACTCACATTCAATAACAAGAAACATAGACATCACAAATTTCACTCCCAATCCCAAGTTTGCACATAGGATCATAATTGATCCAAAAATGGGTGAAGGTGGAAACATCACATATGGAGATTTCATACTCAAAAAAAATAAGTATTACAAATCATTCTTACATGCATTCACAAGGCTCCTTCCCAACATACCAGCTCATCACAAAGAGCATCAAACACATCTCTTATGGCCCCAAACTATAACATATGTATGCCTCAAGGATGCCCATACATCCAATCTCTACAACATATGGATTTCCTAACTAAGCCCTTCACCCCAAGACATTCTCAAATCCTCCAAACGATGAGAATTATCTTGCACACCCACAACACAATTACAAACATGAAAGGAGAAACAAGAGTAAAATTCATATGAGCACAATGAAACTAAACATCACAAATTCACACAAAATGTTTATCTTCACAATACAATTACATAAACACAAACATGGTAGATCCACCAACCTTTCCTAAAAAAATAGAAATAGAGGATTTGTAGAAGAGCTATTCCTTTCCTACCTAGCTTTTAATTTCCTTTCTCAAGTCTCTAGTTTCTCCAACTCCAAACTAGCATAGTGTGGAAGTGTCTAACTTTCTTAGTTTCTTTTCCTAAAGACTCAAAAACATTCCTCTCTCCTATCCTCACCCCAAGGTAAGTTGGGGTGTCTTGATTCTATCTCACAAACCACTTGTCCTTTTATATGAAATGGTAAGTATATTAAGACATGGGAAAAAGGATTATTCTAGAAGACATTCCAAATTCGTCACTATCAAGAAGGGCTCACTTTGAGGGGCATTTTGGAAGCCTAGGGAAGTGAAAAGGGTAAAAGTTGGCCCCCTAACCCATTCCCATGTCTTGGGGCACTTATAACCAACCCTAACTACACCATAGGGCTCCATATAACCCTTCAAAAATCCTAGTAAAGTTTACATCCGAAAATGAGAAATGATGTCAAATGCTTGGTTTCCTAAACCACAATCCATGCCCAAGGATACACAAGACAACCTAATGATGAGGTAGGATCCACATTCCACCTAGGCATGTCATCTCATCACATTAGTTTCAAGTGACACCACAAAAAAAAAAGTACACATCACATTACCTATTTACACACTTGGCATGCCTATTAGATATTTAACATTTACATTTACAAAATTAAATTTACATCAAATTATGCATTCACAAATATTTACAACATCATTCATACATGCATCACATTTATGAAATAAAATCACATAACAATGAGGTCGCTCTTTTCTTAGAGCTGAATTTGGTTTTAAACTAATTTCACATAGATCCATCCTTGTTTCTCTGCATTCACAACCATGGTCACAATCCTGCACACTCGATTCAGACATCAGTATTGAATGAAATCATTGCATATATAATCATATTGAAAATGAAACATGATCTATGATAACATCTAAATTTAATACATAGAGAAACTACATTTCATGATTCATCATAAATATTATCCTCACTATACTCTAATTTCTATAACATTGAAATGTAAATTCAATTTTTACATAAATAAGTAACACTAAGTTAATCATTGAATCATTACACTATTAGCATTTACTATTCTATAAGGTAATGTAACAAATACAGAATTCTAAATTCATATATCTTTAGGTAAGCATGAAACTAATATAAGCATGAAAAAAGTACGACTAACATCATCATCATATAAATCTGTAAAAATCATCTCATAAAGTCTAATGGTAAAAATTTATAATCCAAAATAGGTCTAATGTCTTTAAACAATGTATCATCAAGATAAACCAAGTGTCAAAATAACTATCGAACTAAGATGAGTCAGGGTAGGACCTCATAGTACACATATGTGTACGCACACACACCCACACACACACACACACACATATATGTGTGTGTGTGTGTGTACATGTATATATATATATATATATATATATATATATATATATATATATATATATATATATATATATATATATATATATATATATATATATTGTAGACACCTAAAAATCTTTTAGAAAATAAATTATTTTTATTTTCTGAAAAAATTTTGATGACATCATCATTTATTAATTAATTATTTATTTAATTAATTTATTTATTTTTATACAATTAAATCTTTTTATCTTAGTTAAAAATATTTAATTAAGAAATCCCTCCCAAAAATGTTTAAATCTTATTTAAACATTATCTCTTTATTTATTAATTATTTAATTAATAAATTGACCAAAAATTCCAAAATAAATAATTTATTTATTTTTTGCCCAAAACCTTGCCAATTTTCTAAAGACCACTAACCTCTTCTAGAATCTTCTAATCCTTCTCTAATTTCGATTAAAGGCTAATCCCATCATTTTCTAACCCTAATCCTAACTCAAAAATATTTAATTAAGATTAAATATTTAATTTTCATATTTATTAAATATATTTTAATAAATATTCCCAAAACCAAAAGCCTTTGGAATGAATAAACATTTATTCCATAAAACTTAAGAAAACTCTAGACTCTTCTAGAAACTTCTCAACCCAACCTCTTCACCCATCCTAATCCTAAAATCCCCTAATCCTAATCCTAATCCTCCCCCTAACCTTGTCACATTCCCTAAACAAGGTTAGCCAACTCCTAAGCTTGACCCAAAGTCAAAAAATTTCTAGAGGCTTCTCTTACATGCATTGAAGGCATTTAAAGCCTCCTTATCCCTCTTACATGCATTTATGGTGCATTTAAGAAGCCCCTCACCCCTTTTTTACACCCTTTCACCTTAGGCACTTTTCCCAAATTGTGCACATTCCTCCCATCTTTCAACCCAATGCCCTTGTGACACTTGTCACAAGGAGGTGGCCCTAAATTAGCACAATCCATGTGCTCCCCTTTGAATGAATCTTGGCCTCTCTTAAGGATTTTGATCTTGACCATTCATTCCTCCTTTCCAAATCTTATAAATGCTCCTCCTTTCAAGAGAAAATTCATTAGCTTAGCTTTTATTTCAAGCATTGTTATCATGCCCATTTAGCCCTAGACTTAGCATAATCATCCTAATTTAGCTTACTTTCAAGCATTTTAGCTCATCATAATTTAGTAATAATGGATTAACATAGTTTATTTTATTATTTTGCATAAGCATAGCATCATCACATCTCTATTTGGCTAAAAATCAATCTTAGCATAAATCTCATATAGCTTAATATTCATATCAGCATCATTTTGATCCTTGAGGCCTTAGGGGCAAATCAAGTGTTCTATACTTATTTTGTGCCATTTTGGGGTTTTCATAGATTTCAATCCATCCTAAATGCATAAGGAACATGCTCCAAGTGCTTAGAGAGCACACCCACATCCCCTTAAGCAAGAGCAAATCAAACAGTGCTTGGGTGCACCTGTTTTTAGCTCAATCTAAGGTGGCTTAGCTTAGAGTTTCCTTGTTTTGATTTGATTTCATGCTAGATTAAACTCTTAATGTTTGATTGATTTGAGGCTTTCAAAATAGATAACAGGATCCTCCAAAGCCTTGCTCACATTCTGGCATGCCCAGTGGGACCAAAACCACAATCACTTTGATTAGATCATACTTTATATTCTTGTATTTGCAGGAAACAAATGAAATGTCACCTTCAAGCAATAAAATGTCGCCTATAGCAATTAAATGTCACCTTCAAGTAAAGAAATGTCACCTTCAGGCAAAGAAATGTTGCCTACACACAATACAGTCACGCCTTCAAGAAATTAAATCACGCCTTCAAGCAATGAAATGACGCCTACAAGCTCTGTATTCACGCCTATTTTCTGACAGATTTCCACCATCGATAACTTCTATTCTGTCTCAAAATTCTTCTTCTGTCACTTGTAGGCAATTAAATCACACCTACAACATAAGAAATCACGCCTGAAACATAAGTAATCACCCCTGTGAGATAAACTTTTACGCCTTTGGGTACATAAGTCTCGCTTGTAATCATTCCGTTGTCGCCTATAAATGTTCCACCATCGCTCAGAGTATTTCTATGTCACCTATAAATCTTTCTCTGCTGCCTGGAGCCATTTCTTTGTCGCCTGGAAAATTTCTCCATCACTTTTGCACAGTTATCTGTCGCCTGTAAGCATTTAAATGTTGCCTGAGAGGGTTTGGTGTCACCTCTACATTTTCCAGTGTCATGTTTGAGCTGGACAATGTCACTTTTTGTTTCTTTCTATCTTAATTTGCTTGGGACTGGATTCATTTTTCTTAGTGCAAACAAGCGTCAAAACAAATCTTGAATGAAATTAAGGAAAAATGAACTTAAGTCCTAAGTGTCATTATCATTTTGAAAATCAAATCCAATCTTGAATGCACTAAAAGGAATGAACATCTCTATTCCCTCTTTTGTTTCAATTCAAGCAAGCACCCAATCAAATCTTGAATGCCATAAAGGATCAAAACAAAGCTCTTTTCAAACTTCCTAAATCAACTCGCAAATATCAATCTTGAATACCCAAAAGGAAAGAACTTGCAACCGCTCAAATCATTTACGTTTTGGAGAAAGAACAAATCAAAATCTAAGCACTTGTGTCTTCAATTTCAAAGTTCAATCAAACTTAATAAATTTGGGAAAAAGAACAACTTTCTTGATGTGCATCTAGGAGCTTTCATTTTTTGTAAATCCTTGTTAAAATAAGCAACATAGAACATTTGGACTCAGACAAGTTCACTTGTTCTACTTTTAGTGAGGCCTGTCCAGGGAGAAAATCACTTCCTCATCGGAGAACGATCTCAAATCGGTATCCCCCCCGGCTAGTATATAAATAAAGTGAAGGAAAAAATTAGTCACTTATATCTCCTAATCCATGGGCATCTTGTGCCAAATGCAAATGTCTCGGGAAAGGTAAATATTCCTCCCCCAATGTTGTTGGCTAGGCTCTTAAGTGAGTCACAGGCGGTCAGCATAACCGGGTATGGAGACTCCACGGAACTATTACAAAACCTAATAAAATAGAGGCTACCTTATCTACATCCAAAAGTATCAAAATCCTTGTACAAGGACCGATCCAAGGGGTTTACCGGGTCGCCTCAAGATTACTCACCATTTGTATTCCCTTCTAGGGGATACGAAGCTGTGGGCAAGTGATTTTGATACTCACCTTCCTTAGGTAGATCTGCTTGAAGTGCTTGACAGTCAAATACTTCATGAAAACATTGTTGGAACATACACTTTCAAAGCTTTATTAGAGTCAGTCATCCTGCTTGTATCCCGCAAGGTTGCTTTGTCCCTTGCGGAGATTTCTTTGTCAAAAATATTTGTTGAAATCTATCCTTTGCCATTGGAAAAACATCAGATTGATCTACAACTTGGTTCAAGGTACTCAGAACATCCATGTCAATCCAAATCCTCCAAAAATAAAAAAAATGTCCAAAACTTGCAGAATCTCAAATCATGGTCTTCCAGTCATATTCAATCCAGTTTTGTGATCCTTTCCTCCTATCTTAGGTTAGTAGATTCATCTTGGTCATCCTCCATCCCCCTTGTCTATCTTCCTCTAGAGTTAGTCTTCTTCCAATCTTGAGCCAAATCCAATCCTGGTCTGATCCTATCAGTCATCCCAATTTGAGTCTTAGTCTTCCAACCCATCTTCATCCTCCATCCTTATCCAGCTCATCTGCAAGTCATCATGTCTCAAAACTATTATGATGAGGTTGGTTATTATGTATATTCTCCCACTCCATCCTATCCTGATGATGATGAAAGCCTTGTAGATCACGATGCATATTTTGAAAATCTTATCAAGTTTTCTCCAAACATCCCCCAGCATCCAATCATTTCTCCAAACTATCCTATCATACCTTCACGCTTATCCACTAGCACTCCCTTTCATGTCCTTGGCAAGGCAAATCCATTATCCTATCCATCCACACCTTATCCCTATCTTAAACCTACACATCCTCCATATGCATCCTTCATACCTCCATCTCCTGCTATGGTCATATCCCAATCACCACCATTCCCTTGAAACACTTCTCGCTACTTCCCTTATCTAAAACCTCCATCCACTCATCCTCCAAATCACCCCCAAATCCAAAATCCTAGTCTTTCCATCCTTTATCCGAACCCTCCATCTACTTATCCTCCAAATCATTCTCAAAACCAAAAACCAAGTCTTCCAATCCTTTCTCCCAACCCACCATCCTCCAACTCATCGTCTACACCATCATCCCCTCAAGAAAGTTCACAATATTCCACCCCATCTTCATATGAGGAATATCCTAGCTCTCCATCTCCTCCACATTCCAATCCTTCTTCACCACAAAATTCTCCAAGGATTTTCACAAGGAACCCAAAAACAAATCCCACTCCTAAATTTGAAGGGCCAAGCCATCTCAAAACTTCATGTGAAGCCATCATTGATGAGGGCCATCCATCGCTCCCATCTATTATCTATCTTCCTTACATCCCACTCATTGATCTTCTTCCGTCTCCTAGCATCATTGAGTCCCTTCCATCTAAAGTCTCCATCCCATCCCCACCAACATCACCTCCTCCTAGCATTATCCAAAGCATATCTGATGAGCCTCATGAGTTCACCCTTCTTCCTACCATCATAGCTGTAGAATCTTCCATCCTTTCATCCATACCATTTGAAGAGTTCTTCCTTCTTCCAGACATCACAGCTACAAAATCTCCCATCCCTCCATCCACCCCCTCTGAAGAGTCCATCCATACACTCCCCGTCACTCTATCCACACAAATCCTATCATGTCAAGATCTTTCCCAAAAGCATGTTGAAATACTTGTAGAAGAAAATCAAGATCCAATCCCTTCACTTCCCCCATCACATTTTCTATTGCTTCCATCACCCCCAATCCAAAATCCTACAATCCAAAGTCTTCCAATCCAAGATCCTACAATCCCTATTCCTCCATCTCAAGATCCTATTACTATCTCCCAATCCTAGTCAAGATTCCATCATCCCATCCTCTCCTCTTGAGGATCCTCTGATCCAAACTATCCAGCTGCCAGCACTCTATCCCCTTGGACCACTTACATTTGTCAGAGGTAACCCACTTGAAGCAGAAGCAATAAGTTCCATATCTTCCATCAGGGAACAAGAAACTAGATGTTTATCATATTCCCCAAGTAAGAAATATCCTTGTTTGGATAAAATGCTCAAGAAATAGAATTATCAAGGCAAAGGCCTAGGCTCTCGTGAACAAGGAAATTTGGAGCTTGTCCAAGATAAGAAACATCCAAAGTTATGTGGAATTGGTCACACATCAGAAGAAGGCACTTCCTCCAGAAATGTTAGTACAACTAAAGCTAAATTCAAGCATCCTTCCAAACTCACCATCACATCTTCCAAAGCATACAATGCCATTCCTCCTCCTCCATTGTTACAACCAAAGACAACCTATCACATTCCTCCAAATCCTCCAAATCCATTTTGGGTCCCTATGTCCTGAAATCTTCCAGCACATATCCTCTACATACCCCATCCATTTTGGGACCCTAAATCCCAAAATATCATCCCCCATCTTACCCTACTCAGTCTTTCATCCAAAATCCAAGCATCCCTAGTCAAGATCAATAAAGGCACATTCCCACATATCCTATCTACCAATCTCCTTCCATATCTCCATCCATATTTCCTCCATCCTGCACATCTCCTCATATTCATATTCACTCCGATGCTCGCCACAATTTGGATGCCATATCCAATATGAATAAAGGGAAATATCCACAAAGATTTGAAGATTTCCATGTCCAGTCTAAATGACATGGTCAACCAAAGCAAAATCCAATCAAGAAATCCAAAGCATCCCAATGGCTACAAAGGCCCAACAAAGAAAAAGAAAAATCTAATGCATACCAATGGCCACAAAGGCCCACCAAAGCTAAAGAAAAAATGATGTGGATCCCAAAGCAAAAAGATGTAATGCATCTAAAAGAAACATCTACAATGGCATCCAAAGTTGCTAATCCCCCAACTACTCAGTCTTCTCCTCCATCTCCTAAATCTATTTTGGGTCCCAAAGATCCAAAATCTCCTAGCATAAATCCTCCATCACATCCACCTCTATCTTCCACATCCTATCTGCTTCATCCACCTTCCTTGCAACATGTGCCAATGTTGGTCCTGACAACATCTTCCTATCATGATCACTTTCCATCTTTCCATCCAAACAATTTCTACCACCATATCTCCCATCTACCCCATCTTATCCATGCCTTTGCATAATCCCTCCATCCCAATAAATTTGTACCAACATCTCAAGAAATTGAAAAGGCAGTAAAAAAATTAGAAAATGTCAGCAACAAATCAAAAGATCAGTGAAGAAAGTCAGCTACACATCCGAAATATCAGAAGGTCAACATCAAATCAAAAGGTAGTACCAAATCAGAGAATCAACAACAAGTTAGAAATCAATCAGCATATCAGTGAAAGATCAACACAAAGTCAGCGAAAAATCAGAAAATACATAAAAATTGGAAAAATCAAGAGAAAAGTATCAAAAAAGAAAAGAAAAATAAAAAGAGAAAAGCATTCGTCCTATGGTGAAAACTTGGCAATTCAAGCACCTTGGACAAGTACCATGGTGAAAACCTGGCAAACAGGCATCATGCGTAGGCCCCCCCCCCAATTCCTTTCTGCAGTTGGGGGCCATTCCCTTCTATCACCTCTTATCCAACATCTCCTCCATCCCATTTGTCTCTCACCTCCTTCATCCTCCTTTGGATCTTGATGATAAAACAAAGACTACCAGGTATGCATGCTTTTGGGCACCTTCTTAGCATCCATCACAACCTTTCAACTACATATCCTCTATCCATTCCATTCATCCTATCTTCCATCTACCTTCCTCATCCTCTTATCGGCATATCTTCTGTCGAATCAAACCCCATCCTACTGCCTCTGAATGAATGAACTATCCTAAGCAGGGGGCGTCTTATTCCTTGGTGACATATTCCTTGGAGACTATCTTTCATCCAAAATATTTCCATCTCCCCAAATCCCAAGCATTCCCCTAGCCAGATTCCTAAGCAGTTCCTCCATCCAAATCTCCTAGCAGTTCCATCATCCTCATCCTAAGCATTTCCTCCATCTTTCCATCACCTGGTATCTTCCCTTGTCATTGGTATCTAGCTATAGGCTACCCTTCATTGCAATCCAATGCCATTCATCCATATCCAACTATTTCCTAGCAATCTTCTAGCCATCTTCCAATCCTCTCCACATCCTCTAGCTATCCAAAATCCAACATCCAAGATCAAGCCAATTGATCAAATCACATCCTTAGTCTTGTAGCAAGCCTTGATCTCAATCCAATCATCATCATTGGGATACGTCTTTCCCAAATCCATGTCATTTCAAGACACATCATCCACTGTCAGTCCATCTTGGCTTTTTAGCCCAACTGGGGCATCATCTTGCATATCTTTGGAGTTTCAGCTTCATCCCCAGGTTCTTTGTACATCCTAATCCTGAATCTTGTACCATAGCATCAGTCGTGTCTCCACCTTAGCTCATTTAAATAATATGTGTCTTTAGGTCCCATCCTTTGTGTCAGTCATCCCTTGTCATTGTCTTGTTGTACATATCCTTGTCAGTCCCGCATCAACAGCATTTGATCAGAACACTTTGTCCTACCCAGCCTTGTACTTCAGCAACATCAATTGTCGACTATCCTTGATCATCATGACCATCCTTGAACTTCATCATTTGCCAATCAGCAACACAACATTCTCCCCATCAGCATCGGGTCTGCACAGATGTATGCTTCTATTTTGTCTGACCTAAGCCTAATCACGGGTCCCCTCAATTGTATCCTTCCTGTCTGACTTAATCTTCCACCAAGCACACTAGGTCTGTGTCAATGTATCCTTCCACATGTTCAGACCAATCTTCCCACCATCAATCAAATCAAATCTCTCTCCTTGTCAAAGGTTGTCTTTTGGAGTTATCATTTTGACCTTGGATTTTTGTCCTTTGGGTCTTGTTAATCTTTTACGGCTTCTCATTATTCTCTACTCAAAGTCACCACGATCCTTTATATCATGGTGTGTAGTGAATGAGGATAATCTGGGGCAAGGTCTTTTGATCTTTTACTTCTGCCTGTGAGTCAGTTGTGTGTTTTTGGTTTCTTCAGCATCGTTTCCACCATGCTTCCTCTTGGGTTCATGTGTGATGCTAGGGAAACCCTGCATGTCTTTTTAGCGTCAGTCCTATGCAACGCTGGTGACAAGGCCTCGTGATCCTAGTATCCTTGGAAAGTCTCTAGCATTGCTATATTAAACTAGGTTGTGCTCTCCACATTTGCACTTGGAGCTTCCCCCAATCCCCTGCATCCGGCATCATATAGATTAATCTTGCATCTTGCATCTCTCATGTAGCTGCATCCTGCATTTTGCATTCCATCTCATCTTGCATTCACCCATCTTTGCTCTTGGAAGCTTGGTTATTTATCTCCCCTTCTTCCTAGGCCCTTCCTTCTTTGTTTCCTTTCGAGAAAATTCCACAATGTTTACTCCTTGCTTTTCTCAAGGGGGCACAACCCCTCATTCTTCTAAATTCTAGCCTGTGACATCTTATTTTCTTGTCTTTGACGCCATGCCACTTGCAGCATTGCATCAAAGAGGGGCAAAATGTAGACACCTAAAAATCTTTTAGAAAATAAATTATTTTTATTTTTAAAAAAATCCCTGATGACATCATCATTTATTAATTAATTATTTATTTAATTAATTAATTTATTTTTATGCCATTAAATCCTTTTATCTTAGTTAAAAATATTTAATTAAGAAATCCCTCCCAAAAATGTTTAAATCTTATTTAAACATTATCTCTTTATTTATTAATTATTTAATTAATAAATTGACCAAAAATCCCAAAGTAAATAATTTATTTATTTTTTGCCCAAAACCTTGCCAATTTCCTAAAGACCACTAACCTCTTCTAGAATCTTCTAATCCTTCTTTAATTTTGATTAAAGACTAATCCCATCATTTTCTAACTCTAATCCCAACTCAAAAATATTTAATTAAGATTAAATATTTAATTTTCATATTTATTAAATATATTTTAATAAATATTCCCAAAACCAAAAGCCTTTGGAATGAATAAACATTTATTCCATAAAACCTAAGAAAAATCTAGACTCTTCTAGAGACTTCTCAACCCAACCTCTTCACCCATCCTAATCCTAAAATCCCCTAATCCTAATCCTAATCCTCCCCCTAACCTTGTCGCATTCCCTAAACAAGGTTAGCCAACTCCTAAGCTTGACCCAAAGTCAAAAAACTTCTAGAGGCTTCTCTTACATGCATTGAAGACATTTAAGGCCTCCTTATCCCTCTTACATGCATTTATGGTGCATTTAAGAAGCCCCTCACCGCTTTCTTACACCCTTTGACCTTAGGCACATTTCTCAAACTATGTACATTCCTCCCATCTTTCAACCCAATGCCCTTGTGACACTTGTCACAAGGAGGTGGCCCTGAACTAGCATAATCCATGTGCTCCCCTTTGAATGAATCTTGGCCTCTCTTAATGATTTTGATCTTGGCCATTCATTCCTCCTTTCCAAATCTTATAAATGCTCCTCCTTTCAAGAGAAAATTCATTAGCTTAGCTTTTATTTCAAGCATTGTTATCATGCCCATTTAGCCCTAGACTTAGCATAATCACCCTAATTTAGCTTACTTTCAAGAATTTTAGCTCATCATAATTTAGTAATAATGGATTCGCATAGTTTATTTCATTGTTTTGCATAAGCATAGCATCATCACATCTCTATTTGGCTTAAAATCAATCTTAGCATAAATCTCCTATAGCTTAATATTCATATCAGCATCATTTTGATCCTTGAGGCCTTAGGGGCAAATCAGGTGTTCTATACCTGTTTTGTGCCATTTTGGGGTTTTCATGGATTTCAATCCATCCTAAATGCATAAAGAACATGCTCCAAGTGCTTAGAGAGCACACCCACATCCCCTTAAGCAAGAGCAAATCAAACAGTGCTTGGGTGCACCTGTTTTTAGCTCAATCTGAGGTGGCTTAGCTTAGAGTTTTCTTGTTTTGATTTGATTTCATGCTAGATTAAACTCTTAATGTTTGATTGATTTGAGCCTTTCAAAATAGATAACAGGATCCTCGAAAGCCTTGCTCACATATATATATATATATATACACACACACACATGTGTGTGTACATATATAGACATGTACATATATACATGTATATATGTGTGTACTTACACATACATATACATGTACATATATATATGCATA
The DNA here is from genome assembly GCA_027943335.1 of Chamaecyparis obtusa. Taxonomy (NCBI): domain Eukaryota; kingdom Viridiplantae; phylum Streptophyta; class Pinopsida; order Cupressales; family Cupressaceae; genus Chamaecyparis; species Chamaecyparis obtusa. The sequence continues at coordinate 3,605,526 of BSBK01000615.1, read as the reverse complement.
TATATATATATATATGTATGTGTACACATGTATATGTAGACACATATATATACATGTGTACACATATATACATATATATATACACATATATACATGTATATATATACACATACATGCATATATATATATATATATATATATATATATATATATACACATATATATATATGCATATATATATATACATGCATATATGTACACATATATACATGCATATATACACATATATACACATATATATACATACATATATACACATACATGCATATATATACATATATATACATGCATATATACACATATATATGCACATATACACATATATACATGCATATATACATACATACATATATATATATATACACACATATATATGCACATATACATATATACATGGCATATATACACATATTTGCATATATACATGTATGTATGCATATATCTGCATATATACATGTATATATCCAAATATACATATATACATGTATATTTACACATATACTTACATATATACATGTATATATACTAAATACATATATCAAAAACTTTAAATAAAGAAAAATGAAAAATAAAAAAACTTGATAAACTGGACAGTCGAAGAATCAAAAGCCAAGAATCTCACCGAAAGTGACAGGCTGAAAGTGACATTGAAAGTCACTTTTGGCAGGTTAAAAACACCTTCGAAAACCTACTTCTTGACTTCCAATTGAAAGTTCTTAGTAAGGAACTTTCGATCAAAATTATCTTTCTTACTTTCGATCAAAAGTAAGATACTTTTGATTGAAAGTAACTTCTGATCGAAAGTACAGATAATCTGTACTTTTGATTAGAAGTTAATCACTTCTGATTGAAACTTCAGGTTACGTTCTATGAAAAGTAAGATGAGATTTTTTACCTGATTGCACTTTTCAAGACATTTTCCTTCCTCTGAAAAAGAGTAACCCACTATTGTGGGTTCACTCAAAAACATGAGATGTCTGGTGCAGTAATGAATGTCGGGAGCAAGAACCAGAGACTTCTTCTTTTTCTAGATCCATCTTCCTATCCATTATTAAATAGTCACTCCCCACCCAAACCTGGACCCAGACTTCATGCTAGCTATAAGACATCCCTCCTGCAATGGGAAAGGCAATCGAAACAACTTCATTCATTTTGAGAGAAAGGCCGATCCAACCCTACCAAAAGATATGCACTTCTGGTATGTGATATTCTATACACACCCTTTTTTAGATAGTTTGGCTAACCAATATATATGAGGGTGGAAATGGGAAGAGTAGATAATTGGTTAAGTCTAGAAGTGATTGGAACTCATGCATTTAGGAAACCCTAGCTTTGAGGGTTTTAGTGAGCCAAATTGGGGCTTTTATGCTTATAAGGGTCTGAGAGTTAAATTGACTACAAAATCCTTGATTTGGAAGCATTTTAGAAGACTATTGAGAGTTTGGGAGTAAATACATCATATACTTATTTTTTTATTTGACCATATTTTATGCTTGAAAATGACTTGACATTTAGTTGCCAATACCTTTGGCTTCAGAGAGCAATGTTAGAAATTTATGATAGAAAACTGTATCAATTATAGCCAATCATCATTGATAGTAATAAGCCAAATAATATAGTGGCACTAATGAAAAAATCCATCATTGATATCCTCATCTTGGTGTAGTGATAGTAATTACTTAGGGAACATTACATGACACTCCCATTATATATTACTAATCTATTACATATCTCTCGTATTGAATATCCTTGGACCCTAACTCTGAAACATCATTGGAAGTATCCTTTTCTCTACACCAAACTCTCATCAATTACATCTTGTACATTATTGGGAGTCTATTGTTAACATGTGAAAATTATTAAAGTTATCAAGTATAAGTTTTAATTCCTAAACAAAACACAAGATCGACATCTCCAGTGACCGAATTGATATATGAAACATAATTAAACAATAGAAGCAAATTGCATAAATCATTCTAGGAAATGCATTTTGGCTTAGCTTTTGCCTTCCACCGTTGATGAGAGGTTCCCGTGAGCCAAACGATATGTGGTTTCTCCAAATCAATTTTTCCATGTGATTTATCTTCCTCCCCTAATGATTCCAAGATTGACTGCTCAGTAGGAAATTCACTTCCCTTTCGATACTCTCGCGCGTAAAAGTGAATAAAAGCATGAAAAAGTGAATAGAAATTTGAATTTTTTTTTTAAAGTTATACCCGTGATTGTTGTAATTTTGACAAATTTTCCATGATTGGAAAAATTTTGAAAATCACAAGCTTGGATTAAAAAAAAATTCCTCTATAATTTGACAAAGAAAAATAAGTCACATTGCTCGTTGGATATTTTGTCGAAAAATGACCCCAAATGTATTAGTGTTAGCTTTCCAATTGTATATGGTGAGCATAAAACATATATCAGGATCTCAAGATACGCTTATCAAATAAGAGTGCCAGTTTGGCTAAAAAAAGGAGCCAAAATTGTGGGACCTAGATAGGTCACAATAGTGTGATGAGTTGGCAGCAACATATGCAACAAAAAAAATTGATCGCCACTTACAGGTAAGATTCACAAGCCATGGTCTCCGATAGTGTCAAAGAATTTCCATGTCACTAAGCTCTCTAAGTCAGTCCCACCATACCATAGAGCACCTTCACATCATCAATCTACCAATCATATATAATAAAGCCAACAACAATTTTGAATACACTTTCACTAAGTACAAAGATTTTCAACAAGCACAAAGATTGGGATGTAGATATCCTCCATACAAAATGCATTTTTAAAAATGCAGAAAACACAACAGAATTTTAAGAATATGTCAACATTTGATCTTCATGATCTACATCCCATATGTTATAAATCCATTTAAAAAATTCTTAAAATGGTGTGATTTCAGCATTTATAGATTTTTTTGAAAAATAAATTCTTTTTCATTTAGTGCATTCTGTTTAGAAATTAGTGAGCACCCAAAGATTGTACTATAGACCCCACACACAAACAAAAGAGCACATCAGCCTTAGCTCATAGTTTGGTATGTAGCCACTTCTTTCTCAATGTGGGATTAAAGTCATGATAGAAGCCCATACAACTGCTTGGGGGCCCATTAACAAATTCATTTTTTTTCAACAAACTTTATAACAAATGAGGAAAATAGACTCTCCAAATCACAGTCACACAAAGCTAGATTTCTAGTAATTTGCATTGCTTCAAACAAGAAGGTTGCCTGCCACCTGTAGATTGAAATCACACTCATGATAAAATTATCTTTTTTATTGCTACACAAACACATGTTATAGAACTAACTTCAAGAATAATGAATATTAATGTTGGTAAGAAGGAATCACCTCTAGATCACTGGTCAAATGTTTCCAAGGAAGAGTTAGACATGATGAAAATCATCATCATAGACTCAAAAGAGTGCACACATGCCTAATAAGATATGAGAACTAGTCTAAATGGAACCCTACAATAGGTGATGTGGATGGCACAAGAGCTATGTAGAGTACAAAATATATGAAACAACTAAAAGTTAGGGAACAAAGTGATGGAGGGAATTGTGGCTAGTGAAAATGAAGGGCTCGAGAGCCCAAGACAAATTTTGAACCAACACTTAATAACACCCAATATATATATTTTCCAAAATAAAATAAAATCCACTATAGAATAGAATATTGAACCATAAAAAAATGGCCACAGAAAATGACAAAGGTGACTTTGAAAAAACACTAAATGCCAATAAATGAATATGTACATCAGATAAAGGCACAAAACAAAAATGTACATCAGATTAAGCCAAACATATGCTACCAAACAATCAGGGCATGAATTGATTCCACAAAGCTTTTCAACAACTTAGACTTTGTATGCAAGATGGAAACTCACTAGTACTCACTCTAATACCATATTGATGAATTCAAGAAATTACCAAGAGATAACCAATCAATAAAGAAAGAGATGTAGGAGAAATACTCTATTTCTTGATGACATTACTGTTAGAGCATGAATATTAGTTTCATTAGGCATATTTGCATATGTTGCATTAATTATGTGTGCACATTCTCAAGAATATTCTCATGCAAATTATTATGCATACTTGAGCACATGTTTGCAAATTCTTGTTCTAACTTAAGTTCACTTTGTTGAACCTAAATTTATGATAGTCTAGTCTAGTTGGACTCCAATTTGTACATTGTGCATATCATGCACTTCTAGTTTACTATTTTTAGTTTGAGTTAGCTTTTACATATTTTTAGGACTATTTCTTTTGATGAAGGGTGATCCCCTTAATACCACAAACACATAATAGAAACAAAGAAACAACAACAATTTGCAAGGACATAAAATGGGCTTCTTATTATCTCCACAAGTGTGGAATTAAAATTTTTAGAATTACAATATGCAAAGCCACATGGGCATTTTCTTTACAATATTATGTAGGACAAAGCCTTGAATAATTACCCAGAACTATTCTGAACTACCTAGACAACACTATGGGCCTTCATTATGTAGGTGATTTTCCACCGATTGAGAAGGTTCCAGAAATTTAGCAATTTAGGCTAACCACCCTTAGAATTATTTTATTTTTCATTTTTTTTTACAATAGGGTCAACTCAAAATAATTACAAATTCTATTTTTAGGTAGCCCAAATTTCAAAGCCCATAAATTTTTAATCATAGCTCCATTTTTCTATTATAACCATTTTTCATAAATGGAACAACCTAATCTATAGTGCTTGACTCACGTAAGCTCCAATTAGTTGGGGGTCGATAATGATCTGGAGCCTCTAAGGCCTTCAAAATTGAGCTCAAAGATTTTGTACCCAAAAACCTCAATAACTTCACCAATACATATGATATGGAAATGAAACTCAATTGGTAGGCAGATATGACTAAGATGAACCTATTAGAAATTTTCCAGTAGGCCAGTACTAACTGTATGTTTGTCATTGATGACAACATATGGAAAGTAGCATCCATAGAAGACTTATGTAGTAAGCCTTCAGTATATATGTATCATGGACATGATATCAGCATGATATCATGGGCGCAGAGGTTAACTGTTAGTATAGATAGTTATATAGTAGCTTGTGTCAGTAGTGTTCCTGGCAGAGTAACAGGCAGTGTTCTATGTATGGTTGTTTATACAATTATCATAGAGCCTTACGCACTTGGATATATGTTGAAGACATGATAGTAATGTTACATTCATGGATGTAGAGTCTGATTGTCCTTATAAGTGAAGCTATGCAGTCGCTATTCACTAGTAACAGTTTACTATGTTTATTTAGAAGAGCCGATAGATATTTTATTGGTTCTAGAGTTGCACCTATCATTTGGGTAGGGGCTCTTGGATTTAAGCTTAGAGAAGTGTTAGTGATGTTTGGTTAAGAGTGCATGAAGTAATTCATCTTGAGGAGAAAGATACAGTTGTTTTGGTAGAGCCGACAGTGTATGGTGTGCGTCTACAATTATCTTATTGGACAGGTCCCAGAATGTGTTGCGTGCTTAGTAGAGATAACTAAACTGTTATTGGAGTTTGTTATGATTTCTCTAATATAATTTTAAGGTGGTTCTAATAGGTGACTTGATTATATCTTTTAGAGGAAAGATATTTATAGGAAGTCATTTGTGATTGCTTGAGTGTGGTTCATAGTTGATTAAGTAGTGCAGAGAAAAGTGTGCGAAGTGTTGAGCCATCAGAAGAAGGTCTATGTGACCAAGTAAAAAATTTGTGCTATACATTGGAACTGATCCAAATAGTAGGTGAAAGCGCAATTCACCAAGATCCAAATATATTGTGTATTTGTTATACAGAAGATTGTAGCCTTCACCCTTTTGAGCAATGTGCTCTCAGACAATGCATCCTCTCCCCTAATAGGGACTATTGTAAAAGATTCCTAATAGGTTCCAAACCTTGACTAGGTCTACTCTACTAAATATATTGTAAAGAAACTCCTAACAGGGTTAAGGATATTCTAACAAGGATCACAATACACTAGTGCAGAATATTAGTGGGTGTCAATTCCCACCTAGATTTTTACCTATTTGGGTTTCCTCATAACCAAAATATTGTGTTGTGTTCAAGTGTTCTTTCATTGTGTTTATGATTTATGTTTAAGTATACTTAATTGGATAAATAATTCAAACTTGTAGATAACTGATTCACTCCCCCCCCCCTCTCAGTTATCTCTTGGGAGTCTAGGACTATTCCTAACAATTGGTATCAGAGCCAAGTGCCTCAGAGAGAAAGTTTAATCACTTGTAGTTGATCAGATGCCATTATTTAGAAAAGAAAGTCCTAAGTTTGATGGAGAGAATTATCTTGATTGGAAGAACAAGATGGTGACTCACTTACAGTGCATTTCTTTTGAAGTTTTTGATGTAATTATCAAAGCAATCAAGATTCCTAATTTAGAAGACCTTGCAAAGGATGATGTTATTGATAAGGAAAAGGAATTATTTCATCAGAATTCAATAGCCAAAGAAGCCCTTATCAGCATCCTTTCTAATAGTGAATTTTTAGAAATAAAGAAGGTAGATACAACACACAAAATATGGAAGTGCCTAGAAGACATATTTGAAGGAGACAAACAAGAAAAGGATGCGCGTAGAAAGACATGGAAGAAAAGATACAATGCATTAGAGATGCTTCCTGAAGAAAATATCAGAGCTTACAATCAAAGGATTAATGAAGCAGTTGTTGAAATCAAGAACAATGGTGTCTAGAGATCTCAAAGGAAGACATTATGGACAAATTGAGGACTAATCTCACTCCAGAATATGAAAACAAGATCAACATCCTGGATGAGACCATGCAGCTAACATCAAATTTCAAGAGAGAGACTTTGATCAGCAAAATCTCAACTTTTGAGATTTCAAGAATGAAGACAGAACTTAAAAGTGAGACAGCCTTCAAAGCAATAGTTCATGGTAAGAAATCTACAATCACTTCTGGTAATTTTGATGATAATGATGAAAAAAAAATCTAGATGATTTCATTTATATGATTACCAAAAGAGAAAAGAAAGGAAAAGGAAAATATGAAGGTCAATTTCCATTTAAATGCTTTTCATGTAATAAGATTGGTCACTTTGCATCTAAATGTCCTCTAAGAGCTAGAAAGTTCAAAAATGACTACAAGCCTAAATTCTTTTAGGAATGTTACTATGCTGGAGATGGAGTTTCAGATAATGATTCAGCTAAAGAAGAAATAGTATTTATTGCTATCATAGAGAAAATGAACAATAAGACAGATCATGAAGATAAGGAAGAGAATCAAGAGCTAGCATTGATTTCACAAGCTGATATAAGGACAGACTGGATTATAGATAGTGGATGTTCACATCACATGACAGGTGATAAAGGCAAGTTTGTTCATCTGGACAAATACAATGGTGGCATGGTTAGATTTGGAGATAACACTCCTAAACCCATAGTTGGTAGAGGAGCCATCACCTTGGATGGAAAGAATAGTATTGATAATGTTCTCTATGTAGATTATTTGAAACATAACCTTCTTAGTGTTGGACAGTTACTTGGAAAAGGTTATTAGTTGGAATTCAAAGATGACAAATGCATCATTAACAACAAGGATGGTGTTACGATTGCATTAGGCTCAAAGACTAAAGGTAATGTTTTCCAACTCAATTCATAAGCAAGTTTTTTTGTTGCTAAAGTTGATGATAGTTGGTTGTGGCATAAAAAAATATGTCATATCAATTTTGATAACATAGTAAAGATAAGAAATGTAAAGGCAGTAAGAGATCTACCTAGCATAGCAAAACCAGTTGATATTATATGTAGGGAATGTGTGATGGGAAAGTATGTGAGAAATTCATTTAGGAGCAAGCACAATTCAACAGAGAACAAGTTGGATCTGATTCATGCAAACCTATGTGGTCCAACTCAAAGAAGGTCATACTATGGTGAAAGGTATTTCATTTTATTTATTGATGATTATACTAGGATGATGTGGGTTGCGTTCTTGAAAGATAAGTCAGAAGCATTTGAGAAGTTCAAAATATTCAAAGCTAAGGTTGAGAATGAATCTGGACTAAAGATAAAATGTGTAAGATCGGATAGAGGAGGAGAATTCACCTTTGATAGATTCTATGAGTACTATGAAGAACATGGCATAAAGAGACAGTTGAGTGCACCTAGAACCCCTCAGCAAAATCAAATTGTAGAAAGAAGGAATAGGATCATCCTTGATACAACGCGCACCATCATGATTGAAGGAAAAGTTGCACACACCTATTGGAGAGATGTGGTTAATACAATAGTCTACACTATCAATAGAATTCAATGGAGGCCTGGCGCCAACAAAACACCATATGAGCTATGGTTTGGTAATGTTCCCATAGTAAAATACTTTAGAATCTTTGGAAGAAAGTGCTACATCAAGAGGGATGAAGTAGTAGGCAAGTTTGATGCAAGAAGTGATGAAGGTATTTTCCTTGGTTATCCTACTAAAAGTAAAGGTTATAGATGTTTCAATTTAAGATTGAAAAAGATCATTGAAAGTGCTCATGTTAAGAGTGATGACAAGTTTATGGTTCAAGAAAGATATCATGATTACTCACCCATGATTAAAGAAGAACCCAGACCCTCTGCCAGTGAGATAGTTATTGAAGAAATGTTTGACAGTATTGATGTGTTATTCAATGACCCTGACACAAGTGAAGAAGACACTCCTAAGACTAATGATTCAGCATCACCTAAGGTTCTAAAGTTTACATCTAGAAACCATTCCAAGAAATACATCATTGGAGATCAAAGCGTCAAAGTCTTAACAAGATCACAAGCAAAGAACTCAGCCAACAGTGAAGCAGTATGGTTACTATCTTAGATTGAACCTTTAAGTGTTGAAGATGCATGTAATGATTCAGATTGGCATGATGTTATGAAAGAAGAACTTGATCAGATTATTAAGAATGACACTTGTGAACTAGCCCCAAGACCTAGTGATAAGAATGTGATTGGTACACAGTGGATATTTAGCAACAAGATGAGTGAAGATGGTACAGTAGTAAGAAATAAAGCAAGGTTAGTATGTAAGGGATATGGGCAAAGAGAAGGCATTGATTATTCAGACACATTTGCACCTATGAGTTGATTAGAAGCTATTAAGTTGTTTCTAGCTTATGCTACAGTAAAAAAATTCAAAGTTTATCAGATGGATATTTGAAAGAAGATGTATACATTGAGTAACCAAAAGAATTCACCTTAATAGATAGACCTAATATGGTATGCAGATTGAAGAAGGCCCTCTATGGACTTAAGCAAGCCCCTAGAGCATGGTATGAGAGACTAGATGGATATCTAACAAAGATTGGATTCAAGAAAGGAGTAGCAAACTGTAATCTATTCATAAGAGAGAGATCTGAAGGTTTACTACTTGTAGCTATATTTGTTGATGACATTATCTTTGGAGGCAATGACAAATTTCATGTTGAATTTTCTAAGGAGATGCAAAATGAATTTGAGATGAGTATGATTGGACCTATCAAATACTTTTTGGGATTGAATGTTCAGCAGACAGAGAAATGTATTTTCATTAATCAGTCTAAGTATGTGAAAGAAATATTAAAGAAATTCAAGATGGATGATTGCAAGCTAGTAGGGACACTTATGATAACTGGATGCAAGCTTACAAAGGAAGATGACTCACCAACAGTAGATATAACATTTTACAAGTCTATGATTGGCAAACTTATTTATCTTACTCATACTAGACCTGATATTTCAAATGCAGTTGGCATAGTTGGAAGATTTGTAGCAGAGCCTAAACAAAGTCACCTCATGGTAGTAAAAAGGATTTTCATATATTTGCAAGGCACTATAGACTATGGTCTATGATATCCTAATTTAGAAAATGTTGAGCTTCATGTGTACACTAATGTAGATTGGTCAGGTTGCATTGATGACAAAAAGAGTACATCAAGTGGAACAATGTTTCTTGGTGATAGACTTGTCACTTGGACAAGCAAGAAATAAAATTGTATTTCTCAGTCAACAACAGAAGCAGAGTATGTTGCAGTAGCCTTGAATTATTCTACAATTATTTGGATCAAATAGATGGTAAAAGATTTTGGTATGCAGATTGATTATCCTATTGTTATTCATTGTGATAACACTAGCACTATCAATATGTCAAAAAACCCTGTGATGCATGCAAAAATAAAGCACATTGAGATCAAGTATCACTTCCTAAGAGAGAAAGTGGCAGAGAAAAAATTAAAGCTGGACTATGTGAGTACTAAAGATCAGTTGGTAGATATATTCACAAAGCCCTTGCCAAAAGATACTTTTGAGTATCTCAGGGAGAAGTTGGGAGTAATTCCCTTCCCTGATTCTGCTTAGAAGAAAGAAGGAAAATCATTAGTCCTGAGGGACTAATGGATGGTTGACTACTCTACTTTTGGAGTAGTATCAGTACTTAAACTGATTGGCTCCCTTTTCCATTGATGACAAAGGGGGAGTAATATATAGTCTTGAAAAATAGAAGTAAAAAAGATTAATATACTACGGGGGAGTAGTATTCAGTTATGACAGCAGTTCAGTTGAGGAAATGGAGAATGTTGGAAAATATTGCAGTAGATGGAGGACTCATCTTTGGGGGATTTTTGAAGAGGAAATGGAGAATGTTATAAAATGAATGATCATTTGGATTGGTGGAGTTTTTCATTCCATATGTTGCCATCAATGCCAAAGGGGGAGATTATTGGAGAATTGCCAACAAGCCAGTACTAACTATATGATTGTCATTGATGACAACATATGGAAAGTAGCATGCGTAGAAGATTTATGTAGTAAGTCTTCAGTATATATGTAGCATGGACATGATATCATCATGATATCATTGGCGTAGAGGTTAACTATTAGTACAGATAGTTATATAGTAGCTTGTGTCAGTAGTGTTCCTGACATAGTACCAGGTAGTGTTCTATGTATGGTTGTTCATACAATTATCATGGAGCCTTGTGCGCTTGGATATATGTTGAAGACATGATAGTAATGTTAAATTCATAGAAACAGAGTTTGATGGTCTATATAAGTGAAGCTATGCAGTCGCTATTCACCAGTAACAATTTCCTATGTTTATTCAGAAGAGCCGACAGAGATTCTATTGGTTCTAGAGTTGCGCTTATCATTTGGGTATGCACCATTGGATTTAAGCTTAGAGAAGAGTTATTGATGTTTGGTTAAGAGTGAATTAAGTAATTAAGCTTGAGGAGAAAGATACAGTTATTTTGGTAGAGCCGATGGTGTCTCGTGTGCATCTACAATTATCTTATTAGATAGGTCCTAGAATGTGTTGCGTGCTTAGTAGAGCCGACTGAATTGTTATTGGTGTTTGTTATGGTTTCTCTAATATAATTTCAAGGTGGTTCTAATAGGTGGCTTTACCATATCTTTTAGAGGCAAGATATTTATAGGCAGTCATTTGTGATTGCTTGAGTGTGGTTCATAGTTGATTAAGTAGTGCAGAGCAGAGTGTGCAAAGTGTTGAGCCATCAGAAGAAGGTCTATGTGACCAAGTAAAGAATTTGTTCTATACATTAGAACTAATCTAGATAATAGGTCAAAGCGTAGTTTACCAAGATCTAGATATAGTGTGTATCTATTATACAGAAGGTTGTAGCCTTCACCCCTTTGAGCAGTGTGCTCTCGGACAGTGCATCCTCTCCCCTAACATGGACTATTGTAAAAGACTCCTAACAAGGTCTAACCCTTGACTAGGTCTACTGTAATAAATATATTGTAAAGCAACTCCTAATAGGGTTAAGGATACTCTAACAAGGATCACAATACACTAGTGAAAAATATTAGTGGGTGTCAATTCCCACCAGGGTTTTTACCTATTTGGGTTTCCCCATAACCAAAATATTGTGTTGTGTTCAAGTGTTCTTTCATTATGTTTATAATTTATGTTTAAGTATATTTAATTGGATAAATAATTGAAATTTATAGATAACTGATTCACCCCCCCCCCCCTCTCAATTATCTCTTGGGACTATTCCTAACAGAACCTTCACCCATGAAATTAGAACATTCCAAGCTCATTTGACCAACTTACTAAAAATAGTAAGTTTCTACAAATAGAAGCTCTACACAAGATAGTCCTTATTAAAAAGAAACCAAAAATATTTTTGCGTGATGCAAGATTTCCCTTACACCCAGGATGCTCCTGCATCAAACACTCAGGGTAATTTGAGAAGTGATCTTGTCACGTCTCAGGTGTGCAGAGAAAAACCAAGACTATTAACCTCCTCTCTAATCAGCCATGATGAATCTCTAACAATTAATTATTTCCATTTGACCAGATATTCTTCATATGTCATGTTCCTTGTTCTTCTTCCAACATGACTATCTAGTACATTCTCAATCTCCTTGGTAGTCGAACTAGTTGCTAGAATACTCCATTGTGCTTTTGTCATCTCATCTTCAAAATCCCCTTCATGATACTTTGTTAGATCTAAAATGTTAAATACTGGTGAAATATTTAGCTTAGTAGGTAATTCTACTTCATAGACATTTCCTAAATCATACATATTCAATATTTTACATGGCCCAAACTTCTTCATTTTCAGCTTGTTATATGTAGCTACTGGAAATTACTTCTTCCACAAATGAACCATGACTTCATCTACAACTTGAAATTCCTTATACCTCATTTTCTCATCTTCCTTAACCTTATACTGTGCATTCATCTTGGTAGTGTGATTCCTCACCTCCTCATGGATATTCTTTAAGTGTTTTAAAAAATCCTCAGCTTCAACACTACTTATTTCTCCTTTGTCTATCCTCCTCAACTCAGAACAATTTCTAGGACTACTTTCATAGACAATCTGAAATGGTGATTTACCAGTGCTCCTATTGATAAAATTATCGTATGCAAATTCTGCCTGTGGTAAAATCAAATATATAATATATATGTAGACAAGCATTACTACTCTAAAAAGTAGCGCGCACACACACACACACATATATCATTTTGATATATATATATATATATATATATATATATATATATGTTTTATAAATCACATATTTACTTCTATTTTAGTTTATACCTTTAAATTTATTTTATTTAATATATACGTTATTATATATATGTATATGTCTCTTGAGATAGATATATATATATATATATATATATATATATAGATATATATATATATATATATATATATATATATATATATATATATATATATATATATATATATATATATATATATATGTTTTACATAACATATACTTCACTTTAGTTTATGCTCTATAAATACTTTATTGAAGGTAAGGAAATAAAAATGAACATCTGTATTTCATGTTTTCCTATAAATTCATATGACCTAATATTGTCATAATTAAACAGAAAATATATAGTAAGAAAATGAATTGAATGCAAGCTCAATTCTCCTTTTAATCAATTTTTTAGCTTAGAACAGGAAGTAAAATACAAAATATCTTTTAATCCATTAGCACAGACATTGCTGGAAAGTGAAATCACTTAATAATTTCATACATTGATTTCATAAATAGCAAATTCAACTTTTCATTAACACTTAATAATTCCATACAATGATTTCATAAAATAGCAAAATTCATATTTTCAATAACATAGAGGTTGCAGGAATACTAAGCAATTTCTTCTCTTCAAAAATATAGTGATTGCAAGAATTTTTAAGTCTGATTATTTTCATGTTTTATCTTCTAAATAGAAACAACAATAAGATATTCCATTTAAAGTAAAAAGAACTTATCTACACTTAATCATGAATCAACTGCATTTTCCTTAATAATTTTAGGAAGTTTAATTATAATGAAACAATCAATCTTTCTATATATTAACAATGAAATAAATTCAGATATAATCCCAATACTGACTTTTCCTTTCAAGAAGACTAAATTAAATTTTTGAGCACATCTTTACTAATTATACAATTTTCAAGAACATAGATTTCAATTTGATTAGAACAAGTCATTATGGCTAAACATCACTATACATTCAATGAACATTTCAAATACATTTTTGAACAAACAAAATCTTTCTTCTATGCCGCAATACCTCCAAAACTTGGTCATTTCTTCAACACTTTATTCAATGTGAAACCTGCAAAATAACTTTTTCTCACATGACCATGGGGCCTCACCTCCCAACCTAGGCCATTTCATGGCCACCCCTGATTTAGGGGAAACAATAATGGATGGGATAAAAAAATTCAACACTCACATTCAATAACAAGAAACATAGACATCACAAATTTCACTCCCAACCACAAGTTTGCAAATAGGATCATAATTGATCCAAAAATGGGTGAAGGTGGAAATATCACATATGGAGATTCCATACTCAAACAAAACAAGTATTAAAAATCATTCTTGCATGCCTTCACAAAGCTCCTTCCCAACATACCAGCTCATCACAAAAAGCATGAAACACATCCCTTATGGCCCCCAATTATAACATAAGTAGGCCTCAAGCATGCCCATACATCCAAGCTCTACAATATATGAATTTCCCAACTAAGCCCTTCACCGCAAGACATTCTCAAATTCTCCCAAGGATAAGAATTATCTTGCACACCCACAACACAATTACAAACATGAAACAAGAAATGATTGTAAAATTCATATGACCACAATGAAACTAAACATCACAAATTCACACAAAAGTTTTATCTTCACAATACAATTACATAAACATAAACATGGTAGATCCACAAACCTTTCCTAAAGCAATGGAAATGGAGGATTTGTCGAAGAGCTATTCCTTTCCTTCCTAGCTTTTAATTCCTTTTCTCAAGTCTCTAGTTTCTCCAACTCCAAACTAGCATAGTGTGGAAGTGTCTAACTTTCTTGGTCTCTTTTCCTAAAGACTCAAAAACATTCCTCTCTCCTACCCTCACCCCAAGGTAAGTTAGGTGTCTTGGTTCTAGCTCACAAACCACTTGTCCTATTCTATAAAATGCTAAGTATATTAATTGATGCCAGAGCATCCTAGGTGTAAGAGCAATCTTGCATCACCCAAAAATATTTTTATTTTTGTAGTCAATAAGGGCTATCTTGTGCAAAGCTGCTATTTATGGAAACTTACTATTTTTTTTAGTAAGTCGATCATATGATCTCAGAATGTTCTGATTTTTACATGTGGAGGTTCATCTCAGTCATATCAACCTGCCAGTAAAGTTTCATGGCTAGATCAGGTCTAGTTTTGAAGATATTGAAGATTTTTTATATTGGCAGCAAGGTACAGAAACTTTGAACTCAGTTTTGAAGGCTTTAGAGGCTGCGGATGAGGTCTAAAAGTTGGGTGATAGGCACTTGCGTGAGTCAAGCCTATAGAGCGCTTCATGGCCTTTTTGAAATGGGGTTATAATAGTCTATTAAGTCAACTGGTGATGACTTATGGTCTTCGAAAGTCAAGTCACCTGAAGTGGTGGAAAACAATTTTCCTTCAAAAAAAAATTTTGAGTTTCAAAAGTTATTTTGAGCCAACTTTGATATAATAAATTAAAAAATAAAATAATTCTAAGTTTGGTCGGCCCTAAGGGCTAAATTTCTAGAACATTCTCGAGTGGTGGAAAATGCCTATATAAAGAAGGCCCATAGTGTTGTCTAGGGTAGTCCTGGGTAGTAGATCTAGGTATTGATTTGAGGCTTTGTCCTATACAATGTTGTAAGGGAATGCCCATGTGGCTTTGCATATTGTAATTCTGAAAGTTTGTAATTCCACATTTGTGGAGATAATAAGAAGCCAATTTTATGTTCTTGCATATTGTTGTTGTTTCTCTATTTCTATTTCTGTTATGTGTTTGTGGTATTAAGGGGAGCACCCTTCATCAAGTGGTATCAGAGTAGGAGTTCCTAAGTGTGTGAACAGATCACCAACTATGAGTAGTTTGCACCAGGAATGTGGTTAGGGTTTCAGGTGCATCACAAAAATGCCTCCACGAAGGGAACGTGGTGGAAGAGCTGGTGTTGTAACACCTGAGGTTAGAGTGCTCCAGAGACAAGTGCGAGCATTGCAAGAGGAGATTCGTAGAGGAATGAATCTTAATGTTAGAGATGAAAGTGAGGATCAAGCCAAAGAAGGAAATGATGATCAAGAAGAAGAAGAAGGTGAAGTTTTGAATCCAGAAGAAGAAAGGCTTTTTCAGGCCATTTTCAAGATTGAAAAAAGACCTAAGATCGAGGTTCTTTCATTTTTAGGAAATCTTAACCCAGAAGAATTTTTTGACTGGATCAATGAATGTGAAGATTATTTTGAGTATGAAAATATTGAGGATCTTGATAGGGTCAAATTCGCAATGGCCAGACTGAAAGGTCATGCGAAGATCCGGTGGCAAGAGATTTAATTGGAGTGAAATAGAATAGGGAAAGATAAAATCTCAAGATGGGATCAGATGGTGGATAAATTGAAGTGATAGTTCATTCTTGGTGATTAGGAACTTGACCTACTGAAGAAGATGCAAAGTTTGAAGCAGGTAGAAAGATCTGTTCAAGAGTATACAGAGGAGTTCTATCGAATCCTCATCAGAACAGGCCATGTAGAAGATGACAAGGAGAAAGTTTCCCATTACCTTAATGGGTTAAGGCCGAGCATTCAGGAAGAGCTAAATCTAGTTCGAATGAACAATATTGAAGAGGCATACCAATTTGCCCTAAAAGTAGAGAAAAAGATGAACAAGAAGTTTGAGAGCAGAAAAAATGGAACAGGTCACGGTGGATGGTCATATGGAGGCTGAAATGAAGATTTGAAAAAGAAGGATGGGGCCAGTAGTAGTCAAAATTAGAGAAGAAAAAATTTCAATCATTTCCAAGATCAGAATAATAGAGATCAGAGAGGAAGAGGAAGAGGACAAGGTTTAGGAAGAGGAGGCTTCCGTGGAACATGTTTTCACTGTGGAGAAGAAGGTCATAGGGCATTTGAATGTCCTCAATGTCAAGGAAGGATAGATAGGAAGAATGAAGGCCAAGCTAGAGTTGCACATGTAGATGAAGATGCCAGATCAACAAATTCAGAAGATGCTGAAAGAGGAGAAATGTTGATTAACAAAAGAGTCCTGCTGAGTGGTCAGAATGAACCTGAACAAAGGAGGAGCTTGTTTCACACTCAATGCAAGTGTGAGGGTAAATGTTGTGATGTGATTATTGATAGTGGAAGCACTGACAATTTGGTGTCAGAAGAGATGGTGACAAAGTTGAAGCTAAACAGACATAAACACCCACATCTATATTGGATTGCTTGGGTGTAGGATGACCACAAGGTCATGGTCACTGAACAGTGCCTAGTAAAGTTCAAGATCGGTGGGTACCAAGATGAGGTACTATGTGATATCATATCTATGGATGCATTTCATATGTTGTTGGGTAGACTGTGGCAGTTTGACAGATGTGTTGTACATGATGGTCATGCGAATACCTATTCCCTAACAAAGGATGGAGTGCAACATAAGCTAAAGCTATTGAAAGAGACTGAAGAAAAGGTATGTGGTAATGCAAGAATAACATTTGTTGATGGAAAAAAATTCCTAGACGGTATGAGGCATGAGCATGTGTGTTTTTCTTTAATTCTAAAAGTTGGTAAAGAAAAAGTAGAGGATGTACTTGTAGAGGTTGCAGATTTGTTGAATGAGTTTCAAGATATTGTATCTGATAATGTACCTGATGGATTACCACCAGTAAGGAAGATCAGTCATCAGATGGATTTGATTCCAAGAGCCAGTTTGCCAAACAAGGCAGCACACAGAATGACACCAGCAAAAAGTGAAGAGTTGAACAGACAAGTACATGAGTTGTTATAGAAGGGATTGATTCGGGAGAGCTTGAATCCATGTGATGTACCAATAGTATTAGCACCAAAGAAGAATGGAGAATAGAGGATGTGTACAGATTTTAGAGCAATAAAAAAGATCATAATCAAGTATAGATTTCCATTGCCACGAATGGATGATATTATGGATTGTTTGAGTGGAGATGTGTATTTCTCAAAGATAGATCTGAAGAGTGGATATCACCAGATTTAGATAAGAGAAGGAGATGAATGGAAGACTTCCTTCAAGAAAAAGGAAGGACTGTATGAGTGGTTAGTCATTCCTGATGGGCTAACCAATGCATCGAGCACTTTCATGTGGCTCATGAATGAGGTTCTGAAAGAATTTTTTGGTAAGTTTGTCATTGTGTACCTAGATGATATTTTGATCTTTAGTAAGACATTGGAAGAGCATATGATGCATATTTTTATGGTGTTTGAGAAATTGAGAGATGAGAAATTGTTGATTAATTTGAAGAAGTGCAGTTTTGTGAAGAAAGAGTTAGTGTATTTAGGATTTGTAGTTTCAGCAGAAGGTCTAAAAATGGACCCAGAGAAAGTACAGGCTATCTTTGAATGGCCTACTCCAAGGAGTGCTACTGAGGTAAGGTCTTTTCATGGTTTGGCTAGCTTTTACAAAAAGTTTATCAAAAATTTTAGCAGTATTTGTGGACCTTTGACTGAAACAATGAGAGGGGATAGAAAAGAGTTCAAGTGGACTAATGGGGCAGATAAGCGTTTTAAACTGTTGAAACAAAAGGTTACAAAACAACCTATTTTACCACTTGCTAATTTTAATAAGTTGTTTCAAGTAGATTGTGATGCTAGTGGTACTGCAATAGGAGCTGTTATGAGCCAAGAAGGTAAACCTATTGCTTATTTCTGTGAGAAGTTAAATGATGCCAAGAGAAAATATTTTATTTATGATCAAGAATTTTATTTTATAGTTCAGGCATTGAAGAAGTGGAGACACTATCTTCTTCCTAAAGAGTTTGTTTTGTATACTGATCATCAAGCTTTGTAATATTTGAATAGTCAAGGAAAGTTGAATCAAAGACATTTGAAATGGGTTGAGTTTTTGTAGAGTTATACATTTGTTTTGAAACACAGGAGTGGAAAGTCTAACAGCATTGTAGATTCTCTTAGCAAAAGGCAACTATTGTTGACAGAGATGTAGATTGAGGTGGTTGGGTTCAGGGAACTCAAGAATTTGTATCCAAAGGATCCTGATTTTGGTGAAGCTTGGAAAGCTTGTAAAGAACCTGTTACTCTAGATAGGACGAAGTGGCTGGATTTCATCATTCAGGATGATATGCTATTTAGAGGGAGTCAGTTGTGCATTCCATGAAGTTATATGAGGGAGAATATCATCAAAGAGAAGCATAGCAGAGGATTGGCTGGACATTTTGGTCGTGATAAAACCCTTGCTTTAGTCAGTGAGAATTATTATTGGCCACAGTTGCAGCAAGATGTCAAGAAGTTTGTACAAAGTTGCAGAGTATGTCAAATGGTGAAAGGAGTGAAGTAGAACATAGGGTTGTATTAGCCATTACCTCTACTAGAGAAGCCTTGGGAGGATACTAGTATGGACTTTGTTCTTGGTTTACCAAAGACACAGCAGGGACATGATTCAATTTTTGTGCTAGTTGAAAGATTTTCAAAGATGACACATTTTATTCCCTATAAGAAGACTAATGATGTTGTTCATGTAGAAAAATTATTTTTCAGAGAAGTAGTGAGACTACATGGTTTGCCAAAAATTATAGTTTCAGATAGAGACACTAAGTTCATTGGATATTTCTGGCATACATTGTGGAAGAAGTTGAAGATAGATTTAAAGTTCAATTCATCACATCATCCATAGACTGATGGACAAACATAGGTAGTGAAAAGGAGTTTGGGAAATTTGATAAGATGTTTGGTTGGAGATAAGCCAATAGGATGGGATTTGATTTTACCACAAGCAAAATTTGCATATAATAATTCTGTCAATAGGAGCACTGGTAAATTACCATTCCAGATTGTATATGGGAGTAGTCTCAGAAATGCATCTGAGTTGAGAAAGATAGATAAAGGAGAAATAAGTAGTGTTGAAGCTGAGGATTTTGCAAAACACTTGAAGAACATCCATGAGGAGGTGAGGAAGCATATTACCAAGATGAATGCGCAGTATAAGGCTAAGGTAGATGTGAAAAGGAGGCATAAGGAATTTCAGATTGGAGATGAAGTCATGGTTCATTTGCGGAAGGAGCAATTTTGAGTTGGTACATAGAAAAAATTGAAAATGAAGAAGTTTGGGCCATGTAAAATACTGAAGAAGCATGATTCGGGAAATGCATATGAAGTAGAACTACCTACTGAGTTGAATATTTCACCAGTGTTTAACATTTCAGATCTGACAGAGTATCATGAGGGAGGTGTTGAAGATGAGATCACAACAACACAATGGAGTATTCCAGCAACTAATTTAGATACCAAAGAAATTGAGGATATACTAGATAGTCATGTTGGCAAAAGCACAAGGAACAGGACATATGAAGAATATCTGGTCAAGTGGAAAGGATGACCTATTGATGATTCATCATGGCTGACAAAAGAGGAGGTTAACCATCTTGGTTTTCCTCTACACACCTGAGATGTGACGAGGTCACTTCTCAAATTACCCCAAGTGTTTGATGCAGGAGCATCCTGGGTGTAAGAGCAATCTTGCATCACCCAAAAATATTTCTATTTTTGTATTCAATAAGGGATATCTTGTGCAGAGCTGCTATTTATGGAAAATTTCTATTTTTTTTAGTAAGTTGGTCATATGATCTTGGAATGTTTTGATTTTTATTTGTGGAGGTTCATCGCAGTCATATCAGCCTACCAGTAAAATTTCATGGTTAGATCAGGTCTAGTTTTGAAGATATTGAAGATTTTTTACATTGGCAGCAGGGTACAAAAACTTTGAACTCAGTTTTGAAGGCTTTAGACATCTTGAATGAGGTCAAAAATTTGGGTGATAGGTGCTTGCACAAATCAAGCCTGTAGAGCACTTCGTGGCCTTTCTGAAATGGGGTTATAATAGTCCATCGAGTCAACTAGTGATGACTTATGGTCTCCGAAAGTCGGGTCACCTGAAGTGGCGAAAATAATTTTCCTTCAAAATTTTTGTTCGGGTTTCAAAAGTTATTTTGAGCTGACTTTGATGTAATAAATTGAAAAATAAAATAATTCTAAGTTTGGTCAGCCCTAAGGGCTAAATTTCTGGAACCTTCTCGGGTGGTGAAAAATGCCTATATAAAGAAGGCTCATAGTGTTGTCTAGGGCAGTTCTGGGTAGTAGATCTGGGTATTAATTCGAGGCTTTGTCCTACAGAATATTGTAAGGGAAAGCCCATGTGGCTTTGCATATTGTATTTCTGAAAGTTTGTAATTCCACATTTGTGGAGATAATAAGAAGCCAATTTTATGTTCTTGCATATTGTTGTTGTTTCTCTATTTCTATTTCTATTTCTATTATGTGTTTGTGGTATTAAGGGGAGCACCCTTCATCATTAAGACATGAAAAAAATTATTATCCTAGAAGACATTCCAAATTCATCACTATCAAGAAGGGCTCACTTTGAGGGGCATTTTGGAAGCCTAGGGAAGTGAAAAGCATAAAAGTTGGCCCCCTAACCCATTCCCATGTCTTTGGAAACTTAAAACCAACCCTAACTACACCATAGGGCTCCATATAACCTTTCAAAAACCCTAGTAAAGTTTACATCCGAAAATGGGAAATGATGTCAAAACCTTGGTTTCCTAAACCACTATCCATGAGTAGGGATACACAGGATAACCTAAGGATGAGGTAGGGTCCACATTCCACCTAGGCATGTCATCTCATCACATTAGTGTCAAGTGACACCACACAAAAAAATTACACATCACATTACCTATTTACACACTTGGCATGCCTATTGGATATTTAACATTTACATTTACATAATTAAATTTACATCAAATTATGCATTTACAAACATTTAAAACATTATTCATACATGCATCACATTTACGAAATAAAATCATGTAACAACGAAGTCGTTCTCTTCTTAGAGCTGACCTTGGTTTTAAACTAATTTCACATAGATCAATCATTGTTTCCCTGCATTTACAACCATGGTCACAATCCTGCACACTCGATTCAGATGTTAGTATTGTATGAAATCATTGCATATATAATCATATTGAAAATAAAATAGGATCTATGATAACATCTAAATTCAATACATAGAGAAACTACATTTCATGATTCATCATAAACATTATCCTCATTATACCCTAATTTCTATAACATCGAAATGTAAATTCAATTTTCACATAAAAAAGTAACCCTAAGTTAATCGTTGAATCATTACACTATTAGCATTTACTATTCTATAAGGTAATATAACAAATGCAAAATTTAGAATTCATATGAAACCAATATAAGCATGAAAAGAGTACAACTAACATCATCATCATATAAATCTATAAAAAATATCTCATAAAGTCTAATGGTAGAAATTCATAATCCAAAATAGGTCTAATGTCTTTAAACAATGTATCATCAAGATAAACCAAGTGTCAAAACAACTGTTGAACTAAGATGGTTTGGGGTAGGACCTCATAGAACACATATATATACACAGATATATGTGTGTACATGTATATATATATATATATACACACACACATATATGTACACACACATATATATGTATACACATGTATATTTATGTACATGTATATATGTGTGTACATACACATATATACACATGTACATATATATATATATATATATATATATATATATATATATATATATATATATATATATATATATATATATATATATATATATATGTATGTATGTATGTATGTGTACACATGTATATGTAGACACATATATATACATGTGTACACATATATACATGTATATATATACATGATGTACACATATATACCTGTATATATATACACATGTATATATAAGTACACATATATACATGCATATATATATATGTGCACATATATATACATACATATATATATGCATATATACACATATATATTAAAATATACATACATATATATACATATATGTGCACATATACACACATATATATGCACATATACACATATATATTCATACATACATACATACATACATATATATATATATATATATGTATATATATATACATATATACACATATATATGCACATATACATATATGCATGGCATATATATACATATATGCATATATACATGTATATATGCATATATGCATCCATATATATATATATATATATGTATATATACATATATACATATATACACATATACATGCATATATGCATGTATATATACTAAATACATATATCAAAAACTTTAAATAAAGAAAAATAAAAAATAAAAAACCTGATAAACCAGATGGTCGAAGAATTGGAAGGCAAAAATCTCGCTAAAAGTGACAGGCTGAAAGTTACATTGAAAGTCACTTTCGGTGTGTTAGAAACCCCACCAAAAACCTACTTCTTGACTTCTGATCAAAAGTTCTTAGTAAGGAACTTTCGATCAAAATTATCTTACTTACTTGTGATCGAAAGTAAGTAAGATACTTTCAATTGAAAGTAACTTTTGATCAAAAGTATGGATAATCTATACTTTTAATTGTAAGTTAATCACTTCTGATCGAAACTTTAGGTTACTTTCTATCAAAAGTATGATGAGATTTTTTACCCAATTGTTCTTTTCGGGACATTTTCCTTCCTCTGAAAAAGAGTAACCCACTATTGTGGGTTCACCCAAAAACATGAGATGTCTAGTTCAGTAACGAATGCCAAGAGCGAGAACCAGAGACTTCTTCTTTTTTTGGATCCATCTTCCTATCCATTATTAAATACTCACTCCCCACCCAGACCTGGACAAAGACTTCATGCTAGCTATAATTCATCCCTCCTACAACGGGCAAGGCAATTGAAACAACTTCATTCATTCTGAGAGAAAGGTCAATCCAACCCTACCAAAAGATATGATGAATCACTTCTGGTATGTGATATTCTATACACGCCCTTTTTTAGATAGTTTGGCTAACCAGATATATATGAGGGTGGAAATGGGGAGAGTAGATAATTGGTTAAGTCTAGAAGTGACTGGAACTCACACATTTAGGAAACCCTAGCTTTGAGGGTTTTAGTGAGCCAAATTGGGGCTTTTATGCTTATAAGGGTCTGAGAGTTAAATCAACTGCAAAATCCTTGATTTGGAAGCATTTTAGAAGACTATTGAGAGTATTGGGGTCTAGGAGTAAATACATCATATACTTGTTCTTTTTATTTGACCATATTTTACACTTGAAAATGACTTGACATTTAGCTGCCAATACCTTTGGCTTGGGAGAGCAATGTTAGAAATTTATGATAGAAAATAGTATCAGTTACAGCCAACCATCATTAATAGTAATAAGCCAAATAATACAGTGGCACACATGAAAACATCCATCATTGATATCCTCATCTTGGTGTAGTGATAGTAATTACTTAGGGAACATTACATGACACTCCCATTATATATTACTAATCAGTTACATATCTCTTGTATTGAATATCCTTGGACCCTAACTCTGAAACATCATTGGAAGTATCCTTTCGTCTACACCACACTCTCATCAATTACATTGTGTACATTATTGGGAGTATATTGTTAATGTGCGGAAAGTATTGAAGTTATCAAGTATCAGCTTTAATTCCTAAACAAAACACAAGATCGACATCTCTAGTGACTGAATTGATATATGTAATATAATTACATGATAGAAGAAAATTGCATAAATCATTCTAGGAAATGTATTTTGGCTTAGCTTTTACCTTCCACCACCGATGAGAGGTTCCTATGAGCCAAATGATATGTCTTTTCTCCAAATTGATTTGTCCATGTGATTTCCCTTCCTTTCCTTACAATTCCAAGATTGATTGCCCAGTAGGAAATTCACTTCCCTTTCAACACGCTCATGCATAAAAGTGAATTGAAGCACGAAAAAGTGAATAGAAATTTGAATTTTTTTTTTTAAAGTTATACACATGATTGTTGTAATTTTGATGAATTTCCCATGATTGTGAAAACTTCAACAATCACAAGCTTGGATTAAAAAAAATTTCCTCTATAATCTGACAAAGAAAAATAAGTCCCATTGCTAGTCAGATATTTTGTCAGAAAATTACCCCAAATGTATTAGTGTTAGCTTTCCAATGGTATATGGAGTGCATAAACCTTATATCAGGATCTCAAGATACACTTATCGAATAAGAGTGCCAATTTAGCTAAAAAATGGAGCCAAAATGGTGGGACCCAAATAGGTCACAATAGTGTGATGAGTTGGCAGCTGCATATGCAAAAAAAAAAATCATTTTCCACTTACAGGTAAGATTCACAAGCCAGGGTCTCCCATAGTGTCAAAGAATTTCCATGTCACTAAGCTCTCTAAGTCAGTCCCACCATACCATAGAGCACCTTCAAATCATCAATCTAAAAATTGTATATAATAAAGCTGACAAAAAAATTGAATACACTTTCACTAAGTATAAAGATTTTCAACAAGCACAAAGATTGGGATGTAGATATCCTCCATACAAAATGCATTTTTGAAACTGTGGAAAACACAATAGAATTTTAAGAATATTTCAACATTTGATCTTCATGATATGCATCCCATATGTTATAAATCCATTTAAAAATTTCTTAAAATGGTGTGATTTCAGCATTTATAGATTTTTTTGAAAAATAAATTCTTTTTCATTTAGTGCATTTTGTCTAGAAATTAGTGAGCACCCAAAGATTGCACTATAGACCCCACAAACACAAAAAAGAGCACATAAGCCTTAGCTCATAGTTTTGTATGTATGACCACTCTATTAAACCATCTTAAAGAACCACTTCTTTCTTAATGTGGGATTAAAGTCATGATACAAACCCATACAACTGCTTGGGGGCCCATTAACAAATTTATTTTTTTTCAACAAACTTTATAACAAATGAGGAAAATAGACTCTCCAAATCACAATCACACAAAGCTAGATTTCTAGTAAATTGCATTTCTTCAAACAAGAAGGTTTCCTCCCACCAGTAGATTGAAATCACACTCATGATAAAATTATCTTTTTTATTGCTACACAAATACATGTTATAGCACTAACTTCAAGAATAATGAATATTAATATTGGTAAGAAGGAATCACCATTAGATCACTAGTCAAATGTTTCCAAGGAAGAGTTAGACATGATGAAAATCACCATCATAGACTCAAAAGAGTGCACACATGCCTAATAAGATATGAGAGCTAGTATAAATAGAACCCTACAATAGGTGATGTGGATGGCACAAGAGCTATGTAGAGTAAAAAATATATGCAGGAACTAAAACTTAGGGAATAAAGTGATGGAGGGCATTGTGGATAGTGAAAATGAAGGGCTCGAGAGCCCAAGACAAATTCTGAACCAACACTTAATAACACCCAATATATATATTTTCCAAAATAAAATAAAATCCACTACAGAATAGAATATTGAACCATAAAAAAAATGGCCACAGACAATGACAAATGTGACTTTGAAAAAACCCCAAATGCTCATAAATGAATATGTACATCGGATAAAGGCAGAGAAAAAATATGTACATCAGATTCAGTCAAACATATGCTACTGAAGAATCAGGTCATGAATTGATTCCACAAAGATTTTCAACAACTTAGACTTTGTATGCAAGATGGAAACTCACTAGTACTCACTCTAATACCATATTGATGAATTCAAGAAATTACCAAGAGATAACCAATCAATAAAGAAAGAGATGTAGGAGAAATACTCTATTTCTTGATGGCATTACTGTTAGAGCATGAATATTAGTTTCATTAAGAATATTTGCATATGTTGCATTAATTATGTGTGCACATGCTCAAGAATATTCGCATGCATATTATTATGCATACTTGAGCACATGTTTGAAAATTCTTGTTCTAACTTAAGTTCACTTTGTTGAACCTAAATTTACGATAGTCTAGTCTAGTTGGACTCCAATTTGTACATTGTGCATATCGTGCACTTCTAGTTTACTATTTTTAGTTTGAGTTAGCTTTTACATATTTTTAGGACTATTTCTTTTGATGAAAGGTGATCCCCTTAATACCACAAACACATAATAGAAACAAAGAAACAACAACAATTTGCAAGAACATAAAATGGGCTTCTTATTATCTCCACAAGTGTGGAATTCCAAATTTCAAAATTACAATATACAAAGCCACATGGGCATTTTCTTTACAATATTATGTAGGACAAAGCCTTGAATAATTACCCTGAACTATTTTGAACTACCTAGACAACACTATGGCCCTTCCTTATATAGGTGATTTTCCACCGCTAGAGAAGGTTCCAGAAATTTAGCCATTCAGGCCGACCGCCCTTAGAATTTTTGTTTTTTCACTTTTTTTTACAATAGGGTCGACTCAAAATAATAACAAATTTTATTTTTAGGTAGCCCAAATTTTAGAGGCCATAACGTTTCAATCATAGCTCCATTTTTCTACTATAACCATTTTTTAGAAATGGAACCTAATCTACAGTGCTTAACTCATGCAATCTCCAATCAACTGGGGGTCGATCATGATCTAGAGGCTCTAAGGCCTTCAAAATTGAGCTTAAAGATTTTGTACCCAAAAACCTCAATAACTTCACCAATACATATGATATGGAAATGAAACTCAACTAGTAGGCTAATATGACTAAGATGAACCTTCACCCATGAAATTAGAACATTCCAAGCTTGTATGACCAACTTACTAAAAATAGTAAGTTTCTATAAGTAGAAGCTCTGCACAAGATAGTCCTTATTGAAAAGAAACCAAAATATTTTTGGACTATGCAAGATTTCCCATACACTCAAGATGCTCCTGCATCAAACACCCAGGGTAATTTGAGAAGTGATCCTATCGTGTCTCAGGTGTGCGGAGGAAAACCAAGACTATTAACCTCCTCTTTTGTCAGCCATGATGAATCTTCAATAGTTCATTCTTTCCATTTGACCAGATATTCTTCACATGTCATGTTCCTTGTTCTTCTGCCAACACAACTATCTAGTATATCCTCAATCTCCTTGGTAGCTGAACTAGTTGCTAGAATACTCCATTGTGCTTTTGTAATCTCATCTTCAACATCCCCTTCATGATAATTTGTCAAATCTAAAATGTTAAATATTGGTGAAATGTTTAGCTCAGTAGGTAATTCTACTTCATAGGCATTTCCTGAATCATACTTATTCAGTATTTTACATGGCCCAAACTTCTTCATTTTCAACTTGTTATATGTACCTACTGGAAATCACTCCTTCCGCAAATGAACCATGACTTCATTTCCAACTTAAAATTCCTTATGCCTCATTTTCTCATCTTCCTTAGCCTTATACTATACATTCATCTTGGTAATGTGCTTCCTCACCTCCTCATAGATATTCTTTAAGTGTTTTGAAAAATCCTCAGCTTCAACACTACTTATTTCTCCTTTGTCTATCCTCCTCAACTTGGAAGAATTTCTAGGACTACTTCCGTATACAATCTGGAATGGTGATTTACCAGTGCTCCTACTAACAAAATTATCATATGCAAATTCTTCCTGTGGTAAAATCAAATCCCATCCTATTGGCTTATCTCCAACCAAACATCTCAGCAAATTCCCCAAACTCCTATTCACCACCTCTATCTATACATCAATTTATGGATGATGTGATGAGCTAAACTTCAAATCTATCTTTAACTTTCTCCACAATGTGCACCACAAATATCCAACAAACTTAGTGTCTCGGTTAGAAACTATGCTCTTTGGCAAACCATGTAGTCTCACCACTTCTTTGAAAAAAAATTCTACTACATGAACAACACCATTAGTCTTCTTTTAGGTAATGAAATGTGCTATCTTTTAAAATCTATCAACTACTACAAAAATTGAATCATGCCCCCACCAAGTCCTTGGTAAACTAAGAACAATGTCCATACTGATATCCTCCCATGACTTGTCTGGTACAGGTAATGGCTGATACAACCCTGTATTTTACTTTACACCTTTTTCCATTTGACATACTCTGCAAGTTTGTACAAACTTCTTGACATGTTGCTACAACTATGGCCAGTAATAATTCTCACTAACCAAAGCAAGGGTTTTGTCTTGACCAAAATATCCATCCAATCCTCCACTATGCTTCTCCTTGATTAGATTCTCCCTCATAGAACCTCATGAAATTCACAAATAACTTCCTCTTAATAGCATACCATCCTGGATGATGAAATCCAACCACTTTATTTTGTCTAGAGTAATAGGTTTTGTACAATCTTTCCGAGCTTCACCAAAATTAGGATCCTCTGGATACAAACTCTTGAGTTCCTTGAACCCAACCACCTCAATCTACGTCTCTATCAGCAAAATTTTCCTTCTGCTAAGCGCATTTGCAACCCTATTAGACTTTCTACTCCTATATTTAAAAATAAATGTGTAACTCTGCAAAAACTCAACCCATTCCAAATGCCTCTAATTCAACTTTCCTTGAATATTCAAATATTGCAAAGCTTGATGATTAGTATACAAAACAAACTCTTTAGGAAGCAAATAGTATCTCTACATTTTCAATTCCTGAACTATAGCATAAAATTATTGATCATAAATAAAATATTTCCTCTTGGAATCATTTAACTTCTCACTAAAATAAGCAATAGGTTTACCTTCTTGGCACAAAAAAAATCCTATTGCAGTACCACTAGCATCATAGTCTACTTGAAATAACTTATTAAAATATGGAAGTGCTAAAACAAGTTGTTCTATAACTTTTTGTTTCAATGGTTTAAAACTCTTATCAGCCCCTGTAGTCCACTTAGACTCTTTCCTATCTCCTCTCATTTTTTCAATCAAGGGTCCACAAATACTACTAAAATTCTTGATAAAATTTCTTTAAAAGCTAGCCAAACCATGGAAAGATCTTACCTCAGTAAAACTCCTTGGAGTAGGCCATTCAAGGAAAGCCTTCACTTTCTCTGGGTCCATTTTTAGACCTTCTTCTGAAACTACAAATCCTAGATACACTAACTCCTTCACAAAACTACACTTCTTCAAATTAATCAACAATTTATCTTCCCTTAACTTCTCAAACACTCAATGAATATGCATTATACGCTCTTCCAATGTCTTACTAAAGATCAAAATATCATCTAGGTAAACAATGACAAACTTACCCATAAATTCATTCAAAACCTCATTCATGAGCTGCATGAAAGTGCTCGGTGCATTGGTTAGCCCAAAAGGCATGACTGACCACTCATAAAATCTTTCCTTTGTCTTGAAAGAAATCTTCCATTCATCTCCTTCTTTGATCCAAATCTAATGATATCCACTCTTTAGATTTATCTTTGAGAAATACACAGATCCACTCAAATAGTCCATAATATCATCCATTTGTGGCAATGGAATCCTATACTTGATTATGATCTTGTTGACAGCCCTAGAATCTGTACACATCCTCCATTCTCCATTCTTCTTTGGTGCTAATACTTCTAGTATAGCACATGGACACAGACTCTCTTGAATCAACCCCTTCTACAACAACTCATGTACCTATATGTTTAGCTCTTCACTTTCTATTGGTGTCATTTTGTGTGTTGCCTTATTTGAAAAACTAGCTCCTAGAATCAAGTCCATCTGATGATTGATCTTCTTTACTGGTGGTAATTCATCAAGCACATTATTAGATACAATATCTTGAAACTCATTCAACAAATCTACAACTTCTATAGGTACATCTTCTACTTCCTCTTTACCACCTTTCAAAATTAAAGAAAAGCACATATGCTCATGCCTCATACCCTTTAGGATTTTTCTTCCATCAATAAAAATTATTCTTTCATTACCACATACCTTTTCTTCTATGTCATTCAATGGCTTTAGCTTATGTTGCACTCCATCCTTTGTCAGGGAATAGGTATTCGCACGACCATCATGTACAACATGCCTATCAAACTGCCACAACCTATCCAACAACATATGACATGCATTTGTAGGTATGATATCACATAGTACCTCATCATGATATTTGTCAATCTTGAACTTTACTAGGTACTACTCATTGACCATGACCTTGTGGTCATCCTACACCCAAGAAATTTGATATGGATGTGGATGTTTCTGCCTCTTGAAATTTGACTTTTTCATCATCTCTTCTCACACTAAATTGTTAGTGCTTCCAATATCAATAATCACATCACAACACTTATCTTCACACTTGCACCTAGTTTGAAACAACCTCCTCCTTTGCTTAGGTTCATTCTCACAACTTAGTTAGACTCTTCTATTAATTAGGGCTTCTCCTCTTTCAACATCTTCACAATGTGATTATTTGGCATCTTCATCTACATGTGCAACTCTAGCTTGGCCTTCAGTTCTCCTATCTATCCTTCCTTGTTGTTGTGGACATTCATAAGCCCTATGAACTTCATCTTCATAGTGAAAACATGTTCTGTAGAAGCCTCCTCTTCCTTATCCTTATCCTCTTTCCCTTCCTCTCTAATCTTTATTATTCTGATCATGGAAACAATTAAAATTAATGACTCTCTGATTTTGACTGCTACTGGCCTCATCCTTCTTTTTCTGATCTTCATTTCAGCCTCCATACAATCATTCACTAGATCTTCCACCACAACCTCTTTTTCTTTATCTGCTTTCAAACTTCTTGTTCAACTTTTCCTCTACTTTTAGGGAAAACTAGTATACCTCTTCAATATTGTTCATTCAGACCAAATTCAACTCCTCTTGAATGCTTGGCCTCAACCCATTGAGGTAACAAGAAAATTTCTCTTTGTCAGCTTTTGCATGGCCTATTCTGATGATGATTCTATAGAACTCCTCTATATACTCCTAAATAGATCTCCCTACTTGCTCCAAACCTTGCATTTTCTTTAGTAGATCAAGATCATAATCAACAAGAATGAACTATCACTTCAATTTATCTACCATCTGATCCCATCTTGTGATTTTCTCCTTTCTTCTTCTATTTTGCTCAAACTAAATCTCTTGCCACCAGATCTTCGCATGACCCTTCAGTCCGGCCTTCGCAAACATGACCCAATCATGATCCTTGATATCTTCATACTTAAAATATTCTTCTAATTCATTGATCCAGTCGATCAACTCCTCTAGGTTAAGATTTTTTGAAAATGTAGGAACCTCAATCTTAGGTCTTTTCCTAATCTTGGAAATGGCCTGAAAAAGCCTTTCTTCCTCTTGGTTTAAAATTTTTCCTTCTCCTTCTTGATCAAAATTTCCTTCTTCTTCGGCTTCATCCTTACTTTCCTCTCTTACAGAAAGATTCATGCCTCTGCAGATCTCTTCCTGAAATTCTCGCACTTGTCTCTAGAGGGCTCTAACCTTAGGTGACACACCACCTGCTCTTCCGTGACGTTCCCTTTATGGAGGCATTTTCACGCTTGTCATTAAAACCCTAAACCATGGCCCTGGTGAAAACTGCCTCACAGTTGGCAATCTGTCTACACACTCAAGAACTCTTGCTATAATACCACTTGATGAAGGGTACTCCCCTTAATGCAACAAACACATAACAAAAACAAAGAAACAACAGAAATTTGCAAGAACATAAAATTGGCTTCTTATTATTTCCATAAGCATGGAATTAAAAATTTTAGAATTACGATGCAATGCCACATGGTCATTTTCTTTACAATATTTTGTAGGACAAAGCCTCAAAAAATTACTTGGGACTATTCTAAACTACCTAGACAACACTACGGACCTTCCTTATATAGACAATTTTCCACCACCCGAGAAGGTTCCAGAAATTTAGCCATTAAGGCCGACCACCCTTAGAATTATTTTATTTTTCATTTTTCTTTTACAATAGGATTGGCTCAAAATAATTACAACTTTTATTTTTAGGTAGCCCAACTTCCAGCGGCCATAATTTTTTAACCGTAGCTCCGTTTTTCTATTATAGCCACTTTTCAGAAATGGTAGGACCTAATCTACAGTACTTGACTCGCACAAGCTCTAGTCAATTGGGGGTCGATCGCGATCCGGAGCCTCTAAGGCCTTCAAAATTGAGCTCAAATATTTTGTACCCAAAAACCTCACTAACTTCACCAATACAGATGATATGATAATGAAACCCAACTAGTAAGCTGATATGACTAAGATGAACCTTCACCTATGAAATCAGAACATTTCGAGCTCGTATGACCAACTTACTAAAAATAATAAGTTTCCATAAATAGAATCTCTGCACAAGAAACCAAAAATATTTTTGGGTGATGCTAGATTTCCCTTACACCCAGGTCTCTCATGCATCAACTTTCTATAAAAATAATTAATTTTTCATTGTAACTGATCTTACAATTATGCAATCTTGCATCTTGTATTCTTTTTTCATTTTAAGGAATATTAAAATTCTTTCTTACTACCCTTGCTCATGGAAGGTTTTTTTTTTATCTTTTTGGGAATATATGCTTTGTTGTCATTGATGTCAAATATTATGGTCTGGAGGTATCAGAAGTATTTTAGTTCAAAGGTAGTAGCTGAAGATAGGTTCTATTATATTTTTGTTAATAAGAAAGAGATGTTTATCAATGCTTCAATGTTGTTTTCTTATGTATGTAAGTTTGTGTGATCCAATTATTTATGATTTAATAGAAACAATACATAGTTGTAGATAATAGTTTTATGGTTGTACTTAACATTGTTACAATTATTCTTTTCAAAAGGTTTCTGCTCTAGAAAATAAGGTTGAAGGTGTATTGATGGCTATGCAAATAGATTCAAATTTTGGTCTTTGTTTTGGCATTCTCTAGTGATCCAAAAATTGTTCCTAGTGATTTCAAAATTGTATTATCAAGTGTTGTAGTTAACATTAGTTTTTTGTTTGATTTGGTAATGCATTATGGTGGCTTCTAACATGGACTATTAGCAAGTGACATGGCGTATGGATTTCACTATAACGTGTGGAGGTCTAGACTTATTTTGCAAGTTAAGTGGTTCTTTGGGCAATGTGACTACATGTTTGAGATGGTCTTGAAATTTGTTCCAGTAACTATGGATCTAGCATCGGGCTATGTGTAGTGTGTTCACGGTCCCTCTCTCTCTTGGTGGATCATGCTTCTTGATTTAGGTCTAGGTTATACATTTAATGTTTAACTCTTATCTAGATGGGTTCATGTTGTATGTGACCTATGTATTTAATGTTTATCTCTTATCCGATTAGGTCAATTCTATGTTTTGGTTCAAATGCTTCTGGCATGGGACCTTATTGCATTTTTTTGTTTCCTTGGCATGGCCAACCAAGTTATAATTTCCAATTACCTATCTTGTATATAAGCATAGTTTGTGATTTGGACATATTGAAAAAAGAGCATGTTGTGGTCAACCAACAAGTGAATATTTACATGCAGGGGTTTGTAAGAGAAGAAATCAAAGAAGTGAAGAAAGAGACGATGTATCAGAGTTGTGAAGATTAGTTTCATTATCAAGATAACTTATCTTTATCTACCATGGAGAGTCCTTTTTACATTGGACCGTGAGTCTTGGTGCATAAGTTCATTATGTATCTTGCTACACTGGTAGTGAGCCTCTATATGAAAGTCTGAAGCAATGAGCTCCCATCTATTTTGGCATTGTATAGGCCATAAACCTTCTTGGAGAAGTGAGCTTCTACAATTATCATAATCAATCTATATGTACATCAGTGAATTATCCTTGTGAGAAAGTGCTCACCATGGTTTCTTTTTCAATTTGGGTTTTCTGCATATAAAATATTTGTGTTTATGTGTTGTTGTTCCAATTTTTTACTTATTGTTTCATTTGAATAATATTAAATTTAATTGTTTAATAAAGAAAGTATTTGGTTTATGCTAATTCACCACCACTCTTAGCATCAAGAGTATGTTGAACAGATCCTTTGATGCTTGTGTTGTAAGCTTCAACATTATATCAGAGCATGGATTCAATGAAACCCTTTTCAAGATTTGAGGTTGTTGTGATCCCACAACACACACCCCATTTAGGATACTTAGCCACATGGGGACCCCCCCCTCCCCCCCATGTTTTTTGTTCTTTTTCTTTTGGATCTTTTTGGCTTTTGAGTGGTTCAAAGTTCTTAGGGTGAACCTGACTATAAAAGATTGAAGTACTCAAGGAGGAGCTATGAAAATAGCCCTCAAGCATTCAATACAAGAAATCAAAGAGTAGACGAAGCTATTGAATGAAACTAAGATTATAAATCAATGAAAACTAATATTATAAATCAATGAAAACTATCTAAGATTCAAACTCTAAATCTACCGTGAATACAAACAATCTACCACAGAGTAAGTAATAAAAACTACAAAGGATGCAATAACATAATATCTCTAGAATGTAAGAATGAATGCAAAGAGGGCTTGGCCCTTTGGTGAAATGGTGGGGATTCTTTTCTGTAGTGCCTACAACAAATATTCAAGTCCCCATGGGGTCGCTCTCTACCATGGTTCTCAATGGAGAGTTGTTACCTTGACCCTTTGTGAAATAGTGGAGCTTCTTGTCTATAGAGCTTAAAACCAAGGTTCAACATTTTTTAAAAAGGATTTACAACCAAGGTTCAACATTTTTAAGAGATGGAGGACCTGCAGCAACAATGGTCATGGAGGAAAAGGGAGAGAAAGAATTTTTATTTTCACAATGGAGGTAGGAATGCAGGTTTTAGCATCGTTGGCCTTTCTACCGAAGAGGACAATCTTCTTATAGCACTGTTGTTCAAGATTGAAATGGTGGGATAAACCATGAAGAAGGGATAAACCATGTAAATTTTTCTATTACACCTAGGATTTTTGTGTGGAGGCAAAATTGTTATGAGCTCCCCTCTCACATCATTATTCACATGGAAAAAGGTGAATGGTGGCTGAAGAAGGTGACAATGATGGGATTGTGTTATCTAATGATACTCAGGGATGTTCTGAGAAAGGTAAATATACTGATGACTCAAAAATGATTCAGTGCCTTCTTCAGATGATAGAAAATGACCATATGTTGGGGGAGCCTCCTTTAAAATGTGTCTCCTATTTTGGGTTATGGGGGAATGATAAGAGGGATGCCTATTTTGAGGATAGGACTATTTTGAGAGAAATAGATAAAACAATGATAGAGGAATATGGACCTTATCAGTGCTCAGTTCTAGAAGAACTCTCTACCAATAAGATAAGTGAAAAATATCTCTTGGCTTGGAAAATAAATAAAGGTTCTAATGCTTTAGAGAATCTATTTTCAGATTCCTTTTAGGGATGTGTGAATCCTAACATTGTGTGTGGGGATGCTACTCAAGATTGAGCTATTAAATAGGTCAGTCCTTCGTTAATCAATAGTGGGGAAAATAAGGCAACAGATGATCTTTTGAATAAAGAGTTGGAATTTGAGGATAAGAGCTCCTCAGATGACAATAGAAGGGATAATCCGAGAGAAGATGATATCCCTATTAGTGAGGAGTCTAACAATAGGTCTGATAGAAGAGACTCCTTATTAGTGATTAGAAGGGAGGCTAATGATGGTAGAATCTCTCCAATTAGGAACTTGGAGGGTCTATTTGTAGATGTTAGAGATAGTGGAGGATATTTAATTGATGTAGATAATATACATCACTCCCAGAGTGAGGAAGAGGAAGAGGATGAACTGGGAATTTTTGAGACCCCAAATATTTTGATTCCAAGAGGGATTGAATAGATAGATTCCAAACTAAGGGTCCCTAGGTTGGGGGAAAAGAAGAAGAGAGGTGCTCGCTCCAACAAGGAAAAACTTGAGTTGGCAGGTTGTGCACCAAACAAGACCAAATTGTTGAGATAAGCAAAGTGATATGCCCTTTCTCGGAAGCAATGAGACTCCTTTCATGGAATGTCAGGGGCTACAATGTCCTTGACAAGATACATTTTATCAAGAGGGGTCTTGATCAGGTGAGAGCTGATTTAATTTTACTTCAGGAGACAAAATTGAAAGAAGGAGATGATGTTTTATTTTAAAAATTATTTTGGAGAAGAGAATGTGTTTTTGCCTTTTCTAATGGAGCCTCAGGTGGGCTTTGTGCAATGTGGGATCCTAGTGTGGTCAATGTTCACCTTGTCTCCCAGTCTAACAATGTGCAATGGATAGAAGTGGTTTCTCAGCAATTATTGACAAATTTTTTTGTTCTAAATATTTATGGCCCTATTAACTCTGGAGAGAAAAGGAATTTATGGTGTCCTATTAGTGAGATATTGAACTCAAAGAAAGATGCTTTATTTCTTATGGGAGGAGATTTTAATGCAATCTTAAGCCCTGTGGAGAAAAAAGGAGGTAAAGGTTGGGAGGCGAGAAGTAAAAGGGATTTTTATGATTTTGTTTGGAATAATGGTCTCAATGAGATTGATTTCAAAATAGGGTATTTTACTTGGACTAATAGAAGAAGTGATTTTTTAAATATAGCAGAAAAGTTAGACTATTTCTTCTTATATGGGCAGTGGGATCAATTCATTTGGTTATGTGGTACTGATATCCTACCTATTTTAGGTTCGGATCACTTCCCCATCTGCTATAACATTCAAGAGGACTCGACCCTAGAGAGCTCTCCCTTCAAATTTGAAGCTATGTAGTTTAGAGATCAAGGTTTAGTCTCTAAAATTGTGGCATGGTTCAGACAGGCCCCTGCGTTGGAAGGTAATCTTGCTTTCAAAATTTTTAAATGTTTGTAGTTTGTTAAGGAACAATTGAAAATATGGAATAGGGACTCCTTTAAAAATATCTTTGTTGAAAAGTTGTTTTTATAAAATAGCCTTGCATCTCTTAATCAGAGAGTGACAAAGGTGGGGATGGATGAAATGGCCTATGCTGAAGAAAAAGAATTAAAAAGTAGATATAAGGAAATTTTGGCAAGAGAAGAGGTTTTTTGGAGACAAAAATAAGGGAAACTTGGTTGAGAAATGGAGACCGCAATATAATTTTTTTCCATAAATCAGTTAAAGAAAGGCATGCTAGGAATAGAATTTTCTCTATTTCTAATGGGCAAGGAAGGCTCTTAACTAGTTTTGATTAGATTAACAAGGAGGCAATGATCTTTTTCAAGAATATGTTTTCAAACAATTCAATTCCCTTGGAAGGATCTCTAGATTTACTTGATAGAATTCCAAGAATTTTAACAAAGGGACAAAATTCAAGATTAATGCTCCTAGTTTCTAAAGATGAAGTTGTGTGTGTGAATTTTGTACCTAGCTGTAGACACAACACTTTAGTAAAACATTAGAGGTTAGCAAAAACCAAAATATGCAAGTAATTGAAACTATGCTAACCAAGCGATTTACTACCTTCTAGTAGGTGTGAGTATGATGTTCTCATATTGGAATCGAGATCAGTGACAATGCAACACCTAAATGAAGGATTTGAATGCAAAAAAATTGAAAAACTATATGAATGCAAATTTAATCTATATTTTTCTATTTTCTATGCAATAAGAATGAGAAACTGTATGAATCTAAGCTAGAATGTATGAAATTGAGTTTGAATGCAGATTTAATCTAAGAAATGCTATGAATGAATATAAAAACTATGATATGAAACTATGAATGCTCAAAATAATAAATAAAAATCTCATAATAGCTTGATTTGCAAAAGATTGATTCTTCAGTCACAAATTTGCCAGAGTAAGGATGCAATTTCAAGGTGTTTATTGTGAAGAGCTGAGCCTTGATTTTATAGAAATCCAGGGCTTTTAGGATGCAAGAGAAAAGCCATAAATCACTCTTGATAAACTCGGGTTGATTTTTGAGTTATCAGAAAATCAGAGATAATTAACTCACAAAAATCATGCAAAAGTAGGGTTTAACTCAAAATAGAGTTTTAGATCAAATTTCAACTCATCATCAGATGTTGAGTTTCAATTTTAAAATTGATTGTTAATTTCTAGTTGCCTGCTTTTCAGATTGTGCATGATTTATTTTGAATTAATTTAAAAATAAAGTGATTTATTCTCAACTTAACTGATTTTTGAATTAAAATAATTGATTTATGGGTTAATCAATTATTAAATCAAACTTTATCCAAAAACTATATTATTAAATATTGACAATTGACATGAATTTATTAAATAGGAATTTAATCAATCAGTCATGAGATTTTAGATTTATTGTCAAAATTAAATAATACAATTGAGGGATAATTTAATTAAATTCAATTAAAGAATTAAGTGGCAATATTAAATCTAATTAATTAAATATTTAGAATATTCAATTAATCAAACTTTAGGATAAATAGGATTTATCACAAAATAATTATTAAATTAAAGATAATTAGGATAAATAAGAATATTCTCCAATGCAGAATTTAAGATAAAATCAATTAGGATTCGATAATGTGCAGATGTGCCTTAAGTTAGGACTTTAGTGTCGATTTCATTCAAATTTGATATGTAGGAGGTTAATGAACCTATAGCCCATTTTTGGGGTATTATATTTTTCCCCTCTTTGAATTACTGTGCGAAGTGCAGTGGTTCAAAGAATAGTCTATGTTTGATATATGTATGAAACTAATTTGATTTGAAAGATTAACTGATTCCACGATAGAAATTGATTGAAAGATTTAAAGATTCAAGATTTAAGATTTAAGATTTAGGTCCTGAGTGACCAAAGATAATGTCAACTATAGCAATAATGAACCAATGATTACATAAAAGTACCAAAACATCTAATTCTAAACCTTATGATTGTGAAGAAGTGAGTGACCGATTCCAAACTTGAATGTCCTTGTATGAATCATATTGCTATCACATCATGAACCCATCAGTTACGAAGAAAGAAGGAAATGATGCTAATGAACCGATAGTTACAAAAAGCTGATACAGTTTACAAGATAGATTAGGATACCAAATTGATATGGTTCTTGACCAATCTGATATGCCCCAAGAAATAATAGATTTCCTCAAGTGATGAGAACTTTAGATGAGTCAATAACTAGACATGGTTGTTGTCTTGATTACTAAGGAAAGATTTGATTGACAAAACTAGATTGACGGACTTTGAATGATGTGTAATACCATGCCCTCTTCACAATTAAAATTAAAATTTGACAAGAAAAGTCAGTGTTATAGTTTAGAAGCATGTTAATTGATTTGAGAAGTGGTTATACACATTGGAGAACGTGTTCTGCATCATTTAGAGGTCCTAAAGACCAAGTTTGACTAGGTTTGACCATGAGTTGACCATGGTTGACCAAGTTGAAATTTTGAGAGTTTGATGTAAGATAATCAGTTAAGTTAAATTCTAGATTTTGGTGATGATTGAAGGTCAATTATGCAAGTAGTTAATAATATGAATGATCTCAGATTTTGATTTTGATATTGAAAAAGGATTCTACTTGCTGTTTCGTTGGAGGAACCTTCATATGAGGTTCAACTCTTCTCTTCTAGTTTAATTTTAGATTAAGAGAATTGTTGAAGAATCATTTAAGTGTTCAAGCAATTTGTGAGATCATGCAAATATGCAAAATGATATGCAAAATGAAATGCAAACCTAAGACCTAGGACCTAGTCACTGATCATGTGTCGATTTGTTGTCATCATTGAACTTTTAGGTAACCATATAAATCAATACAATGCCCACTAGTTATGAAACCATAGACATATGAATTACAATTTGTATGCACAAGAATCAATACAACACCCACTGGTTAGGCAACCATGGACATATGAATATTGATTTTATTTTCAAAATGTCAGATTAGATATAAGCACCAAGGCACAAATGCCAGGATGACCTGAATATCATGTCCATTTTGATATAGCAATTTGTATAAGCATCAGAACATAAATGTCATGATGACCTAAATATGCCTTGTGTTACAAACACATCAAGTAGTCAAGAGATCCTTCTAAATCCAGTGTGAATTACTCGTAGTGACCCTTTATCGTTCACATCCTTACGTAAGATCATGTTTCATAGTAGGAGTAAGAATTCACTCAAAAGATAATAGTTAGATCAAACTTCCTTGAATTTTTTGGGTACCAATGGTCGAGGTACGGATGGCCATCCAATACAAGATAGAGGTTCTTATAGATAGACACCATTTCAATCCAAAATTTTCAAAGTTGTTAGATTTTCACATACAAGCAGAAAATAAAGAAAAGATTATGCCCCTAATCACCACTCTCTACATCCTATAAAGGATATCATCAAATAGCTCAAAGGGACATAATATGTAAAAATATCAATGTGAATCCGTAAGCATACAAGGAGTATAAAAGCATGTAAAAGCATAGATTATTTTCATTTATGTTGATATTTGATTGCATTGTTGTAGATGCAAAATCCTTTTTGGACAGGAGACTGACTGACTGACTCAGATGAAGCTTCAAAGGACCTTGACTAGATATGACACATCTAAGATACACTGGAGGCCATAGGATATGACTGTGATTGCCCCCAAGTTTGAAACAATGCTTGAGTTGATTGGTGTACAGACCAACTTATTGAAAATAGGGATGCAGAAACAAACCGGGAAATATGTACAAACTAAAGCAAGACTAAAAGCTAGGAAAGACCAAGATTGCGCTGATAGATGGAGCTTTTTGAACAAGTGGCACCCATTTTCTGGGTTTTCACCATCTTGGCAGAGATTCTATTTTTTCTACCAAGGCGCCTGTTTCCAGGTTTTCACCAAGGCACCTTTTTTTTTCATTTTTTTTGTATTTTTCATTTTTCCAATTTTTTTGTACTTTTTAATCTTTTGATTTTTTTTTGTGAATCATCAAGGCGCCTATTTTTAGGTTTTCACCAAGATGTTCATTTTTTCAAGACTTTTTCAGATTTTTAAGATTTTTTTAGGACATTTTACCATACATTGAATGCCTTAGGCATATAATTTCTTTAGATGGAGAATGTTGATTGGTTCTCAAAGCTATTCTCCTTCATTCATTGAGAGTTGATAGGCTCTCGAGCCAAAAGTAGCAGTGATAACAAAGGGACCCAACCAGTTGGGTTCAAACTTCCCCTTGCATTCTCAATGTGATTAATTTTTAAGATTCTCTCTTAAGACTAGATCACCAACCTGAAATTCTCTGTGTCTAACTATCTTGTTGTAACCTCTAGAAATTATTTTCTGATACACTCTGAGATGATCATACGCTACTTGTCTGCACTCATCTAGTAGTTCAAGTTCTTGCAACCTAGACACTCTGTAGTCATCATCAGTTACTAGACCATGCATTCTAATTCTTAGTGATGGAATTTCAACATCAATAGGCAGTATCGATTAGTATGTAAAAAGGATGCCCCCAGATAGAATGGGCATCGAACTCCCAAGCAAGATCACATCGTCTAGTCCCAATATCTAGGAAGGTGGAGAACAAGAGGGATTAGCAAGCTAGTGGAAGAGATGGAAGACAAGAGAATGAATGAGAATGAAGGGAAGAAATCCTCAAGGGAAAACTCTTCAAGGGTACCCAAGCTAGGGAAAAATTGTCATGTAAAGCACATTTGGACAAGCAATGAAAGGCCAGCGTAGGATAAGTTACAAAAAAGTAATGCCAAAGAAGGAAAGGATGTAGTCCAAAGGAGTAGACATGTCAAGAGGTTTCAAACCATCGTGTTCTACTCTTTTTTTATTAGATCAAGACCAAAGGGGAAAAGGATAGCGAAAGGCTAGAATGAATGGAGGAAAATAAATATGAAGGCTAAACAGGAAGGGAATAAAAGCAAGATCGTCATAAGATAGCTCACAAGATAGCCAAATGTTCGTGTATAGATCAACATTGTCAAGATCAAAGAGAGAAGATGGAATGGATGAAATATGTAGAACTACGCATGATGCCTGATTGCCAGGTTTTCATCATGGTACTTATCCAAGGTTCCACAAGGGAGTGGTCTCCACCATAGGATGAATTTATTTTTCTTTATTTTTGCTACCAAGGTGCCTATGGCAAGCTTTTTAGATAATGCTCCTTGAAAGGATAAAATCATGATATGACAAGGATTCAATATAATATGCTCAAAGATGCTAATAGGGAAAAGAAGATGGAAGAGAAAAATGGAGGATAAGGTTTTATGTAAAGCGAGTGAGGTTGGAAGATAGGAGGAATAGGCAAATGAGGAAAAAGGATAGAAGGTAGGAGGATAACGAATGGAAGGATTGTGAAGGGGTAGATGGAAAGGAAGGCAAGATCAACATCAACACACACCTTGAAGGGTGGTGAGAGGATGGAGGAAATGTGAATGAAGGAATACATGAAGGAATATGGTGAATGGATAGAAAAGGTTATGGTTTAGGCACATGGAATGGAAGAATATTTTTGGAAGAAGATGAAGTGGAAGCCTTTGGAAGCTTGAGTGTCAACTTCACTTTTTGCTCAACACCAAACTCTTTCAAGAGAGACTTTGGAATACATATAGCCATAGGCTTTTTATTTCTTTTTTATTAGTTAGAGATAATATCTTCAATGATGGATTTTGAAATCCATACTTGTCTAGTAGTTTTTTCCTTAGATATCTCTTTTGACTTTATGCCTCCATGTCAATTAGAGGAGACATGGTGATCTTCTTTTTTTGATGGATTCTTGTATTGCTTCTTTTTCTTGTATTGAATATTCAAGTTAATTCCAAAGAACTTGGGACTTGTGGAAGAAAAAGGAGGATATGACTAGTTTAGATGGGTGGGTGGATGAAAAGGATTCAAGGGTATGCATCTATGTTGATCTTGAGGAAAGATAGGAGATGGAGGGATGTAAGGACCCAAGATGGATGCTGAATTAGGAGAGTTAGGAGGGGAAAGTGAAGGGACATAAGGACCCAAGATGGAAGGTAGATGTGAAGCCCTTTGTAGTGGTGGAAGAGGTCCAAGGATGGATGTGGAAGATACAAAAGGATAACCAATAAGTTTATTAACATCTATATGACAACCAAGGACATTAGCATCTTTAGAGTGAGCATTAGGATTTTCAATAGAATCGTGGACATCTTGAATATGAGAACCTTCTTTGATAGGATTGTTCAAAGCTTTCAAAGACTTACGAAGAGTAGAAAGTGGAAACAAACATGGAATGGTAGAATAAGAAGATGGAAGACTTTGATCTTGACAAGGATCTTTGGATAGCATAAGTGCATAATTTTTCACTTGATTTTCAATAGGCTTAACATTGGAAGTAACAACACCATTTTTACCAACCTTAATGGAAATATCATCTTTGGAAATTGGAAGTGGGGTAAGGTTATTTTGATTGTCAATAAGCTCAACAGTGTAAGTAGTAGCATGATCTTTCTTAGGAGAAGACTTAAGACATGGTGGGATGAATGAGAAAGGGCATGCAGGATCAAAAGAACCCTGAAGTGGATAAGAGACATCATGAAAAGAATTGGATGACATGGAGGTTTCTTGATCTTGATCTTTCTTTATGTTCTTTTCTTTATCATTTTTGGAGTCCTCTTGACATGGAGCCACTTCTAAGGACAATGAAGTGTGTGTGTGAATTTTGTACCTAATCTGTAGACACAACACTTCAGTAAAACATTAGAGGTTAGCTATAATCAAAATCGTGCAAAATTGAAATCTAATTTAACCAAGCGATTTACTACCTTCTAGTAGGTGTGAGATTAATGTTCTCAGATTGTTATTGAGATCAGTGACCTAGATGACACCTAAATGAATGATTTGAATGCCAAACTGATATGAAATATGAATGCAATTAATCTATTTTTTTTATATTTTCCATGCAATAATATGATGAAAACTGATATGAATCTATGCTAATATGAAAATTGATATGCAATGCTAATCTAGAAATGATATGATATGAGAATGAAAATTCTAACAATAAT
Organism: Chamaecyparis obtusa; assembly: GCA_027943335.1. Classification (NCBI taxonomy): domain Eukaryota; kingdom Viridiplantae; phylum Streptophyta; class Pinopsida; order Cupressales; family Cupressaceae; genus Chamaecyparis; species Chamaecyparis obtusa. The sequence continues at coordinate 3,560,806 of BSBK01000615.1, read as the reverse complement.
ATGAAAGTTATGAATTTGAAATTGATCTCACAAAGCTTCGAATCCTCAAATTTATCTTTCAACCTCCAATTGTGCAAATTCTCCAAATCTGATATGCTATGATTCCTGTGGAGTAAGTTTGCAATTTGCAAGATATGAATTATGAAGAGCTGAGCCTTAGTTTTATATAAATCTAGGGCTTTGGAGGTGCATGAGAAAAAGTCATAAATCACTCAAATAACTCAGGTTGATTTTTGGGTTATTTTTAAATAACAGATAATTAAGTCACAAAAATCATGCAAAAGCACAGTTCAACTCGAATTAGAAGTTTAGATCAACTTTAAAACTCAAAAAGATGTTGAGATTCAAAAAGCTAACAACTTGCATTGACTTTCCAATTTGAGTTTAACTGGTCCTTGAATGTGCACATGGATAATTATGATTTAATAAATAAATAAAGTGATTTATTCTCAACTTAACTGCTTTTTGAAATAAAATAATTAATTTATGGGTTAATTAACTATTTTATCCAACTTTTATTAGAAACTATATTATTAAATAATGACAACTTGCTTTAATTAATTAAATAAGAATTTAATCAATTATTCTTAGGATATTGGATTTATTGTCAAAATTAAATAATACAATTAATAAGAGATAGAATTAAATTTAATTAAACAATTAAGTGGCAAGATATTAAATCTAATTAATTAAATATGAAAATATTCAATTAATCAAACTTAAGATAAATGTGATTTATTGCCAAATAATTATTAAATTAAAGATAATTAAGATAATTAGGAATATTGCTAAGAATATTCCTTGATGCAGAATTTAAGATAATCAATTATGATTCGATGATGTTTAGATGTGCCTTAGATTAGGACTTCGATGTTGATTTCGTTCGATTTGTAGATGTAGGAGGTTAATGAACTTATAGCCCATTTTTGGGGTATTACATTTTGCCCCTCTTTGAATTACTGTGTGAAGCGCAGTGGTTCAAAGAAAGTCTATGTTTGATAGAGATATGAAACTGATTCGAAAGATATGATGATTGAAAGATTTGATATGAATAACAGGTCCTGAATGACAAAAGATAATGTTCACTATAGAAGCGATGAACCGAGGATTGTGAAAAAGTGTTAAAACACCTGATTCCAAACCTTAGGATTGTGAAGAAGTGAGTGACCGGTTCTAGACTCGATTATCTTAGTAGAACTAGCAGGTATCACATCCGAATCCTTCAGTTGCCGAAGAACCAAGGAAAGAACACTATGCTCTAGTGGTTGCCAAAAACTGATGCAGTTTACAAGATTAGGAGAATACCAGATTGATATGGATCTTGATGAATCTGATATGCCCCAAGTGATGATAGATTTGCCCCAAGCGATGAGGTCTTTTTTGATGAATCAGTAACTAGACATGGTTGTTGTCTTGATTACTGAGGAAAGATATGATTTCAACAAAGATATGATTTCAAATTAGATTACAGACTTTGAATGATGTGCAATACCATGCCCCCTTCGAGATTAAAATTGAAATCTGACAAGAAAAGTCAGCATGATATGGTTCAGAAGCATGTTAATTGATTTGAGAAGTGGTTAAATACATTCGAGAATGCATTCTGCATCATTGGAAGGTCCCAAAAGACCAAGTTTGACTAGGTTTGACCATGAGTTGACCATAGTTGACCAAGTGGAAATTTTGATAGTTTGATGTTAGATAATCAGTTAAGTTGAATTATGGATTTCTGTGATGATCGAAGGTTGATTATGCAAGCAGTAGACCGTCTTGGGCCCAAAATTTTAAATCACAATTTTGACATATTAAATGATCTTAGATTTGAATTTTGATCCTGAAAATGGATTCAGAATGTCGAAATTAGCCAGGGGTGCAATTTTCATGAAAAACGGAGCACTTTTGAAAATTAGGTCAAATGCTATATAAAGACCTGAAGGGTCATTTTCAATTCATTTCAACCATTTGACTTTGGAGATTGTGCAGAGCCCTTTGAGCAAGAAAATGGTAGAATAGCAAGATCTGAAGGTTCCTGTGAGTTTGCATCCATTTGAGTGCAGCTGGAGATACCAGAGACCTCGACAGTATGGACATCAGGTAGGTGGACCTCTGTGCCCCTTGGAAAATGCAAATTTTTCATGTTCCTAGCATTTTTTAATTTTTTTCGTACATGTTTTTCTTTTTAATTTTTGCATGTTTGAAAACTTGTACGAGTCTCAACCCAGACTCGTATGACACTTCATTTGAATTTACATTGTTGTTTCAAGTATACCCAAGTGTCGTATGAGAAGGACCCTTGTGTCGTATGACATTTCACCGGGTCCCTCGAAACTCATATGATCCCAGGCACAGTGTCGTATGACCATGAATTATCATTTGGTATACTGTGGAGTGTCGTATGACATTTGATGCCAATCTGGACTGTCGTATGAAAAATAGTGTTGAAAACTAACTTTTAGGGCCAAATTTTGACTTTTTTGATGCCTGAAACTGATATTTGACTAGTTGACCTACCTTCTGAAGTACCTGACTGTCCAATATCTATACTATTAGCCTATTATTGAACCCAATTTCTGATAGAATGCCTTATTTTTGTATGATATAGGTGACATATCTAGATGTACACGTCCGACATTCATACCCGGCTACCCAGAGATTATGTGTCGCTCTTCCGGACCCGATGAGGGTTCATCTTGTTGCCTGTGGATTCGAGTATTTGATTCATTTACCCAACATTAGGGTAAATCATGGCCTTTTGACTGCCTTGATTGAGAGATTCCATTCGGAGACACAGATGTTTCATTTACCCACTGGAGAGATGACCATGACTCCAGAGGACATCTATAGGATACTGCACATTCCATTTCATAGCAGTCGGCATCCTGAGTATGTGAGTTCTAGTCAGGGTGGTCTTCATGCCTTTAGGCATCTATTTGGAGATGATACACAGTTGACAGGGTCTATTTCCTGGGAGACTCTTGTATAGTGATATGGTCAGATGCACCGTTTAGAGTGCATTATTGCTGGTATGATCAGGGAGCTCATCATGCTAGGCCGTCAGCAGAACGGCTTTTTGATGGGATGGGCTCCAATGGTAGCACTTCTTATGGCTACACCTACTGAGCATGCCTGGGGTCAGTGCCTCTTGGCACATATGTTTTTAGAGATGCATGAGATCATTTATCAGGATTGCAAGAGCTTTGCTTCAGGAGCTCTTGTATTACAGATATGGGCCTGGGAGCATATCCCAGTATTGAGACTAGTTTTTCAGACATAGCGACAGCCACAGGAGCCAGTCATATATGCATATGCTGGTTATGTCACACAGGTCCATATGGGTCATACTGAGTACTTTCGGTGATGTCTAGATGACATGACTTTTGTTCATTGGAGGCCATATTTGTAGATAGAGGTCTAGCCACTGTGAGGGAGCAGTATAGTTTTCTTTTTCAGAGTCGAGTACTTATTGGCCACTCTCCCACTATTCTGGAGAGATTTTTGATTAGCAGAGTGTGGCATAAGTATGGATGCAGATAGGATACCCCATGAGAGTACACTACATATGCTCGCATTGTGTGTGAGATTGGGCTTGGATGGACACCGAGGCTCTCATATTCCTTATGTGTAGAGGAGTATAGTTCCATTATAGGCAGAGATTGGGACTACCGGTCACAGGTTGTCGATGCAGGAGTGAAAAATAGATACATTGTGTGGCTTGTAGATCATCCCATTCATAGATTCTTAGATCCTACAGAGTTGATACCCTCCATGGAGGAGGCGATTTATGTTATAGGTGCTCCTATGGTATAGGGCCCAAGACCACAAGCAATGCATCCTACACCACCCAGACAGAGAGTGAAAACTCCATTGCAGAGATCATCTGGGCATATGAGGCCTCATCATCCTTCTACTTCTCCCATAGGTACATCCATAGGGTCACATAGATGATCCAGGGGTGAGAGGGGTACTTTGGGCAGTATCGGTGTGACAGACGAGGTGTTGGCAGGTGAGCAATTTGCAGGTGGTGATGCAAATCCCACACAGGTAGACACCACTTTTGATTTGGGTGTGGAGGTTAGATGTCATAAGGTGTGTAGATTAGAGACCACTGGACAGCAGCTAGAGCAACCAACACAGGATACAGAGATACCAGTAGCTATAGCCAAGCCTACTGTTCCTCTCACTTCATTAGAGATGATTAGATAGCTCAGAGCTCAGGTCAAGGACCTGAAGGTACAGAGTGCCAGATGAGAGGAGAGGTTTTGGGATGTAGACAAGTAGTGCACTGAGCTTCATGTAGAGCTTCACTCTAAGGTTTAGAGACTATAGACAGAGGTGACCCATCAGACCTCACGGGCTTCCTATTATGTGTCTACATACTATGTTGTTGTTCCTGCTGAGCAGAGAGAACCTACATACTCTGAGTACATGGCAGCCTCAGAGGGAGCTAGGGCACCGAGGGTAGAGGTCATACCAGATGCACCACTACCTCCTCCACCAAATACCGAGGATCATGCTGAGAGTTGATTCTTGTGGTCATGTTTTGATATATTCTATTCTTTTTTATCATTGATATACCATTCTGATTCTGATAGCTTTCTGCAGCTCATTCTTTTTGTACATTGTGCCAATAGTGCACCCCTGACACATTTCAAGATTTTTGATATATATGAGATCGATATTTTTATTGTGACTTCATTTGTACTTGTCATGATGTGGATTTATGATGATATCATGCTATGCTTATGCTATGATTAGTGTAGAATGTATGTATGGATTGATGCAATGCAATGATTTCTTTCATATGTATGGGTGTTATGCAAATGTAATTGATTATGAAAAGATGTATGTATGATTTATGCTTATGCAATGAATGTAATGTAATGTAACAAATGATAATGATATAAGATGTAAATGCAGTGATACACATGATATGTTTTTACAGGTTGATGAAGACAAGTACTCAGTCTTATGTCAAAAAGATGGTTAACCTCAGAGGGGTACTGCTTGCGGTTTGATGAAGAGACCTTTGAGTGAGACTTAGCTCTCGTTAGATGTGAAGAATTGATATGAAGAATTGTTTAAGCTTTGAAGTTCGTTTAGCCATTGTGAGATCATGCAACATGCAAAATGCAAAGAGACATGCAAAATGAAATGCAACCTATGTGTTTGTGAAAATTGTACCTGATCTGTAGACACAAAACTTCAGTAAAACATTAGAGGTTAGAAAAAATCATGCAAAATTGAAATCTAATCTAACCAAGTGATCTACTACCTTCTAATAGGTGCAAGATTGATGTTCTCAGATTGCTATCGAGATCAATGACCTAGACGACACCTAAATGAAGGATTTGAATGCAATTGATATGAAATATGAATGCAATTAATCTATTATTTTTTTAAGATATTTTCTATGCAATGATATGAAATCTATGCTAATATGAAAATTGATCTATGATATGCTAAATGATCTAACAATGATATGAAAATGAATCTAAATGAATGTAAAAAACAAAAACAAATTGATCTCACAATAGCCTTGATTCGCAATAAGCTTTGATTCTCCCAATTCCAATTCTTCAATGTGATTGTGCAAAAATATGAGATGCTTTGAGATGAGCTGAGCTTTAATTTATAGAAATCCAGGGCTTTGGAGGTGCATGGAAGAAAGCCATAAATCACTCAAATTAACTCAGCTTGATTTTTGAGTTATCTGATAATAAAGATAATTTAATTCACAAAAACATGCAAATCATGCAAAAATAGTTTTTTAACTCAAATTAGAGTTTAGCTTAGCTTTTTGAACTCCAAAAGGATGTTGAGTTCTAAAAAGTCAACACTTTGCATTGATTTTCTAATTTGGAGTTTAATTGTTTCTTTTGAATGTGCATAATAATTATGAATTAATTAAATAAATAAAGTGATTTATGCTCAACTTAACTGATTTTTTAAAATAAATAATTGATTTATGGGTTAATCAATTATTTAATCAAACTTTTATTAAAAACTATATTATTAAATAATGACAACTTGCTTTAATTAATTAAATAAAAATTTAATCAATTATTCATAAGATATTGGATTTATTGTCAAAATTAAATAATACAATTAATAATAAATAGAATTAAATTTAATTACACAATTAAGTGGCAAGATATTAAATCTAATTAATTAAATATTTAGAATATTCAATTAATCAAACTTTAGGATAAATAAGATTTATCGCCAAATAATCATTAAATTAAAGATAATTATGATGATTAGGAATATTACTAGGAATATTCCCTGATGCAGAATTTAAGATAATCAATTAGATTCGATGATGTTCAGATGTGCCTTAGGTTAGGACTTCGATGTTGATTTCATTTGATTTGTAGATGTAGGAGGTTAATGAACTTATAGCCCATTTTTGGGGTATTACATTTTGCCCCTCTTTGAATTAATGTGCGAAGCGCAGTGGTTCAAAGATAGTTTGTGTTTGATAAAGATATGAAACTGATGTTCGAAATTGATAATTGATATGAGATAGAAGCTGATTGATATTGATTTGATATGAAGATAATAGGTCCTGAATGACCAAAGATAATGTTCACTATAATAGCAAATGAACCTATGATTGCGAAAAAGTGTCAAAACGCCTGATTCCAAACCTTAGGATTGCAAAGAAGTGAGTGACCGGTTCTAGACTCGATTGTCTTAGCAGAACTAGCAGGTATGACATCTAAACCCTTCAGTTGCCGAAGAACCAAGGAAAGAACACTATGATCCGATGGTTGCAAAAACTGATACAATTTACAAGATTAGGAGAATACCAGATTGATATGGATCGACGAATCTGATATGCCCCAAGTGATGATAGATTTGCCCCGAGTAATGAGGACTTTTGATGAATCAACAACTAGACATGGTTGTTGTCTTGATCACTGATGAGAGATAACAGATTCCAAATAAAATTAGATTTACAGACTTGAATGATGTGCAATACCATGCCCCCTTCGGGATTGAAATTGAAATCTGACAAGAAAAGTCAGCGTTGATAGTTCAGAAGCATGTTAATTGATTTGAGAAGTGGTTAAACACGTTCAGGAATGCATTCTACATCATTTGGAGGTTGAAAAGACCAATTTTGACTAAGTTTGACCATGAGTTGACCATAGTTGACCAAGTTGAAATTTTGATAGTTTGATGGAAGATAATCAGTTAAGTTGAATACTAGATTTTTGTGATGATTGAAGGTCGAATATGCAAGTAGTTAATAATATGAATGATCTCAGATTTGAATTTTGATCCCGAAAAAGGATTCTACTTGCTATTTCATTGGAGGAACTTTCATGTGAGATTCAGCTCTTGTTAGACTTGAAGATGTGATTTGAAGAATCATTTAAGCATTGAAGTTTGTTTAATCATTGTGAGATCATGCAAACATGCAAAATGCAAAGAGACATGCAAAATGAAATGCAACCTAAGACCTAGGACCTACTCACTGATCATATGTTGATTTGTTATCATCATTAAACTTTTAGGTAACCGGATAAATCAATACAATGCCCACTAGCTATGAAACCATAGACATATGAATATTGATTTGTATGTGCAAGAATCAATACAAAACCCACTGGTCAACAACCATGGATATATGAATATTGATTTTGTTTTCGGAATGTCAGATTAGATATAAGCACCAAGGCACAAATGCCAGGATGACCTGACTATCATGTCCATTTTGATATAGCAATTTGTATAAGCATCAGAACATAAACATCATGATGACCTGAATACACCTTGCATAACAAACACATCAAACAGCCAAGAGATTATTCTAAATCCAATGTGAACTACCCATAGTGACCCTTTATCGTTCACATCCTTAGGTAAGATCACGTTTCACAGTAGGAGAAAGAACTTACTCAAAAAGACAATAGTGAGATCAAACTTCCTTGAATTTTTTGAGTATCAATGGTTGAGGTACGCATGGCCATCCAATTCGAGAGAGGCTCTTACAGTCGGACACCATTTCAATCCGAAATTTCCAAAGTTGTTAGATTTTCACATACAAGCAGAAGACAAAGAAAAGATTATGCCCCTAGTCATCACTCTCTAAATCCTATAAATGACATCATCGAAGAGCTCAAAGGGACACAATATGCAAAAATCTCAATGCGAATCAGTAAGCATACAAGGAGATAAAAGCATGGAAAAAACCATAGATTGTTTTCAGTTTGTGTTTGATTGTTGTTGTAGATGCAGAATCCTTTCTGGAGACAAGACTGACTGACTGACTCACATGAAGCTTCAAAGGACTCTGACTAGATATGATACGTCTCAGATACATGGGAGACCATAGGATATGACATTGATTGCCCCCAAGTGTTAAGCATTGATAGGATACAGACGCTTGAGCAAATTGGTGTACAAACTGACTTATTGAAAACTGAAAATGCAAAAACAAACCGGGAGATATGTACAAACTAAAGCAAGACTAAAAGCTGGGAAAGACCAAGATTGCACTGATAGATGGAGCATTTTGAAATAAGTGGTGCCCGTTTGCTGGGTTTTCACCATCTTGGCAGAGATTCTATTTTTGCTACCAAGACACCTGTTTCCAGGTTTTCACCAAGGCACTTTTTTTTTCTTTTCTCATTTTTTTGTATTTTTTATTTTTTCAATTTTTTTTTTAAATTTTTGATATTTTCTGATTTTTTTTTTGTGAATCATCAAGGTGCCTATTGCTAGGTTTTCACCAAGATGTTCATTTTTTAGGACTTTTTCTGATTTTTATAATTTTTTCAGGACATTTTACCATAGACTGAATGCCTTAGGTGTAGAATTTCTTCAGATGGAGAACATTGATTAGTTCTCAGAGCTATTCTCCTTCAGTCATTGAGAGTTGATAGGCACTAGAGCCAAAAATAACAGTGATTACAAAGGGACCGAGCCAATTGGGTTCAAACTTCCCCTTGTGTTCTTGATGTGATTGATTTTTAGGATTCTCTCTCAAGACTAGATTGCCAACCTGAAATTCTCTATGTCTAACTTTCTTGTTGTAGCCTCTAGACATTCTCTTCTGATATACTCTGAGATGATCATATGATGATTGTTTGTGCTCATCTAGTAGTTCAAGTTCGAGCAACCTAGACACTTTGTAGTCATCATCAGTTACTAGACCATGCATTCTGATTCTTGGTGATGGGATTTCGACCTTAATAGGCAGTACCACTTCAGACCCATAAACTAAAGCAAAAGGTGTAACCCCAGTAGGTGTTCTGATACTTGTTCTGATACTAGTTTTGATACTTGTTCTGATACTTGTTTTGATACTAGTTCTGATACTAGTTCTAATACTAGTTCTGATACTGGTTCTGATACTTGTTCTGATACTGGTATACTTGATAGCATCTTTTTTCCATTGCAAACTCCCAAGTAAGATCATATCGTGCAGTCCCAATGTCTAGCAAGGTGGAGAACAAGAGGGATTAGCAAGTTGGTGGATGAGATGGAAGACAAGAGAATGAACGAGAATGAAGGGAATAAATCCTCAAGGGAAAACTCCTCAAGAATACTCAAGCTAGGGAAAAATTTTCATGTAAAGCGCATTTGGACAAGCAATGAAAGGCTAGCATAGGATAAGTCACAAAATCATAATGCAAGAGCATGAAAGGATGCAATCCAAAGGAGTAAACATGTCAAGAGGCTTCATAGCACCATGTTTTACTCTCTTTTTTCTTTTTTTATTAGATCAAGACCAAAGGGGAAAAGGATTGTGAAAGGCTAGAATGAATGGAGGAAGATAGACATGAAGGCTAAATAGGAAGGGAATGAAAACAAAATCATCGTAAGATAGCTCACAAAATAGCCAAATGTTTGTGTATAGATCAACATTGTCAAGATCAAAAAGAGAAGATAGAATGGATGAAATATGTAGAAGAACTACGCATGATGTCTGATTGCTAGGTTTTCATCATGGTACTTATCCAAGGTGCCACAAGGGAGTGGTTTTCACCATAGGATGAATTTATTTCTCTTTACTTTTTCTACCAAGGTGCCTATTTCCAAGTTTTCACCAAGGCACATTTTCAAATTTTTTTATTTTTCATTTCTTTTTGAATTTTTGGAAGAAGGCAAGCTTTTTAGATAGTGCTCCTTGAAAGGATAAACCATGATATGCCAAGGATTCAAAATGATATGCTCAAAGATGCTGATAGGGAAAGGGAGATGGAAGAGAAAATGGAGGATAAGGTTTTATGTAAAGTGAGTGAGGTTGGAAGATAGGAGGAATAGGCAAATGAGGAAAAAGGATAGAAGGTAGAAGGATAATGAATGGAAGGATTGTGAAAGGGTAGATGGAAAGGAAGGCAAGATCAACATCAACACACACCTTGAAGGATGGTGAGAGGATGGAGGAAATGTGAATGAAGGAATACGTGAAGGAATATGGCAAATGGATAGCAAAGGTTGTGGTTTAGGTGCATGGAATGGAGGAATGCTTTTGGAAGAAGATGAAGTGGAAGTCTTTGGAAGCTTGAATGTCAACTTAACTTTTTGTTCAACACAAGACTCTTTCAAGAGAGACTTTGGAATCCATATAGCTATAAGCTTTTCATTTCTTTTTGCTAATTTAGAGAGAATATCTTCAATGATGGATTTTGGAACCCATACTTGTCTTGTAGTTTTCTTCTTAGATATCTCTTTTGACTTTATGTTTCCATGTCTATTAGAAGAGACATGGTGATATTTTTTTGATGGATTCTTGTATTTCTTCTTTTTCTTGTATTGAACATTCAAGTTACTTCCAAAAGACTTGGGACTTGTGGAAGAAAAAGGATATGACTGGTTTAGATGGGTGGGTGGATGAAAAGGATTCAAGGGCATGCATCTATGTTGATCTTGAGGAAAGATGGGAGATGGAGGGACGTAAGGACCCAAGATGGATGGAAAATTAGGAGATTTAGGAGGGGAAAGTGAAGGGACATAAGGACCCAAGATGGAAGGCAGGTGTGAAGCCCTTAGTAGTGGTGGAAGAGGTCCAAGGATGGAAGTGGAAGACACAAAAGGATAATCAACAAGTTCATCAGCATCTATATGACAACCAAGGACAATAGTATCTTTAGAGTGAGCATTAGAATTTTCAATAGAATCATGGATATCTTGAATATGAGCACCTTCTTTGATAGGATTGTTCAAAGCTTGCAAAGAATTAGGAAGAGTAGAAAGTGGAAGTGAACATGGAGTGGTAGAATAAGAAGATGGAAGACTTTGATCTTGACAAGGATTTTTGGATAGCACAAGCATATCATTTTTCTCTTGATTTTCAATGGGCTTAACATTGGAAGTAACAACACCATTTTTAACAACCTTAATGGAAGTATCATCTTTGGAAAGTGCAAGTGTAGTTAGGTTATTTTGATTGTCAATAAGCTCAATGGTGTAAGTAGTAACTTGATCTTGCTTAGGAGAAGACTTAAGACATGGTTGAATGCATGAAAAAGGGGTTGTAGGATCAAAAGAACCATGAAGTGGATAAGAGACATCGGGAAAAGGAGTGGATGACATGGAGGGTTCTTGATCTTGATCTTTCTTTATATTCTTTTCTTCATCATTTTTAGAGTCCTCTTGACATGGAGCCACTTCTAAGGACAAGGAAGCATGTTGGGATTGTATGGATGACTTTGGAAGAGATGGTGGAGGACTAGTTGAAGTAGGGATTATATCATATGAAGGCTTAGGCTCTTTAGGTTTATCATTATTGAAAGTATTTGCAGCCAAGTGAAGGTTAGCTTGAGTTTCTTTAAGAGGTAGCCCTAGAGGATAACTATAGGGAACCACATGAAAAGTATTAGGGCTTGTGTCAGATCAAAGTTCTCTGAAAGATTTGAAAGACTCGGAAGCTTTAGGAAATGTATGGGTATTGGAGGAAGTAGGGGATGGAATGGAACCATCACAAGATAAAGGTCCAACATTAACATGATCTTTCTTGAGAAGATAATCTTTATTTTCAGCAGGAGAGTCCTTAGGAGAAGGATTCTTATAATATTGATGCTTTAAGCTAGCACGATGCATTTTATAGTCCTCAGTAGTAGTAGATGGATCATAATCAAGGTATTGTCCACAAAAGCCATCAAAATCTCTTTCAAAATTAGAATCATATGGATCACCATCATGATCTATCCAATGTGACATCCCATTTCTAGTAAGCAGGAACACACAATGAGGAGGACTCTTAGGAATAGAGGTGTCATAGGTATCATTACATTGTCTGTCATCATAGTCATCATAGTCTCCAAAGCTGGATGTGTCACTTTCCATGGAAGAGGTATCATAAGGGTTATCATGTTGCTCAAATTCTATTTGGGGGCATGGTAACATGTACAAGTCTTTATCAAATAGAAAAGAGTATAGAGATTCCATGGAGAACTCTTTAGGTTCCTTTTCTTTCTTAAGATTGTTAAGTTCAACTTTCATAGCTTGTTGTTGCTTCATCATAGTGGTGATTAAAATTTATTCCTCATGTGTACTGATTCTTTGATACATGTGTACTAATTCTCAATAGCTACTGCTCTATTTTTGACACAGTGATTTGTATGACAGATTCTGAAAATAGGCTGAAAAAGCTAAATATCTGGCAATTTTGATAATTTTCTGACAACTTTCAAAAATTTCCCGACTGACACTCTGCAGACTCATACAACAGTGGGTATGCAATGAAATGACAGTTGAAAAAATCACATGATAGTTGGTAGCTAATCATACGATAGTTGAAAATATCATACGACAGTTGCAAGATTTTGACTTTGAGAATTTGCTGGCATGGAAACTCATACGACACTGGGTACTCAATCATACGACAGATGGGTTGTAATGAAATGACACTTGGAAATCTCATATGACAGTTGCAAGATTTTGACTTTGAGAATTTGCTAGCATGGAAACTCGTACAACACTGGGTACTCAATCATACGACAGATGGTTTGTAATGAAACAACACTTGGAAAAACTCGTATGACTTTTGACTTCCTGAAATGATTTTTGACTCCAAAAAGGATTTTATGTCAATTTTTGCAAAATTTTGAGTTTTCAGATTTGGATTGTTTGCAAATTTCAATGTCCAGATTTGAGGATTGTAACAGATTTGTTCATTTTTAGTAACTAGATAGATATACAAGCACACAAAATAGCAAGCACGTGATTTCAAGCATGTCTAAAAATAATGAACAAGGGCAAAAGCAACCTTGTGCATGAACAATCAAGTGACTTATTCATTCTAATCCTCAGAATCACTAATTGTGTATGTTCCCAAAATGTTTTGCAATAACACACATATACCCTATAAAATGAAAATTTGGCCTCGCTAGGGTTTTTAGTAATGGTTTGACTCTGCAACTTTTATGATCCAAAGGGGTAAACTCCAATCCCAGTGCACCAGGGTTTTGACACAGTCTGAGAACTTATTCTTCAAGAGCTGCTAGGGAGATCTGACAACCCAATAATGAACCATACCTGTGGAGATTTCTTCCACAAGGACATTTATATAGCAACTGTCACTACCACAGTGAAAATGGCTATTACCGCTTGAGGTTCCGTCAACGTAGTTTTCCCTGTGAAGGGATTGTCCACTACGGTTAACCCTCTCTAAAGGTGACTCACAGTATGATACCACAAGGGGACTTGGCTCCAAATCCAAGGTTTTGATGCCTCTTCACTTTTGACCCAAAAAAAGTAGATAGATAAATCCGACACACTAAGACAAAGTTTTGCTTCACCAAGGTCTATGATGTCAACTCCACGTGATCTATCAACCTCTCCAGGGAGAGAATGTATCGATCAATAAGAGAAGGCACACTAACCAATTTTGATTCAATAAAGCTCGTGATGTCAACCCCACATTATCTATCAACCTCTCCTGGGAGAGAATGTATCGATCAATAAGAGAAGATGCACTAACCAAGTTGAATGTGAAATGCACTAAGTATCCTCCCTACCTATAAGGATTCTATTGTCAAGAAGGATTTCACTAGGAATCCAATCTCTCAAGAATCATGAATAGTGTTCATAGGGCCTAATTACTATGTGAGCACAGATGTATGTTTCCAAAAGCAAATCTACCAAAAAGTATCCAAAAAGCAGAAAGAGGAACACTTAACGCTTAAAGTGAATATGAGATGAGTCCACAAGGTGGAACACTTAACACCTCACACAAGCTGAAAATGAGTCCCCAACTTAGAAAATAAGTGAGTTCCTAAAAGCACAAAAGGGTTGCCTGGTGGAAAAATTAACGCTTCTCTCATGTAGACCCCTCCCCTTTATGGTGCTGAGATTGCAACCATGGGGTGGAATGAGGGGCCGACAGATTAGTGAGTCCAATAACCCAAGATAGCAATCAAGATCAATCACAAGTAATCTAAGACTGCTAATAAATACTTAAGGTGTCACATCCTAGTATCAGTTATGCAAGTGTGTAAAATAAAAGCATGAAAAGAATCACCCAAGCTAGACACACGAGAGATTTATTTTAAGCCCAAATCAAAATATTATCAGCACAAGTAGAATACCTGAGATCCTCACAATGCGCTTAGTAGATTTTTACCTGATTTTAGCAAACTTTACACTTTTTCCAATCAAAAATAGAGAATTCCAACTGTTAAGATTAGCTGTTAGTCAAAATCTAAAAATCAAATCTGACAAATTGCCTTGAAAAATGAAACGATAGTTAAAACCTGATGCTAAAACTTGTACGACAGTGGGTCTATTACCAGATGATAGTCTAAAAACTTGTACGACAGTGGGTCTATTACCAGACGATAGTTCAGAAACTCGTACGACACTGGGTGTCTGATGAAATGACAATCTAGCCTCCAAACAACAGTGGGTGCCTGATGAAATGACACTCGGTCAACTGTCGTACAATAGTTGGTATGCTCCTAGATGACACTGGGTGTGCGATGAAATGATACTCGATCAACTATCATACGATAGTGGGTATGCTTCCAGATGACACTAGGTGTCCGATGAAATGACAGTCTAAAAAATTCATACGACACTAGGTGTCTGATGAAATGACAGTCTGAAAAACTCGTACAACAATTTGAAAAACTCGTACAACACTATATGGACTGAAATTAAAAATCATGCTGCACGGACAGTTTTGATGGAAAAAGTGTCAAAAAAACAAAAAATAACATCCGACTGAGAATACCACCAGAACAGGCAGCAACAAGGGAGTTCTGATAGAGAAATGATAGAAGATTGATAGAAATGAAGGGAAGCCCATTTCAGGGCCCCATGGTGGGCACTAGAAAATGTGTGTGTGAATTTTGTACCTGATCTATAGACACAACACTTCAGTAAAATATTAGAGGTTAGCTATAATCAAAATCGTGCAAAATTGAAATCTAATTTAACCAAGTGATTTACTGTCTTCTAGTAGGTGCGAGATTAATGTTATCAGATTGTTATTGAGATCAGTGACCTAGATGACACCTAAATGAAGGATTTGAATGCCAAACTGATATGAAATATGAATGCAATTAATTTATTTTTTTTATATTTTCTATGCAATAATATGATGAAAACTGATATGAATCTATGCTAATATGAAAATTGATATGCAATGCTAATCTAGAAATGATATGATATGAGAATGAAAATTCTAACAATAATATGAAAGTTATGAATTTGAAATTGATCTCACAAAGCTTCGAATCCTCAAATTTATCTTTCAAGCTCCAATTGTGCAAATTCTCCAAATCTGATATGCTATGATTTCTGTAGAGTAAGTTTGCAATTTGCAAGATATGAATTATGAAGAGCTGAGCCTTGGTTTTATAGAAATCAAGGGCTTTGGAGGTGCATGAGAAAAATCCATAAATCACTCAAATAACTCAGGTTGATTTTTGAGTTATTTTTAAATAACAGATAATTAAGTCACAAAAATCATGCAAAAGCACAGTTCAACTCGAATTAGAAGTTTAGATCAACTTTAAAACTCAAAAAGATGTTGAGTTTCAAAAAGCTAACAACTTGCATTGATTTTCCAATTTGAGTTTAACCGGTCCTTGAATGTGCACATGGATAATTATGATTTAATAAATAAATAAAGTGATTTATTCTCAACTTAACTGCTTTTTGAAATAAAATAATTAATTTATGGGTTAATTAACTATTTTATCCAACTTTTATTAAAACCTATATTATTAAATAATGACAACTTGCTTTAATTAATTAAATAAAAATTTAATCAATTATTCATAGGATATTGGATTTATTGTCAAAATTAAATAATACAATTAATAAGAGATAGAATTAAATTTAATTAAACAATTAAGTGGCAAGATATTAAATCTAACTAATTAAATATGAAAATATTCAATTAATCAAACTTAGGATAAATGTGATTTATTGCCAAATAATTATTAGATTAAAGATAATTATGATAATTAGGAATATTGCTAGGAATATTCCTTGATGCAGAATTTAAGATAATCAATTATGATTCGATGATGTTTAGATGTGCCTTAGATTAGGACTTCGATGTTGATTTCGTTCGATTTGTAGATGTAGGAGGTTAATGAACTTATAGCCCATTTTTGGGGTATTACAGGAAGCATGTTGGGATTGTATGGAAGACTTTGGAAGAGATGGTGGAGGACTAGTTGAAGTAGGAATTATAGCATATAAAGGCTTAGGATCTTTAGGTTTAGCATTATTGAAAGTATTTGTAGCCAAGTGAAGGTTAGCTTGAGTTTCTTTAAGAGGTAGCCCTTGAGGATAACTATAGGAAACCACATGAAAAGTATTAGGGCCTTTGGTGGATGAAGGACTTGTGAAAGATTTAATAGGCTTGGAAGCTTTAGGAAATGTATGGGTATTGGAGGAAGTAGGGGATGGAAGGGAACCATCACAAGACAAAGGTTCAGCATTAACATGATCTTTCTTGAGAGTATAATCTTTATTTTTAGCATGAGAGTTCTTAGAGGAGAGAGCCTTGTAGTATGCACATTTATAATCAGTGTGGTAAGCTTTCTCTTCCTCAAGTGAAGTAGATGGATCATCTAGGTATTGTGCACAGAAATCATCAAAGTCTCTTTCAAAATTAGAATCATATGGATCACCATCATGATCTTTCTAATGTGACGTCCCATTTCTAGTAAGCACAAGCACACAATGAGGAGGACTCTTAGGAATAGAGATGTCATAGGTATCATTATATTTTCCATCATCATAGTTATCATAGTCTTCAAATATGGGTGTGTCACTCTCCGTCAAAGAGGTATCATAAGGGTTATCACATTGCTCAACATGGTATGTCTTGAGAAGAGAAGTAAGACTCTTGGGAGAAGTAGAAGAGGCATGAGATCATGGAGAAGAGGAAGGTGAAGAACCAGTGGAGGAAGAAGATTTGGAAGATGAGGAAGAACAAAAAGACTTAGAAGATGAAAGATATTTGGAAGAAGGAGGTCATGAGAGGATCATGTGTATGATCCTAGCAAAGGCATCTAATTCAATCAATTTTTCCTTTATTTTTATCATAAATTTATCCCTCATGGTTTTTTTGGAATAATACTCTTTGAATTGAGCAATGAGTTTGAGATCATTCATTTTCAAGAGAGGTTCCATAACAAGATAGATGAAATTCATGGTTCTGGAAGAGGAGGAATCAAGCATGGAAGTGATAGAAGAGATGAATAGAAGAAAGAAGACTAGATAATAAGAGGAAAATAATCAAGAAGACGTGAAGAGTTTAGGAAGAAGAGAAAGGATGGAAATGGGAGACTAGGAAGACATGGGAGATGTGGAAGAAAGAAGACCAAGAGTCATTTTTTGCTATGTGATACCATTTAAGTTCATTTGGATGCTAAGAAAAAGTGGGCGAAGTGAACTACTATAATCTGGATCGATCTAGGAAGACTAGAAGCGATAGGAATTAGCTCACTATTTTGAAAATTTTGGAACAGGTTCACACGAGATAATGCTGCCCCATGCGAGGAAGTACCAAGCTGTGCACAAGAATGTGCTATTTCATGTGAAAGAATGCTCAAAAAGCTAAAATTTCATGCTATAAAAGGACATGGTTTGATAGTTTTGGCATAGATTTTGAGGCACAAATTTCAAGACATAGATTTTGAGACATAGTGCTAGCTGTTCTCTAACAAAATATTCAATTCCCACTCTAGGAAAGGATTTTTGCTCAGATTTTGCAATTTTTGAGTGTTTCAGATTTCAGATTATTATGTAAATTTTGAAGATCTGTGTAATAGTTTGTTTCAAGTAACCAATAAGATATCTAGCATGTAAAACAGCAAGCAAGGGAAGCAAGAAATCATCTGAAAACAATGAACAAGGGCAAAAGAAACCTTGTGCATGAACAAGCAATAGTGACTTATAGTGCTAATCCCTAGAAATACTACTTGTGTATGTTCCAAAAAGTTTTTCAATAATGCACAGATTCCTAGAAAATGAAAAAAAATTGGCCTCACTAGGGTTTGTAGTAATGGTCTGACTCTGCAACTTTTGTGATCTCAAGAGGGAAAACTCCAATCCAAATGCACCAGGGTTTTGACATAGTCTGAGAAATTAATCAATCAGGAGCTGCTAGGGAGATCTGACAGCCCAACCAGAGACCACACCTATGAATATTTCCTCCACAAGGACATTTATATAGCAGCTACTGCTACCATGGTGAAAATTGCTATTACCGCTTGAGGTTCCATCCACATGGTTGACCCAATTAACGGAATGTCCACTATAGTTAACCCTCTCTAAAGGTGACTCACAAAAGATACCACATGGGGACTGGTTCTAGATTCAAAGATATGAGTTTCTGATACTACCCAAAAAGGAAGTAGAGCATAGTCCTCTAGCCTTTTCACTTTTAACCAAAACAAAGCAGACAGATTAATCCAACATGCTAAGACCAAGATTATCTCACAAAGATCTATGATGTCAACTGCTTATGATCTATCAACCTCTCTAGAGAGAGAATGTATGAATCAAAAGTTGAAGATGCACAAATCTAGTAGAACGTGAGATGCTCTCAGTAACCTCCCCACCTACAAGGGGATCCTTCATCAAGAGGAGCTTTGCATGAATAAAAAAGTGAAAGAAGCTTAGTCTCTCAAGCTCATCTATGAATAGTGCTCATAGGGCCTATTTACTATATGTAACAAATATGCAGAAAGAAAATCTATGTTTGTTTTATAGCCCAAAATGAAGTCTGTGATATGAAAGCACGAAAAGTCACACAAGCATGACACATGAGAGTTTATTTAATCCAAATTGAAATATTATCAGCTTGAGAAGAATACCTTACGTCCAACTCTCTACAATCCAAAATTTAGCACACATCCAAAAGTACAAAATCAAGACAAATCAACAAAAAATAGTGAGCGTTAGAAATCAATAATCTGAAAGTATGAATCTACAAATTCTATGTGCCTATAGAAAAATCTCACCCGAGTCAGGATGTGGTCCCGCATGAGGAAGAACAGTCTCGCACGACGAAGGATAAAATCTCGCACGAGGAAGTGCTGAAACCAGCAAAACTTCACACGGTGTGATGAAAAATCTCACGTGGGAATCTGTATAGAAGTACACATAAAAAATTAAAAATCATAGAGAATACCAAATCTGAAACAAAAACTTGAAACCCTTAACCTCAAAAGCTGCTTCAAAAACACTAGAACAGGTAGCAACAGGGGAGTTTTGATAGAGAAATGATAGAAGACTGATAGAATAGAAGGGAAACCCATTTCAGGGCCCCACGGTGAGTGCTAGAAATGTGTGTGTGAATTTTGTACCTAGCTGTAGACACAACACTTCAGTAATACATTAGAGGTTAGCAAAAACTGAAATCTGTAAGTAATTGAAACTATGCTAACCAGACGATTTACTGCCTTCTAGTAGGTGTGAGTATGATATTCTCAGATTGGAATCGAGATCAGTGACAATGCAACACCTAAATGAAAGATTTGAATGCAAAAAAATTGAAAAACTATATGAATGCATATTTAATCTATATTTTTGTATTTTCAATGCAATAAGAATGAGAAACTATATGAATCTAAGCTAGAATGTATGAAATTGAGTTTGAATGCATATTTAATCTAAGAAATGCTATGAATGAATATTAAAACTATGATATGAAACTATGAATGCTCAAAACAATAAATAAAAATCTCACAATAGCCTTGATTCGCAAAAGATTGATTCTTCAGTCACAAATTCTCCAAAGGGAGGATCCAATTTTGAGGTGTTTATTGTGAAGAGTTGAGCCTTGATTTTATAGAAATCTAGGGCTTTTAGGATGCAAGAGAAAAGCCATAAATCACTCTTGATAAACTCAGGTTGATTTTTGAGTTATTAGAAAATCAGAGATAATTAACTCACAAAAATCATGCAAAAGCAAGGTTTAACTCAAAATAGAGTTTTAGATCAAATTTCAACTCATCATCAGATGTTGAGTTTCAATTTTAAAATTGATTGTTAATTTCTAATTGCCTGCTTTTCAGATTGTGCATGATTTATTTTGAATTAATTTAAAAATAAAATGATTTATTTTCAACTTAACTAATTTTTAAATTAAAACAATTGATTTATGGGTTAATCAATTATTAAATCAAATTTTATCCAAAAACTATATTATTAAATATTGACAATTGACATAAATTTATTAAATAAGAATTTAATCAATCAGTCATGAGATTTTAGATTTATTGTCAAAATTAAATAATACAATTGAGGGATAATTTAATTAAATCCAATTAAACAATTAAGTGGCAATATTAAATCTAATTAATTAAATATTTAGAATATTCAATTAATCAAACTTTAGGATAAATAGGATTTATCGCCAAATAATTATTAAATTAAAGATAATTAGGATAAATAGGAATATTGCTAGGAATATTCCCTAATGCAGAATTTAAGATAAAATCAATTAGGATTCGATAATGTGAAGATGTGCCTTAAGTTAGGACTTTAGTGTCAATTTCATTCAAATTTGATATGTAGGAGGTTAATGAACTTATAGCCCATTTTTGGGGTATTACATTTTGCCCCTCTTTGAATTACTGTGCGAAGCGCAGTGGTTCAAAGAATAGTCTATGTTTGATATATGTATGAAACTAATTTGATTTGAAAGATTAACCGATTCTGAGACAAAAATCGATTGAAAGATTTAAAGATTCAAGATTTAAGATTTAAGATTTAGGTCCTGAGTGACCAAAGATAATGTCAACTATAGCAACAATGAACCAATGATTACAAAAAAGTGCCAAAATGCCTGATTCTAAACCTTATGATTGTGAAGAAGTGAGTGTCTAATTCCAGACCTGAATGTCCTTGTATGAATCATATTGGTATCACATCCTAAACCCATGAGTTATGAAAAAACAAGGAAATGATGCTAATGAACCGATAGTTACAAAACTTTAGGATAAATAGGATTTATCACCAAATAATTATTAAATTAAAGATAATTAGGATAAATAGGAATATTGCTAGGAATATTCCCCGATGTAGAATTTAAGATAAAATTAATTAGGATTCGATGATGTGTAGATGTGCCTTAGGTTAGGACTTTAGTGTCGATTTCATTCAAATTTGATATGTGGGAAGTTAATGAACCTATAGCCCATTTTTGGGGTATTACAGAAGTGAGATCTTCTCTTTTCAACCTAGGGGGGATAAAGCCCTGGGACCAGATGGTTTTCCAACTTTCTTTCTTCAGAAGTTGTAGGTCATTATTGGTAATGATATGTGGGAAGTGGTGGAGGAATCTAGGCATGGTGGATTTATCCTGAAAGATTTCAACAATATATTTATTTCCTTAATTCCAAAGAAAGGAGTGTGTCATTATTTTGTTTAGGTCTATTGCCTTACATGTAATACAATTTATAAGGTAATCACTAAGGTGATAGAGAATAGGATCAAACCATTGTTGAATTGTCTTATATCCCCTGAACAAAGTAGTTTTTCTCCTAATAGATCTATTTTTGAAGGTATTATTGTAGCTCATGAAGCAATCCATACAGTAAGGAAAGATAAAGTATCCAAAATGATGATTAAACTTGACATCAAGAAGGCTTATGATCATGTTAACAGGGCTTTTCTTATTGAAGTTCTAAAGAAATTTAGTTTTTGTGAAGCTTGGTTAAAATGGATTGAAGGATGTATTAACACCCTGAGGATCTTAGTTCTTGTTAATGGAAGCCCTCAAGGCTTCTTTGAGAGCTCTAGAGGATTGAGGCAAGGATTTCCTATCTCTCCTTTTCTTTTTATTATAATGGCAAAAGCTTTGGGGAGATTGATCACATGGAAAAGGAAAAATGGAGTATGCAAAGGTATTTCAATTGTGGAAGGTGTAGATCCAACTACCCACTTATAATTTGTGGATGATAACTTTCTTATGGGTGATACCACTGTGAAGGAATCAAGGGTTATAAAAGCCACTTTAGATTCCTTTTCTAAAGCTTCTGGGTAGTGTTTGAATTGGAGAAAATCTGATATTTTTTTTTTTAATACTTGTGCTTCTTTGAGAAGACAACTATGTCTTATTTTTAGAATGAAACAAGGATCTCTTCTAGGTAAGTTTCTTGGTGTCCCTTTATTTGAAAGAGTTTGCAAGCCTAATCTGTGGACTATTTAACTGATCATTGTTTTAAAAGGATGGAAAGATGGAAAGGTAAATGGTTGTCTTCTACAGGTAGAATTTTACTTCTTTAGATAGTTATTTCTGCCATTCGTATTTATTCTATGAGCTGCCTAAATATTCCTCACAAAGTCTTGGATAATATTGAAAAGAGGATGAGAAAGTTTTTTTGGTGTGGAAATCAGGAGGAAGAGAAATGGCCTTTTATTTCTTGGGATAAAATTTGTAGCACAAAGGTGAATGGTGGGGTAGGACTTAGGAATTGGAGGAAGATGAATCGTGCTCTTGGTGCTAAACTTGTTTGGAATATTTATAATGATCCATCTAAACTATGGGTTAAACTTGTAAGAATGAAATATCTAAATTCTAAGGAAAATGAGGGTATTTTTTATGATTAGAAATCCTCCAAAAGGCTCGGTAGTGTGGAATTTTATTCTAGATTGCAAAAATGTGATCAAAGATCATATTACATGGAAAATAGGTAGTGGTAGAAAGCCTCTATTTTAGAAGGACTCTTGGAATGGCTATGCCCCTATGCTCAATGAGGAAAAGTATAGAGATTTAAGTAGAATTATGACTGCACATTGGGTTGATAAGGTGGCCAATTATGTGGTTTTAGAGGAGTCTTGTGTGGGTCACTTTTGGACTTGGAGAAATATAGACAACTTGGGTCTAAATGAACAATAGAAAATTTTAATGTTGGAACTTTTCTAATCAAGGAAAGTGTTCATAACCTATGTAGATGACATGATCATTTGGTTTGTAGCATCCTCCGGTTCTTACTCGGTTAAACTAGGCTATAAGGCTTTGGATAACCATGTGGATTTAAATGGTTGGTCAGTGAACTTATGTTGGAAAAAATCTTGTTTACCAAAGGCAGGTTCCTTTGCATGGTTAGCAGTCCATGGAAGGATTTTGATAGGTGAGTGAAAAAAAAGGTTTAGTCTCCATGGACCCACAAAGTATGTTCTTTGTAATTTTGCTACAAAAGATGTGGATCATTTATCGATTCACTATCCTTATGCTTATGGTTGTTGGAATTTTATTAGATCCAATTGAATTGGATAGGCCCTATCCCTAATACTATTAGGAAAACCTTTGAGTGTTGTCCTATCCCTAAGCTTAAATAAGTAATGGCTCCTCTATGGTTTATTTTCCCCTCCATTATTATTTGGGAGTTATGGAAGGAAAGGAATAGGAGGATATTTTAAGATAGAGCTGAATCTATGGATAAATTGAAATTGAGAAATTATGTTTCAATAGAGGAAGTGATGAAGGCTGTAATATTCACACAACAAAGTTCCTTAGTTTATACAATAGAGGATAGGAAGTTGCATGTGGAATGGCCTTGTTTAAGGTTAAACATAGGGGATCTTCTAGGGAATTATTTTTCATCAAAAGAAGTGAAGGATGTTAAGTGGACTAAGCTGGAGGAAGGTTGGATGAAGATTCATTTTGATGGGGCTTCAAGGGGTAACCCTGGCCCTTTTGGTGCTGGTGTGATTGATAAATATTGGAAAGGTAATATAGTGGCTTTTGCAGCTCAAAAATTGAATTTTGGGACAAACAATGAAGCTGAAATGTGGGCAGCGCTTCTAGCGATGAGTTTGGTGATAAAACTGAATGTAAGGAAACTTCATTTGGAAGGTGATTCTCAAATAATAATTAATGTTTTAAGTAACTAGGAGATGAAGGCTTGGCATTTTAAAAACTATGTTCAAGAGATCAATGCTAAGATTGTCTCATTTGATGATTTTAAATTAAGTCATATAAGGAGAGAAGGTAATTGAGAGGCAAATGAGTTATCCAGGTGGGCAATAAGTTTGGATAATATTAATGAAATTTATTTGGAGAATTTTTCTAGCTAGTGGTGTGGTTGTTAATTTTCAAATGGGCTCCCTTCCAATATGATGAAAGTTATTTATGTCTTTTTAAGTGCTTTTTGAATTCTATTGGTGATGTCAGCAAGTGTCTTCTTTGTCCCTTTTCTACATATGTGAAATGTTGCATCTTTTAATGATTAAACCTCATGACATATTGTGAGGTTGGAAGCACTTTTAGATTTGGAAAGAAAGGTGGCACATGTGTAATGAAAGGAGTTTGGTGATGGGATGTTCAAATTAAATGGGCTACATCTCCAAGATTTTAATGCAGTGTTTTTAGTTTTTCTCTGATTTCTTCTTGTACAAGTCTCTCTTAGTCATCTTTTATCTGCGGAAGCAATGGAGGTGACCTTCTTGGTGGAAACCAAGAAACAACAAAAATCATTTGAGGGCCCAGTTAGCAAAGAAAGGATGATGGGCATGATGAATATAAAATATGGTGGAGTAGCCATGGTGGCTATTGATGTTTTAGGTGATCAATTTCAGGAATGGAGGTGAAAAGGGAGGTCCAATGTAGATGTGGTGTCAATGGTGATAGATTGGGCTTTACAGTTAGGGGAGCTAGAACAAGTTCTGAAAAGGGTGATTCAAGACCTTTTTGATAAGGATCAGTTAGATGCTCTTGATTCTATTATTCAATGGGCCTATCTAGGAATAGGGTTCAATTATGAGGAGTGTTTTGAGGATGAAATTTATGGGCATTTTTATGGCAGAGTCCCTTTTTTGCGATGGTGGGGGAAAGTTGACAAAGTGACCTACAGTGCAGATATGGGGAGGAAATGGAGGTGGTTAAAGATTGAATTAGATAGAGCAAAGGATTTGGCTCAAGTCAATGACCGAACAATTTATGTGAATGTGCCTCAGCAGAAAAGAGGGATGTGGAGAAGGAAAGGAACCTCTGGTTATGGAATCACCCCAAATTAACAAACACAGTGGTAGGTGTGAAAGTTTTTGACCCTATTTTTTGAATGATGTGAGGTAAAGATATAACTAATTTAAAGGACAGAGGAGTTTTTTGAGAACTTACAGAATGATGGAGGCTGGTTACTATAAGAAAGGAAGAATTGAATTTAAGCTAAAGCCTCGAATGTGCTCAGAAAAGAAGTGGATCAGTATGCACGTATGAAGCACAATTTTGGTTGGTGGTCCTATTATAATCCTTTAGATGGTCTGTGTTTTATTGTAGTTATCAACTGGAGCTTTTATGTCTATTTTCTGAAGGTATAATCATGGACTTAATAGTTATTTAGAAATTGGGACTTGTATAGTCAAAACTATATGTAATCCTCTTTTATCATTATCAATATATTATCCTATTGTAGATTAAAAAAAAAAAAAATGAATGCAAAGAAAAAGTTGTCTATTTTCTTGAGACAAGGGTCTTATTTATAGCATTTTGGAGGGTTGGGGTGAGGTGAAATCTATATGGTAGCCACATAGGTGCCACCAAGGAGACACACAAGCCATGCAAAACCCAAGGCTTGCTCACACATGTGTGAGCAACTTGGGATGTGAAGAGTCAATGCGTACTTCAAGTATAGTACATGTGTAAGTGTGTATAAGAAATGTGTAAGAGAAAGTCAATTTTCACACTTTTGGAAAGTGTAAGAGGTGTCATCAAAAAATGTAAGAAGCCTTTTTTAGGCTTTTTTACCCATTTTTTAAAAAGTGTATTTTAAATTATTTGCTCACACATGTCTGAGCAAATAATTAGGACTAATTTTTGTAGGAAGATGAAAATTAACTTAATTAACCTTAGTTAATTAGTAAATAGGCTAATTAGATAGAAAGTGATGTGTGTAGGGTAGTGCCTAGATTAGGTTTAAGATTAAATTAAATAAATTTTAACTTAATCTTGGTTTAGTAGAAAAAAAGCATGTAGAGGAATAAATAAATTAAAAATTTATTTAAAAGGGGAATATGGAGAAACATGTAATAAATTAAATTTAATACATTAGGGGGTAGTATTTAAATTTAATTTAAATACTATAGGCAATGAATCTATTTAATTAAATAAATTTAATTAAATGGATAGATGAATATAAAAAATATAATCAATTAAAATTAACTATAATGTTATTTGAGACATTAATTATTTTAAATCAAATTGACGTTAAGTGTTAGAATGGACAAATTTAGGTGTCTACATTTTTCCCCTTTTTGATGCAATGTCAAAAATGACATTGCATCAAAGAATCTTACATAGTGTAATACCCCAAAAATGGGCTATAAGTTCATTAATCTTCTATATCAACAAATCGAACGAAATCGACATCAAAGTCCTAATCTAAGGCACATCTAAACATCATCGAATCATAATTGATTATCTTAAATTCTACATCGGAGAATATTCCTAGTAATATTCTTAATCATCATAATTATCTTTAATTTTATAATTATTTGGCAATAAATCACATTTATCCTAAAATTTGATTAATTGAATATTCATCATATTTAATTAATTGGATTTAATTTTGCCACTTAATTATTTAATTAAATTTAATTATATTTATTCCTAAGTATTATTATTTAATTTGACAATAAATCAAAATTCCTATCATTAATTGATTAAATTCTTATTTAATTAATTAAAGCAAGTTGTCATTTTTAATAATATTATTTTTGAATAAAAGTTTGATAAAATAGTTAATTAAACCATAAATTAATTATTTTATTTCAAAAAGCAATTAAGTTGAGAATAAATCACTTTATTTATTTATTAAATCATAATTATCCATGTGCACATTCAAGGACCAATTAAACTCAAAATTGGAAAATCAATGCAAGTTGTTAGCTTTTTGAAACTCAACATCTTTTTGAGTTTTAAAGTTGATCTAAACTTTTAATTTGAGTTGAACTGTGCTTTTGCATGATTTTTGTGACTTAATTATCTTTATTTAAAAATAACTTAAAAATCAAGTTGAGTTTATTTGAGTGATTTATGGCTTTTTCCATGCACCTCCAAAGCCTTGGATTTCTATAAAATCAAGGCTCAGCTCTTCATAATTCATCTCTCAAATTTGCATCCAAGCATCTCATATTTTTGCACAATCACGTTGGAGAATTAGAATTGGGAGAATCAAAGCTTATTGCGAATCAAGGCTATTGTGAGATCAATTTATTTTTTTTACATTCATTTAGATTCTTTTTCATATCATTGTTAGATCATTTTAGCATATCAATTTCCATATTAGCATAGATTCATATCAATTTTTATCATTCTTATTGCATAGAAAACCCAAAAAAATAGCTTAATTGCATTCAATTCATATCTAGATCAATTGCATTCAAATCCTTTGTTTAGGTGTCATCTAGGTCACTGATCTCGATAACAATCTGAGAACATCAATCTCGCACCTACTAGAAGGCAGTAAATCGCTTGGTTAGATTAGATTTCAATTTTGCACGATTTTGATTATCACTAACCTTTAATGTTTTACTGAGTGTTGTGCCTACAGATCAGGTACAATTTTCACACACACATTTTTGGCGCCCACCGTGGGGCCCTGAAATGAGTTTCCCTTCATTTCTATCAATTTTCTATCTTTTGAGGATAAGGGTTTCAAGGGTCCTGGTATACTCTGTAGGACGTTATTTTTTATTTCTTTTTTGCATGCAAAAAAGAAAAAAAAAATTTGGCAATTTTTCTATCAAAACTGTCCATACACTATGATTTTTATCATTCTATCTGTACTTTCATACATCTTTGTATGAATTATCATGCGAGATTTCACACTATGTCGCACAAGATTTCTTTTTGTGTTGCACGAAATTTCACTGGTATCATTATTTTTTGTGCGTGAAAAATCAATTTCTCACATGAGACTGTACTTCCTCGTGCGGGACCGCATCCTGACTCGCGCGAGATTTCATCCTTTGTGGCGTGAAATAGTGTTTCCTCGCATAGGACCGCATCCTGACTCGCGTGAGATTTCATCCTTTGTCGCGTGAAATAGTGTTTCCTCGCACGGGACTGCATCCTGCCTCGCATGAGATTTTTCTATAGAGGCATAGAATTTGCATATTTGTACTTTCAAATTATTGATTTCTAACGCTTACAGTTTGCTATTGATTTGTCTTGATTTTGTACTTTCAGATGTGTGCTAAATTTTGGATTGCAGAGCATTGGACCTAAGGTATTCTCCTTCATCTATTAATATTTCAATTTGGACTTAACATAAATCTCTTATGTGTCGGGCTTGTGTGCGTCCTTTCATGCTTTTATCTATTTCTACACACTTGCATAATTGATACTAGGTTGTGACCCCTTAAGGATTCATTAAGTAGTCTTAGAATACTTGTGATTGATCTTGATTGCTATCTTGGGTTATTGGACTCGCTAATCTGCCAGCCCCTCATTTCTGCCCTGTGGTTGCAATCTCAGCACCATAAAGGAGAGGGGTCAACAGGACAGAAGCGTTAAGTGTTCCACTTGGAAACCCTTTTGTGCTTTTAGGAACTCACTTGTTTTCTAAGTTGGGGACTCATTTTTAGCTTGTGTGAGGTGTTAAGTGGTCCACCTTGTGGACTCATCTCATATTCACTTTAAGTGTTAAGTGTTCCTCTTTCTTCTTTTTGGGTACTTTTGGTAGATTTTCTTTCGGGAATATATCTATGCTCACATAGTAATTAGGCCCTATGAACACTATTCATGATTCTTGAGAGATTGGATTCCTAGCGAAATCTTTCTTGACGAGAGAATCCTTATAGGTAGGGAGGATACTTAGTGCGTTTCACATTCAACTTGGTTAGTGTGTCTTCTCTTATTGATCGATACATTCTCTCCCAGGAGAGGTTGATAGATCACGTGGGGTTGACATCATGAGCTTTGGTGAATCAAAATTGGTTAGTGTGTATTCTCTTATTGATTGATACATTCTCTCCCCAGAGAGGTTGATAGATCACATGGAGTTGGCATCATAGACCTTGGTGAAGCAAAACTTTGTCTTAGCGTGTCGGATTAATCTTCTTGCTTTGTTTGGGTTAAAAGTGAAGAGGTGTCAAAACCTTGAATCTGGAGCCAAGTCCCCTTGTGGTATAAATCTGTGAGTCACCTTTAGAGAGGTTTAACCGTAGTGGACAATCCCTTCACAGGGCAAACTACATTGACGGAACCTCAAGCGGTCATAGCCATTTCAGACATGGTAGTGACAGCCACTATATAAATGTCCTTGTGGAAGAAATCTCCACGGGTATAGTTCATTGTTGGGTTGTCAGATCTCCCTAGCAGCTCTTGAAGATTAAGTTCTCAGACTGTGTCAAAACCCTAGTGCACCGAGATTGGAGTTCACCCCTTTCAATCATAAAAGTTGCAGAGTCAAACCATTACTAAAAACCTTAGAAAGGCCAATTTTTCACTTTCAGGTATATGTGTGTTATTGCAAAACTTTTTAGAACATACACAATTCGTACTCTCAGGGATTAGCACAATTTGGTCACTTGATTGTTCATGCGCAAGGTTGCCTTTGCCCTTGTTCATTATTTTCAGATGTGCTTGAAATCACTTGCTTACTATTCTGTGTGCTTGTTTATCTACTTGGCTATTAAAAATGATCAAATCTGGTAGAATCTTCAAATCTGAATAGTACAATTTGCAAACAATCCAAAATTGAAAACCTTAAATTTTGCAAAAATTGACGTAAAATTCTTTCTGGAGTCAAAAGTCATCTCAGGAAGTCAGAAAGTCATACAAGTTTCTATCAAGTGTCATTTCATTACAACCCATCTGTCATATGATTGAGTACCTAGTGTCGTACGAGTTTCCATGTCAGCAAATTCTCAAAGTCAAAATCTTGCAACTGTCGTATGAGATTTTCAACTGTTGTTTCATTGCTACCCCACTGTCGTATAAGTTTTTCAATTGTCATTTCATTGCTACCCAACTATCATACAATTTTTGTAATTGTCATTTCATAGCATACCCACTATCGTACTAGTCTGTAGAGTGTCATTTGGGAAATTTTTTACAGTTGTCAAAAAATTGTCAGAATTGCCAGATATTTAGCTTTTTCAGCCTATTTCCAGAATCTGTTGAACAAATCATTGTGTCAAGAACAAAGCAGTAGCTATTGAGAATCAGTACACATGTCTCAAAGAATCAATACACATGAGGAAGAAATTTTGATCGCCGCTATGATGAAATAGATACATGCTATGCAAGTCCAGCTTGACAAACTTGAGAAAGAAAAAGCACCTAAAGAGTTCTCCATGGAAACTCTATGCCCTTTTTCATTTGATAAAGACTTGTACATGTCACCATGCCCCTAGACAGAATTTAAGCAATGTGATAACCCTTATGATACCTCTTCCATAGAGAGTGACACATCCAGCTTTGGAGACTATGATGACTATGACGACAGACAATGTAATGATACCTATGACACCTCTATTCCTAAGAGTCCTCATCGTGTGTTCCTGCTTACTACAAATGGGTCATCACATTGGATAGATCGTGATGGTGATCCATATGATTTTGATTTTGAAAGAGACTTTGATGGCTTTTGTGGACAATACCTTGATTATGATCCATCTACCACTGCTGAGGACTATAAAATGCATCGTGCTAGCTTGAAACATCAATACTATAAGGATCTCTCCTCTAAGAACTCTCGGGCTGAAAATAAAGATTACACTCTCAAGCAAGATCATGTTAATGTTGGACCTTTGTCTTGCGATGGTTCCCTTCCATCCCCTACTTCCTCCAATACTCGTACATTTCCTAAAGCTTCCGAGTCTTTCAAATTTTTCACAGAATGTTCATCCGACACAAGCCCTCATACTTTTCATGTGGTTCCCTATAGTTATCCTCCAAGGCTACCTCTTAAAGAAACTCAAGCTAACCTTCACTTGGCTGCAAATACTTTCAATAATGATAAACCTAAAGAGCCTAAGCCTTCATATGCTATAATCCCTACTTCAGCTAGTCCTCCACCATATCTTCCAAAGTCTTCCATACAATCCCAACATGCTTCCTTGTCCTTAGAAGTGACTCCATGTCAAGAGGACTCTAAAATTGATAAAGAAAAGAACATAAAAAAAGATCAAGATCAAGAAGCCTCCATGTCATCCACTCCTTTTCAGGATGTCTCTTATCCAGTCCATGGTTCTTTTGATCCCGCATGCCCTTTCCCATTCATTCCACCATGTCTTAAATTTTCTCCTAAGCAAGATCAGACTACTACTTACACCGTTGAGCTTATTGACAATCAAAATAACCTTACCCCACTTCCAATTTTCAAAGATGATACTTCCATTAAGGTTATTGAAAATGGTGTTGTTACTTCCAATGTTAAGCCTATTGAAAATCAAGAGAAAAATGATACGCTTATGCTATCCAAAGATCCTTGTCAAGATCAAAGTCTTCCATCTTCTTGTTCTACCACTCCATGTTCACTTCCACTTTCTACTCTTCCTAAGTCTTTTCAAGCTTTGAATGATCCTATCAAAGAAGGTGCTCCTATTTAAGATGTCCACAATTCTATTGAAAATTCTAATGCTCACTCTAAAGATGCTGATATCCTTGGTTGTCATATAGATGCTGATGAACTTATTGATTATCCTTTTGCGTCTTCCACTTCCATCCTTGGACCTCTTCCACCACTACTAAGGGATTCATGCCTTCCTTCCATATTGGGTCCTTATGTCCCTTCACTTTCCCCTCCTAACTCTCCTAATTCACCATCCATCTTGGGTCCTTACTTCCCTTCATCTCCCATCTTTCCTCAAGATCAACATAGATGCATACCCCTAAATCCTTTTCATCCACCCACCCATCTAAACCAGTCATATCCTCCTCCTTCTTCCACAAGTCCCAAGGTCTTTGGAAGTCACTTGAATGTTCAATACAAGAAAAAGAAGCAATACAAGAATCCATAAAAAAAAGATCACCATGTCTCCTCTAATAAACATGGAAGCATAAAGTCCAAAGAGATATCTAAGAAAAAAACTACAAGACAAGTATGGGTTCCAAAATCCATAATTGAAGATATTCTCTCCAAATTACCAAAAAGAAATGAAAAGCCTACGGCTATATGGATTCCAAAGTCTCTCTTGAAAGAGTCTAGTGTTGAGCAACAAGTGAAGTTGACATTCAAGCTTCCAAAGACTTCCACTTCATCTTCTTCCAAAAGAATTCCTCCATTCCATGCACCTAAACCACAACCTCTACTATTTATTCGCCATATTCCTTCACGTATTCCTTCATTCACGATTCCTCCATCCTCTCACCACCCTTCAAGGTATGTGTTGACGTTGATCTTGCCTTCCTTTACACCTACCCTTTTACAATCCTTCCATGCATTATCCTTCTACCTTCTATCATTTTACCTCATTTTCCTATTCCTCCTATCTTCTAACCTCACTCGCTTTACATAAAACCTTATCCTCCATTTTTCTCTTCCATCTCCCTTTCCATATCAGCATCTTTGAGCATATCATTTGAATCCTTGGTATATCATGGTTTATCCTTTCAAGGAGCACTATCTAAAAAGCTTGCCTTCTTCCAAAAATTCAAAAAGAAATGAAAAATAAAATAAAATTGAAAATGTGCCTTGGTGAAAAACCTGGAAATAGGCACCTTGGTAGCAAAAGTAAAGAGAAATAAATTCATCCTATGGTGAAAACCACTCCCTTGTGGCACCTTGGATAAGTACCATGATGAAAACCTGGCAATCAGGCATCATGCGTAATTCTTCTACATATTTCATCCATTCCATCTTCTCTCTTTGATCTTGACAATGTTGAGTTATACATGAACATTTGGCTATCTTGTGAGCTACTTTACGCTAAGCTTTCTTTCATTCCTTTCCTATTTAGCCTTCATATTTATTTTCCTCCATTCATTCTAGTCTTTCACCATCCATTTCCCCTTTGGTCTTGATCTAATAAAAAAAGAAAAATGAAAGAGTAAAACACGGTGCTATGAAGCCTCCTGACATGTCTACTCCTTTGGACTACATCCTTTCCTTCTTTGGCATTATGCTTTTGTGACTTATCCTATGTTGGCCTTTCATTGCTTGTCCAAATGTGCTTTACATGACAATTTTCCCTAGTTTGGGTATTCTTGAAGATTTTTCCCTTGAGGATTTCTTCCCTTCATTCTCCTTCATTGTCTTGTCTTCCATCTCTTCCACCAGCTTGCCAATCCCTCTTGTTCTCCACCTTGCTAGACATTGGGACTACACGATATGATATTGCTTGGGAGTTTGCAAATGGAAAAAGATGCTATCAAGTATACCAAGTATCAGAATAAGTATCATAACCAGTATCAAAACACTTATCAAAATCATTATCAGAATCAGTATCATAATCAGTATCAGAACCAGTATCAAAACAATTATCATAATCAGTATTAGAACAAGTGTCAAAATCAGTATTAGAATGAGTGACAGAACAAGTATCAAGACATCTACTGGGGCTACACCTTTCTCTTTAGTTTATGGGTTTGAAGCGGTACTACCTATTGAGGTTGAAATCCCATCACTAAGAATCAGAATGCATGGTCTAGTAATTGATGATGACTATAGAGTGTCTAGGTTACAAGAACTGGAACTACTAGATGAGCGTAGACAAGTAGCGTATGATCATCTCAGAGTATATTAGAAGAGAATTTCTAGAGGCTACAACAAGAAAGTCAGACACAGAGAATTTCAGGTTGGTGATCTAGTCTTGAGAGAAAATCCTAAAAATCAATCACATCGAGAATGCAAGGGGAAGTTCGAACCCAACTGGCTAGGTCCCTTTGTCATCACTACTACTTTTGGCTCTGGTGCCTATCAACTCTCAATGACTGAAGGAGAACAGCTCGGAGAACCAATCAATGTTCTCCATCTGAAGAAATTCTATGCCTAAGGCATTCAGTCTATGGTTAAATATCCTGAAAAAATCCTAAAAATTAGAAAAAGTCCTGAAAAAAATGAACTTGGTGAAAACCTAGCAATAGGCACCTTGATGATTCACAAAAAAATTAGAAAATATCAAAAATTCAAAAAAAAAGAAAAAAAAAGAAAAAGTGCCTTGGTGAAAACCTGGAAACAGGCGCCTTGGTAGCAAAAATAGAATCTCTGCCAAGATGGTGAAAACCCGGCAAATGGGTGCCACTTGTTTCAAAATGCTCCATCTATCAGCGCAATCTTGGTCTTTCCCAGCTTTCAGTCTACTTTAGTCTATATATACTCTTGATTCAATAAAGTCGGTCTGTACACCAACCAGCTCAAACGTTTGTATCCTATCAATGTTTAACACTTGGGGGCAATCAATGTCATATCCTATGGTCTCCCATGTATCTTAGATGGATTATATCTAGTCAAAGTCCTTTAAAGCTTCATGTGAGTCAGTTAGTCAGTCTTGTCTCCAGAAAGGATTTTGCATCTACAACAATGCAATCAAACATCAAAACTCAATTGAAAACAATCTATGCTTTTTTACATGCTTTTATCTCCTTGTATGCTTACTGATTCGCATTGAGATTTTTGCATATTGTGTCCCTTCGAGCTCTTCAATGATGTCCTTTATAGGATTTAGAGAGTGATGACTGGGGGCATAATCTTTTCTTTGTCTTTTGCTTGTATGTGAAAATCTAACAACTTTGGAAATTCTGGATTGAAATGGTGTCCAACTATAAGAGCCTCTATCTCGAATTGGATGGCCATGCGTACCTCGACCATTGATACCCAGACAATTCAAGGAATTTTGATCTAACTATTGTCTTTTTGAGTGAGTTCTTTCTCCTACTGTGAAACGCGATCTTGCCTAAGGATGTGAACAATAAAGGGTCACTACGGGTAATTCACATTGGATTTATTATGATCTCTTGACTGTTTGTTGTGTTTGTCATGCAAGGCATATTCAGGTCATCATGATGTTTATGTTTTGATGCTTCTACAAATTGCTATATCAAAATGGACATGATATTCAGGTCATCTTAGCGTTTATGCCTTGGTGCTTATATCTAATCTGACATTCTGAAAATAAAATCAATATTCATATATCCATGGTTGTTTTGGACCAGTGGGTGTTGTATTCATTCTTGCGCATACAAATTGATATTCATATGTCTATGGTTTTTTTTAGCTAGTGGGCATTGTATTGATTTATCTGGTTACCTAAAAGTTCAATGATGATAACAAATCGACACATGATCGGTGACTAGGTCCTAGGTCTTAAGTTGCATTTCATTTTGCATGTCTCGTTGCATTTTTGCATGTTTGCATGATCTCACAATGACTAAACGAACTTCAAAACTTAAACAATTCTTCATATCAATTCTTCAAGTCTAACAAGAGTTGAATCTCACACGGAGGTTCCTCCAACAAAACAGCAAGTAGAATCCTTTTTCGGAATCAAAATTGAAATCTGAGACCGTTTATATTATTAACTATTTGCATAATCAACCTTCAATCATCACATAAATCCAGTATTCAACTTAACTGATTATCTAACATCAAACTATCAAAATTTCAACTTGGTCAACCATGGTCAACTCATGGTTTAACCTAGTCAAACTTAGTCTCTAGGACCTCTAAATGATGCAGAATGCATTCACCGGACGTGTTTAACCACTTCTCAAATCAATTAACATGCTTCTGAACGATCAACGCTGACTTTTCTTGTCAGATTTCAATTTTAATCTCGAAGGGGGCATGGTATTGCACATCAATTCAAAGTCTGTAATCAAATTTGAAATCATATCTTTGTGGAAATCAATATCTTTCCTCAGTAATCAAGACAACAATCATGTCTAGTTACTGATTCATCAAAAAACCTCATCGCTCGGGGCAAATCTATCATCACTTGGGGCATATCAGATTCATCAAGATCCATATCAATTTGGTATTCTCCTAATCTTGTAAACTATATCAGTTTTTGCAACCATCAGATCATAGTGTTCTTTCCTTGGTTCTTCAGCAACTGAAGGGTTTGGATGTGATACCTACTAGTTCTACTAAGACAATCAAGTCTAGAACGGGTCACTCACTTCTTAGCAATCCTAAGGTTTGGAATCAGGTGTTTTGACACTTTTTCGCAATCATAGGTTCATTTGCTGTTATAGTAAACATTATCTTTGGTCATTCAGGACCTATTATCTCCATATCAAATCAATATCAATCAGCTTCTGTCTCAATTTCAAACATCAGTTTCATATCTTTATCAAACACAAACTATCTTTGAACCACTGCGCTTCGCACAGTAATTCAAAGAGGGGCAAAATGTAATACCCCAAAAATGGGCTATAAGTTCATTAATCTTCTATATCAACAAATCGAATGAAATCGACATCAAAGTCCTAATCTAAGGCACATCTAAACATCATCGAATCATAATTGATTATCTTAAATTCTACATCGGAGAATATTCCTAGTAATATTCCTAATCATCGTAATTATCTTTAATTTTATAATTATTTGGCAATAAATCACATTTATCCTAAAATTTGATTAATTGGATTTAATTTTGCCACTTAATTATTTAATTAAATTTAATTATATTTATTCCTAAGTATTATTATTTAATTTGACAATAAATCAAAATTCCTATCATTAATTGATTAAATTCTTATTTAATTAATTAAAGCAAGTTGTCATTTTTAATAATATTATTTTTGAATAAAAGTTTGATAAAATAGTTAATTAAACCATAAATTAATTATTTTATTTCAAAAAGCAGTTAAGTTGAGAATAAATCACTTTATTTATTTATTAAATCATAATTATCCATGTGCACATTCAAGGACCAGTTAAACTCAAAATTGGAAAATCAATGCAAGTTGTTAGCTTTTTGAAACTCTACATCTTTTTGAGTTTTAAAGTTGATCTAAACTTTTAATTTGAGTTAAACTGTGCTTTTGCATGATTTTTGTGACTTAATTATTTTTATTTAAAAATAACTCAAAAATCAAGTTGAGTTTATTTGAGTGATTTATGGCTTTTTCCATGCACCTCCAAAGCCCTAGATTTCGATAAAATCAAGGCTCAACTCTTCATAATTCATCTCTCAAATTTGCATCCAAGCATCTCATATTTTTGCACAATCACGTTGGAGAATTGGAATTGGGAGAATCAAAGCTTATTGCGAATCAAGGCTATTGTGAGATCAATTTGTTTTTTTTTACATTCATTTAGATTCTTTTTCATATCATTGTTAGATCATTTTAGCATATCAATTTCCATATTAGCATAGATTCATATCAATTTTTATCATTCTTATTGCATAGAAAATCCAAAAAAATAGCTTAATTGCATTCAATTCATATCTAGATCAATTGCATTCAAATCCTTTGTTTAGGTGTCGTCTAGGTCACTGATCTCGATAACAATCTGAGAACATCAATCTCGCACCTACTAGAAGGCAGTAAATCGCTTGGTTAGATTAGATTTCAATTTTGCATGATTTTGATTATCACTAACCTCTAATGTTTTACTGAGTGTTGTGTCTACAAATCAGGTACAATTTTCACACACACACATAAATGTCCTAGAGGAGAAAAGGGATCTAAGGAGTGTGCAGAGGAAAAACAAATAGGAGGATGTGCCCCCTCGACAAAATAGAGCAAAAGAAGAATTTTGGCCAATTTTTGCAAAAAGAAGAAAAAAAGAGGGGAAAAGAAAGACTTTGCATGACTTAAAAATGAAGAGTGAAAAAAAGAAACTCACTAAAAGCCCCTTATAAAAGGGAAAAAAGGGGTCAAAAAGATCATTTTTTACCACAAGAAAGGAGAGGAAAAGAGAAGAGAGATGGTAGGGTAGAGAGACAAGCAGTAGCTAGGGGAGCAAGTATGGCTCTATCAATGGGCAATGGATAGGGGTGATCTGATAAGTTCAAAAACTCACGTAGATGTTTGGTTCTAACTTTTTTAGTTTTTAATATTTTATGATTATTATTATTTGGTTCTTTTGTTGTGTGTTGGGATTGGTTTAGATGTTAGGGAGAGGGGTAGGTGATGGAAACACCTCTAGGTAGTTTCCAAAGGGAGGTGTGGAATCACCCATTATTTGACGAGTGGAGCATCTCATCCAAGGTCGACATGGAGTCATTGGCGGGCAGCTCTGCCTACCCAAGGTCGACATGGAGTCATCAGTGGCCAGCTCCACCCACCCAAAGATGACACAAAATTTCCCATCTATGGATGGGTAGCTCTGTTTTTCCAAGGGAAGGGAAGCCACCAAGGGATAACGACTCATCCAAGGGTGGCACGAAGCTGCCCATATCTCTCTATTCCTCGGATGGTGCCAAAAGATTATGGAGCTACCTGTCTGAAGATGGGCATCTTTGTTCATACAAGAGTAGATCCCAAGGATGAATGGGAAGGATAGGGGTGGGGAGAAGTTGTCAAGGGATGGGGTAGTGGAGATGAAAGTGAGGATAGGGATGAGGATTTACATCAACTAGAGATGATGATGAATTTGATGGGTTGATTGAATGCAAGAGCCTGACTACTAGATTAGATCAAAGGAGCGGTGGCTAGATACGATGGTGTTGTCATTACAATTGACTGAGATGGAGTGGGGGCATGTGACACTATGTGGGTTGCACCATGTGCATGATTGACTACATCTAAGAGTGAATAATGCACTCATGATAGCTCTGATTGAGAGGTGGCACTCAGACATGTTGATTTTCCACCTACCTATCGAAGAGGCTACAGTGATTCTACTAGATGTATGGAGGATTTTATGGGTACCAATTAGGGGAGATATTTTTGAGTATCATCTATAGAGAGAAGAGGAGTTCTTATAGGAGAGCTTTAGGCAATGGGTAGACCATCTACCTATTAATCGATAGTGGATATCATGGCGAGGAGGGGTGGAGGTGAGACTACCCTGGCTAGCACTATACTTAGCTAGATTAATTAGATGGAGGATGATGCCCAGCCTTTTAGGGCATGGATTTCCTATTGGATGGGTCAGGTTAGTGAGTCAAATTTTGGAGGAGGAGGGGCTAGAGTAGTGCTAGGGGTATACAATATTGGCACTATTGTACTATGATCTTCAATTGTGTGTGTACCACACCTAGTGTATGATGGGACCTGGAGTAATACTACTAATTAGCTAGGCCTGGGATCACATCACAGTGGTGCAACCATTACAAGGAGAGGGGAGACAACAATGATATGATCCATTTTCATGTTAGTACAGTCCACCATTATCATATGGGTATGTGAGATTGGTAGAGACTTGGCTAAATATTTTGGATGAGTTAGTAGAGTTCAACTAGATGCCATACCAAGGTTGCAAGGTGTGGGGTTATTAGGATGATCAGGTAGGTAGAGAGGATGGTAGACTAGATGAAAAGTATCTAGGATATGTGCAAATGAATAGTTGGTTGATTGGGAGGATGATGTTTTAGACAATGAGGTACATGCCATCATGGGTTTACAGACAATTTGGTAGTATACAAGAGATTATTCCAAATAGCTAGCCACATCCCATCATCTCTATAGAGATTAGGTCAATATGGGGATCAAAGTGGATCTTCATAATGCGAGAATAAGTTGGAGAGGGATGCAACTAGTGCCATAGACATTAGTACAAGGATAGGTAGCATATTTAGGAGTGATAGTTGAGTATGTAGCATGGTGGGATAGGCATATGTCAGTGAGGCTAATAGAGCCAAGAGTGGTAGAGGCAGATTTAGAGAAAGAGGATGAGGATGGTGAGTAGAGATATGGGGAGGATGGTGAGGAGGGAGATGGGGAGGATGATGG
This sequence comes from Chamaecyparis obtusa, assembly GCA_027943335.1. Classification (NCBI taxonomy): domain Eukaryota; kingdom Viridiplantae; phylum Streptophyta; class Pinopsida; order Cupressales; family Cupressaceae; genus Chamaecyparis; species Chamaecyparis obtusa. Next base: position 3,520,584 of record BSBK01000615.1, on the reverse strand, counting down.
GGATAATGGGGAGGATCGACTATTGGTAGTGCCAAGGTTCAAGTGGAGATTACAAAAATAGGCTACAGAGCATAGGAGAGGGATAGTGTAGAGACTAGTCTCATGTGGCCCTCTGCATGCTCTGGGAGTAGCACATGTGGAGAGAGATGAGGCAACCCCAAGTCCACTATCAGAGGATGATGATATGGGATTAGGAGGACTAGAAGGGGATGGGAGTGGTGCAAGAGCACCCTCAAAAGAATGAAACATAGGAAAAGAACTGATGTTAAGGAGATCACAAGTCTTCTTTATATTCCTAGATGACTATGTACCCTCATAAGAGTCCTAATGTTCAATCAAGTGCTTTTGGGTGGCCATATAAACCTAAGACACTTAGATTGAGGGGACTGATAAAAGAGGTGTTTTATGTTAGATTTAGTCTTAATTAGGAGAGTAAGGTCTTTACTAGACCCTAATAAGTTTTAGGTCATCACCACAAGCCTAGGTAGCATAGGGATTATAGCATAAGAAACAAATTTGAAAATTTGCACAAAAGTTGCAAAAGTTGCTTTGCAACTTTAGCAACTTGTTATACATCTATTACCACCAAATGTGTTACCTCTCTAACTAACCAAATATGGTTTAAAAATCTGGGAGGGGTCTATTTAAACATTAATTTGGTCATACCAATGCATGAATGCATGGTAATGTAATAGATTTTGAAAATTAATAAAATATATATGTTTTCTGCAATTTTTAGACTGAAGCAACAATTGTATGGCCTAGTACAGATGGTGGATGAAGGGAGATTTATTGAAGAGGTTTCTTATGGTTCTTACCTTCATTGTTAAAGTGGTTTTAAGTCTTCATTCTACCTGGTCTTTGTGTGATTAGAACTTCAAAGTCACTACCCTGAATTCAGGATAGACCTTAGGGTTTCAAGGGTTTTTTGGCCATTTCTTGCAAACCGACCATGGGAATCTAATGAAACTTGGTGGAATGCAGTAATGGCCTGTTTACATTAATATTCCAAGAGGAGATAATTTTCCATGTAGGGAAGGGTGGAGAAATAGGAAGCCCTAGGTAGGCATCTCTATGTGGCTACCTTCTAGATAGGCTGCAACAGACCCCATAAATTTTGATGGGTGATGAATCAAAACAAAAAACCTTGGATTTGGAGTATCCTACCCTATCTTAAGAGTCTCCAATTGTTAAGGAGAGGAAATCAATCCATTTGAGAGTATTTCCTTCTTTAGAGCCCCTAATTAGCCCTATTAGCCCTAGGTGTCTTGAGTGTCCTTTGGTAGGATAACTTCAAAATAAAATCCTAACCATTAAAAACTTAAAATAAAACTAAAAAGGGTGTCCAAAACTATCCTTAGATTGTTGGGTTGTGTGAGAAATTTTTGAGAAAAATCCAAAATACCCGAGTAGGAGGGCTACAAGGAAATTGGCTAGGTTCCTAGAACTATAAATTGGAGAATGGTGTACTTTCAAGTTGAGATTGTCAAGGAGTCAGGAGGATGTTGATAGATGCATCAAGTTGGAAAGGAGCTTGTGGGGTGAACAAATTTTTTTTTGCCAAGAAGTCCTACCTGTAGAGGTCCTATTCATTCCTAGTGGAGGTTTGTGGATTCAAACTTGGGGATTGTGGGATTGTCTATATCACAAAGATAGGGGGACCATGAGAAAATAAGCATCTTTTAGGCTGAGGTGACACAGTTAGAGGCAGTAGTGGCAGCAAAGAGGGATAGAGTGGATAGGGCCAAGGCCCAAGCAAATAGTATGTGGTGAGAGATAGCCATACTACAAGGACGAGTGGACTCAGGAGAGTGAACCATGACAGAGACTTGTATAGGTATAGGGGGAGATAGTTTGATTACAAGGATAAACAATGGAGATGTAGAGATAGATAGACCATCTCACCCAATAGCTAACAATTGATAGGGATACCTAGCCAAGATGAGAAAAGACACATCGAGAGGAGTGGGAGATAGTGAGATAGGAAATGACCCTATCAGGGGTGACATAGTTATTGAAAACTAACATGGATGCACAAAGATAGATAATGAGGGCATGGGGAGAGGTGACCTACTATATGACCCTCTATCATTAGGTGGTACCTCTAGAGAAGAGATAGCTACCTTACATAGAGAAGGGGATATCGGAGAGGACCCAGGGTGGATCATTAGGATCAGTATCCAAGAGGCCACAAAGAGATAGGGATACATGATGTGATAGTGCTAGAGGAGAAGGGGGACCTACTACATGAGGTTCGCATGGGGAGGTCAGGACAATAGGGACATCTTCTCAAGAGCCACATGATCCAGTTAATTAATAGGATAGAAATTTATGCAATATTTTGGATGAGATGCATGTGTAGTGGCACTTAGGTACAGGATGTATCATTTATTGACGTACTATGATGACATTATATGATATTTTTGTTCAGACATTTTATTGAATTTTTTATGGATTATGATGGAATATTATGATTTATGCTGATTATGAGACTTTATGATGTGTTATGTGTGTAGGGGACTAGATTGTGTTACTGACATGTGTGATGCATGATGTGTGTGATTAGATGAAAGTTATACTACTTGATGTTCTAATATGTTTATGAGGTAGGTCCTACATGGAGTATGTTCATGTGAAGCATTGATTTATTTATATATTGTTATGCATATATGATTTTTATGGATGGGATATGGATATATTTGATATAAAAAGTATGTTTAATGAGTTAGTGATTAATGATTAATGGTAGTTAATTAGATATATTTGACATGTAATGCATACTTAATGATTACTATATATATTTGGCATGTAATGAATGAATCTATATAGTAACTAAGGTGGTGGGTGAATCTTAATGCAAGTGAATGTTATTAATGAGCCAAATGAATTTAATGAATGTATCTAGTAAGATGGAATGAACTAAATGTCAGTAACAAAATCAATACCTTTCAATGCATGAATGCAACTATATGAGGTGGAGTGCAATGAAATAAAACCATTTTTTTTTGTATCCAACATAACCAATAGGATGAACTAACCACTAAGGAAGGGGGAGGGGAAGGGTGAATAAATAGGATCCTTGTCTCAAACAAAGAATGCAAAAAAGAAACTAATTAACATGCAAATGAACTACAATGCAACTTGACTACATGATTTAGTGGGATCACTTGTGTTTATGTTGGAGAGCACACCCTAGTTAGATTTTTCAAAAAGAGGTTTGTATCATGTGTTATAAAATCACAGATGACATTATTCCTTTTCCTTGACTAGACTCTCAGACACACTAGATATCTTTAGGAATGTAGATGTAGTTTTCATAGTTATAATGGAACCAATGACATATACTTATTGGAGAGGTCTGGGCACACCCATGTCTTTTTAGGGACATAAGTGTGCTAACATATTTCCTTTAGTAAGATACACATAATCATCACTTAGAAACTAACAAGAATGCTCTTAAATTATTAGCAAACATATCATACAACAAACAATGTATGTATCAAGTTTCACCATTCACAATGTACCAAGATATGAACAATCGAGGCAATCATGGGTAGGATCCACTGACACAAAAGGATAAAATCAACAAAGAAGGCCTCATCACCAAGTAGTAATTTGGTCCATAGTTCTTGCCATGAACAAGATGAGATTGATGGATTTGATTTGAGATGACTAAGGAAAGGAACATCCTGTAGGGAAAAGATTGATTGACTAATAAACATGAATATTCTTTGGTAATAGATATGAAAGGAATAATAGCTTAGAGATTCACTCTTAATGTTAATTTGATAATAAATTTTGCAGTCACTGTGTCTGGAAAGAGCTCAGTGTGATGGGGTTAGGCTCAGTTGGTTGGGATTTTTCTTAGATCTTTATTGCGATGCATGGAACATGGACTTTGAATTGGACTAGGATTAGGATGAGGATGGATGCGGAAAGGCAAAGAAGGATGTTGATATGTACAATGAGTGGGAGAAGGAAATGGATCAAATCTTCTATCATAGTAACTAAAATAGGTTTTTACCATGATACTTTCTGAGAGTGCTTATTTTCCAAGTTTTCACTGCTGGATGATTTATTTTTAATTTATTTGGTTTTTTTTGGTTTTTTTTTAAACAAAAGTGGACAAGCCACCATATATATTATTAATAAACTGGTTCAAAGGGCTCCCCCATGGAAGAACTAGAAGGAAACCCCAGGATCATAGCCCTATACATACAATAGTATATGAGAAATTTTTACATGCTAATGAGTCTAAAAGAGCCAATGACCCAATAATTACAATCATATGTCTAGTTCAAAATTAAACCATCTAATCATGGGAATAGATATACCATGAACATCATGTAAGGGACTATCAAAATCAAATCTAAATATGACCTTTTACAATTTGCACTCCATATACATATGGGTCATATTTGATGATTCAAAAAATATTTCCATCTATAAAAAAATATTTCCATCTATGCAAAAGACAAAATTGCCAAAAATTTCCCAAAGTAAACCTCTATTCCTCCATGTCTTCATAGCACTCCCCTGAAAAACATCGAGCCATCTCCCAACCAACAGGAGGAACTAGTTCTTCAATAGACACCCAACCATCATTATCTGACTGCCACTGATGGGATACTTGGCACAAAAAATGTGTAGGTTGATTATGGAAGTTTCACGTAGATTGGACACACACTGAAGCAGGAAGATTTAAATCCAGAGCCGGTGTAGGGGTTGTAGAATGAGGAGCCGCTAGAGCATTATTGAAATTTTGTTGATCCCTTGAAGGAGTAGACAATTCATGTGCCTCGAGTAGGTCTAACAGGGCATTCATTAAACTTCAAAATGAAGTTTCTAACATACAACCAAGGACCAGTGAGACCAGCTGTAGAGTGTTTTTAAAGATCCTATAACTATGTCCTTCAAGGGATTTTTTGGCAGAATTAAAGATGAGCATGTGCTCATGGGAGGCCATTAATAGATTACGGGGAAATAAGCCACCTACAAAGGCTTCTCCATTCCATAGATCATAGTTTTGTATGGCCCTCATGAGTTTATCTTCTCCTATAAACTATGGACGAATTACCCTATTCGCTAATATCATCAAAAGATCCACTGATTGCATCATATCAAGAGAATTGGACAAGAATATTGAGACCAATTGAGAAGGGAAGAGAATTTGTGTAGATTTTAGAGAAAGAACATTCTCACCAATAACTCTCTGGATAGCTCTTCGTATCCTCAAGGAATGAGTAATGAAAACTGCATCCAAACTGGCATCATCAACATACGCAGGGAGGGGTCACTCCATAACTACTAGCAGAATTAACACTCTATAGTTCCTCAGCATTAGCTCTTCATGAAATAAATTGTAGGATGAGCATCTCAGACATTTCACGATTGGAGATTCCATTATGTAGAAGACAATGCAAAGTGTGGAGATACAAAAGATGGGTTGGTGTTTCATGAAATCTGGGAAGAAAATTAAATAGTGGTTTCAATTCCTCCTACACATTCGACATCATATCAAGTTGCTCCAAGTTGTGGTGTTCACACAAATTGGCATTAATCACATAAAAACCGTGCTCTTTCTCATGCCCGAAATGTATGGCGTGTATGATTTTTAGGATTTTTTCAAGATCATATGTATTAGTTTTTGGAATTTTTTTACTTTCTTTTTTTTTTTTAAATTTTCTACATAACTTTTTTTTATTTTTAAGATTTTTTGCTAAATAAACACTGTGCAAGAAATGAATGCTTGCCTATATGCATAAAAGCACTTTAGATGCAAAATATTTATAAGATTAAGGAGAAGATATCCCTTAGGTTTTTTTATCTGATATGCCCCAAAACCAAACTTGACAGTAATAAAAAATGGATCTAACCAATTGGGTTTGAACTTTCTTTTCTTTTCTCATCTTTGGAGGTTTTTCATATTGTGCTACAAGACCAAATCACCAACCTCAAACTCATGAGGTTTTATCTTCTTGTTGAATTGTAAGCGCATGATATTTTCATACACATAGAGGTGGTTAAAGGAATTAAGGCATCTCTCATCGAGGAGCTGCAACTCCTACAAGTGGGCAACTCGATATTCTTGTTCAGACATTAGGTTCTTGAGAGAAATCCTAAGGGAAGGGAGCTTCATTTCAATGGGAAGGACAACATCAGAAATTTAGTCAAGGGTGAATGAAGTGGCACTAGTGGGAATATGAATGGAGGTTTGGTAGGCCCAGAGGGAAGGATTGAGTTGTAGGGGTCAATCATGGTCAACATCATTGAAATTTTTCTTTAGGATTTTTAATATGGTTTTATTTGTAGCCTCAACTTAATTATTTCCTTATGAGAAGTATTTCAATGAGAAATGTTGGGTAATAATAAATTTCTTACAAATTTTTGTGACATCTTTATTATTTAAGGTTGATCCATTATTAGTATGGAGGTCTTTTGGGATGCCATAGTGAAAATTGATATATTTCAGGGTGAACTTAGAAATCTATTTTCTGGTAGTGTTGTAGACATGGAAAATTGGCAAAGGCTTAATTTAATCAAAAGGTGCAACAAATCATAAAATAGCACTAAAAATCGATAAATAGAACAAAAGGCAATTCAAATCAAAGGAAAATTCAATTAAATGATTAAATGATTAAATAAAGCTTGAAAAGGGGAAAAACACTAAGAAATTGATTAAATTCAATTAATGACATAGTTGTTGAAAGCAAAAATCAAAATGAACATCTTACCCTTCATGGCTAAATTTAATTACTTTAATTAATTAATAAATATGAATTTCCCTCAACAAAGGAAAAAGGAGACAAAATGGACACAAATCACTCACTTTTGTTGAAATGGTCCAGCCTTTTGAAACTATTTAAATGTTTGTCCCCCAATTTAGGGACAAAGCAAAGCCAATTGACCTTACCCAAGCATAACCATGGTTATCTCACTCTACCCCCTACCCTTGGGAAAATCTTATAAATAGAAGGCATTTTGAGGCATTATTCATCCACTCCATATCTTTGAATTGCAGCAAAGCTCTGTCAATTTGCATCCATATCACTCACTTATCATTTGTCATTGCTAATTAGCTTAAATTGCTTTGATCATAGTAGATTGTTCATCAAATAGAGCTAGAATTTGATAGAATAGATCTAAATTTGCATATCATATAGCTTAATTCTCATCTTTAGAGTGTCACTAGTGAGGATCATAGCTGAGAGCCTCATTTACCACTTTATTTTAGAGATCCATGAGATGTTGATAGATTAATTGTGCATTTGTTAGATTCTTTTGCTCTAATTCTTGTTGTTCTTAGTTAATCTTGTAATTTCATGAAGGTGTAAATCACTCACACACAAGTGGCGCCCACCGTGGGGCTCTAGGCCTCAAATTTATCATAATTTCCACGTTATTTGCAAAATTTAGGCTAGAATTGCATGATTTTGCTCACTATTTGCAGGTTACAGGAAAGAAATCACGCCTACAGGTAAAGAAATCATGCCTACAGCAAAGAGATGTCGCTCGCTGTAATTAAAATGTCGCCTGGAGTCTGAACGCTCACGCTTCTTAGACTGCAGAATCACGCTTCTGGACAAAGAAATCATGCCTGCGGACATTAAATTCTCGCCTCACGCACAAGCAGCTGATGCCTTTGGCTATTTAGATGTCGCCTGGAAAGAATTAAAAGCCGCGGCCGAGGAATGATTTTCCGCCTGGTGCAAAGGGATTTTACTGCCTTTCGCATTTCTTTTGTCGCTTTGAGTATTTTAAATGTCGCTTTGAATTAATTAAATGTCGCTTCTCTGAGTTAGTTTGTCGCTTGAAATAAAGAGTTCACGCGCTCATTTAATTTGATATCACACTTAATTACTTTAATCTCGCTTGAGCCCTTTTTGGTGACGCTCACGGTTAAAGTAATTACGTCTTTATTAAATTAGATCTTGCCTTTAGCATGGACAATATCGCCTGGTTTAGCATTGATATTATATCAGAATAATTGCTGTTGTCGCATGTATTAAAGATTTCACGTATTTGAAAAATTTAATATCGCACTTGTCTATTTTAATCTCGCTTGAGCCCCTTTTGGTGACGCTCGCGGTTAAAGTAGTCACGTCTTCATTAAATTTAATCTCGCCTGTAGTCTGGATGATGTCGCCTGACTGTATTTTCTCTATTTTGTCAAAAATGATAAAATAATGACTGTATGCTAACTTCACTGTCATATTTTTTTGTCTCAGGTACATGCTTTGTCACAGAAAAGTGCTCAAAAAAAAATTTTTCTTTTTTGCATGCAAAAAAGAAACAAAAAAGGACGTCCTATTAGAGTATACCTTGCACCTTTTGGATTTAATTTGCAAATATTTGAGTTCAAAATAAATCAAGAGCATAATCAATTTGATCATTTTAAGCTTTTTGATTTTGGTTTCCCCTCACTTTGTATGAATTTGTGTTGACTAACTTGTTGGTGGAGGGAACGTTTTGCTAAGGTAAGGGAAAGATTTGGAGAGAAAATGAGAAAAACTACTACTTAAAAATGCGCCTAGCCTTTGCTAGCATCGATTAAGGTATTTTTCTCATCAAGCTTGCACTTCCCTTAAATTGTGGCATTTTCAAAGTTTAAAACATAGTTTAATTGTAAAAGGAAAAAATAAACACTTCAATTCTAAGAACCCCTTTGTCACGGGGTTGAAAAAGAATCAAATTTGATTGTGAGTGTTTGGGATAAGGGAAAAGCAATAGGGATATGCTCTTCACTCTTTGAGTGAATCAAATTCCCAAACTTGCTCTACCAAATCCACTTTTCATGCTTTCAAATGAACATGTTTAAAACTTAGTGGGCTCGCCTCCTGAGATTGCCTTAGAAGGGCCGGTGAGAGGGACAGCCCAAAGTGGGATACACTTGCTTTTGCCGCGAGAATCCGACCCACTATAAAATGAAACGCGGGTATCCTTAATGGGGTACACGACAAAAGGATTTTAGTTCTTTCAAACTTCCTCTAGTAGTCCTAACGGATTGCGCAAAATCGTGCTTTTGTGCATGTGGGAAGCCCCTTAACATAGTTGGGGGATGAAAAGCTAAGATCTCTTTTGAACGGAAAACTTACTACATAACGGTAAAATAGCAAAAACTACCTAATAGAGCCATTTAAAAGCCAAATTTGTGCTAGGTAGCTTGCTTGGAAGTCTTTCTTGTGTTCAAACCCGTGGAAACATTTGAGAATATACACACTAGAATGATCTAGGGACATGGTGAATTATTGATGTGTGTGTTGAGATTATCTTCAACTTTTCAAACAAGAAGTTCTAAAGTACTTGATCAAAATACAATTAAATTTTTAAATCTTATAAATTGATCAATACCATTTACCCATTCCAAACCAACCCAATCAGATTGAAATTAAAGAAGGAAGGATTGATCCATAATGAGGAGCCTATTTGAGAAACAAATCAATCCTGTTATGGAGCATAATTATCAAAGTCATGATCAAGATCTCCATAGGAATCAAAGCGATGAGGTTTTTGAAGATGACGTTGTTGAAGCATCCCAAAGTCCCGTGTTTCTGGAAATAATGGAATTACTTTTGAAGTGGGATAAAGACACATATTTTCTAGCTTTCGCTCAAGCAGGAGCTAAAGCTTCCTCGTAATTTTGACACATCAACCTTAAGAAAGGATGAAGAAAAGAAAAAAGATACTTTATCTAAAGAGCCATCATTAAGATCAATTTGTCCATTCCTTTATGATGATGGGCCATCCATATCTTCATCCTCCTCACAAAAGGAAGCATTTAAGAGTGATAAACTTATCTCAGATCAAAGGAAATTGCATAATCAACCTATTTGTGATCAAGATAATAAAGAATATGGAGTGAAAAATACCGCTCTCAAGCAAGATCTAATTCAAAAACCTCCATATAGCAAGAGTAATCCATTCATCCTTTGTCCATCTCCTAACAAGGTTTCTCCCTAGATGACTTGTACACCTTTCATCCTTCATCCATCTCCCGAACCTCTATCTAGCAAAGACCCTCCCATAGCTAGCATTCCTTTCATATTTTCTTCATCTCCCAAAGCTCCACAATTATCCAAAATTCCTCCATCAAAGAATGAGCCTAATGATGATACTTTTCCCATTGACTATGTCTACCCTCAAGGGCTACCTCTAAAAGAAACCCAAGCTAACTCACATCTTGCTGCAGACCTTTTCCATGCTTCAAAGATCTTAGAACCCAAAGCTTCATGTGCCTCAATGCCTATTATACCTATTCAAGAGGATCCTACACCATTCTTCCAAACATTCCCCACACATATCCAAACATCTACCTTGTCCTTAGAAGTGGCTCCATGTCAAGAAGATAACCCAAAGAGAAAAGAGATAAATAGTGATAAAGATAAAGATCAAGATCAAGATTATATACAAACCCCTCCCATATTTGATGAAGGTCCCATATCCCTTGAACCTTGTGATGATCCCCTTGTATCCTTTCATGTCTTTCAAGATGATATCCTTCCGTTCCAAGAACAAAGTACCCTTCCAAGTTCCATATTTTCTCCACTTCCCGAGCAAGATCAAGATATCCCTTCCATAACTTCCAATGAGCATATTGAAAATCAAGAGCAAAATACCTTCGCTACACAATTCAAAGATCCTTGTCAAGAACAAAGCATCCCATCATTTCCTTGTCATATTCCTCCATGTTCACCTCAAGAAACCATCATTCTTCCAAATCCCTTGCAAGATAATAAATCCCTTCAAGCTGCAGTTGATCCTATCAAATGTGTTCCTATCAAAGCTACTCATGAGCCTATTAGTATAAAGATAAATCTTAAAGATGAGAACGTTGACGATGGAGCTCCTTCCAAAGATATTGATATCCCTTTCACACCTTATATCCCTCCATTCAAATACAACCACATACCTCCACTATCCTCCAAATCCATTTTGGGTGCCTATGTCCCAAAACAAAAGTCTTCATCCATTCCATCCATACTAGGTCCATATATTCCCCCATCAACCGTTCCTATCATCCCTAGCTATCCATTCACTTACCCTACCATGTATCAAGATCAACGAAGACACACATACTTGAAGAATGTCCAAACACCGATCCATATGAACCATCCATATTATTCCTATTCATCCACAATTCCTAAGTCTTTTGGAAGCAATTTTGATGTGCAACATAAAAATCATAAATCCAAGAATCCAGATGTGCATAAAAATCACAATGTCCCATCTAATCGACATGTGAATGAAAAGAAAAATGAAATATCCAAAAGGCCACAAAGGTCCACCAAGCAAAAAGAAAAAAATAAAATGTGGGTTCCTAAATCCCTCATTGAAGAAATGCATTCAAAAGCATTCCAAAAGGAAGAAAAATCAAAGAATATGTGGATTCCCAAGTCATTGTTGAAAGACTTTCACACAAAAGAAGAATCAAAATTGACATTCAAGCTTCCAAAGGCTTCCATTCCATTTCCTTCCAAACATCCTTCATCTTATTACATCCCAAAATCCACTACCTCAAAAAGATCCTTACCTCCATCATCTATTGTTCCTCCATCATTCCACCACTCTTCAAAGTGTGTGTCAAAGTTGATCTTGCCAACATTTCCATCTTCAACATACCTTCTTCTTATCCTCACATTCATTTTCCAATGCATACTTTCCATACTTCCATCCCTCTTATCAATATCTTTGAGCATCCTACTCATACCCATGGTTTATTATAGCATATCTTTCAGAGGAGCATTGTCCAAAGATTCTAATGTTGGGAAAATATTGAAAAATACAAAAAAAGAAAAAAACAAAGAAAAAAAGAAAAAAATGAAAAAAGAGAAAAAGTGCCTTGGTGAAAACCTAGCAATAGGCACCTTGGTAGCAAAAATAAAAAGAAATAAATCTAGGGTGAAAACCACTTCTTGTGGCGCCTTAGACAAGTACCATGATGAAAACCTGGCAAACAGGCATCATGCGTAATTCTTCCTTCTTGCACTCCACACTTGGGGGTAAGTTTCATCCATGCCATCTTCCATCTTCCTATCATTTACCTCACTTTCATCCATATTTCATCTATCACCTTCATCTTGACAAGGTTGAACACATCCATGAGCATTGAGTATCTTAACATCGTTTATCCTTTCCATCAACTTATGTACTTGCTGCATCCATGTTACCCTATCATGATCTTGCTTATCCCAAATTCACCTTCATCATTATTTGATAGCTTTTTCATAATCCCAAAACATCCCTTCATAGCCTCCATCACTCCTTTATCAGATTGTGTTATCTTATACACATCTTACCCAAATTGACCCTTGGTCTTGATCAAGATGAACTTTAAAAAAAAAAAATTGTTATCAAAAACTTCTTGACATGTCCACTCTTTTGGATCACTCCTTTTCATGGCAGCAGATCGTTATCCTATAGGCTATCTAACACTGTATCATTGGCTTTCATGGCTTATCCAAAAACATGCTTCACATTGCTATATCATTTTTTTCCTTAGCTTGGGTACTCTTGAGGAGATAGTCCTATGGGTCACATTCGCATACTTCTTCCATCATAGCCTTTCCATCTCTAATCCATCAGCTTGAAAATCCATCCTTCATGTCCTCTATCTTGCTAAGACATTGGGGGCAAACCAATGTGATCTTGTTTGAGAGTGGGTAAAAAGGATAGCATGAAGTGCTTTTGAGCTGCATCTTGCATAAATCGAGCTTTGGTAATATTTTGGAAGTTTTTCCAAGTCCAACATTTTTTCTATCCAACTGGGGCATTTGATCTTAATCAGCGGATTTCAGCAAACAAGCATGAATTCACATGAAGCAAGGCATTAAACCCAAAAAGGATTCAATAGTACAACATTTAGTCACATCAGAGAGACTTATCAGAGCTTCAGAAGAGAGTGATTTTCATGAACCTTTGATGGATATCATTGTTCACTAACCAAGAATTCAATTACCACAACTTGATCCATGAGCCTTCATTGACTTTATTATTCGGGATTAAAAATTGACAAAACACTTTAAAAAAGATCAGAATGCTTGGAAATACTTTTTGAAAATCATGAAACATTGCAAAACACTTGAAGCTTTCTTTTGATGATCTTTAATTACATTGATTTTATCACATCTTTTTAGCTAATCGATGATGTTTCGACTAGATTGGCAATGATGGAGACATGATATTTTTCTTGTCTTTGAGTGACTATCTTGAGGGATATCCAACAACTTATGTGAATTCATCTAACGACATGGTCATCAAAGAACCATCGAGGACTTTCATATAAGGTGGAAGGTTGACCTTTGCTTGTTTATGCAACATTGAATTCGTTGAAACTGGTATTCATGCTCTCATAGTTGGTTTATTCGACTAGTGTGGGTTGTACTAGTTCAAAAAGGAGGTTACCAAATGCGATAAAAAGTGGTATTCATATCATCATGTCAGTGGGCAGTGGTGATTGTACTTGCTTTCCGGTCCCAAAGTGCTCAATGATGAAAATTTATCCTCAAGGCATTTATTTGCTAAAAGCTAGTGACACTTAGCTGCATTGCATTGCATCATCATGGAAGGTTAATTACATTATCATGTTAGATTAATTGCATGTGCATTTGTGTGTAGTATTTTTCCAAGGGAAAAGGGGGGTCATTCAGTTGAAATCTTGATCAATCATAAAATGGGTCATTCAATCAAGAATCAAGGAAAGTCCATAAATCATAAGTGTCCATAATATCAAAGATCCATAAAATTTGTCTAATCAAAGATACAATGTCATCAAAATGATACATCCAAGTCCTGATCAATAACTGAAATATCATGATACAATATCAACAAACTGAAGGAGCTCCATAATCAATCATCTCAATAACCTATACTCTAGCTGGGTCAAACCCATGACTTAAATCCAAATATCCAAGAAAGCTAAGGTCCATATATATATCATTTATGAAAATGTGCCTGTTTCACAAATCAAGGGAATCATATCAGTATTCTATATCAGTGAATCATCTTACCTCAATCAATCCTATCAAATTATCAAGCAATCACACCCAGTACCATCGTTCGTGTCTCTGTGTCCTGAGAATGAAGCAGCAGTATCAAATCATATCGGTTTTCACACTGATTGATTTATCCTATCAGAACTATCCTATGAGATTGACAAATCACATTCATTGGTACCATTATCCTGTTATCCTAATCACTTGTTTTGCTTAACTACAACAGACCTATCTATCTTGGATATGCAAATTTGTGAGTCATGGCATATCATCAATATTTTTCAGAAATCAAAACATATTCCAACTACTCAAAATCATTCAAATCAAGGAATTAATATGTTTTATTTCTGAGGGGGCATCAGAGTATCAAATGGGCATCACATCAAAAACATTTATCAGTGGGGCATATCATATCATATCAAGTATCATATCATAGCAGTATCATATCAAGATATCGTATCATATCAGTATCATATCATATCATTATCATATCAGGAGGCAAATCAATTGCATATCGGTTTCATATCAAATCTGTCATCATATCAAACATATCAACATATCAGCAATCAATCAACCTAAGACCTTTATCAGTGAACCCAGGACCTATCATCAAATCAGGACCCATATCATATCAGAGGCACATCATCATCATCAAGAAGTACATCAATCAGAACGATCAGAGGCATATCAGAACCAGGACCTAAATCAGTACATCATACTAAGGGAATCTTTGAATCAGTGTTCTTCGCACATCGACTCAAAGAGGGGCATTTGTAGACATGGAAAATTGGCAAAGGCTTAATTTAATCAAAAGGTGCAACAAATCATAAAATAGCACTAAAAATCGATAAATAGAACAAAAGGCAATTCAAATCAAAGGAAAATTTAATTAAATGATTAAATGATTAAATAAAGCTTGAAAAGGGGAAAAACACTAAGAAATTGATTAAATTCAATTAATGACATAGTTGTTGAAAGCAAAAATCAAAATGAACATCTTACCCTTCATGGCTAAATTTAATTACTTTAATTAATTAATAAATATGAATTTCCCTCAACAAAGGAAAAAGGAGACAAAATGGACACAAATCACTCACTTTTGTTGAAATGGTCCAGCCTTTTGAAACCATTTAAATGTTTGTCCCCCAATTTAGGGACAAAGCAAAGCCAATTGACCTTACCCAAGCATAACCATGGTTATCTCACTCTACCCCCTACCCTTGGGAAAATCTTATAAATAGAAGGCATTTTGAGGCATTATTCATCCACTCCATATCTTTGAATTGCAGCAAAGCTCTGTCAATTTGCATCCATATCACTCACTTATCATTTGTCATTGCTAATTAGCTTAAATTGCTTTGATCATAGTAGATTGTTCATCAAATAGAGCTAGAATTTGATAGAATAGATCTAAATTTGCATATCATATAGCTTAATTCTCATCTTTAGAGTGTCACTAGTGAGGATCATAGCTGAGAGCCTCATTTACCACTTTATTTTAGAGATCCATGAGATGTTGATAGATTAATTGTGCATTTGTTAGATTCTTTTGCTCTAATTCTTGTTGTTCTTAGTTAATCTTGTAATTTCATGAAGGTGTAAATCACTCACACACAAGTGTAGGTGAGGGGAATTGCTTTGACCCACTTGTTAAATACTGTGGTAGCTAGAATGTACTTGTGACCACTAGAAGAGTTAAGGAATATCTAGCCCACAAGGTCAAAACCCTAGTGGGAGAAAGGCCAAGGTGTCATAGTGGGATGGAAGGATTAAGTGGGTACATGTATCAAATCGCCATGCTACTGACAAGGAACACATTTCTTTACAAAATGATAAGTATCCTGTTCCATTATCGGCCAGTAGTATCCAGTGCATACAAAGTTCTTTGCTAAGGTGAGGCCGCTAGAATGAGCTCCATAGATTCCTTGATGTACCTCTTCCAAGGTTATTTTTGTTTCCTTTGAATTCAGACATCGAAGAAGAGTTCCATCAAAATGTTTCTAAAATAGGGTTTCTCCAAGGATTGTTTAGCGGGATGTATGATAGATGAATGTTTTTTGTTGGTTAAGCATAAGAGTGAGGGGGATGATCTTATCATGAAGGTAGGAAAATATTTCTTGTTACGATGGTGATTTGGGACCAACAATTTCACACACCATCTCAAAATTTGGCTAGTCATAGGTAGGGACCATGAGATTCTTGACAAGAAATTCACATCTTGTACTTGTATCTAGCATGGATATCAAAGAGACAATAGTATCCATGACATCTTCTTCTTTATTGTTTACTCTAGAGATCTGTTAGAAAATGATACTTGTAAAATGTTTCTTAAGATCTTTGATCATGTGGTAGTAAAGAAGTAGCTTATCATCCTTTGTGTGATGCTCATCAGTTACTTGTTTGATAACCAATTGGGAGTCACCAAAAACAAGAAAACTTGTTATCTTCCATTTGATATCTTGATGAAGCCCTGTCACCAAGGCCTCATATTCTCTATGTTTTTGGTACATGCAAATGTCAATTTGTACAGTTTAGGTATTAGATCTCCTTGTGGTGTAACAAAAAAAATACCTAATCCTAATCCTTTCTGAGTGAATGATCCATCAAAGAAAAGCCTCCACTAAATCCTAGGGGTAATAGTCATGATGGTTTCATCTATAAAATATGTGACAATAGGATGATCTCCTTGAATGGGAGTTTCTGCAAGTTGATCTATGGTTTCTTATCCTTTGATTGCCTTGAGTTTTGTGTAGACAATATCAAACTCATTAAGTATCATGACTCATTTTTCTATGTGACCTATCAGAGATGTTGGAAAGTTAAGGTGTTGAGAGGGGGGGATGAATCATTACCTTATAAAAATTTAACCCTCAATAACTATTTTACCCTTTGAATCTTAGATCTTGCTTTACATGCATAAACTTAACAACTTATTGTTGAATGAAAGTAAAGTTCAAAGTAAACTCTTTCAACCATTAACACATAACACACATGAACATATTTAACACATGATTTTTCTCATACAGAAACCCTTGGTTAGAGGGAAGGCTATGGTGGGGATGACACCCATAATCCTTCACTACTAAATCATAAAGGTTTCTTGATTAGAGCATACAAAAGTATCACTTATGGTGATTTACCCTATTAGGTGTAATATAAAAGACCTACTAAAGTCTACCTTGTAAAAGGATTTTGCAACACTCATTAAGTGTGCACTCTGTTAAGATATTTACAATATAATAGGCCTGTTAAGGCCTACCCAATATGTGGGATTTGAGAATACAATAACAACAATGGATTCCTATAAAAATTGATCTAGAATAGTGCATCTACTTGTATTCTAGGTCAGATCCTTTATGCTATGTGTAGTCTCATCACCTTTGTCTTACTGATTTCACCAAATTCATCCACTTCCATTGCTTGGTAAAAATATATGATTTATTACTATTCTATTCTCTCTCCGTTTCTCTTCTAATCTTTTCTTGATCTATCCTGATATAGTAATCTTGTAGCTTCCTCTTTAATTGACCTAATTAGGTTTTGGATCCTTCTAGAATGCTTAGACGATTAGATCTATGATCCATATTCATTTCCTCTTTCTAAGAAATATTTGCTTCATTTTCATTGGTTCAAACTTTTCCTTGGGATCATTTGCAATCATGTTTCAATACCAATAAATCTTACCTAACTTTCTCCTTGATCTTCATAAAGCATTTTCTTGCTCAGTAGAATCCAATTAAACTTTTATGTTCATCCTATGTCTCTCTATAGCATTTGATGATCTTCTTGGTTATCATGTTTTTCTTGCTCAGTAATATTCTTCCTCTATTAACATACTCACTCGGTACTCTTCCTTTTTTTGGTAACCATTGTGCGCAGTTAAATATATTTGTTCAGTGTCCATTCTACCTTGTTGTTGTCGAATGACTTTCTCTTCACCAACCTAATTCTTTTCACCAACCTAATTCTTCACTCATCATAATTCACCTTTTCACTAATGACAACACTTAATGTATTTAGGAGTAATAAGAGAAGCTTTAGATAAAAAACACTTGTGTGTGTCAATATTTTCTATCAACTATACCTTATGATTAAGCATGTAATGATGTAGTTTCTACTTGCAAAAGACTATAGCTAGGAAATATCTCTCAATAGTTGTATAGTTGAGCTCATAACCCACTAAAGTTATATTGAGGTAGTAGATGGCACACTCCTTTCCATTGTCATTTAGCTATGCTAGGAGAGCACCCAATGCTATTGTATTTGTTGAGATGTATAGGATTAAAGGTCAACCTAGAATAGGTGGGACCAACACTAGTTGATTAGCTAGATATTCCTTAATTTGTTCAAAGGCCTTTCGGTATAAGAAACCCCAAATGAATTTGATATCCTTACATAGCAACTGAACAAAAGGATGCACTTTGTCTACCAATTTTGACACAAATATTTGGATGGACTGAAGTCTTCCTTGTAAGCTATGTAATTATTTTAGTGTCTTAGGAGGTGGCATCTTGAAGATGGATTTCACCTTCTTAGGGTCCACTTCTATTACTCTGTGAGAGACAATGTAGCTTAACAAATTGCCTAATTGTACACCAAAGACACATTTCTTGGGATTCAGCCAAACCTTGTACTTCTCCAATCTTTCAAAGATTATTGTAAGGACAACAACATGTGATTATCATGTCCTTGATTTTCCTAGAACATCATCCATATAGTCTTCCATAATTACATGAAGGAGGTCATGGAAGATAGTTTTCATGGCTCTCTGATATGTGGCACCTGCATTTTTGAGACGGAAGGATTTGACCTAATAACAAAATGTACCCCACAGTGTGGTTAATGTAGTTTTGTGTTGGTCATCTACTACTATATGAATTTGATTGTATCTAGAAAAACCATCCACGAGGGACAAAATCTGTTGTCCGATAGTCAAATCCACTATGATGTCAATATTGGCAAGTGGAAGATTATCCTTAGGGAAAGAGAGATTGAGATCTCTATAATTAGTACAAATTCAGATTCCCCCAATGGGTTTACTTACTGGTAAAATGTTGGAGACCCATTTAGGATAATCTATAGGTATGATGAATTCTTCTTCAAGCATCTTTTGCAGTTAAAATTTTACTAAGAGTGCCACTTGTGGATGCATCTTGCATAATTTTTTCTTCACAGGTTTGATTATTGGATCCATGGCAAGATGATGTACAACTAGACCCATATCTATCCTAGGCATATCTTTGTAAGTTCATAAAAATTTTATTTGTTGTTCTTTCTTTAAAATATCATCATGGATTCTTTTTATTGTTTATTGAGGGAAGTTGCAATGTATGTGATCTTTGGATCCTCTTCAGTACCAAGATAAATTTCTATAGTATCTTCTATGAGAATATAATATTATTCTAGCAGTAATGACATAAAAGGAAAGTCAACTTTCCCCTCCTCTAGAACCTCAAAAAGGTTTTCACTAGAGGACATGTCCTTTATTTTATCTTTTTCTTCACCCAGGGGTTCCTCAAAAAGGTTTTCACCCAAGGATGTTTTATCATTTTTTGGATTTTTATCTTCTTCTTCACTTTTGTGACTAAGAGAATTGACTTGGCTAAGCAATTTGAATTGCTCATTTTAGTGTATATGATGATCATTATCTTGGATATTCCTTAGTTTGAAAAGTGCTAGAAATGCCTCATTTGAATCACATATATCTAAGGAAGGTGGTGAATATTGTTGGTCCCAATCAAATAACTCAGGATTGTTAAGGGGAAGATTAGGTGAGGAAAGGTCTAATTTGGTGATATGAAGAACATGGGTATTGAGATGGTCTTCAATGTAATAGAAAGGGACTTTTAAGAACTCTTCCTATGTGTCTGAATCAAATTCTTTCACATAATAGTTCTCATAGAAAGTTCTCTTATTCTCCATGGAACCCAATCCTTTTCTATGGGATACCTAGTTGATTTGATGAGAGTTTTCCTTCCAGTTTATTTTTCTCCAAGGCCAGTACCATGATATCCCATGCTTTCAATAATAGGAGTGGTTTTGACATACTGCCCCTTAAGGATGTCCACAAGTTTATCTTCATCATCATCAAATAGCCAGGATAGGAAATTATGGTCCATGTTCTCATCTGAAAGGGATCCCCAATGTTCAACTGTGGTCTTCTTGCATTTCATGGTTTCCTTATCTCCCTTAAGGAATATTTGTGAAGGTTTACCATAAGACTTGGGGGAGAGATAGAGGTGACCAATACACATGGAATTTTCAAATTTATACTCCCCTATACCTTAATCTATAAATTTGACCTTCTTTCCAAACTTGGTGTTCTTCTCTTGAGTAACCTTTTCCTTTCCTTTGGTCTGGTTAGATGTCTATTCCTTATCTTTAGAAGAAGTGAGCTAGATAGGGGTTTCTTGTTCAACAAGACATACATACTCATTCAGTGGACAATAGCTAGATTGGTTACCTTCCATTCTCTTGCAATATTGGAAGGGTTCATGATCTCCAGGGATTTTTATTTCAGACCCATGGTGCGGGAAATTTAAAAGGTGATGAAATGTGGATGGGACATCTAAAATAGTGTGTATCCATGGTCTATCCAAAATAATGTTATAGGGTAGATATAGGTCTAGCACCTGACAAAATGTTTCAATGAGGGTTGGGCCCACTTATAAGGGGAGTGTAATGAGCCCTTTACTCGCCCTTTATTTTTCATCATATGATTTTATTGTGATTCTCTTGTTCACATCAATAACGTCCTTAGAAATATCGATGTTGCAGATTATGCTTAAAGTGCACAAATTCAGACCAAATCTATCTTCTATGAGGACTCTTTTGATTTGGGTGTTAAATATTGTGACTTGGATATGTAGGGGTTTATTGTTGTCAGGATTAGGACCTTAGAAATCTTTCTTAGTAAATACTAGGTGTTGTTCAACTAAATTTCTTATCATTTCTTGGAACTATGATGCATTGATATTTTCTGCAACACGGGACTCAGTTGTGGCATTCTCAAGGACCTCTTTATGCATAGGAGATGTATGAAGAAGCTCTAGGATGGATCTCTATGCAGGAGTATTCTTCAACTGGGAAATAAGGTCATAATGTGATGCAAGTCATGTAGATGTTGATGGTTTCATGGGTGGATCTATAGTAGGTGGATTTGTAGTGGCTTGTATAGTGACTCGACGATGGTGGGTGATGGCATTGCAATCAAAACTCTTTAGAGTCTCTATGTTTACATGGGTTTCAGATTGTTCAATGTGTCCACATAGTGAATCAAAGCCACAGATGTCATTTTCCTCTAGGTTGTCACAAGTACATTCATCTCCTAAGATCTTGTTTTTGGTGTAATCGTACGGAAATTCTTTGGATGATGAGGCATTGTTTTGATTATGTTCTAGAAAATTTTTGGAATACATTTTTAATTTTTCATTGGACATAGAGGGATCTTGACCTTCTACCTCAATTTTTCCATCGTCGATCAAATCTTGGACGAAATGGTGAAATTTCATGCATATCTTGATTTCATGTCCCTTAATGTGGTGATAATTGAAATATGCATTATCCTTATACCATCTTGGTTTTTCTTGGTTATCATCATAAGGCCTTGTGTTAGGATAGACCATAATTTCTTGATTGACTAAACGTCGAAAGATGACATCAATAGAGTTCGCTAACTATGTGAATTTTCATCGTTGTGACGGTTGATTGTTGTTTTGGTTTCCATTGTAATGTGAGAATAGGGAACCACAATAACCAGATCCTTGATTCTGATTTTTATTGTTTTACTTGGTCTAATTACCTTGATTTCTCTAGTTATTTTTCTAATTACGGTTGTTATAATTATCAAAATTCCATCTTTGATAGATTTTTCCTTCTTATTGAGTGTCTCAAACGAGTTTGGGGCAGCCATTTTCATTTGGAATGACATTTTTGTAACTAGATTCTTAGTGAAGATATTGATGAGATGTGAATATGGAATTTTCCAAGGCATATGATTTGCAAGGTGTCACCACCTTTGAAGAAAGCTAGCAAAGGTTTCCTCATTTATTTTATTTGTGTTGCATAAGTCACTAAGTGATTCATGATGTTCAATGTTGTAAGAGTATTCTAGGAAACAAACTTCTCTATGAGATCAGGGAATGTTTATATGGAGTTAGGAACAGCATTCATTAGTCACTCGACAATAGGGATTCCAAGATGCCTTATAAAAGGGTCTTTTAAGGAAATTATCATTGTGGGAAACTTCTTGAGTTAAAACATAGAATTATTTGAGATGTTGTACATGACATGATTCTCCCTTTTATTTATCAAATTTAGGAATCTTGAAGTTGGTGGGGAATGGTTGAATATTGATTGATTTATCAAATGGATAAGGACATATATCTTCAAAAGAGAATTCCTTCTTGTCCCCTTTTTGTATAGTTGTCACCATGCTCTTAATCTCATTGATCTATTGCACCCGCTCATGAGGATTTTTGTTTATGATTGTATGGCCTTGATTCGTTCCTCATCCAAATGATGTTTTATGTCCTCCTAGAGGTGGAGGATTCATGTTGTGTTCATTGGGAGGGAGGTTGGTATTGTTTGTATGTGAAGAATTTTGATTCTTCAAGACTCCACTAGAGTTTGAGAAAATTGAAGTGGAGCATCATCCTAATGACCTTGGTGGATGTTTAGGTTCATGACCCACATTTGAGTCATTATTGTTCACTCCATTATTTGTGTTATCATTTGAGTTTGGCATATTTAAGATCTTTCATATTTGTTCAAGTATATTATTGGGAGGTTGATTTGTGTTATCAGATGTTCAAGGCATAGAAGAAATGACCTTTCCTTTGTCGATTCAAATCAGATTTTTCTCAAGCAAGATCTAATCAAAATTATCAAGAAGCATGACACAACTTTGAATAAGATTCAAGAATATATTAGAACTATTTTCTTGGATTATATCTTCCACTAAGCTCATGTTTTAGGATCTTTGAAGAACTCTTTGGCTCGTCGATTCACATTGACACTTTTAGGTATAACTATGTTAGATTCCATGTGTGGTTCTTCATCTTCATTAAATTCTTCTTGATAGATATTTTTTGGATCACTATCCATGGTGATAGATTCTTTTCTTGTCTTAGCTTGAGATTGGGTAAGTACCATGCAAGGATGACCTTAGAATGATTAGATTGAAGAACATTGAAATATTTATGGAAGATGATGAGATGAAGAAAGGAATTGATGAACTATGAGAATCTTGGACTAAGATTTGGAATATTGGATTAAGAGGAATAAGCCTTAAGGATTGATTGGATTTGATTTGAGAGGAACTAAGTCTCAATTATCAGCTTGATTTGATTTAGAATTGATTCAATCGATTGGATTAAACAGGAACTAAGCCTCAAAGATTGATTTGATTTAGACATTTGGAACAAAGCTACATGAATCAAGACCTTGTGATTGTGCAAACAAAGGATTTGATTTGATTTAAAATATTCTTTTATTTGGGTGATAGACTAATGATCCCCAAACAAAAGAGGATTGCATTAAAACTACTACAGAAAGACTCAGTTCTCAAAGTAGTGAGGGATTAATGTTTTCTTTGATTAAAGGTCTATGTGACACTATTGGATTGATTATTTCAACCTATTTCTTGATTAAGGTGTGAAGGATGGATTGATTTGATTTGATTTGAAGTCCAAGGTTTTGATTAATGTTCCTAACATTTTGAAATGTGAGTGAAGAAAGATTTGATTAAAGATGAGGAAATGATGAGTGATTGAAGAATTATGAAGGTCAAAGGTACTTAATCATAACATTCCTAGGTGATAAAGGCCATGTTCACTTTGTTCTTGGAAACAAAATTAGCAACCTGAATGTTATAGCTGATTTCATCAAACTTTTCACTGTCTTCTAGAGTCTTTTGGATAGATTTAGAATAGGATTTGTTGACTCTAGCCTTTTTTTCAGGGATCTTATTTTCTTTATAGACTTGGGAATTAACTATAATTTTTACCTTCTTGTGTTTCACACTATCAGTCATGGCTTAAAGAGAAGAAAGCATGATGTAGGTTTCAGAATGTGATGACAAAATCAAGAAGGCAATATCTCAAATGTGATTAGAAAGATCTAATTGTTTGTCCCAAAGGATGTTCTTGGAAAGAATAGAGTTCATGCATACATAAAACATTTGGATTACAAGCACATTTATAAAAAATAGTCATGCAAGGGACAAAGAAGCCTTGTGGGATTCAAGTGTATGGGTTCATTCTGCAATGAAAAGTAACAAGCACACCTTTTATCCCTAGAAGGAAATTGGTTGAGACTGAAAATATTTTCTCATTGACTTAGGAACACACCCAATAACTCCGTAGAATATGGTCATTACCAAGCACACAATCACTCCATTCATGATGTCGTATTATCAAAGTGTTAACGTTGATGTGGGATTGATATGGTAAGTGTCTTGGGGAGATTACTATTCTCCTCATACATAGATTATCTTACTTTTAGAGGTGAATTGGGTGGCCATACTCTACATCTTTTAGTCAAGGAATTTGTTCATGATCATCCCTTGTAGTCTTGACTTGTGAGATTGAGGTGTATAGCCCTACAAGTACTCCAACCAACGTAGTCCCACAAGAAGGATTGAGGTTACTTGACCCTACGCATGATGAAGTATATGTAAACACAAAAGTGTAAACATAGAACTAAACATGTCATATGAGACTTTAATCTCAAGGAAGCATATATTTATAATGGGTGGAAGAGCTGGTATCTTCTTTTCCCCACTTTGAGTTGTTTGTAGCAGATTTTTTCCTCAACCAATAAGCCCCCTAAAGGTTTAAAGAAAATCATATGGACTGGTCATGGAAGGAATTTGGATTTCTATTTTTCCCTCAAGGGGAAAAGAGAATACTCTCCTATCTAACAAGGTTTTCTCCCAAACAAACTATCAATTCCAAGTTTCTTTAAGATAATAATTCAAAAGGTTCTAGGTTTCTATTTTTCCCACTTGGAGAAAAGAGCATACTCACCTAGCTTGTGAATCATCATCAAAAATCAAATTCCTATTTAATGTTGTGTGCCTAATAAATCATGAAGAAAACACAACATTTAGTCAGATCTCCTTGGCAACCTGCAAAACAACCTTAGTGAGTAGTACAATGTGTTTGGTCTTCTAACAACGTCCTACAAAAAAAATAAGTTAGTAGTCTCAAAATGTTCAAGTCTTGGTCAATTGTTCTACAAAATCATTGTTAGAAGGTAGAAAATATCAGAAACCTTCAAAAAATGCAAATCAACAACTTTAAAATGAAAGATACAATGGAAAATGTTGAAAATAAGCAAAGACGCCTGTGTACATGAAGAGACGCATGTCTATCAGAGATACCTATGTAGAGGTGCATATGTATAGATAGAGATGCCTATCAAGAAGATACTGGACTATGTACATGAAGAGACACATGTTTGTACAGCAAGGAAATGTCAACTATAAATCTGTCAAGATTTTATATTCCCATTAACTTGTAAATGCCTAAAAAAAGGCCTTAATGATGAAATACAATAAGTTTTAACCTTAATATGTCTAAAAAATTCAGTTTAACAACCAAAAAAGGCTAATGTGAAAGAGAAACTCCCTTTTTGGCAGAGACACCCATGTACAAGAAGAGATGCCTATCTAAACAACAAGGAAATGTAACCAATGATTTTCCTAGGATTATGTATTTCTCTTAACTTGAAAATACAATAAAAGGATTTTAATGATGATATGCCTCAAGTATTAGCCTTAATATGATTGAAAATGCAAATTTATTGATAAAAACAAGCTAAAGAGAAAGAGGAACTCCTTTTCTAGCAGAGATGTCTGTTTGTAGGTGGAGATGCATGTGTAGCAGAGACACCTTTGTACATGCGAAGACACTTGTCTGCAAGTTTCACGTAAAACCTTTATAAAATCAATAAATAATGTTAAAGAATCAGAATGTGGGACCCACCAAGTGTGCTAGAATCTATATGAGGAAAATTAATCTATTTGGAACAAGCATAAACATTCAAATGTTAGTTGTACATATTCATATTCAAATCTAAACTAACAATAAATCATGTTTATTCTCATTTCTAAAAATACTCTCCACATAACCTCAGATGAACATGAAGAAAGTGCACCCAATACTTGCTTGATTTAAGCTCTTAGAGAAGGTGTGGGTGTGCTCTCCCAACACAAGTATTGATCCCACTAATGAATGCAAACTAGATCATGATGAAAGATTGAAGTACTCAAGGAGGAGCTATGAAAGAAACCCTAAAGCATTCAATACAAAAAATCAAAGAGTAGATGGAGCTATTCAATGAAACTAAGATTAGAAATCAATGAAAAATATCTAAGATTCGAACTCTAAATCTACCATGAATGCAAACAATCTACCAAAGAGTTAGTAATAAAAAATATAATGGATGCAATAACATAATATCTCTAGAATACAAGAATGAATACAAAGAAAAAAGTGTCTATTTTCTTAAGACAAGGGCCTTATATATAGCATTTTGGAGGGCTGGGGTGAGGTGGCATCTATGTGGCATCCACATAGGTACCACCAAGGAAACACATAAGCCATGCAAATCCCAATTCTTTCTCACAAATGTGTGAGCAACTTGGGATGTGAAGGGTCAATGTGTACTTCAATTACACATGTGTAACTGTGTGTAAGAAATGTGTAAGAGAAAGTCAATTTTTACACTTTTGGAAAGTGTAAGAGGTGTCATCAAAAAATGTAAGAAGTCTTGTTTAAGCTTTTTAAACCATTTTTGAAAAAATGTATTTTAAATTATTTTCTCACACATGTGTGAGAAAATAATTAGGACTAATTTTTGTAGGAAGATGAAAATTAACTTAATTAACCTTAGTTAATTAGTAAATAGACTCATTAGATAGAAAGTGATGTGTGTAGTGTAGCGTCTAGATTAGGTTTAAGAATAAATTAAATAAATTTTAACTTAATCATGGTTTAGTATAAATAAAGCATGTGGAGGAATAAATAAATTAAAAATTTATTTAAAAGGGGAATATGGAGAAACATGTAATAAATTAAATTTAGTACATTAGGGGGGGAAGTATTTAAATTTAATTTAAATACTATAGGCAATGAATCTATTTAATTAAATGGATAAATGAATATAAAAAATATAATTAATTAAAATTAACTATAATGTTATTTAAGATATTAATTAAATTTAATTTAATTAACGTTAAGTGTTAGAGTGGACAAATTTAGGTGTCTACAAGAACATAAGATAACATATCTATATCTATTTTGAATGGTTTATGAGTTTACCAATTCAGTAAAAGTTTTAGAAGTTGGTTATGAATAACTGATTCACCCCCCCCCCCCCCCCCCCCACCCCCTCTTCCCTCTCAATTATTCATCTTGTTCAACAAGCTAGACTCTTGTCTCACCTCATATAAACTCACCATATGTCCTAACACTTGTCCATAGAGTCTTACACTTCTTGCATACTTTGAGGGGTAGTCAAAGTTTCACTCGTACATTCTCATGTGTTCTTTGTTGCATTTATACGCAAAGCTCCTTTTGTACATTTTTTGACAATTAACTTAATGCTATTTCTCATTTTATAAATTGCTTATTTGTTGAGATTTTTTAGTTTTCGCAAGTGATATCAGTTGTTCCAACATAAAGAGGTTCAAAGTTGGTTAAAATAAAATGAGGAAAATACAACATATGAAGAAGATGTAGGTTCTCTTCTTGTAGTTATAGGAGAAGCTACATTAGATGTTTAGGTTTTTTATTTGGAAAAAAATTTCATGTCACTTTGTGTAGGAAGTAATTCAATATCAAAGCAATAACTTTAGCAAGGTTTTCCTTGATGATCTAGTGAACCTTGTGATATTGTTGGAAAAAGAGATATTTTATTAAAATTAAATATGGTAACAATTTGTTGCTACAAGATTTTGTAAATATCCCTCAACTCAAAAGAAACTTGATTTTAACTAGACAATGAGATGCACTCAACGATGTTGTGTCATTTTGGGTCAAGTGCATGAAAAGTGATAAAAGGAGTGTAGTGCCTCCCTCATTTGTCTCCTTGCATGAACATCTTTATGGTGTGGTTTCGACTATCACTCTTGAGGGGTAAGGTCATGTTGGTCCCATGTGAGCGAGAATCCATAAGGAAGATTGTTTTGAAACATGTTTTTGATGTTCTGCGTGAACTTGGAGACGTAGGATGTGGTCTTGAATCGCATTTCGGTGACCCTTAGAGTTAGGGATGATTAGGTCCATTGAATGTAGTGATTGTTATCTGTATTATGCTTTTGATGACATCATAAGATGCACCTTGCCTAGCTTTTCCTTATGTTTATCAAGAGATTATCTTAGAGTCGTATCAGGTATTTTTTAAGAGACTCTATCTTTGTATTTTCTTTCTGCATTATAGACTCAGTAATTATAAAGTCATGTTGTTGCATTATGGATTTGTGTCATGATGGATAGAGGCTTGACCACTATTTTAGATGCACTCTTTTTCTTGTTTCTTATGCACTCATAATTCGAGGATTCTCTATGTTTGAAATAGGATTAATTGAATTCAACTGATCTTTATGATAATACTATTGAGTGCATTTTTTGTGGAGATTGAATTAGAACAAGGCAATTAAAATAATAATAAAAAAAGGTGAAATATATGATTTAATGTAGTTAAAGATGAATTTTGAGGTGTTTTTAGTTTCTAGAAGTAATGCAGTAGGGAAGGTGTGATGGGTCAAGAATTAAGTACATAGAATGTACCCTTTAGGAATATTGAAATGTTACTATTTGGTTATGAATACTTACATAAAAGGCCATTTGAATTTATTTATGATTGATACATGTATTAATAGAAAAGTGATTACTAGGTCCTGATATTGAGTAGGAGATTTTGCATTGTATGCTTTAATGTTATAGTAATGCGAGAAAAGTGAATCAGTTGAAATGTTGCTTGTAAATGATTTAAGACATATTCTATGATTTGATTTTTAGGTCTTGATGTTATGGTATTTGATGAATTATTTAATTTTGAATATTATGCCTTAATATCATGTTTATGCAAGATAAGTTCATGTGGGATGATCAAGGTTAGGAAGTTAGGTTAATTGATATATTTATGTGTTCTGAATTAACTTGTTTAGAAATTGAGAAATATATTATTGAGATTACGTGAATTTCTTGTGAAATAGTGTGGAATGCAGTTGGATTATATAATGTGTTTGAGTGTAATTTTTATGATGTATTTTATATGTATATGTTATTTGACCTTTCATGATCTAGTGATATTTTATCTAGTGTGCAGGAAATGACAATGGATTAAATAAGGGGAAATTAAAGATGGATGCATGTGAAAATATTGCAAAGCCAAGGTTATCTCCAAAGGGAGAAATAACCTCATTGTTATGTATAATGTTGTAAAGTAATGTTTGATTTCATTATTTAATTGTGTTTATTTTTATTTTTAATTTAATGTTTACTTGGCATGCCATGTGTGTAGTGATGTGTTGTAACTTTATGTGGTGTAAATTGACACATGTGTTGTGAGTTGGCAAGGCCAAGTGCATTGTATATTAGTTATCTTCCACCTTTCAGTCATCTTATAGAATCTCAAGGGTAGGTATCTTGGTTGTTGAGCCATGGGAGGGAATCTTATTTTAAATTTTCGTGAGTCAACTCTTAGTGGACTTTTGAGAGGCAAAAAGTAACCCTAGGGGTTAGTTAGGATTAAAATAAGATAACCCCATAGGTTTACTTTGGTTTGGGGGTTAAATTTTGACCAATAGGATATTATTAGACCATTTTTGCCTCTTCCAAAGATTTCTTTTTGAAAGGTGACGAATTTAGGAAGTGTGTCATGTCTTCCTCTCTTTTCAATTTTGAATTTCCCTCTTGTTGGAGAGAGAACCCTTGGATAGTGTGCCAAATCATCTTTGAAGTTAGGTAGGGTTTTCCTTTCTAATGGGATGGAGAGGAATTTGGTAGGTTAATTGCCCACTCTCCAATTTTGGAGACTTCTAGTGGACTTAGCAGGTTTTGGTGGACTTAGCAAGGAATGAAGGATTGTAGGAAATGGAGCTCTTCTCAACCCTCTTTGTCATATCTTGGAGTAAGGTTGGTTTCTTTGTCATGGAAGACTCTTCCTTTTTCTTGTATGTAAAATTTAGATTTCTTTTTTATGTCATAGTAATATTTTTTTGAAGCTTCATGCTTGCTTTCATGGCTTCTTGTTAAGTGTTTATTTGTTCGTTTTGTTTTAATATTTTGTTTTATTGGGATGTACAAGGCCAAACTCACCCTTGGGAGGGAAGAGATCCTTGATGGGTGAAGGTCTTAAGTTTGGAATGCCCATTTAGTGTAGACTCCTTCCTTAAGGAGGGAGGGGATGAGGCATGGAAGTATGGACTCCGTGTTGTCATTCTTCTTGTATACTATTTTGGAGGTCATAAGGGTTATATTTTGTGAAAGGAAATAGAAGGGTTGGTATTTGTTGTTATGGCCTTGTGATTGCAATGGTTATGGATTTTGGGCTTTGTTGAAGGCATCATTTTTACTTTTGAATGACTTCTCCTATTTGGGTACTTTCCACCTTCACCCCTTTTATGGGTTCAAGGTGACCCATTGTGTGAATATCCTTGGGATGAGAATTTTGTGTTTACATGTACTTGCTAGTTTTTATGTGTATGTGTGTTGAAGCATGTATGTAACCCTCATCCATCTTTGTTTCCCCAAGCTCAGGGGTGGTCATGTAATGGCCAAGGTTGGGAGGTGAGCCTCCATGGTTTTGTGGCTTCTTTTTGAAAATTTTACAAAGGATTAGCTTGTTGGTTTTAATGCAAGAAATAGAGTTTTTTTACTTTTCCCTACTTGAAGTTTTGAGTTGAAAATGGCTAAAATGTCATGTTTAAAAATTTGTACTATAAGGCCATGAAATGCCTATTAGCATGAGATATGCTTGTAAAAGGACTGTATTTCTATGTAGAATGTTTCTCCTATTGTATCAAAGTAACTTGAATCATGTAAAATGTAAAACTATTGCATTCTTTAGGCTTGAAAAGAAATTAGAAGTTGCTGGTTTGTTTTCCTTCATGTACAAAAAAAAAGTTTCATTTTGTCTTATATGCAAATCTTCCTCTTATGATTACAAGTTTATTTCAAATATGAATGAAAGGAAAGAAAAAGGAGAGAGAGACTAGATTTACTTGTTCATTTCTTTAGGAGAAAATTTTCCTTTCTATGCATGTGTTGGTTTCAAAAAAGAAAAGTATCTATATACCTATGAATATATACTAGGGTATATATACATAGATGTATATAATCTTAAAAAAAATACTTCTATGTTGTTATTGGAAATAAATAGATCTCCTTATTTTCTTCTATGTAAAAATTCAATCAAAAGGATGTATATACATCCTAGTAAGTATATATACACATGTGTATATGTATGAGTATATATACGCATATATATATTAAAATATATAAATGTATATATATTTTCATATATACACATAAGTGTATATACATTGTATATTCTTAGTATGGATTATCATGTGTTCTTACCTCTATATCTTTCCTTTTATATATGTATATATAAATATATATATTTTCATATAATATATATATACCTATATGTTTAAATGTAATATAATATAATATATATATATATATGGAAAAAGTGGGCTAACCACTGAATATATTTGTAAATACATCTGATTAAAAAATGCTCAACTAGGAAAGAATCGGTAAGAAAACCTGGAATCGTCGCGATATACAAAAAGTTTATATCATCGATATTTACAAAATACTTATATCAATGGCAGAAGAGTACCCTGCATACAATATGGAGACAATACTTCCTCCAATTTACAAAATCAATCTAAATTCGACAAGGTATCAAAATTTTCAAAAATTGATATTTCTTATCCTAAATGTCTCACTCCTCCATTTCTGCACATTCGGTCCCCTCACCTGAAGTCGAAGCATTAACACCATGTAATGGATAACCCCAACCAGATTCCATACATGGTTGAGGAGAAGACTCCCAACCTGTTCCACGAGACTCAACCTTAGCAACAGTAGGCACATCACCAGAAACCACATCCTAGCCAGATCCCTTAGCTTTGATTAATGACCGAGACCACTCTGAGCATTGAATGACATTTGAAGGGTCACCTATACACACCCACGGACTCACCATACTTTCCCTACAAAACTTCATTACACGCACCAAGCAATCTGTCCTTCCCAACTTGCGAGCTAGCAAATATCCCAAAAGACACCCTTTGACTGAGTATTAAAAAAGCATCTCTGTTCGGCAACCCCAAAAGATCGAGTAATGAAAATCCCTTTCTTTTCACACACTCCTCAAGTTGATGTCCCAATGCTCTCACAGTAACTTGCAGGGTGGATTTCATAAAATGAGGACTCTATTTTTCAAACATTTTTTGGAGCGCATCATAAGTAGCCATGATTTTGTGCTTCTATAGAAGTTGAGACCGCATAAACAATCCTCCCACCAAAGCATGTCCTACCCACAAATCATAACTTTGCATTGCCACTTTTAACTTATTTTCATTCCAAAATTTCTAGTGAACTACTTTTGCTGTGAGAATCTCCAAAAGTGTGGCTAACTGTAACAAGTTCATAGCGTTCGACAAGAAAATTGACACCAGATTAGAAGGGAATAGAAATTATCTTGAAGTAGGAGAAAGGATCTCATCCCCTATTACATGCCTAATCACTCACCAAATAGAAGGAGAATGAACAAAGAACATTTTATCCATTGCTAAATCATCCACATGAAGGGGTAGAATGTCCTCATCCACCTTCAGCTGAAGCCAAATTTTGTAATTTTTTGGAAAAATTGTTCTATGGAACTAAGAACATGAGTCACATTTAACACAGACCTCCATAGCAGGTGACATCCTCAAGCAAGACCTTGTGAAGTGTAATGAATCTAGAGATTTTTAAGGGTATAAATAAGCCAGACTACACAAATTGAATGCAATATCCTATGGGAATAAAATGTCATCATTTTTAACACACGTAGATGATTTGAAGGATAGATGACCATGTGATATATATTTCTTGAGCTGATGCTAGATTAAACTCACAATGTGTGACATAGGGCACACATCCTTTAAAGGCATATGGAGTACATAGATGATGCTCATATAGCAGAGAGCTTGGCGGTAGTAACTAACTAAACATGATCAATGATTATTGCAAGCAATACGAATGTACTCATACCATATGTGCCTAATTGAGTGTTAATTAGTGATGACACTTGTCGATGTCATTCTTGATCAACACTTGCAGTTCCTCATATTTCTCAATGAATACACTTGGCCGAAGAGTTGAAATCATGATTCCTTCACACCCTAGATTTGATAAGTAATCAGCAACTTTGTTCCCCTCCCTTAAAGTGTGAGAAATGCAGACATCATGGCATTGATCTAATAGATTCCAAATATGTTGCAAAATATACTTGAGCTGCCAGTTAATTATTTGTCTCTTAATGCAAGCATTAATGATTACTTGTGAGACACCTTCAATCTGCACTTTGTTGAAGTTTCCTT
The DNA here is from genome assembly GCA_027943335.1 of Chamaecyparis obtusa. Lineage (NCBI taxonomy): Eukaryota > Viridiplantae > Streptophyta > Pinopsida > Cupressales > Cupressaceae > Chamaecyparis > Chamaecyparis obtusa. The sequence continues at coordinate 3,486,984 of BSBK01000615.1, read as the reverse complement.
TCTTGGCAAGAGCAAAACCTGTGAGCAGAGCTTGAGCTTCTGCTAAATTATTTGTTCCATCCGGTAATGGGGCCATTGTGAATGCTAATACTCTCCCATTATAGTCTCTAATACATGCCCCTAACCCTGATTTTCTTGGGTTTCCTCTAGAAGCTCCATTGAAATTAAGCTTCACATATCCTATATTAGGTGGATGCCAATTTACAACAGCCCAGTCTACTTTAGACTGCACTTTAGTGGATATCTCATCCTATCAAAATGAATAATGTTTTCCATTCTCTAAACATTCTGCTATCCCAAGGGGTAATAATAGGGCTAATCTTACATCTACTAAGACTTGCATTAGTACCTCCGCAATTGAATTTTCAATACCTTATAACTCCTTATCAATAGAAGTTGATTCTTTTCTAAAGATCCTCTTATTTCTTTCCCACAAGATGGCCCATATGACTAATGTTAGGGAACATTTCCATATTCCTGCAAACAAGCCACGAGGATGAAGGATAGGCCATGCTTGAAAGATGTCCCATATGTTATTGTGAAGGGGGGAGAAGAAATTTAACTTTCTGAGCACAAACATCCAGCATTGATGGGCAAAAGGATAGCACACAAAGAGATGATCACCTGTTTCAACTTCCTCATTGCACAGCACACAATTGAAGGTAGGGGCAATGTTTAATCTATCTAATCTATCACTTGTTAGAATCCTATTTTTAATGGCAAGCCATGCAAAGCAGCTAGCTTTTGGTAATACAACATTGTTCTAGCAAAATGAATATGCTTGAAAAGGAATCTTATCTAAGGCAATTCTTTGGATGAGCTTATAACCCTCTTTGATTGAATAATTTCCATCCTTAGCTGGCACCCACCTCAATTTATCTTCATTTTTGGAGAGGAAGGCATGTTTTTTGTCTAAAATGGACCGAAATTTTTTTTTGTCTTGAATGGATAATGAGAGCTCATCTGGATCCTTCCATATAACTCTCCTTGAGAATAGGCAGACTGCAAATATGAAGTGAATAACCCGGTTCCCCCATAAAGTCTATGAAGCTAATATAATATTTTGAATGTTGGGCAATGTGATCGAGGGAGGTTGACCATTCCATGAGTCTCTCCAAAAGCTAACCTTGTCCTCACTATTTATTTCCCAAGTCACATATTTGAGAACAATGTCTCTAGAAGATACCATAAAATCCCAAATAACAGACCCCTTTGGAGGACCAAGTATTGAGAATATCCTTGATGGATCATTGTTATCCAAATACTTTTATCACATAATTTGACACCATGTAGTCTGAGACTTGTTGTACATTTGCCAGACTAACTTACCACCAAAGGCTGCATTCCATTTTGAAAAATCATGAACTCCCACACCACCTACAGCAGGAATGTGTACCATATCTTGGAGAGAGATAAGTGGGATTTTCTTATCTTCTATCATATTACCCATCCAAAGAAATCCTCTAATTAGTTTTTGAATTTGTAATAGGACTAATGGTGGAGCTTTAAGGACAGCTAAATAGTAATTCAGAATAGTTGAAAGTATTGATTTGATGAGCAATATTCTACTTGATAAAGAGAGCCATCGAGCTTTCCATGCCACCACTTTGCTTTTAATTCTTTCAATGACCGAAGTCCAATAGCTTGTCTTGTTTGATCCCATAAAAAAAGGTATTCCTAGATATTTCAAAGGCAAAAAATCCTCTAAGAAACCCATAATTCTCACAATTTTGTCTGATATAGCTTTATTAGTATTAAAAAGAATTTATTTTTATTTTTGAGGATTAATTTTTTTCCCTGAAACATCCAAATTTAACTATAGAATGTGCTTAATCTATCTTGCCTCTAAGACCTATGATCTACCAAAAAGCAATGTATCATCTGCAAATAAAGAGTGAGTAATGGATATAGAAGTACCCTGAATGTTTACTCCCTGCCATTTACCTAACAAGTTATGATGCTTAATAGTCCTGCTGAAAGCTTCAGCCATAATGATAAATAAAATTGGGGATAGTGGATCTCCTTGTATTACACCTTGTGTAGAGGACAAAAATCCTTATGCTTTCCCATTAATGATAACTGAAAACCAAGCTCCCGAAATGCATGCTTTTATCCATTTGCACCAGCTTTTTGAAAAACCCATTTTATGTAGAACTTGAAAAAGAAAGGTCCAACATACCTAGTCATATGCCTTCATCATATCAATTTTGACGACAAAATTAGAAGACTGAGACATGTTGATGGTATGCATAACTTCATGAGCATCCAAAGCTCCCTCCACGGTTTCCCGACCCAGAACAAAACCTCCCTGCTCAGAAGAGATAATGCTTGGGATAATATGTTGCAATCTCAAATAAATGGCTTTTGTGACAATCTTATATGTCAAATTGCATAGAGATATGGGTCGAAAGTCTGCGAAGGTTTTAGGCTCCTTAATTTTTGGAATTAATGCAATATTGGTAGCATTGAAGTACTTGAGCATGGATCTATTCTTCCTAGATTCCTCAACAATAGCTAAAAAATCCCAACCAATGGTGTCCCAACAACTTTGAAAGAACAATGCAGTAAATCCATCCGGGCCCAGAGCTTTGTCTGGGGGGAATGAAAAAACTACCTTTCAGACTTCTTGAATAAATGGAGCCATAAGTTGTAAGTTATCTGTAGGGGTTACCATTGGAGGAATTTCCTCGAGGAGGTCATTCACTTGGGAATCCAAAGGTGTTGGATATTCAACTAGAGCAAGAAGGTTTTTGAAGAATTTAACACCTTCTTCTCGAATATGTTGGGCATTAGCTTTAATGGTCCCCGATTCAGCATCTTTTATTTGGAAAATTGTTTTAGCAGCACTCTTTTGATTGGCTGAAGCATGAAAATATTTAGTATTCTTGTCACCTTGTTGAAGCCATAATTCCCTAGATTTTTGTCTCCAATATTCTTCTTCTCTGCTACACAATTCTTCCCATTCCTACTGGGGGCTCTTTTGCTTAACATAAGTATCATTATTCATACCATTTTGAATGATATTGTTATAAATATCATGCAACTATAATTTGACGACCTCTTTCTGCTTAAAAACATTCTTAAACTCATGCTAATTGTAGTTCTTTATAAGGGCCTTTACATACTTTAACTTGTTAGAAAATTGGTGCATCTTGGAGCCTTGAACAAACGGTGCACTGACCCACCATTGTTTTATCAGAAGAAGAAAGTGTGGATGACGAAGCCACATTCTTTCAAAATTGAAAGATGAATTATACTGATTTTTATCCCCATTAGCTACTTGAGTGATAGAAAGAGAGATGGGAAAGTGATCTAATCCTGGCAAAGATAGAATCTCTGACATGATATGGAAGTTGTGAAGTTTCCATTCTTGAGAGAGGAGAAATCTATCCAGTCAAATAGCAATTTGTGCAAATCCAGCTCTTCTGTTTGTCCAAGTAAATGACCCTTGTGTAGGGTGTATATCCATTAGATTGTTATTATCCATGAAGTGAGAAAAATCATGAATAGTTTTTAGTGGTGGGTAGATACCACCAGATTTTTCTGATTGATTCAAGATAGCATTAAAATCACCCCCTATAATGACATTTTGATAATCTTGAGATTGGATCAAATGAGTAATGTCAGTCCAGACTTTTAATTTGTCTTGTGTTGAAGAGGGCCCATATACATTTATCAAAATGAAAGAGATATCGAAGTCTGACATCTTCATTATTAATATATATAATTTATAGATATATATATTAATACATAGTATATATCATATTATAAATAACATATAATAAATATAGAAACATACTATATTAAAAAATAAACTAATAGCGAACAACATTTTAATATATAAAAAAAATATTTAAAAGAAATTGGGTCTGCAGTACTTTTCAGTGGGTGGGACTGTGTCCCCCCGCGACCCTAAAGGAGAAGCGAGTGGCATAGCCACCACACTCTTTGGGGGCGGTGGTCCGGCCACTGCCACCCCCCTTGGGGGGGATGGTGGGCAAGGCTCCGCCACCAAAGGTGTGCAGTGGCCTAACCCCCACACACCCAATGAAGGGGTGTGGTGGGGCAGTCTCCACCCCCTACCTTTTGTATGGAAGCCGGTCTACAATCGCAGTTGACATCGTAATGCACTGTTTGGTTTTTTTGTTTAAATAATAAATAATCGTGCCCCACTTCATGTATAGGGGCATTTAGATAAAGCACCCCCCCCCCTAAATTTAAAGTTAAAAACAATTAGTCTGCAGTAATCATAAAACATAAGTAGCAATTAGATTTAATACAAACTAACATGACTGTATTATAATAGAGAATAACTATATTTAAACAAAGAATGTTAGATTGAAAATTAATGGAACTATGGAATGATAATATATATATTGTGTAGAATTTTAATCTAAATTAAATTTTACCTTGATGTTCTTTTGCTTGTAGATGTCATGAGAAAACCTTGTCGAAATCTATACATTCTTCCATTGATGGAGTTTGGTATATATTCACAAGTATATAAGAGTGTATATACATACTTATGTGTGTATATACACCCCTGTATACTTCTATGTATACTTCCATTGATTTTTCTCTTCATGCATGCTAAAGGCCAAACCTGAAAAACCTCAAATGGTGAAATTAGGGTTTTGGCCAGGTTTTATTTTAGGGCCAGACCCTAATTTTGAAATTAGGGTTAGAGTTGGCCTTTGGAGCCAAAAAAATTTTAAAATTTAAATTTTGAAATTTTATTTAATTCTGGCTAATCTTTTTAATTACTAGTTATTAGTATTTAATGATAGTTGAGTTTTCCCTTTCACTTTTTTAAAATTTGATTTTAAAAAAATATTATTATATTTTGTCTTGAGATTTTCAAGATTCCTTATTCATTATTTTATTAGGTTTTTAAATAGTGGTCATTAATTGACTGTTTGATTCATTTTCAAATTTAAAATGTTGGGATAATATTTAAAGGACTTTTTTATTATTTTTATCATTATTTCTTGAGATTTGAATTTCCAAATTTATAATTTAATACTTAAATATTAATAAACTTTATTAATGTTTTATTTAGTAATTGGAGAATTAATATTATTCTATTTTCATGATTTTACCATTTTCAAATTAATTGGAATATTAGGGGGAAAATTTAATTTATAAGTCCTAGGTGGGACCTACATAAATTATTTCACCTCTAGTAATAATGTTTTATTTAATATTTATAATTTTAAATAGTTTTCAATCCCTTTTTATGATTAATATAATTGATTAATAAATTCGGGAAACTATGCATTATAATTAAAGGGTATATTAATTTAATTTGAATTATTTGAATATTATTATAGTTTAATTTGAAATAATTTGTTAACCCTAGATATCTCTTAGGGTTATTATCATGATTATAATTTTCCCTTTTATCTCTTTATTGATTTTCTGCATTTTGATCCTAGTTGGTAACCCAGTTTTTGTTAGGGACCAATAGGATTACGAATTGATATCATTTGAATTGTACTTCTTAAGATTGAATTCCTTAGGTTTTGTTGACCTAATCATTGACTTTTTATATTTTCTTAATGCAGATTGTTACCTTGGGTTATTCCCTTTTATTAATTTATGTTTAAACCTAGTTAGGGTTTCATTTGACTAATGTAGTTTGATGAACAAGGGATGTTGGAAAGCTATCGCATGCCATGATACCTCTTGTGAGTTGATAAGTGTCAGTTAATGCATTTCATGATTGAGTTGAGTGTTCCTTAATGTGTGACCTTGTTGATGTTATGTGCTTAAAAAATTTGTTGTGTGAGTTTCACTGTAATTTTTGGGCATGACATTTTGGTATCAAAGCACAGTTTCAATAGTTGGAACCTTAAGCCATTGTGTTTCCACTTTTGTATTCGTATTTGTAGGTTGTCTTTGGAGCGCGACAAGAGCATAGACATGGAAATTTATTTGTTATTCTTCTTGACATGTGAGGAAGTGGAGAAGGGAGCTTGAGGATACTGGAAGGAAATTGAGATTTTCCCCTTCCTGATGGGCTCCCAAACCAAAAATGAAATATAGTAATCACCTCTGAGGTAGGTACTTGACTGAGGCCATGCATTTTCTCTACAAAATCTTTGATGTGAACTCTCGTACTTAAGGTATTGTGAGCTTTTAGTCGAGCTATAGCTTGGGTACCCTTGTGTTTCAACTTGGGGCTTTCGAGAAAACTAACCCAAGTACCTTGTGGGTTAGGAAGAAGCACTTCCTATGATGTTCAGAACTTCTTATAGTTTGAGATTCTAGAAACCCTTTTGTGTTTGGTAGTGTGATAGGGTTGGAAACATTGGTATTGATGCCACTAGGCATGGCATAGTAGCTAATGTATGTTGCTTGAGTCCTTCGATGCTCTTGGCAGCCATTTAGCAGTTCACTTTCTAGCATGACCTTTTGCGGTTAGAAGAAGAGATTGGTGTCCAAGCTTATTATGAGAATTGTTAGCTTTTCCCTTGCAGCATGTAGTGCATTGTTGGCTTATAATGTCATGGAACCATGGATTTGAGTTAATTTTGTTGTAGTTAGGGCCTTGGGGTCATGGCCCAAGAGAGAGTAAGGGAGATCTTTGATAAAGGCTTGTCATAGTTGTCTTGATTTTTTGAAGAAAGGTGTATTGTTGTGGAGGAGTTGCGGCATCATATCGAGTTATTCCTTTTGTGGAATTATTATGAATCTGGTGAACAATAATTTACCCCTCCACTTATTCTATGATGTCATTTATGTAGACAAATTTTCCTATCATTGTATTGTGTGGAGATTTTGACCACACCCTTGAATGATGACTTATTGTAGAAACCTATTCCAATGCTGTAATGTAAGTTGTGCATATCCTAGCTTTGGTAAGAACCTCATGGGGAATTATAACATTTTCTTGGAACACTTCGAGAACCCCTTCCTAGATTTTGAGGTTCATATTTCATTTTCGAGTAGTTTTCTCTACTTTTGTGTGAGGTGGTTGAAGGCATTCCCCTAACTTATTTTACCTCATTAGAAAGGTTGTTGTGACAGGGTGAAAGAGAAGTTTGTAAGGATTAGGATATTGTTGTAGCTATCAGTATTGTAGTTATTCTTACAATTGTGGACCATATGTGGTGGTTATTATCTCAAAAGGTTGTTTATAAAGCAATGTCCTTAGTGTCTTGTGGTGATTCCTCCCTCTTACATGACTAATTTTTGTTTCAATGTTTTTTGGATGACTCCTTGATTTATTTTTATTCCTTTCAGCACGTCTATCTATTAGCTTGTGGTGACTGATTAGGAAAGTACTATCTAGGAAAGTACTGAACACTTTTCATCCCGACATCATCGACATGTTGTAACTCATTCTAACCCTAAAGCAACAAAATATTGTATAATATGGCTTAGGGTTAGGGATTTTAGTATGTATGATTTTAGTACTTGCAGCAAAATTGAGTTGTAAGGGATTACAGATTGTAATCAAGTTGTAATCACTGGATAATAAAATATTGGACTCCCTATTGGTAGACATAGCCCAGGGATTGGGTGAACCACGTTAAATCTTTGTGTCTTGTGTTCTCTTCTATGTGGTTTAATGTTTTCTGATATTGGTTATATTTTCATGTAATTGTTATTTATGCCTTGTTAATGCTAGCAAGTGGTATCAGAGTGAGGTTTTGTTTTTAGTTATCCTCTATAGGAAAATCTCATGGTTTAGTGGGAGTCTCATGATTGAGTGGGAGAAATGGAAGATGAGGGTAGGCTGAAGGTTGACAAGTTTAATGGGTAGAACTTTTAGTAATGGAAAATGCAAATGGAGGACTATCTCTATCAGAAGGATCTATAGTGGTTGTTGGAAGGAAAAGCCAACAAACCAGCAAGCATTTCTGATGAGGACTAGACAATTCTTGATAGAAAGGCTCTTGGTAGTATTCGATTATGCCTAGCACAATCGGTGGCATTCTATATTACACAAGAAATAATGACTGAAGATTTAATGAAAACCCTAGCAAAGTTGTATGAAAAGCCCTCTGCTTCAAACAAGGTATTTCTCATGAAGCGTTTGTTTAATATGAAAATGGCAGAAGGTGGGTCAGTTGCTGATCATTTAAATGAGTTTAATATAGTTACCAATCAATTAACTTCTGTAAATGTTATTTTTGATGAAGAAGTTAGGGCTCTCTTGATTTTGTGTTCTTTGCTTGAAAGCTAGAATGGCTTGGTAATGGCTGTTAGTAACTCTGTTTCTAGTTCTAATACCCTAAAATTTGATGATGTTATTGGTGTTATTCTGAGTGAAGAAATTTGTAGGAAAAGCTTAGGTGGATCCACATCAGGTAGTGTCTTAAACACACAAAGCAGGGGTAGAACCAATGAGAGAGGAAACAACTCTGGAAAACATGGGAAATCAAGAGGAAAATCAAAGGGAAAGAGGTCTAAATCCAAAGGGCCAAACGATTGCTGGTACTGTGGAAAACTAGGTCATAAGAAGAAAGATTGCTCATCTCGAAAGAATAAAGAAGGAGACAAACAAGAAGGTAACAAGGAGGTAAATGTGGTAAGTAATAAATTTGAAGAGGATGCTTTGATTCTTGATTCTTTCTTTAGAAGGTATTGATGATTCATGGGTTTTAGATTTTGGGGATTCATTTCATGCTACACCCCATAGAAGTTACTTTCTTGATTATGTCCAAGGGGATTTTGGGCTAGTTTATTTGGGAGATAATGAACCATGTCAGATAGTTGGAAAGGGAAAAATTAAGATTAAGTTGCAGAATGGGAATCATTGGTTACTACAAGAGGTAAGACATGTTCCAAGGCTGAGTAGGAATTTAATTTCAGCAGGGCAACTGGGTTATGAGGGCTACACAATTACTTTTAATGATAGAAATTGGAAAGTTTCAAAAGGTTCCTTAGTAGTAGAAAAAGGTGTGAAAGTAGGCACCTTATATCTTTGTATAGGTCATACTATTCCTTCCACTTTAATTTTTTTAGAAGATAATGAATGTTCAGGAACAATGGCTATAGTTGAGCAGGAAGAACACTAAACCATTTCTATAGATTCTGACATAGCACTGTGGCACAACAGACTTGAGCACATGAGTGAAAAAGGTATGAAATTACTTCATTCAAAGAAAGTTTTACATGGTCTGAAATGTGTCAATATGGATTTCTGTGAAAGTTGTGTTTATGGAAAACAAAAGAGAGTTAGTTTTGTGAAGAGTGGGAAGGAAAAGAAAAATGAAAAATTAGAACTTGTGCATACAGATGTATGGGGACTAGCTCAAGTATCTTCCCTTGGTGGCTCTCTGTATTATGTTACATTTATGGATGATGCAACAAGAAAAGTATGGATTTATTTCCTTAGATAAAAATCTGATGTATTTCAAACTTTTAAGAAATAGAAATGCTTGGTTGAAAATGAGACTAGTAAAAGGTTAAAAAGATCTCAGATCTGATAATGGTGGTGAGTATTGCCAAACAGAATTGTAAGATTATTGTTCCTCTAATGGTATTCCTAGGTAGAAAATTGGACCAAGGACTCCACAATAAAATGGAGTGGTTGAACGCATGAATAGGACAATAATGGAGGGTGCAAGGAGTATGAGGTTGCATGCTAGGCTACCCAAAAACATGTTGGTAGAGGCTATGAACACTATTATTTATTTAATCAATAGAGGCCCCTCTACTCCTTTGGACTATGCTATTCCAGAGGAAGCATGGAGTGGTAAGAAGGTGAGTTATTCTTTTCTCAAAACCTTTGGTTGTGAAGCTTTTGCACATATAGATTCTGAAAATAGAACCAAGCTGGAAGCTAAGTCAAAGAAATGTGTATTTGTTGGTGTGTGTGAGTGATTTACACCTTCATTAAATAACAAGATTTAAAGAGAATTTACACTATTCAAAGCAAACTAATCTAAATAATGCACAAATTAATCTAAATATCTCATGGTTCTCTAAATTGAAGTAGTAAGTGAGGCTCTCAGCTGCAAATCCTCACTAGTGACACTCTAATTATGAGAATTGAACTAAGAATGATATGCAAACTAGATCTAATTATCAAATTCTAGCTCTATTTGATAAGAAAATCTACAAAATGATCAACAAATGAAGCTAATTATCAATGAAAATGCTAAGTGAGTGATGTGGATGCAAATTGCAAGAGCTTTGCTGCAATTCAAAGATATAGAGTGGATGAATAATGCCTCTAAATGCCTTCAATATTATAAGATTTTCCCAAGGGTAGGGGGTAGAGTGAGATAACCATGGTTATGCTTGGGTAAGGTCAATTGGCTTTGCTTTGTCCCTAAATAGGGGGACAAACATTTAAATGGTTTCAAAAGGCTGGACCATTTCAACAAAAGTGTGTGATTTGTGTCCATTTTGTCTCCTTTTTTTGCTTTGTTGAGGGAAATTATGATTTATTAATTAATTAAGGTAATTAAATTTAGCCATGAAGGGTAAGATGTTCATTTTGATTTTTGCTTTCAACAACTATGTCATTAATTGAATTTAATCAATTTCATAGTGTTTTTCCCCTTTTCAAGCTTTATTTAATCATTTAATCATTTAATTGAATTTTCCTTTGATTTGAATTGCCTTTGTTCCATTTATTGATTTTTCATGCTATTTTGATGATTTGATTGCACCTTTTGATTGCTTTAAGCCTTTGCCAATTTTCCATGTCTACAAATGCCCCTCTTTGAGTCGATGTGTGAAGAACATTGATTCAAAGATTCCCTTAGTATGATGATCTGATTCAGGTCCTGGTTTTGATATGCCTCTGATCGTTCTGATTGATGTACTTCCTAATGACGATGATGTGCCTCTGATGATGGTGCTGATATGATTCTGATATGATATGGGTCCTGGTTTGATGATAGGTCCTACGTTTACTGATAAAGGTCCTGGGTTGATTGATAAAGGTCCTGGGTTCACTGATTGCTGATATGTTGATAGGTTTGATATGATAGCAGATTTGATATGAAACCGATATGCAATTGATTTGCCTCCTGATATGATACTGATATGATATGATACTGATATGATATGATAACTTGATATGATACGATATGATATGATATGCCCCACTGATAAATTTTTTTGATGTAATGCCCATTTGATACTCTGATGCCCCCTCAGAAATAAAACATATTAATTCCTTGATTTGAATGATTTTGAGTAGTTGGAATATGTTTTGATTTCTAATACCGTTTGAAAGAAACAATCAAGTTTGACTCATGCCCCGATTAATGAAAATGTCCTATAATAGGTCCAAAGTGCATTTTTAAGTGTTCATTAGGACCAATTTCACCTTAAATAGGGTAAAACCCCTCATTTTACTATTCATTTGCACCGTTCCCTCCTGAGATTTGAGCTCTGATTTTAGCCTTTTTGAGACGATGGTGGTCCCACATCGCGAGCATCAGTTTGAGAGAGCGCGCCGGTTCAGTCGGAGAGCGACTGATGGTCCTCCGGTATGTCATTCAAATTTTTCTCATGTTTTTAAAGTTGCATTTATGACCTCATTTAATGCATTTAAAAATTTTGATTCTGCGTTTATGAAAAGAAATGTCACCTCTGTGCTTTTTAATTTCGCGTGAAAATTTAAAATGTCACCTTTGGTAAATTTGATGTCGCCTTCCTTAGGTTTGCTCACGCATTTAAAAAATCATTTATCGCCTAAGGATAATTTAATATCGCTTAGGGTTTTAATCATTTTAATTGTGTATCGCGTGACAATCTTGAATAATAAAATGTCACCTGCGGAAAATCTTATACCGCTTCCGTGAAATTAAGTCATGCAGATGAATAAAATCATGTGTATGGAGAAAGAGATGTCACCTCTGGTAAAAGAAATGACACCGAAAAGAAAAGTACCGTAAGTAAAAACTTTTATTTGAGACTTTTCTAGGACGTCTGATTGCTTGATTGCGTCAACTTGATTGATATCGATCACGTCAATGAATTCAATCGAATGTTCAGTTAGGGTGTTCCCCTTGTTTGATTTCAACAACGAATTAGGACATAGGTAACTATAATATCGAAGAATAAGGTAAATCAATCTTCATCATGAATGATAGGTCATGGATCTAATCGTCCATTCATTATATGCTCAAATGCTTAGAGACATAAAACTAGGATCATCCTTCCTCAATGCTTAGAGTTAGGATTGGTAGGTCTGATAGGTATATTTAAATTGATGACTATGATTGATTGTTTGATTTCCTGATAGTAAGTTACTCATGTGATTCCATTGTTTTGATTAAACAAGAGGATGTCCCTATTTTGTACCTCCAGACTGTACCACACTGGCTGATGGAGCTTAGGGAGTAGTTGACTGATGCTGAGAGGCGAGTGATTAGGTGCTATAGTTTACTATGTGTATTAGAGCTTTCTCGGTTCCAGATGAACCGAGGTTTGTATTAGAGCTTCCTCGATTCCAGATGAACCGAGGTTTGATTATCGTTGTCGCAGAGCGTTGGCACTCTGAGACAAACACATTTTGGCTACCATAGGACGAGATGATGATTACACCTGAGGATGTTTATAGATTGCTACGGATCCTGACTCATGGAGAGATAGCATATTATGATGCAGTCTATGATGGGACATATTATCGACGAGTATTCAGAGATCTGTCTATAGGTGATGATTGTATCTTATGGCCTCAGTTTGCCTCATTTCCTATTTTACCAGCATTATTAGGTGCTATCATTGGTGGTGTATTATTACCTGATCGGTGAGGTCACAGATTTTCAGTGGGATGGGGTAGGATTATCGAGGATTTTCTACATTAGCCTCGATGCTTTGACTGGGGATCTTGTGTGCTGGCATAGCTTTATCACGATCTTCATGAGGTGGTTTATAGCAGATCAGCTTCATTATCTGCTGGGATTCATATTTTGCAGCTGTGGATATGGGAGCACTTACCAGTCAGTCGTCTTATATCAGATCGAGATCATCCTTTAGGATATCCTTTTGCATGGTAGTATACTGGTATGGTGACACAGCATCACTTGGGTCATTTGGAGTATTGGCGACGTCAGATTGATGACATGGATGAGGTCTATTGGAGACCATATGTCGAGATCGAGGATTGGAGAGAGGATAGCTTGGAGTTACCATATATGTTTTCTCCTTGATGGATGATCGGTAGGATCGACTTTGTTCTTGAGAGATTCTTGGCAGGTAGAGTGCTACGGTAGTTTGGGCGGATTCAGCCTATGCCTCAGGGATCTGTAGTATATGCTCGTTCTAGTGTAGAGCGGGCTACTTGGGGTCACATGCCTTCATACGATGACACTATTGAGCAGATATCACTACTGGGTTCTATGGATTGGGATATGAGGTTACACATTAGAGATGCCAAAGTCACTCAGGAGTATCTAGCTTGGTTGATGGAGCATCCGATGCCTCGATTTACAAACCCTGCAGAGCCAATGCTTGGGTGAGATGATGATGGTGATGATGTCGGTGGTGGGAGGAGATGCAGAGGTAGACCACAAGGTAGGGCGGTGATTAGACTTAGAGGATGAGTGAGAGATGTACAGATACAAGCACCACCTCCTCCTCCTTCTCATCCTGCAGTAGCACAAAGACAGAGGATAGATCGTCAGGATCATGTGAGGGCTGCTAGGCAGGATCCAAGCGCAGGACAGGATACGGGAGCAGGATTACAGCAGGCTACCATGGATGGTCAGGATACAAGTGCACAACAGATGCCAGCAGCTTTTTCCTGTGATTGGGGAAAATCTCCTATAGATACAGGTGATCCTCAAAGTACCTATGAGGTTGGGGAGAGTTCTAGTACTACCCAGCTACGAGCATATGTGGGAGCATTACGGACAGAGGTATCATAGATGTCATCTATGATTCAGTAGTTAGTATCAGGTTTGGCTCCATTGGTTCCTCTCCTTGTTGCTATGGTTGGTCAGATGCCTCCTCAGCCACCTCAGCAGCCTCCATCACAGCCTCCTCCACAGCCTCCTCCAGGACCTCCTCCCAGTGGTGACAAGAGTTGAGCTATGAGTGCTCTTATTGATCATTTGTGTACTGATGTTGAGATACTTGATGTTGTACCATAGTCTTGTGACCTTGGTGTCACCTTTCCAGTTGTACTTTGATACGTATTTGACATTGATGCCCCTGTTGATGGGCGATTATAGAGTTGATTTGTGATATCATTGTTATACTTGATGCATTGAGTTGTGAGTAGACGTGTGATATGAGGACATTTATGATCTTTCCTACTTTTACTTGATGATATATGAGATTTCCTTTAGATGCTGCTATATGTGTTTATCTAATGCATTTGTTTTTGGATGGATGTGTCTATGGATGCAACGTATCTTATGTATGATATAGATGGATGGATGCATTTCTTTCTCCATGTATGGACGTAGTTTTGATATGTCATTTCTCATGTATGCAATCTGTATGTATGCACATGTAAATGATTATTTCCTTCTTTTCCTTGATAATATATCTATGTAATGATTAATGATATGGAATGAATGCAAAAAGTATAATCTCAATTTTTTTATTGTAGAAAAGATGATATTAAAGTGATGTTTTCCTTGCTGATTTAACCCTATTGATGATGTTATGTACCCCCTTTTTGATGCAAAATGAAACCCTTGGGAAAAAATGCATGTGCAATTAATCTAACATGAGAATGCATTTAACCTTTCTATGAATGCAGCTAAGTGTCACTAGCTTTTAACAAATAAATGCCTTGAGGATATATTTTCATCATTGAGCATTTGGGACCGGAAAGTCAATACAATCACCACTGCCCACTGACATGATGATATGAATATCACTTTTGTTTTTACTGCTCATATGGTAACCTCCGTTTTGCTTTCCCATCGGTCTTGTCGATACGACTATCACTGATTACCCACAATCATGAGAGTACGAATACCGATTTTGTTGGATTCTATGTTGCAAGTGGATTTTGTCATTTAGATATGAAGAATCTAAATATCCAAGGTATCTGGTTGCGTAAACAAACAAAGGTTAACTCATTGTTTTATAAGATAATCCTCGATGGTTCTTTGATGACCATGTCTTTAGATGAATTCTCATAAGGCAATGAATCTTCCTCCAAACAGTCACTTCATAGTCAAGAAAAATATCATGTCTCCATCATTGCCAATCTAGTCGAAACATCATTGATTAGCTAAAAAGACTTGATACAAATTGAATTAATGTAAGTAAATAGATTTTTAGCCAACTTTTCAAAAGAATCTATCTAAGTGTTTTGCATTGTTTTTTGATCTTCAACAAAAATATTTCCAAGTGTTTGATCATGGAATGATGTTTGATTTTTAATCCTAAATAATAAGTCAATTTAGGCTCAAGGATTGTGTTGTGGTAGTCAACCTCTTGGTTAGTAAACAATGATATCAATCAAAGGTTTACAAAAATCTGATCTCTCTTCTAAAAATGTTGATCCCTTTCTGCTTGTGACTGAATGTTGCTCATTTGAATCCTTTTTGAGGTACCCACTTTCCAATCCGTTTATGCTGCCCCCAAGTATTTGATGTATCAGTTTTGACAACTTTGGGCAATGCAAAGAATGATGCTACAAAATGTTATTATGGCTATGTACAAATGATGGATGCAATGAAGGTTTAGACAAATGGGATGATGAGATGCATTATGTACACCTGTGGCTAGGAAAGAAATGACTTAAGGGAACCAAAAGTGCTTGTTGCCAAGTTTTCACCTTTGGGTGCTCTCTTCTTTTTTTTTTTCTACCGAGGTGCCTATTTGCTAGGTTTTCACCAAGGCACTTTTTCTCTTTTTCATTTTTTTTGTATTTTTTCTTTTTTTTCTTTTTTGTATTTTTCTTTTTTTGTATTTTTCTTTATCACCTTGGCACCTATTTGCTAGGTTTTCACCAAGAGATAGTTTTTCAAATGTTTTTGGTTTTACACATTTTCAAATGTTTTTGGTTTTTCAAGATCCCTTTTCAATTATGTACAATAATTATGATGCTCTCTCATCTGATACTCTTTATACTCTTTTATCTGCTTTAGGTGTAGAACCTCTTCAAATGAATGCTATTTATGGGTTCTTGTAATTCTTCACCATTACAATCTGATAACTTATATGTTCCAGTTCCAAAGGATGACACTATCACAAATGGGCCTATCCAATTAGCTTCCCACTTTCCTTTCTTTTCCCTTTCAGCTTGATTTTTGAGATTTTCTCTTAGTACCAAGTCTCCTACTTGAAAAGTTCTTGGTTTGATGTGTTTGTTGTAATTGCGTGCAATCCTGTTTTGATAAACTTTTAAATGCTCATAAGCTTGAGTCTGGTGTTCCTCTAACAATTCCAATTGTTGTAGTCTGGCAATCCTGTAATCCTCATCAGTGATCAATCCTCTTAATGAAACCCGTAGAGATGGAATTTCAACTTCTAATGGTAGAACTACTTCGGTTCCATAGACTAAAGAGAATGGGGTGGCTCCTGTAGGTGTTTTGATACTAGTTCTGTAAGCCCATAGTGCGGGATTTATTTGCACGTGCCAATCTCTTCCTGATTTGTTAACTGATCTTTTTAATATTGTGAGGATATTTTTGTTCGTTGCTTCAGCTTGTCCATTGCCTTGTGGATAATAAATGGATGATGAATGATGTGTAATGTGAAATGTCATGCAAAGTTCATCAATATCCTAATTTTTGAATTGTTTCCCATTATCTATGATAATGGCATGTGGAATACCATAGCGACAAATTATGTGGTTCAAAATGAACATTGAAATTTGTTTGCCGGTTGCTGTTGTTAATGGAATTGCTTCCACCCATTTGGTGAAGTATTCTATTACTGTGATGATATACTTGTGTCCGTTTGAAGATGGAGGATGTATGATTCCAATCAAGTCAAAACCCCATTGATAAAAAGGCCATGGTGTAATGAATGGGTGTAATTCTTCAGCCGATGCATGTATCATATTACCATGATATTGACATTTTCTGCATGTCTTCAAAAATTGACAAGCATCCTTTTCTAATGTTGTCCAAAAGTACCCTAAATGAAGGATTTTCTTAGCTAGATTAAGACCGCTTGAGTGTGACCCACAAATGCCTTCGTGGACCTCGCGTAAAGCTAACTTAGACTCTTCTTCCTCTAGACATCTAAGTAACGTCCCATCAAGACCCTTACGATACAATGTGTCTGAAAGGATTAGGTAACGGGCGGCTTGGCGTATGAAGTTACATTTTTGGGCATGAGTTTGGTCTATGGGGAGTACTTGGTCTTTAAGGTAAGTATAGATGGGTCCATACCAAGGAGAGTCATGTCCATGTAAAAGAGCAACAATTTGGGTGTCAGGAAGCTTAAATGCTGGTTTTACCAACTCTTCCACCAAGAACTCATACTTCTCATTTTGATCTAGTTTTTGTAATAATGAAGCCAAGGTAGCCATGGCATCTGCTGCTCTATTCTTTTCTCTTGGAATCTGTTCAAATGTGATCAAAGAAAAGTACTTCTTCCATCCATCAATCAAGGTTTTATATTTCATCAATGTTATATCTTTGGTATTGTATTCATTATTAACCTGATTGATTATGAGTTGGGAATCTCCATACACTTGTAATTCTGCAATATTCCATTCCAAAGCCATTTTGATGCCAATGACTAATGCCTCATATTTCGCTATGTTATTGGTGCATGGAAATAAGAGTTTATAGGACTTTGGAATGGTGTACCCTTGAGGAGTAACCAATAATATACCTACTCCAGAACCTCCATGTGTGTAAGATCCATCAAAATATAATTTCCATGTCTTTGCTTCTATGTTGACAATTTCTGCATCTGGAAATTCAATTTGCATGGTTTGTGTAGACTCCATTGGGTTATCTGCTAAGTGATCTTCTATCACTTGTCCTTTAATTGCTCTTCTATCAACATATTCAATGTCAAATTCACTTAGGATCATGACCCATTTTGCTATTTTACCTGTTAAGGCAGTTTTGCCATTTGTGTGTGAGTGATTTACACCTTCATGAAATAACAAGATTTAAAGAGAATTTACACTATTCAAAGAAAACTAATCTAAATAATGCAAAAATTAATCTAAATATCTCATGGTTCTCTAAATTGAAGTAGTAAGTGAGGCTCTCAGCTGCAAATCCTCACTAGTGACACTCTAATTATGAGAATTGAACTAAGAATGATATGCAAACTAGATCTAATTATCAAATTCTAGCTCTATTTGATAAGAAAATCTACAAAATGATCAACAAATGAAGCTAATTATCAATGAAAATGCTAAGTGAGTGATGTGGATGCAAATTGCAAGAGCTTTGTTGCAATTCAAAGATATGGAGTGGATGAATAATGCCTCTAAATGCCTTCAATATTATAAGATTTTCCCAAGGGTAGGGGGTAGAGTGAGATAACCATGGTTATGCTTGGGTAAGGTCAATTGGCTTTGCTTTGTCCCTAAATTGGGGGACAAAAATTTAAATGGTTTCAAAAGGCTGGACCATTTCAACAAAAGTGAGTGATTTGTGTCCATTTTGTCTCCTTTTTTTGCTTTGTTGAGGGAAATTATGATTTATTAATTAATTAAAGTAATTAAATTTAGCCATGAAGGGTAAGATGTTCATTTTGATTTTTGCTTTCAACAACTATGTCATTAATTGAATTTAATCAATTTCGTAGTGTTTTTCCCCTTTTCAAGCTTTATTTAATCATTTAATTGAATTTTCCTTTGATTTGAATTGCCTTTGTTCTATTTATTGATTTTTCATGCTATTTTGATGATTTGATTGCACCTTTTGATTGCTTTAAGCCTTTGCCAATTTTCCGTGTCTACAGTTGGATATGGCATTGATGAATTTGGTTATAGGCTTTGGGATTTTGAAAATCATAAAATTGTAAGAAGTAGGGATGTCATATTCAATGAAAAGGTGTTGTACAAAGATCTGTTGCAGCAACATGAGAAGAAAGAAAATGATTATGTAGTACTGGATGATACTCCAAAAGATAATGTTCAAATAGTTCCTTATGCTCCACAACAACACCAACAAAAAATACCACACACCCCAATGAATGTTAGATGGTCAACAAGGCTAAGTAGACCTGCAGACAGTTCTCTCCCTCTTTGTATTCTATTTTATTAACAAATGTTGGTGAACTTGAATATTATAATGAAGCTATGAAGGTGGATACAAAGCTTCAGTGGGAGTCTACAATGACAGATGAAATGGACTCTTTGCTACAAAATCAAACATGGGATTTATGTAAGTTACCTGCAAATAAAAGGGCTTTATAGAATAAATGGGTTTACAGGATAAAAGAAGAAGATAGAGGTAAGAAAAGATTTAAACCCAGGTTAGTTGTAAAAGGATTTGCACAGAAAAAGGGTATTGATTTTGATGAGATATTTTCTCCCATTGTTAAAATGACTTATATCCATACTATTTTAAGTATTTTGGCTACTGAAGATTTACATTTAGAGCAGCTTGATGTTAAAACAATTTTTCTTCACGGTGATTTGGATGAAAAAATATATATGGTATAGCCACAAGGATTTGAGGTCAAGGGTAAGGAGAATTTGGTGTGTAGATTGCAAAAGAGTTTATATGGCTTGAAACAAGCACCTCGGCAATGGTATATTAAATTTGACACTTTTATGAATGAGCATGGATACAGTCGATGTAATTCTAACCATTTTGTTTATTTTAAGAGGTTGGATGATGACAGCTACATTATTTTATGTTTATATGTTGATGATATGCTTGTAGTTGGGTCTAACATGGATCACATTAAGGGGTTGAAACAACAGTTAGCACATTCATTTGCTATGAAGGATTTGGGGGAAGCAAAAGAAATCCTTGGTATGAAAATTTGTAGAGATAGGAAAAATAGGAATTTGTCTCTATCTTAGGCTGATTATATTGAGAAGGTGTTGCAACATTTCTCTATGGAGAATGCCAAAGCTGTCATCACACCTTTGCCTAGTCATTTGAAATTGACTAAGGAGATGTGTCCTAAGACATCGGTAGAAGAGGCTAAAATGTCCAAGGTACCTTATGCTTCAGCTATAGGGAGCTTAATGTATGTTATGGTATGTACTAGGCCATCTATTGCACACATAGTGGGAGTTGTTAGCTAATATATGAGTAACCCTGGTATTGAGCATTGGAATGCAATCAAATGGATTCTCAGATATTTGAGAGGTACATCAAATAAGTGTTTACACTTTGGGGGTTCTACTCCTACTATACAAGGCTATGTTGACTTAGATTTGGTAGGAAATATAGATAGCAGGCAGAGTACTACAAGCTATGTATTTACTGTTGGTGGGACAACAGTGAGTTGGATTTCTTGACTACAAAAGGTGGTTGCTTTATCCACTATAGAGGTAGAGTATGTTGCTACTACAAAGGCAACCAAGGAGATGATATGGCTTCAATTCTTCATGGAAGAATTGGGACATCCACAGATAGATAATTTTTTGCATACAGATAGCCAAAGTGTCATTCATCTTGCAAAGAATTTTACTTTGCACTCAAAGAAAAAACACATACAGTTGCGGTACCATTTCATTTGGTTAGTTTTGGATGATGGGAAGTTAAAGATGGAAAAGATTCATACAAATGATAATCCAGCTGATATGTTTAAAAAGGTAGTATACTACAAGGGAGAAGTTGAACTCATGTTCAGCTTCAGTTGGTCTTCTAGACTGAACAGAATAAAGGAATAGTTGAGTCCAGAGTGGTTCGATCCAATGGGAGCCTCATATGGTAGCGGTATTGCTACAGGATCAGTCTCCAAGTGGGAGGTTGTTTAGTGTGGATACTGATCAGTCACCAAGTGGGAGATTGTTAGCTTGTGGTGACTAATCAGGAAAGTACTATACACTTTTCCTCCCAACCTCGCCGACATATTTTCAGCTATTTTTGGGCTGACATCTTTTCAATTATTTTTGGGCCGGCATATTTTTTTGTGGCTGACATATTTTTGGCTATTTTTGGGCTGACATGTTGTAACTCATTCTAACCCTAAAGTGGAAAAATATTGTATAATATGGCTTAGGGTTAGGGATTTCAGTATGTATGATATTAGTACTTGCAGAAGAATTGAGCTTTAAGGGATTAGGGATTATAATCAGGTTGTAATCACTGGATAATAAAATATTGGACTCGATGTTGGTGGATGTAGTCCAGGGATTGGGTGAACCACGTTAAATCTTTGTGTCTTGTGTTCTTTTCTTTGTGGTTTATTATTTTTTGATATTGGTTATATTTGCATGTAATTGTTATTTTTTCCTTGTTAATCCTAACACTATCTTTAGTAGAGGACTTCCTCATGTTGTGTGGGCTAGCATATTTTGGTTATTTTTTATGCCTAGAAATAGTCACCAATCTATTTTTTTAAAGATTTATGACACACTTCCTTTATTGTTGTAATGATCTCATGTTTTCTTTGAATTTACTGTTGAAATAAATAGATATCTCATTAGGAATTACCTTCTTATTAGCTCTTGATGACTATTCCAAATGTTTTTTTTAAACTTGGTGTCCAGTCTTTTGTTTGTGACTCTACCTAGTTTGTTGAGGATCTTTGGCAGTATGTACAAAAGGGGGAACACCAAGAAGGACACACTGAGATGGGCCTTTGTATTAAGTTGTACAGGTTGGTAGATTAGTAGGAGCATGATGGGATTTATGGTTATCTATAAGTTTATATCAAAAGTTTTCCTTGTGTGAGAGCCGCTTCTTTTTTGGAAACTGATATTGGTTAGACCATACCAAGGAAGGCTATAATTGGATTGTGACACTAACCAATAGTTGGAGGTTGAGAAGACCTCATTTGGAAATGATACGAATTAGTAAGGTAATGCCAATTGGGTTTAAGTCCTTTTATGGCTTTCGTGAGGGCATATGAACCATTCTTTTATGTGATGAATCTAGTATGTATGCTTTGAGGACCTTCCTAGACCCCTTAAATGTGTTATGGAAGCTTGGAGAGTTCCTCTTCTTAGCATGGCTTAATTGATTGTTAGGTGTGACTTAGATCACTTTGGAGATTTGATCCATGTGGTGGGTATTGATGGCCCTGGATTTGGTGGGATAACATTCCTTGGGTTATGTTTTTATCATGTTATCCTATAAATGAGTTGTTCCCTTTGTGAGGGATCCATGCTATTTATTGAGGGACCTCTTGAGGATGACTTGTTTGGAGGTATTCCTAGGATTGTCTTGAAAGAAACAGAACCTTAGGCTTATCTTTCATCTAAAGCTGGGGGTTTTAGGATGGATGTTTGAGGTCATTCCCTTAACTAATATCTTTTTCCTCCTACAGTAGAATTAAGGTACTGTGGGGTATGAGACCCTATTCTCCAAGGTTTAGTGATAGCTCATTATTGTGGAAGCATAACAATCCTACTCTTGGAATTATCTTAAGGTACTCTATTTATCCCTATTCATGGAAGGAGCGCACTATTGGGTCCCTATCTTGGGAATGCTCTTACTTGAGTGAGGAAACCATGTGAGTTGTATATGTTGGGTACACTGAAGTGATATGTTGAAGTCCTCAGTAGAGTGCAACTTTGGTGAAATGATTTGTACCTTGTTCCTAAGTTATGTCTTGAAAGCTCTTGGTGCTTTGATCTTAGGGATAGCTTTCAGGATAGTGTTAGCTTTTGGACCCTTATGGTTGGATATTTGTGATAGAGTTACACCATTTATGGTGAAGGCATTGTGTTGACGTGTTCTCCTTTTCAAGTTGAGTCTACAATTGTAGAGTTAGGTGAGTTTTTGTTGGTGCCTCTTTGTGGAATGTGGTCCCTTCAGCAATTCTTAGATCATTTGATCATATTGTTATGTTTTGGGGGTCTGGTAAGTATTCTTTTTTCCTAGGACAGTTGGTTCATGCATGTGTAGCATCTTCTTTAGCTTGTCTTGTCATCTTCTAGGAGTAAGCCTAGTCCTTGGGGGGGATGATGTAGTACTCCCTCATTTTCCTCATTGCACAAACATCCTTATGGTGTGGTTTTGGCTATCACTCTTGAGGGGTAAGGTCATGTTGGTCCCATGTGAGGGAGAATCCACCAGGAGGATTGTTTTGGAGCATGTTTTCAATGTTTTTGGTGAGCTTGGAGACATAGGATGTGGTCTTGAACCGCATTCTAATGACCCTTAAACTTAGGGATGATTCAGTCCATTAAATGCAGTGATTTATATCTGCATTATGATTTTGATGGCATCATGAGAGGCACCTTGCCCATCTTTTCCTTATGTTTATCAGGAGATTATCTTGGAGTCGTGTCGGGTATTTTTTAAGAGACTCTATCTTTGTATTATTTTTTTGCATTATAGACTTAGTAATTAAAAAGTCATGTTGTTTCATTATGGACTTGTGTCTTGATGCATAGAGGCTTGACCACCATTTTTTATGTACTATTTCTCTTGTTTCTTATGCACTCATAATTCTAGGATGCTCTATGTTTGAAATAGGATTAATTGAATTCAATTGATCTTTATGATAGTACTATTGAGTGCATGTTTTGTGGAGATTGAATTACAACAAGGCAACTAAAATAATAATAAAAAGGGTGAAATATATATTCTAATGTAGTTAAAGATTATTTTCCAAGTGTTTGTAATTTCTAGAAGTAATGCAATAGGGAAGGTGTGATGGGTTGAGAATTGAGTAGGTAGAATGTACCCTTTAGGAATATTGAAATGTTACTATTTGGTTATGAATGTTTACGTAAAAGACCATTTTAATTTATATACAATTGAGACATGTATTAATATACAAGTGATTACTAGGTCTTGATGTTGAGTAGGAGATTTTGCATAGTATGTTTTGATGTTATAGTAATGTGAGAAAAGAGAATCAGTTGAAATGTTGCTTGTAAATGATTTAGGGCATATTCTATGATTTGATTTTTAGGTCTTGATGTTATGGTATTTGATGAATTATTTAATTTTGAATATTATGCCTTAATATCATGTTTATGCAAGATAAGTTCATGTGGGATGACCAAGGTTAGGAAGTTAGGTTAATTGATATATTTATGTGTTCTAAATTAACTTGTTTTGAAATTGAGAAATATATTATTGAGATTACGTGAATTTCTTGTGAAATAGTGTGGAATGTAGTTGGATTATATAATGTGTTTGAGTGTAATTGTTATGATGTATTTTATATGTATATGTTATTTGACCTTTCATGAGCTATTGATATTTTATCTAGTGTGCAGGAAATGACAATGTATTAAATAAGGGGAAATTAAAGATGGATACATGTGAAAATCTTGTAAAGCCAAGGTTATCTCAAAAGGGAGAAATAACCTCGTTGTTATGTATAATGTTGTAAAGTAATGTTTGATTTCATTATTTAATTGTGTTTATTTTTATTTTTAATTTAATGTCTACTTGGCATGCCATGTGTGTAGTGATGTGTCACAACTTTATGTGGTGTCAATTGACACATGTGTTGTGATTTGGCATGGCCAAGTGCATTGTCTATTAGTTGTTTTCCACCTTTGAGTCATCTTCTAGAATCCAAAGGGTAGGTATATTAATTATTGAGCCATGGGAGGGAATCTTATTTTAAATTTTCGTGAGTCAACTCTTAATGGACTTTTAAGAGGCAAAAAGTAACCCTAGGGGTTAGTTAGAGTTAAAATAAGATAACCCCATAGGTGTACTTTGGGTTGGGGGTCAAATTTTGACCAATAGGATATTTTTAGACCATTTTTGCCTCTTCCAAATATGCCTTTTTGACAGGTGACGAATTTGGGAAGTGTGCCATGTCTTCCTCTCTTTTCAATTTTGAATTTCTCTCTTGTTGGAGAGAGAACCCTTGGATAGTGTGCCCAATCATCTTTGAGGTTAGGTAGGGTTTTCCTTTTTACTAGGATGGAGAAGAATTTGGTAGGTTGATTGCCCACTCTCTAATTTTGGAGACTTCTAATGGACTTAGGAGGTTTTGGTGGACTTGGCAAGGAAGGAAGGATTGTAGGAAAGGGAGCTCTTCTCAACCATCTTTTCCATAGCTTGGAGTAAGGTTGGTTTCCTTTTCATGGAAGAATCTTTCTTTTGCTTGTGTGTAAAATGAAGATTTATTTTTTATGTTATTGTAATGGTTTTGTGAAACTTCATCCTTGCTTTCATGTCTTCTTCTTTTTTTCTTTTATTTTTGTAAAAGGTTGAGGCCAAAAGTTTTATTAAACATTTAAAAAAATATACACAAGCCCCGCTCAGTGTAGGCGCTAGTAGGGAAGAGCGGGGTTGAGAAACCCTCCAACCTTGCCTGGGACCCTAGTCTAGATTCTGATACATAGTGATTTTAGGAGGGCATCCCCTTCCATAATATTTTCAAAAAAAGATTACAAATTTCATATTCAGCTTAGCTATATTTTATCTAAAGTGAGTCTCAATTTGTAGAGTGCTTTGACCATTTAGCAGGATTGGATTGCCTTCCTTCTGGGTTTAGTGCTTTGATAATGTGTTGTTCCTAATGAATTCCAGACTTTATTCTTTGTGAAGGAAGCTCCTTTAGATACTTCTTGATTTCACATTCCTATCATAACTAAACTTTGACATCTCAGAAAGAAAAATATCCAGCTCAACTGAGCTATATACAATTGTTGAAAATGTCCACCTTAACCCATCTGTAATTGTTTCCTATATCATAACCAAGAGAAAATCTCTCCGAACTGCAATCTCACTTGAATAAAACATTAATTTTGTTATATCTCTACAAGAAGTATGTAATGAAAGTAAAGAAAAGGAAAAAAGAAACCATCTCTGAAAGAAAAATATTCAGCTCAACTAAGCTATAAACCATTGTTGAAAATATCTATCTCAAAAAATATCCATTTCAACCCATCTATAATTGTTGCCTATATAAAAACCAAGAGCAGAGCTCTCTGAACTGCAATCTTATTTGATTGTTTGAACATTAACCAAACTAGATTACATCTACCAGGCAAGCCCGTCTAGGACATAAAAGAGTCCTTGAGAGAAAAATCAAATACACCAGTTAAATCTCACATTACTAAACTTATGTTATTGATCAATAAACATCATTAAAAGGAGGGAGGATAGGTAAAGAGAAAACCATACCAAGAATAGAGCCATCATACAGTCTCAAAACATAAGAGCACCAAGATAAGCCCTAATCTGAAGCTAATATATAGCCATATATACTGACTTCAAGATTAGTGATTATCATGGTAGACACATCTATCTACCTAATAACTAGCTACTGGAGCATCTAGCTAATAGGAGTATCATGAATTAATAAAGGTTACTAAAACTGCCCTTAGGTTTAATGGGCCCATAGCAAGTCTTATCACCGAGTAGAATCTATCTGACTGTGTTCTTAACAAGAAAAAAATGTCTACTAAGAGATCAAGGATAGAAAAGGCAAAAATCCCAGAAACTAAACTATCCATGAAAAATATACAAGAGATCTAAAAAATCCAAATGGAGGAATACCCATTCTATGATGAAAATAGGCTTCACTTGATAATTGCTTACCTGAAGTCAAAGTATATACATGTTTTGACTTCAAGATAACCGACTATCGAGGAAATTATATCTGGAGCTGGCCATCAAGGGAACAACCAACAAAAAAGAAATAGATTAAATATGGTTTAAATGATGAAGAAAGAAATACCACACCTACCATTGCAAAACTTATCTGAAAGCTACAGAGTAACTAGATACTCTTATACTGGGCGGCTAAGACCTTGAGAAACCAAAGTAATTAGTATTTTAACACTGGGCATTAGATTCTTGTGGCCTAACCCACCAACTACAGCTACCAAGATTCTTTAGATTGAACCTAACACTCTTTAAAGGCTACAAGTGTGTTCAGATTCCTTAGAATTCTGAACTTCTCAGATGCTGACTTGCTCTAAAGATTCTTTGTAAGTAAATATGGTTGATCTAAAAGTTAAACTACTATCTTAAATGGATAAGAAATGTTAAAACAAAAATCTCCCCTTGATGGGAAAAAACTGAGAGACCTAAACTAAATAATAGAAACTAAAAAACAACTAAAGGAAAGTAAAAGTTTCAAAATATTTGTTCCTTCGAAGGGCATATAATGACCAAACAAAGGAATTACTCTCCAAAGAAGCCTAGATTGGACAAAAAGAAAAGGATTAAATTATACATACCTACAATTATATATATAAATATCTATACCCATACGAGTATATAGATGTATATGTATATAAAAGAATAAATAAACTAGGAGGACTAGCCTATGGTAAATACCATATGAATACTACCTTAATAACCATTTCATCCTTCATGAGGAATAATTTCACAGATTACTCTTGGCATGGTTATACTTAAATATCGGTAGATAGCTTTTATTTCTTATAGATGGTAAATCCAAAAACACCAACATTTGATTGTGATCTGAAAAAAGCAATAAGTTATAGCTATCTACCCTAAAATAGACAACCTCTGCAGGAAGAGCCATTTGGTTTAAGAGATAGGTTAAGCTTTGACAAGAAAATAGACAACCTTATTCTATTCTCTATGTCCATTGTTATCAAATAATTCTACTACATGCCTTGATCTGAAAGCTTAGTGCTTGAAGGGTATATATAAATTACATTTAGATAGAAATATATACCAAAAATTTTATGGTTATAGTAACTGATATCAACATTAAAGTTCATCCTTAATATTTATTATAGAACCAAAAGTATAAAGTAGCAAATAAAATTGAATACAAAGGGACAAATACAAAGGATAAATATACTAAAATAAAGTAGTGTATTAAGTAGGAGCCTTGCTTTGGAAGGATGACTTATTTAGGATTTGTTTGAGGACTCTGATGATGCAGTCGATGCTTTGTCATCCTTCACTAGCTTCAACCTAATGTCATCATCAGTGATAAATTTAGTCATTCGGTACCCGTCTGGGGGGGATCTAACATGGGTAAAATAAAAAAGGAAATCTAAGTTCCTTATTATAGATGGGGTTTCTTCTAAATATCGATCCCAATCTTCCATCTCTAGAATCGGAAATGTAGAAACATAGCTTTGGTTGACAATCCTTTTATTATAATCTTTAGGTCTGGGAATGGATAAATCTGTTCGTATACTCTTGAGTACTCTATTTAAATCCACTAAATACTTTATCTTGAATACTCTTCTACATATATTTCCAATAGCTTTCACATTAGAGTCCACCTGTAGAGCTAAGGCTAAAAACATAGCTGGGATATCTGAGTTGACCCTATGCCTGATAGTGTTTCCTAAGAATTCCTCACTTACGATAATTGAAACTAATCTAGCTATAATATTGTATTTAATCAATAGAATTTTCTTGATTCTTTTCAGTGAAATTGTCCCTTCAAAGGCTGTTTGCTTGTCTGAGCACCTCAATTTTATTGGCGTCACCATTTGCTTAAGGAGTTGCTATGGAAAATGGGATAGCCCCATCTCTATATACTAAATTTCTTGGCTATGTTTGTCGAAGGTGAAGATGAAACGTTGGTGGTCTAGCATCACAAAACCCTTCATTACCTCTTTTTTAATCTCCTAAGGATGATATTCCTAAATACATGGCCCCTACCTCATTGGTATTTAATTTAATGTTTGCCTAATAGGGTAGTCCAAAATTTTGAAGTTTAACTGATTTTAGCTAACATAGAGCCTAAAAAAGCTTAAAATGATCATCTATATATATTTTGTATAATGAATATTTATAATCGTTAAAGATATGTGCCAATTAATAAAAAATATTTATAATGCATTTATAGTTCTGAAAAATATTTATAATCCTTTTGTTCCCTACCTAACCTATACCAGAAATTAAAGAAGCCCAATAATTCAACCAAATACTTGATACATGAAAAATAAAAAGGGTTCTTGGGCATACTTCAAAGATTTAATACGTAAAGGGGTTAGCTTCGATTATGATTAATTTCAAAAGTAAGGAATCGATTAAATGGATTATAGGATTGCTACTTTGATGTAAATTACTACTTCATAATCAGAGGGCTAGGAGATCTTATTCGGCTTTTGAATACAAATATAAAGACTAGACTCATGGAATAAAATAAAGATCTGGGGAATGACTTGCAGGAATATAATAATTACTATGCTTGATTTAGATTAAAGTCCTGAAATATAAAACATAAAGTATCCATCCCTGATATTGTCTTTCTTACTTTAAACCAGTATTGTATCTGAATACCATAATTACATGCTTAAAAAGGACATGTGTTTGAAAGTTCAAAAGGAAATACTATCATCTATATTCTTATGTCTTGCTATCCCTCTAGTCTTTGTGAATGATATTGCAGCACCAGGAAGCATCCTTCTTATGCACGATGATAATTTCCTCCTATTTTACCTTGTAATCCCTTAAGGATATTTTAACCGGTGGAGCTATGATCCTGATGTTTCTTGGTGATTCCATGTCCATTTCCTCTGGGACCTAAAACCCTTCCGCCTGCCAATAATCAAGGACTTCATCAAGGTCTACTTCCTCCTTAAGCACCATGGCAATGAGGAAGTCTAGATTCTTCCTCATTGAGGGCCATACTTCATCAAACTTAGCTTTGTCCTTGAGGAGAAGAATTGGAAGCCTCTAGAAGCTGGGGATGGAAGGAAGGGCCTCCACATCCATCTTCATATATAATTCCGAGAAGGGAATGGTGAGATTTTGGTCAATGCCATGAACCGCTTTCTCCAAACCCAGTAAGAATTCATCCTCAAAGATTTATCTTGCCACACTAATGACTCTTTCTTTAATAGTTCCATTGAAGATCGCTAAAGCTATAAAGAGTCCAATCACATGCCCATTTACCCGAACTGTAAAATCATTGTCAAAATGTTCCTCACCAAGTCCTTTAATCAAAGCCCTTCGAACTGTGTCTAATAAAGGCTTCAAGATTATGTTCCATCTCTCTAGTCTTACCACCCCTTGAAATGCCATTTGATGGTTCTCCTTTGAATGGAAGGTAATTATCCTGGACTCCATTGTTTCTCAAAGACTCGTAGCAAAGCAATCCCTATTTCGACTAGTAGTTGAAGAAATAACCCTTCAATTTCCTTTTTAAAGCAATAAAGAGCTGATAGAAGCTCTTGGTAAGTTTAGCTTAAATGTGAGGTGATGTCCAAGAGCATGTGAATTTATGATCCATTATAGATCATCATTAATGCATACTTTGTTTCATAGAGATAGTTGTTGCACAAATTAATCTTAGTACCATGGGGCAAAGTAGATTAGCTTTGTCCTTTAGATTTTGCATTTTCATCATATTTTTGGTTATTTTTGGACATTATTCATGGTCTCAGGGTTTTCTATCTTAGTTTATCACATGATAATTCCAAGAATATCACATGATAGTTCTCTATATACATGAGCGATACTTCACCTGTCGGAAGTATCACCCACCTGTTTCAGGAACTATCACCTCGTCTCAGACAAAGTATCATCTGGGTATAGAGCAGAGTATCGCTTGGACTAATATTATCGCCCCAGTACACTAAGAAGTGTCACACGATAATTCTAGTGTTTGCAGTCTATTTTTGTACCTGGCAGTGAGCCTTTTTGAGGTTTTTTCGCCGAATCTTGATTTAGTTAGCTTGTTGTTTCTATTTCCTGCACTTAGATAGAATTAATTTTCATAGTTGTACTCAGTTTCTTGCACTTTCATTTGGATTTTGGATCTAAGCACGTTGCATGGATTTGAGGTATTTATTTGCATCTCTATAAAATTTGGATTTTGGATCTAAAAAGAACCTCTCATGTGTTTGGCTTGAATGTTTACTTGCTTTCATAGGCACATCTCTTTTATGCTCTTAATGGTGAATGAAAGAATATAGATTTATTTTTACAAGTTTGTCTAGGTGAATGCTTCTTGGTTTCCAATATCAAACATCTCATTGAGTGATTGGGGGCATGGATTCATTCCTTGTTTACATAGGGAGTTAAATGCACCACTTTGTGGACTCACTCTATGTTTGCTTGGAAAGTTAAATATTCCATTGATTCAACCCTTTTTCATTTGTGAGTAGTATTGATAAGCAACGTTAGAGTACTTTTGATTGAGCTTGTTAGCTAAATTGGGTGTTGGACTTGCTTATTTCTAATCACCCCTAATTTCTACCCTTTGGATGTAAGGTCAGCATTCATACATAGGGGAGGGGTCTACTTGAAAAGAGCGTTAAGTGTTCCACAAAGTTTCCCCCTTTTTTATGCTTTCTTGATCTCATTAGTTTTTTAAGGTGTGGACTTGCCTTGAGTTTGTGTGAGGAGTTAAATGTTCCATTTTTTTGGGCTCACTTCACACTCACTTGAAGAGTACTTTTGATTGATCTTGTTAGCTAAATTGGGTGTTGGACTCACTTATTTCTAATTGCCCCTCATTCCTACCCTTTGGATGCAAGGTCAACATTCATACATAGGGGAGGGGCCTACTTGAAAAGAGTGTTAAGTGTTCCACAAAGTCCTCCCTTTTATGCTTACCTGATCTCATTAGTTTTCTAAGGTGTTGACTTGCTTTGAGTTTGTGTGAAGAGTTAAATGTTCCACTTTTTGGACTCACTTCACACTTACTTGGTGAGTTAAGTGTTCCACCTTTAGTGCTTTAAATACTTTTGATAGTGGACTGCTTGGAGCTAATTGGATTTTGGATTGTTCTAACCTTTTTGGGCTAACAAGTTGTGGTTGTAGGTGCATTTGCTTAAAATATTTTCACTAAAAGAATGCATGTCAAAGCTTCAAATGCACAAGGGCTACTAACAAGTTTTGCAGGGCTGCCCAAAGCATAAAAACCCAAATCAAGTGCTTGTTTAATTGATTTCTGTATTGAGTGCAGCATATGCTAGTTATTTCATTTCATAGGCACTTAATATCTTGTAGGAATTCTTGGGTGGTAGGAGAAGTATGCTCTTCACCCTTGTGGTGAACCAGAAAATCTTGACCCATCTTTGGATTTTGAAAGAAAGAGGGTAATTGAACCTTTGCTTGGTGTGTTTGGGAGAAGGCTTTGAGATAAAGGAGTATGTTCTTTACCCTTGTGGTGAAACAAAATCTTTGAACCTCATAAGTTGATCCATTTTTGTTTAGATTGTTAGAATCCTTTAGCGGGCATGCTCTTGAGCAATCAAGAGGAACGACCCAAGTGGGGACAAGCTTATTGCTAGCTATTCTGACCCACTATAAACTCAAGGCTATCAAGGACACAAAACCTTGGTAGACGTAGTGTTTATCTTCACTTGATGTGAGTACTTGTGGGATTGTGACCATGAGGAAAGTATTGAGCAAGAATGCTTAAGGTACTCTTGAGGCCATGAGGTCCCAGTCCTTTATGAGGAGCAAGAGGGGTACTACGAACGAAAGCCCTTATTAAGAACCATAGTTAGAGGCCACCCTATTTTTTTGCTTAGCTTCTTGGTGCAAGGATTGATCCAAGTGGAATAACCTGGATCACCCCAAGATTACTCACCATATGTGTTCCTTTGGTTGTGTCTTTGGCACTTCCATGACAAAGCCAATATCTATTCTGGGCAACCACTTTGTGTGAGGCAAGGGAGCATCAAGTGTGGGCCAAGTTGTTAAGTATTGAGCCTTGAATTTCTAGGATAGATATTGCTTGAAGTGTCTTTGATTGTGTAATACCAGTGCCAATGTTCTTGAACATTCAAACAATCGGTAGATTCATAGGGTGTTTTTCTATTTTGATATCACAAGTGTTTGTCTTGGCAAGGTTGCTTTTGCCCTTGTTTCAAGTGCTTGAAGACATATTTGATCCCATACTATTTGCAAACCTATCAATTTACTGATATCATTGTGATTGGAATAAAAAAATCAACACTCAAACTAAAAATTTTGATCAAACAGACCTGAAAATGCAAATTTTCCATAATTCTGGTCAAGAGTAGAATAATTCTGCAACAATATCACCTGCTTTGAGAAGAAATATCATGTGATAGTTCATTTCCTCTGGTTTATCACCCGACCTGCCTGGAGTATATCACCTGGTTGTTGTGAGATCTATCACCTGGTGAAAGGCAAAATATCACCTCAGTGAGAAGTGTCACCTAGTTAGCCTGGAAAGTGTCACCTGAGAATTTTCTATTGTATACCTGGTTTCAGTCATTTCACAGTTTCTTTTAGTTGGTTGGGTCTTTAGGAAGGTAACTTATCTTGCCACTGGAAGCCTATCTTTACCCTAAATTTTTTTTTTAGCCCTCTAGGGGTAGTGTCATTCGATTTACAAAGTCACCTTGGGAAGAATTGTCAAGTTAGAAAATTATTCCTGTTGAGAAAGTGTATCTCTACACTTGTTAGTAACATTCTTGGAGAATTCTAGTACTCTTTTTGTCCAAATTATTTCCACTCAAATTCAATTTCAATTATACAATTTGGTTAAGTCCATCCTCCTGGTTCAAATGTGCAAGGATATTGATCCTTTGATTTTAGCACCTCTTTGACAGTGTTGGTAATGCCATTTGCAATTTCTATCTTTCCATCTCTTTTTGGACATTAGAGAACTTTAATTATCTTAGTTTGGTGTTGACACTTTGAGAGATCATCTTATCTTCAAGAATCTTTTTCTTTCATGTCAGTTACAACAAGGTACCAAGTGAATCAAGGAAAATGACCCCTGGTTGTCTTTAATTAGTTACCCTTAGTTAAGACTCGTCAACCGTGAAAGGGAAAGGAACCCATTTTTTATCAATCCCCTAAGAGTGAGTCTGAGGTTTGTTTTGACCCAAAGAGTGATCCCAATGAATTGAGTTCCTCTTTAGCACCTTTTTCATCAAATATGGATATGAGTTACACCTTCACTAGATAATAAAGAGAAGCAATGAATCAAACTCTTAATGATATGTTCCAACGACATAGACGTCACATGATGTCCGTTGGGTCTTCTTTTGATAGTACACCTAGATCACCTCCTATCAACACAAGGTATCTAGATGCTCATCAACAAACTAAGAGACACTATAGGCAAGCTCACTTAGATACACGGTCACAACATGAAGACCAAAACAATGAATCTGGTGATGCTCATGTCAATGCAGCTAATGTATCTAGACATTCAAGATAACCTTCTCCACTTAGAGACACCTCATGATACACAAGTGATAGGTTGAAGTGCATTGAGAGGGAGAAACAAGCCTTCTTGGATGAACAAGTTGCTAAGGAAGAAAGGTTCAAACAATTGGAGGATGAGGAATGAGCTTTGTGAGACATAAGGAGAAGAGCCACAC
Source organism: Chamaecyparis obtusa (assembly GCA_027943335.1). Taxonomy (NCBI): domain Eukaryota; kingdom Viridiplantae; phylum Streptophyta; class Pinopsida; order Cupressales; family Cupressaceae; genus Chamaecyparis; species Chamaecyparis obtusa. The sequence goes on along the minus strand of BSBK01000615.1, from coordinate 3,452,771 downwards.
AAGAAGAATGAGATAGGCTCCTAGCACAACAACTCCATGATCAATCCAACAATAGGGGTACCAACAGTGGAACCAACTCTCCACCATCTACTCCCTCACCAAGTCCAAGAGCTAGAAGAAGGTCAAGGACCCCATCAAGATCACCTAGTCCTAGAGGAAGAAGGACTTCTCGGTATAACCATCATAGGAGACAATCACCTCCTAGACATTCAAGATAACCCTCCCAATGAGCTCATCATGGCCCTCAACATGGAGGATGTAATGCCAACTTTGACACTATTGATTTTATGACAATACAACAAGAACCATCCTTCCAACAATATGTGGAGAAGTATGTGGAGCAAAATAAGGATAAGTTCTTGGAAAGTCTAATCAATAAGGGTGCAAAAGTCCCATACAACTTTGATGTGGACCAAAAGATTAAGAAGCAAAACCCTTCAACTGATGAGATGATTAAGTAGATGCAAAAGACTATGGAAAAAATGATGGCTCCTAAGAGTTCCTTCAACTTGGACTCCATATGTCCAAATCCCATTGACAAAAGTGTGGTTATGGTAGATTTTCCTAGAAAGGTTGAAATCCCCACATATGACAAATATGATGGTAGTGGTGACCCCCATGACCATGTATGATAGTTTTATATCATGAGCTTTGAATTTCATCATGAGGACTCCTACCTTATGAGATTATTCCCAAGGAGCTTTAAAGGCCAAGCTATGGAGTGGTTTACTAACATTATCCCTCCTGTTAAAACATTCAAAGAACTTGTCCAAAGGTTTGTGCAACATTTTGCATATAATTTATCAAGGTCAGTCACCATGCTTGATTTGTGTAAATTAAAACAAAATCAAGGGGAACCCTTTGTGACATTTTTACAAAGGTGGAGACACTTATGCTCCAAATATTCTAGGACCATCCCTAAGGAAGAAAGGATTGATATCATCATGAGCAATCTAGTGCCAGAACTAAGATATGAAGTTAGAAAAATGGTCCTTAATTATTTTGATACTATGGTAGAAACTGCATGTTGCATCGAGGATGTTCTAAAAGAACAAGGTATTTTGGCCAAACAAAGTAACAACAACAATGGCCAAAACTATAACAACAACAATAAGGACAAAAAGAACTCATATTGGAACAAAAATAAGCACGTAGTCAATGATGGAGTTGTTGACTCTCCACAACCTAAGGAACAAGGAGTTCTTAATTTATCTAATGCAGTTCAAGCTATGAAGCTGCAGACATCCTTAGACCAACAAGAGCACAAGCCCAAGTATCAAAATAAACCTAAGTCAGGAAAGAGGAAATTCACTAAGCTTGGAGACTCTTATGCAGATATTTTTAAGACCTTGATTGCTCATAATTTGGTACAACCTCGTGATCCTTCAAAATTTTCCATACCAGATCCTAAACCTTATTGGTGGGATGAGAAAGCTTACTATGTATATCATAATGGGATTGGACATGACATTGAAGGTTGTTTTAAACTCAAACATCTTGTTCAAGACCTTATTGAGAATGGGAAATTACAATTTGATGGATTGACCACAAAGCTTTTAAGGAGCCCTTGCCTAAGTATGAGAAGGGGGAGACCTCTCAAAACAAGAATGTCAAGGCCATAATAAATTATACCTATACAGCTGTAGAAAATGTCATTAATATGCTTGAGGTTGTGGACAACGATGTCAACATGATGAGAGGGAATGATCCCTATGACTATGATGTAAGCTCACCTCTAGTATTTGATGAAGGACCCATTTTTGTGCTTAGAGGTCCTCAGTCTCAAAGGTCATCTCAGCCTCTCAATGTTGTTACTAGGGGTTAGTCCCAAGGTCCTATTCTCATTAGAGGTCCTAATTCTAGAAAACCTAAGCAACCAGTGTCCAAAGGTGTTCCTCCCAAGTCTGTAGTTGGTCCTGATATAAGTTACAACCTTGTTGATCAGTTACAATGAATGCCAACACAGATTTCCATTTTTGAGCTCTTAGAATTGTCCCCTAGACACAAGCATGTCCTTGAGGATGCTTTGCAAGTAGAAAATTTCCCTAATAATATAGATTTCAACCAATTCCAGAACATGGTCAACCACTTGGCTAGCCCACATTACCTTAGATTTTCTAAAGAAGACGATAAAGCCTTGAGCCATCCGTACAATCTTTCCCTTCACATTGAAGTCATGATCCATAAAACCCATGTTAGGCGTGTGTTGATAGATGGGGGTGTTGGGCTCAATATTTGTTCTCTAAGTCTTTTGAAAAACTTGGGTTACTTAGAGCATGCCATTGATACCAAGAAGAAAATTACTATCAAAGCCTATGATGAGGCTGAGAGAAGTTCTAAGTGGTTAGTTGTTCTTCCCATCAGAATTGGTCCTATTGAAAAGGACATTTTGTTCCAAATCATTGATGCTGGTCCTCTAGCATACAACATCCTACTAGGTAGACCATGGATTCATGACATGCAAGCCATACCATCTACCTATCACCAATGTGTCAAGTTTTCATACAATGGCATAGAAGTCTGCATACCAAGTGACAGTACCTTATCTATTAATGTCATTTCATTAGGGGCCCATGTTCCCTTAAATAGAGAAGTAGACAATTTTGGGGCAGCTCTTGAGCAATGTAAGGATAAATTCAAGTCCATAGACCTTGGTATGGGAGGATATCAAATTGACTCCTTTACAAAGTTTCCAATTTCACCTAGGTCCTATGGTAAACTGTCACAAGAGATGTGTCCCTCGTCTTTAGCCATGACTCTGTTTGATAATTTTGTAGAATCTTCAGTACCTATTTAGGATGAGAAAAAAGAGGTGGTTGTTAGAGATTGGATATATAGAGAAGAAAAGTACCTAAAAAATGGAAAAAAATTCTCCATCTCCTAAGACGTATGGGAGAGGATACATGTTGGTCACCAACATGGGCTATCCAAGTCAATGCCCTCTCAGTCATAGGTTAGATGCCAAGGCTGAACCACTCAACCATGCTCTTTTTGGTCATAGGACTAAGTCAATAGTTGGCTTAGGTTTTGAAAATGAGAAACAAACAAGCATCCATGTCTCAGCTGCGATGGACAGTGACAATGATTCAGACTACAAACCTAATCTTTCTAATCAGCAAGACATGTCTGATGATTGGGTGCCTTCAACAGCTCTCCTTTGGGAAGATTCAAAAGATTTGACAATTGATAGTCCTCCTATCCTAGTTGTGATGAATAGTGACTATATGAATGCTAGATTGACAATGGAAAGTGGTTCTATCCTAGCTGTGATGGATGGTAACAAAGCTAGTGCTAGAGAAGGGGAGATCCTTCCCAACCTTGAGGCTTCTACATCATGAGGCCCAAATACTGATTCAGAGATAGACTCACATGAGTTTGAATGGGACTCACTTTCACATGGAACAGTTGATTTAGACATGGATGTTGTTCATACCTATAGTACTCAACCTGACGTGACTGACAAACCTAGTGTAGGACTAGCGGACTGGACTCCTTGAATTGCCTTAGTGGACGATGCTTCGTTTGATAGGATGAGTCCTAATTTGAGTATCTTAGAGGGAAACTTGATAGATCCTAACTATGTGATCACCAGAGATACTACCTTTCATATCAATAATGTTGAACCAGTCATTGACCTAGCCCTTGTCAACCATCATTCCATTCATTGGTCACAACTTTGTCAAGAGCCTCGACTTCTCACTTTTCACAATGACTACAAAATAGCTTGCTACCTAAATGCTCTTGAACCCATAGTCTCTTCCACCAATGAACCTATAACAAGTATGATAGAGCCAGATATTAAGTACCTTAGTCACAAAATAAAAGAAAAGAAAAAAAAGAGAAATGGTTCTGATGGTGAAAACCACTATGTGGTGGTGTCAGAACCCAAAAAAGTAAAAAAAAAGGACGTATCCAAAGGTGAAAACCTCTTTGAGGCACCTAAGGATGGGGTACTTAATAACCTGCTCAGTTATTTCCAAGATAGGTCATCAATTCTTATTGAGCCTACCCAACCAATAAATTTGAATACAGAAGAGGCTCAACAGGTGATTCATCTAGCTCAGTCTTTGTCGGCAAGAAAAAGACACATACACAAAGTTCTTACAAAAGAAGAAAATCAATTTTTCTTGGACATATTCAGACATGCCAGGGCTTGACACTAATCTTATTATGCATCACTTATCTATAGCTCCAGGAATTAAACTAGTAAAATAGAAGTTGAGGAAAATGCACCCTCATATAGCTCTCCTTGTTAAAACTGAATTAGAAAAGCTCTTAGGAGCAGGATTTATTAGAGCTATCGACTATGCCGAGTGGATCTCAAATATTGTTCTAGTTTCAAACCATGATGGATCCATTCATGTATGCACAAACTTCAGGGATCTTAACAAAGCTTGCCCAAAGGATGACTTTCCACTCCCTAACATAGACATGATAGTGGATATGACTATGGGCTATGAGATATACTCTTTAATGGATGGTTTTTCTGGTTATAACCAAATAAAAATAGCTCCTGAGGATCAAGAAAAGATAACCTTCACATGTGCATGGGGAACCTATTGTTGGAATGTCATGCCATTTGGCTTAAAAAATGAAGGAGCCACATACCAAAGAGCTATGACCACAATATTTCATGACATGATGCATAAAAATAAGGAGGATTATATGGATGATACCTTGGCCAAGTCTAAGAAAAGGGGTACACACCTACAGGATTTGGGAGTAATTCTAGATCAAATGGAGCAGTTTCAGTTAAGATTGAATCCAAAAAATTGTGCATTTAGGGTTACCTCAGGTAAACTTCTAGGATTCATAATTTCAGCCAAAGGTATAGAGGTGGATCCCAAAAAGGTTCAAGCCATATTAGATATGCCACCTCCTAAGAACATTAGTCAGATGAGAAGTCTTCAAGGATGACTCCAATCCATACAGAGGTTTATTTCATAGTTTGTAGATAGAGAGCAACCATTCAAAAAGACATTGCATAAGGGAGCCACATGTGCTTGGAATGAGGATTGCCAAAAGAGCCTAGATCAAATAAAACAATACTTGGCTAATCCTCCAATTTTGATGCCTCCTATCCCAGGAAAATCATTGATTTTGTACATCTTAGTGATAGAATATTCCTTGGGGGCATTGTTGGCTCAACTTGATGATACGGGGAAGGAAAGACCCATCTACTACATCAGTCGAATGCTTGTTTCCTATGAGGTCAATTATACTAGTATTGAGAAGTCTTGTCTTGTGGTAGTGTTTGCTTCCCAAAAGTTGCGTCACTACATGCTTGCCCATACTATACATCTCATTGCAAAAATTGATCCTCTTAAGTATTTGCTTGGTAAGGCTACTCTCATGGGTAGACTTGCTAAATGGATGATGATTCTTTCAGAATTTGACATAGAGTATGTTGAGTGTAAGGCTATAAAAGGACAAGCCATTGTAGACCAATTGGCTGATTTTCCAATCCAAGACAAAGCACCAATGAAAGTTGAATTCCCAGATGAGCATATCATGTACATGACCACACGTACCTGGAAAATGTTCTTTGATGGTTCAAATATGCAAAATGGATTAGGAGCTAGAGTTTTGTTTGTTTCCCCTCATGGGTGTACTATTCCCAAGTCCTATAAATAAATAAATTATTTATTTTGGGATTTTTGGTCAATTTATTAATTAAATAATTAATAAACAGGGGAATGATGTTTAAATAAGATTTAAACATTTTTGGGAGGGATTTCTTAATTAAATATTTTTAACTCAGATAAAGGGATTTAATAAAATAAAAAATTAATTAATTAAATAATTAATTAATTAATAAATGATGATGTCATCAGGGATTTTTCAAAAAATAAAAATACTTTATTTTCTAAAGGATTTTTAGGTGTCTACATTTTGCCCCTCTTTGATGCGATGCCGCAAGTGGCATGGTGTCAAAGACAAGAAAATGAGATGCCCAAGGCTAGAATTTAGAGGAATAAGGGGTTGTGCCCCCTCGAGAAAATAATGCAAGGAGTAAACGTTGTGGAATTTTCTTGAAAGGAAACATGAAGAAAGAAGAAAGGAAGAAGGGAGGATAAATAACCAAGCTTCCAAGAGCAAAGATGGGTGAATGCTAGATGAGATGGAATGTAGAATGCAAAATGTAGCTACATGAAAATGCAAGATGCAAGATTAATCTATATGATGCAAGATGGGGGATTTTAGGAGGTCCAGGTGCAAATGTGGAGAGCATAACCTAGTTTAATATAGCAATGCTAGAGACCTGCCAAGGATACTGGGATCAAGAGGCCTTGTTACCAGCATTGCATAGAAATAATGCTAAAAAGACACATAGGGTTGCCCCAACATCACGCATGAACCCAAGAGGAATCATGGTGGAAATGATGTGGGAGAAACCACAAGCAAATGACATTTCCCAAGTGCACCATGTAACCAAGAAGATCACATGTGAACCGTGCAAGGGTCACATCTGACTGACTCATGGGCAGAATCAAAAGAGCAAAAGACCTTGCCCCAGATTATCCTCATTCGTAGCGCACCATGATATAAAAGATCATGGCGACTTTGAGTAGAGAACAATGAGAAGCCATAAAAGATTAACAAGATCCAAAGGACAAAATTGAGGATCAAAATGATAACTCCAAAAAGACATCCTTTGCCAAGGAGAGAGATTTGATGTGATGGATTGATTGATGCAAGGAAGATTGGTCTAAATGTGTGGAAGGATGCATCAACACAGACCTGGTGGGATTTGGGGAAGATTAGGTCTGACAAGAGGAAGGATACATCCTCAAGGACCCATGGATTGATGAGAGAATGAGTGCTGGTTGTTCACTAGCAAATGATGAATTTCAAAGAATAATCATGGTGATCAAGAATAGTTAACAATTGATGTTGCTGAAGGATGAGGCTAGGTAGGACAAGAGTTTTGATCAAATGCTACTATAGGACAGACAAGGACTATGTACAACAAAAAGGGATGAGATGTACAATGGATGGGAAAAGATATTTACAATGGCTATGTATAGAAGCTGAGGAGTAGGATGTACAAAGAACCTGGGGATGAAGCTAAAACTCCAAAGATATGCAAGACGATGCCCCAGTTGGGCTAGAAGGCCAAGATGGACTGGTGATGGATGATGTGTCCTGAAATGACATGGATTTGGGAAGGACATATCCCAATGATGATGATTAGATTGAGATCAAGCCTTGTTACAAGACTAAGGATGTGATTTGATCGGTTGGCTTGATCTTGGATGTTGGATTTTGGATAGCTAGAGGATGTGGAGAGGATTAGAAGAATGATAGAAGACTGCGAGGAATGTTTGGATAGAGATGAATGGCATTGGATTGCAATGAGGTTAGCGTATAGCTAGATACCAATGACAACGGAAGATACTAGGTGATGGAAAGATGGAGGAAATGCTTAGGATGAGGATGATGGAACTGCTAGGAGATTTGGATGGAGGAATGCTTGGGGAGATTGGATGGTGGATTTGCTTAAGGATTTGGGAGATGGAAGATTTTGGATGAAAGATAGTCTCCAAGGAATATGTTACCAAGGAATAAGATGCCCCCTGCTTAGGATAGTTCATTCATTCAGAGGTAGTAGGATGGGGTATGATTGGATAGAAGATATGCCGACAAGAGGATGAGGAAGGTAGATGGAAGCTAGGATGAATGGATTGGATAGAGGATATGTAGCTGAAAGGTGTGATGGATGCCAAGAAGGTGCCCAAAAGCATGTATACCTGGTGGTCTTTATTTTTTCATCAAGACCCAAAGGAGGATGAAGGAGGTGAGAGACAAATGGGATGGAGGAGATGCTAGATAAGATGGAAGAAGGGAATGGCCCCCAACTATAGAAAGGAATTGGGGGGAGCCTACGCATGGCACCTATTTGCTAGGTTTTCACCATGGTACTTGTCCAAGGTGCTTGAATTGCCAAGTTTTCACCATTGGACAAATTTTTTTCTCTTTTTCTTTTCTTTTTTGATACTTTTCTCTTGATTTTTTCTAATTTGTTATGGTTTTTTCTAATTTTTTGCTGACTTTGTGTTGATCTTTCACTGATATGATGATTGATTTCTAACCTGTTGTTGATTCTCTGATTTGGTACTACCTTCTGATTTGATGCTGACCTTTTGTTATTTCTGATGTGTTGCTGACTTTTTGATTTTGCTAACTTTCTGATTTCTTTGATTTGTCACTGACTTTCTTCACCGATATTTCTAATGTGCTCAGATGTTGGTACAGTTTCACTAGGATGGATGGATTTATGCAAAAGCATAGATTGGATGGGGTAGATGGGATATATGGTGGTAGAAAGTGTTTGGATGGAAGGATGGAAAGTGATCATGATAGGGGGATGTTGTCAGGATCAATATTGGCACATGTTGCGAAGAAGGTGGCTGAAGTTGATGGGATGCGGAAGAAAGATGTGGAAATGATGGAGGATTTGTGCTAGGAAATCTTGTAACATGGGGATCCAAGATGGATTGAGGAGATGGAGAAGAAGACTGGGTAGCTGGGGGATTAGCAACTTTGGATGCCATTGTAGATGTTTCTTTTAGATGTATTACATCTTTTTTCTTTGGGATCCACATCATTTTTGCTTTAGCGTTGGTGGGCCTTTATGGCCATTGGTATGCATCAAATTTTTATTTTTCTTTGCTGGGCCTTTGTGGCCATGTAGTGGATTTTGCTTGTGCTTTTTTGGGCCTTTGTGGCCATTGCAATGCATTGGATTTCTTGATTGGATTTTTCTTTGGTTGAGCATGTCGTTTAGACTGGACATGGAAATATTTGGATTTTTGTGGATATTTCCCTTCATACATCTTGGATATGGCTTCCAAATTGCAAGGAGCATTGGAATATATATGAGGAGATGTGCGGGATAGAGAGATGGAAGGAGATTGGCAGATAGGAGATATGGGTGTGTGCCTTTATTGATCTTGACTAGGGATGCTTGGATTTTGGATGAAGGACTAAGTAGGATAAGATGGGGGATGATATTTTGGGATGCAAGGTCCCAAAATGGATTTAGCATGTGAAGGATATGTGCTGGTAGATTTTGGGACATAGGGACCCAAAATGGATTTGGAGGATGAAGGAGGAATGTGATAGGTTGTCCTAGGCCATAATGATGGAGGAGGAGGAATAGCATTGTATGTTTTGGGAGATGTGATGGTGGGTTTGGAAGGATGGTTGAATTTAGCTTTAGTTGTACCAACATTTCTGGAGGAAGTGCCTTCTTCTGATGTGTGACCAATTCCACATGATTTTGGATGTTTCTTGTCTTGAATGGGCTCCAAATTTCCTTATTCACCAGAGTCTGGGCCTTTGCCTTGATAATTCCATTTCTTGAGCATTTTATCCAAACAAGGATATTTTTGACTTGGGTAATATGATAAACATTCAGTTTCTGGTTCCCTGATGGAAGATATGAAACTAATTTCTTATGCTTCAAGAAGACTGCCTTTGACAAATGTAAGTGGTCCAAGCGGATAGAGTGATGGTAGTGGGACAATTTGGATTGGAAGATTCTCAAGAGGAGAGGATAGGATGGTGGGATTTTGACTGGGATTGGGGGATAGTAATGGATCTTCAGTTGGAGAAACTGGGATGATAGGATCTTGGATTGGAGAAATTAGGATTGTAGGATTTTGGATTGGGGGTGATGGAAGCAATAGAACATGTGATGGGGGAAGTGAAGGGATTGGATCTTGATTTTCTTTTGTGAGTATTTCAACATGCTTTTGGACAAGATCTTGACATGGTAGGATTTGTGTGGATAGAGTGTTGGGGGATTTATGGATGGACTCCTCAAAGGGGGTGGATGGAAGGCTGGGAGATTCTACAATTGTGATGGCAGGAAGAAGGGTGAATTCATGAGGCTCATCAAATATGTTTTGGATGATGCTAGGAGGAGGTGATGTTGGTGGGGATTGGATAGAGACTTCAAATGGAAGGGACTCAATGATGCGAGGAGATGGAAGAGGATCAATGAGTGGGAGGTATGGAAGATTGATAACAGATGGGAGTGATGGATGGGCCTCTTTAATGATGGCTTCACATGAAGGATTGAAATATCTTGGCTCTTCAACTTTAGGAGTGGGATTTGTTATTGGCTTCCTTGTGAAACTCCTTGGAGACTTTCATGGTGAAGAAGGATTGGAATGTGGAGGAGATGGAGAGCTAGGATAGTACTCATATGAAGATGGGATGGATGAAGGGGAACCTGCTTGAGGGGATGATGGTGCAAATGAGGAGTTGGAGGATGGTGGGTTTGGATAGTTCACATAGGTAGGTTTAGAGGAATCTTGTGAACTTGATGGTGTATGCACCCAAAAATGGTCGCCTAGACTTTGGGCCCCATTTATTTGATTTATCAACCCTGAATCATTTTGATCAATAATCAATATTTTCAACAATATCAATCTCTTGATCAAGTCTTAATTTCGATCATATATTGGATTTTTATCCCTGGGCTAACCATTTTATCCTAACTCTTTATTTACTTAAAAGGAATATTTCCTCCCCTTTTAGTAAATAAAAATCCCCACCTTTTCCTCTTATCCTAAGTTGCACAAATAAAGCATTATTCATATTTTATAAAAAGGAGAAAAGAACTTTTTGTCTCATATGGACATAAAGTCAACTCTTATTTTCCTATTGGAGGATACTTGTGCACATGGATTGCTCCTCTTTCAAGCTCCACCACTGATTAAGACTTTTTGTCTCTTAATCTCAATGGTCCATTTCTTTGCATTTCTTATAAAAGGAGAGCTCTCTCCTTCATTTGGATACCATGTTTTTATGCTAATGTTATGCTGCAGGTTTTAGGTGCATTTGGAGTTTTTGAAGATATTGAAGACTTGCTTCATCTCATTACATCATTTAGTTACATATTTCCTTTGCTTAGTTTGCATGATCATGGCATTTTAGCTTAGTTTCCTTTTATGCAATAGAATAGCTCACATAGTCTAAATAGGAGGCATTGTAATCCATTGCTATTTTCTTTCATAGATTAGTTGCATTGTACTTTCCTTTCATAGCTTAGATTGCATTCTCACTTAGATTTTCATTGCATTGCATATTTGATTCTTGGAGATATTGGCATTATTTCCCTTGTCCTCACTTGAATCTCTCATTGTGTGGTTGACTACCAAGGTCACAAGCTTGTAGCTCTAGCTAAGAGCAAATTTATCATAGTCCCTTGCAACTCCATGCATAGAGAGCTATGAGCCACTTTGTGAGGCCTCATTCTTGAGAAACCTTGCATGTAATGGTTCATAGAAGTGCACCATTTTAGTGTGTACATTTCTGGCACCCACCGTGGGGTAGAGTAGATAGGCTTTGTCCTTTTTTTCATTTGCATTTTCATCATTTTTTAGATTATTTTTTGGAAATTCTGCAGTTCTAGTTTTCTGTCTCAGAGTATCGTGCGATACTTCTCAGAAATATCGCGTGATATACCTTTGTATAGTGGTGCGACACTTCGCGTGAGAGAAGAATCGCCTGTCAGTACTGAGGTATATCACCTGGCGTCATGCGAAGTATCACCCGCCCATAGTGAAGAGTATCGCCTAGACTGAGGTATATCACGTGACTATATGAAACTGTGTCGCGCGATACTGGTGAAGTCTAAGGTATATCACCTGATCTGACAGAGACCTACATTTCCAGTTTTATCATCCGAATTTGATCATTTTAGTTTTCTATTTTATTTTACTGTATTTAGATAGGTCTAACCTGCATCTTTTAACTTGAATCTATCAGTTATTGCATATTTACATTTGGATTTGGATTTTGCTAACCTTGTTGGTCTAACAATTTGTGTTTGTAGGTGCTCTCATTGCTTGAAATTTGCTAAAAATGCATGTCAAAGAGGGCTACTAACAGTTTTTGTAAGGCTGCCCAACCATAAAAATAAAAAAATTCTTGCTTGTTTATTTGCTTTCCTTTCAAGTGTGGCATTCACTAATTGTATTAAGAATCTTTAAAACCTTGTGAAAGAGATTTTGAGGTGGTAGGAGAAGTATGCTCTTCACCTTTAGGTGAATCAGAAAATCTTGACCCATCTTAAGGTTTTGGAAGCAAGGGAGTAATTGAACCTCTTTGCTTGGTGTGTTTGGAAGAGATTCTTGAGATAGGGGAGTATGCTCTTCACCCTTGTGGTGAACCAAAAACCTTGAACCTCAAGAGTTGATCCATTCTTTGTTTAGTTTAGGATCCTTTAGCGGGCCTGCTCTTGAGCAATCAAGAGGAACAACTCAAGTGGGGACAACCTTGTCATCATTTTCCTTGGTGGCAAGTGATTCCAATTCACTATAATCTCAAGGCTATCAAGGACACCAAAAACCTTGGTAGACATAACACTTGTCTTTGTTTGATGTGAGTAGCTCATGGGATTGCGACCATGGAGAAAACATTGAACAAGAATGCTTAAGGTACTCTTGAGGCCGCAAGGTCCTAGTCCTTTATGGGGAGCAAGAGGGGTGTTGTGAACGGAAATCCTTATTAAGAACCATTAGATAGAAGCCACCTTGTTTAGCTGCTTATCTTCTTAGTGCAAGGATTGATCCAAGTGGTTTACCTGGATCACCTTAAGATACTCACCATATGTGTCCCTTTGGTTGTGTCATTTGACACTTCCATGACAAAGCCAACATCTCTTGTGGGTAACCACTTGGTGTGAGGCGAGGGGGCATCAAGTTGTGGGCTAAGTTGGTAAGTATTGAGCCTTGACTTTTTAGGATAGACTTGCTTGAATTGTCTTCGGTTGTGTGATGCTAGTGTAAATGTTCTCACATACAAACAATCGGTAGCATTCATAAGGTGCTTTTTTTCAATTCTGATATCACAAGTGTTTGTCTTGGCAAGGTTGCTTTTGCCTTTGTTTCAAGTGTTTGAGACATGTTTGATCCCTCACTGTTTGCAAACCTGCCAAAATTCTACTGATATTGTGACTGAAACCGAAAACATCAACCCTCAGACTAAAAATTTTGACCAAGCAGACCCAAAAATGCAAATTTTACACAATTCTGGTCAAGAGTTGAACAAATCTGCAACAGTATCGCACTCTATAAAGTGAAATATCATGTGATACTTCACGCTTGCTAAAAATATCACCTGCTTTGAAGAGAAATATCGCGCGATAGTTCACCCTTGATGGACTATCGCCCGCTAGTACTAAGGTATATCGCCTGGCATCATGCGAAGTATCATGTGGTTATAGGTATATCACCCCAGTAGCCTGGAGTATATCGCCTAGTTAATTTCTGTCATGCTTACAATTTGGTCAGTTTCAGTTGATGTTAATCAGGTTAGGTCTTAGGGTAGGCTTCTTGCCCTGACGTTTGAGACCTATCTTGACTCTAAATTTTTGGTTTTTAGTCCTCCAGGATAGCATCATTTGATTTACAAAATCACTTTGAAATAATTGTCAAATTAGAAGATCATTCTTGGTGCCAAGGTTCATCTCTAAGATTGTTAGCTACATTCTTGGAAAATTTTAGTGCTCTTATTATCCAAATCGCTTTCATTTAAATCTCAATTTCAATTGTCTTTTGGCCTAGTCCAACCTCCTGATTCAAAAGTGCAAAGGTAGTCACCCTTTGATTTGAAGCACCTCTTTGACAGTGTTGGTAAAGCCCTTTTTTTATCTTCTCATTTCTTTTTGGACAATAGAGGACTTTGATTATCCTAGTTTGGCGTTGACATTTTGAGAGGTCACCTTATCATTGAGAGTATCTTTCTTTCATGTCAGTTACGACAAGGTACCAAGTCAATCAAGGGAAGCTACCCCCTGTTGCCTTTAGCCAGTTACCACCCGTTAAGACTCGTCGACAACATAAGGGAAAAGGACCCCTTTTTTATCAATCTCCTAAGAGTGAATCTGAGGTTTGTTTTAATCCGAGAGCTAATCCTAGTGAAGTGAGCACCTCTTTTGTACCACTTTCATCAAGTATGGACATGAGTTACACTTTCACCTGACAACAAAGAGAAGCCATGAATCAAACTCTTGAGGATATCTTCCAATGACATAGAAGAGCGTATGGTGGTTCTTCTCATGCTAGTCCACTCGGGTCACCTCCCAACAACATGAGGTATTTTGATGCTCACCAACAAGCTGAGAGACATCATAAGCAAGCTCACTCAGATTCAAGGTCACAACATGAAGATCAGAACAATGAATCTAGTGATCACCACATAAACGTAGCTAATGCTATAAGGCATTCGAGGCAATCCTCCCCACTTAAAGACACCTCTCGATATGCAAATACAAGATTGAGAAGCATTGAGAGAGAGAAGAAAGCCTATTTGGATGAACAAGCTGCTAAAAAGGAAAAATTTAGACAACTAGAAGAAGAGGAACGTGCATTGTTGGATATACAGAAAAGAGTCACCCAAGAAGAAGAAGATAGACTCTACGCACAACAATTCCAAAGTTGATTTAACAGGAGGGGAACCAATAGTGGGACCAACTCACCCCCATCTACCCCTTCGCCTAGTCCTAGAAGAAGATCAAGGAAGCCCTCACAATCCCCAAGTCCTAGAGGAAGAAGGGTTTCAAGATATGACCATCATAGGAGACAGTCGTCTCATAGACATTCAAAGAAACCCTCCCAACAAGCACATCATGGCTCACAACATGGAGGAAGTTATGCTAAATTTGATCATATGGATTTCATGACTATGCAACAAGAACCATCCTTTCAAGCATATGTGGAGCAATATGTGGAACAAAACAAAGATCAATTCTTGGAAAGTCTTATTAACAAAGGCGCTAAAGTTCCATATAATTTTGATGTTCACCAAAAGATCAAGAAATAGAGCCCTTCAACTAATGAGGTGATCTTACAAATGCAAAAGGATATAGACAGGATGAAGGCTCCCAAGAGCACGTTTCATTTGGACTCCATATGTCCTAACCCCATTGACAAAAGTGTGGTGATGGTAGAATTCCCTAAGAAAGTTGAGTTCCCAACATATGACACATATGATGGCACTGGTGACCCTCACGACCATGTTCGACAGTTCTACATAATGAGCTTTTCCTTTCACCATGAAGACTCCTACTTGATGAGATTATTCCCAAGGAGTTTAAAAGGTCAAGCCATGGAGTGGTTCACCAACCTTTCCCCTTAAGTAAAGATATTTAAAGAACTTGTCCAAAGGTTTGTTCAGCATTTTGCTTACAACTTATCGAGGTCAATCACAATGCTTGATTTGTGCAAACTGAAGCAAAATCAAGGAGAATCTTTTGTCACATTTTTACAATGATGGAGGCGATTGTGTTCAAAATACCCAAGGACAATTCCTGAGGAGGAGAGAATTGATATCATTATGAGCAATCTAATACCAGAACTAAAATATGAAGTCAAGAAAATCCTATTTAATTCCTTTGATACTATGGTAGAGGTGGCATGTCGCATTGAGGATGTCCTAAAAGAACAAGCAATTTTGGCTAAACCAACAAATAACAACAATAGCCAAAATAACAATACTAATGGTAACAAGGACAAAAAAAACTCCTATTGGAACAAAAATAAGCAAGTGGTCAATGACGGAGTTGTTGACTCATCTCAACCCAAAAATGAAGGAGTTCTTAACCTCTCTCATGCAGTTCAAGCTATGAAGCTGCAAACGTCTTCAACACAACAAGACAAACCTAAGTATCAAAGGAGATCTAAAACGGAGAAGAGACAATTTACTAAATTGGGAGAATTTTATGCAGATGTTTTTAAGACATTAGTTGCTCATAATTTGGCACACCCATAGGATCCTACAAAACATCGTATACTAGATCCTTTACCTCATTGGTGGGATGCGAAGGCTTTTTGCATTTTCCATAATGCGATTGGACATGACATAGAAAATTTTTTTAAACTCAAGCATCTTGTCCAAGACCTTATTGAAAAAGGACAATTACAAGTTGATGGTTTAACCACTAATGCGGATCATAAAGCCTTTAAAGAGCCCTTGCCTAAATATGAGAAAGGAGAGAATTCTAACAATAAGAATGGCAAGGCGGCTATCAACTACACCTACACAAATGCGGAGAACATTATTAACATGCTTGAAGTTGTGGATGATAGTGTCAACATGGTGAGAAGGAAAGATCCTTATGGACATAACGTGGACTCAACTCCTATGACTGATGAAAGACCCGCTGTGGTGATAAGGGGTCCTCACTCACAAAAAATGCCCCAGTCCCTCAATGTTGTCACTAGGGGTCAGGCTCAAACTCCCATTATTATCAGAGGTCCTAGCACTAGCAAGTCTAAGCAGCCCATGTCCAAAGGCATTCCTCCTAAATCTACTGTTGGTCCTGATTCCAATTATAATCTTATTGACCAATTACAACGTACACCCACATAGATATCCATTTTTGAGCTTTTAGAATTGTCCCCTAAGCACAAGCATGTCCTTGAGGATGCTTTGCGAGCAGCCAACGTCCCTAACAACTTAGATATTGATCAATTCTAGAATATGGTCAACCATTTGGCTAGCCCTCATTACCTCACCTTCTTAGAAGAAGATGAAAAATCCATCAGTCACCCACATAACTTGGCTTTACACATCGAAGTCATGATTCATAAAACCCGTGTCAGGTGTGTACTGATAGATGGGGGTGCGGGGCTCAATATTTGTACCATGAGTTTGTTGCTGGCTCTAGGATATTTTGAGAATGTCATTGACACAAGGAAAAAGATCATGATCAAAGCATATGATGAAGCAGAAAGAAGTTCTAAGGGATTGGCCATTTTGCCTATTCACATTGGTCCAGTAGAAAAGGATATCTTATTTCAAATTGTTGATGTTGGACCTTTAGCCTACAACATTTTGCTAGGTAGGCCATGGATTCATGAAATGCAAGCAGTCCCATCAACATATCACCAGTGTGTTAAATTTCCCCATAATGGTGTAGAAATTTGCATACCTGGAGATAGTGCTTTGTCAGTTAATAACATTTTTGCTGGATCACATGTACCTTTGAATAGGGAAGCTGACAGTCCTAGTAGTTCACTTGGACAATGCAAGCAGAAGTTTAAGACCATAGATCTTGGGATGGGAGATTATAAAATTGATTCTTTTACAAACATGCCAATCTCTCCTAGGTCTTATGGGAGACCATCACCAAATATGAAGCCTTCATCATCAGCAATGACATTATTTGGAAACTTTATTGAGTCTTCGATCCCCATTTAGGAAGAGAAAGAGGAAGTTGTCGTAAGGGACTGGATCTACCATGAGGAAAAATACAAACACAACGAGAATTTTGCTCCTTCACCTGAAGCTTATGGGAGAGCATATACACTGGTTAAAAATATGGGATATCCAGGATATGGTCCCCTTAGCCATAGGCTAGATGCTAAAGCTGAGCCTCTTGATCATGCTCTTTTCAGATGAAAGAATAAGTTCACGGTTGGCTTAGGTTTTGAGAATAAGAAGAAGAAAGGTGTCCCTGTCCCAGCTGCGACGGACAGTGATAGTGGCTCAAACTATATGCCTGATCTTTCTAATCAACAAGATGTGTCTGATGATTGGGTGCCCTCAACAAATCTCCTTTGGGGAGATTCCACAGATTTGATACTTAACAGTCCTACTATCCCAGCTGTGACGGATAGTGACTATATGACTGCTAGATCGATAATGGAAAGTGTCGCTATCCTAGCTACAACAGATAGTACCAATGCTAGCACTAGAGAGGGGGAAACCCTTCCTAACCTTGAGGCTTCTACATCACAAAGCCCAAATGATGACTCGGACATAGACTCCCATGAATATGAATGGGACTCACTTTCGGATGCAACAGTTTATTTGGACATAGATATTGTCCATGCTTATAGTACCCAACCCGATGCGGCCAATGAGCTTAGTGTAGGACTAGAGGATTGCACTCCTCAAATTGCCTTAGTGGATGACCCTTCATTTGGTAGGATGAGTCCTAATTCAGGTATCTTAGGAGAAGACTTGATGAACTCTGATTATATGGTCACCAAAGATGACACTTTTCACATAAATAACATTGAACCAGTCATTGACCTACCCCTTGTTCACTTTGACCTAATTGACTGGTCTCAGCACCATCAAGAGCCTATATTCCTCACTTTTCAGAATGATTACAAAATTGCCTGCTATCTGAATGCTCTTGAACCCATGGCTTCTTCCACCAGTGAACCTACAACCAGTATGACAGAGCCTGATATTAAGTACCTCAGTCTAAAAATAAAAGAGAAAGAAAAAAAAAAAAATAGGTCTGATGGCGAAAACCACTTTGTGGCGGTATCAAAGCCAAAAATAGTAAAAAGAAATGACTTATCCAAGGGTGAAAACCTCTTTGAGGTGCCTAAGGATGGGGTACTTAATAACTTGCTGAGTTATTTCCAGGATAGATCATCAGTATTGATTGAGCTAACAAAACCAGTCAATTTGAACATAGAAGAAACTCCTTAAATAGTCCATCTTGCTCAGTCTTTATCAGAAGAAGAGACCAAGGCATATGTACAGTTCTTACAAAAGAAGAAAATTAATTTTGCATGGACCTATTCAGGCATGCCAGGGCTTGACACAAATCTTATAATGCATCACTTATCCATAGCTCCAAGTGTCAAACCAGTGAAATAGAGACTCAGAAAAATGCATCCACATGTAGCTCTCCTTGTCAAAGTAGAATTAGAAAAACTTTTGAGAGCTGGATTCATTAGAGTCATTGATTATGTAGAATGGATCTCAAACATAGTACCAGTTTCCAAACATGATGGGTCCATTCGTGTTTGCCCAGATTTTAGAGATTTAAACAAAGCATGCCCAAAGGATGATTTTCCACTTCCAAACATTGACATGATAGTGGACATGACAGTGGGCTATGACATATACTCTCTAATGGATGGTTTCTCAGGGTATAATCAAATCAAGATCACTCCTGAAGACCAAGAGAAAATAGCATTCACATGTGCATGGGGAACCTATTGCTGGAATGTCATGCCATTTGGATTAAAGAATGTAGGAGCAACCTACCAAAGAGCTATGACCACTATCTTTCATGATATGATGCACAAAAACATGGAAGATTATGTGGATGATACCCTGGCAAAATCAAGAAAATGGGACACACACCTCGATGATCTGGAAGTAATTCTAGATCGCATGGAACAGTTTCAACTCAGATTGAATCCAAAGAAGTGCAAATTTGGTGTCACCTCAGGCAAACTTTTAGGATTTATAATATCAGCAAAAGGTATCGAGGTTGATCCTGAAAAGGTCCAAGCAATTCTAGATATGCCACCTCCTCAAAATATCAGCCAAATGAGAAGTCTTCAGGGATGTCTTCAATCGATTAGGAGGTTTATTTCTTAGCTTGCAGATAGAGTGCAACCCTTTAACAAGACATTACATAAGGGTGCTTCTTGTGTTTGGAATGAGGATTGTCAAAGGAGCCTAGATCAGATCAAACAATACTTGGCTAATCCTCCGATCCTAATGCCTCCTATTCCAGGGAAACCATTGATCCTATATATTTCAGCTACAGACACTTCCTTGGGAGCATTGTTGGCTCAATCAGATGATACTGGGAAAGAACGGGCCATATACTATATCAGCCGTACTCTAGTCTCCTATGAGATCAATTACAATAACATTGAGAAGTCTTGTCTTGCAGTGGTGTTTTCTTCTCAAAAGTTGCGACACTATATGCTTGCTCATACCATACATTTGGTTTCAAAAATTGATCCTCTTAAATACTTGCTCAGTAAGGCTACCCTCACGGGTAGACTTGCTAAATGGATGATGGTCCTAACTGAATTTGACATAGAGTACGTTGAAAGGAAGGCCATAAAAGGGCAAGCTATTACTGACCAATTAGCTAATTTCCCAATTCAGGATAGTATGCCGATCCAAGTGGAATTCCCAGATGAACACATCTTGTATACGACTACTCACACTTGGACAATGTTCTTTGATGGTTCCCGCATGCAAAATGGATCAGGTGCTAGAGTGTTATTTGTTTCTCCACATGGGTACAATATTCCAAAGTCTTACAAACTTTTATTCCCATGTACGAATAATATTGCAGAATATGAAGCTTTAACCAATGGCTTGAGAATGGCTATAGAATGGAACATCATAGAGTTACATGTCTTTGGGGATTCCCAGTTAATCATCAACCAAGTCAATGAGGAGTATCAAACCAAGGATGATAAATTGATACCCTACAAAAAGATGGTTGATTCTTTGAGACGCTATTTCACCTTTGTGATGTTTCAATAGATCCCTAGGATAGAGAACAAATCTGCAGATGCCATGGCCACATTAGCTTCCCTTCTTCAGTTGGAGACACATGAATCCAGATTTGAATTCCTGGTGGAAGAGCTACACCATCCCATCTTTGACTCGTCTGAAAGCCATGTCATTTGTACCATTATCACACACGAGTCTTCCCGATATGGTGCTATCTATTCATATCTTCGTGATGGCATCATCCCTGACACATTCAACCGCTCTGAATGCCAAAACCTCATCTGTAACACCTCTCGCCACACCCTCATCTCTGGTGATTTATATAGGAGGGGTTTAGATGGGACGCTCCTTAGGTGCTTGGAAAAGGAGGAATCTAACCAAGCGTTAGTTGACATTCACGAGGGCATTTGTGGTGGACATTCTAATGGTCTTGCCATGGCCCGAAGGTTTCTTAGGGTGGGATATTATTGGCCCACAATGCAGATAGACACCGTCGCCTTTGCTAAATCATGTAAAAAATGTCAAAAACATGGAAACCTGATTCATGCTCCAGGTAGGGAGCTGATCCCTTTTGTTTCTCATTGGCCATTTCAGCGTTGGGCCTTTGATCTAGTTGGGCAGATCCATGCCAACTCATTAGGTGGACATAAGTTCATTATTACTGCCACTGACTACTTCACAAAATGGGTGGAAGTTGTGCCACTTTCTATTGCTTCAGGAAAGACCATCTCTTTGTTCATCTTGAATCATATTATTTGCCGATTTGGAGTGCCTTCTGAGATTATCACTGATAACGGAGGTCAATTCAAGAATAAGGACCTAAAGCATTTATGAAAAAAATTTAAAATCAAGCAACATTGGTCCTCCATCTATTTTCCACAGGGAAACAGACAGGTAGAAGCCTCTAATAAAACCATTCTTAAAATTTTTCATAGGACAGTGCACAAGAATGGTAGGGATTGGCACTTACAAATCAATCCAGCACTATGGGCTTACAGAACAAGCATTCGCACACCTACAGGAGCCACTCCTTTTTCTCTCACCTATGGCGCTGAAGTGGTATTGCCTTTAGAAGTCAAGATACCATCACTTAGAGTCTCACTCAAAGGTTTGATTACAGATGAGGATTACCGTGCCATGAGGTTACAGGAACTAGAACTTTTAGATGAGAAGCGCAAGGCTTCCTTTGATCATATGAGAGTGTATCAAAAGCGTATGTCCAAAGCATTCAACAAGAAGGTTCACCCTAGAGAATTTCAAATAGGTGATCTTGTTTTGCGAGAGAACCCTAAGAACCAACAAAACAAAGAACAAAAGGGCAAGTTTGAACCTAACTGGCTTGGACCATATGTTATCACAGCTACTTTTGGTACCAGTGCATATTTACTGTCAGATCCCGATGGAGAATAGCTCTCTGATTCCATCAACATTGTGCACCTCAAGAAGTTCTATCCTTGATGCCCGTTTCAGTCTAGGGGCATCCTTTGTACATATTTATTGATCCTGAAAAAATACCAAAAAAATTGATATATGATGCTAAAAAAATCCTAAAAAGCATAAACAGTCCTGAAAAAATATAAAAAAATTTAAAAAAAAATCCAAAAATCCAAAAAAAAAATAAAAAAAAGATTCCAAGTGGTGAAAACTTGGAAACAGGTGCTACTTGAGGCCTTTGCACTCCTATTTGTTAGCATGCATCCTCGACACTGAGCCTTTCCCTCATGCCTTGACCTTATTTGGCTTAGTCTAGAATTGGTCTTTGTCTTTGTCTAGGGGGCATAACTGTTAGCATTGGTCTTTTAAGTGCGTGTGTCTCTTGGGGCATTTCACAATAGGTGTTTTTCAACACCATCCCAACTATGTTTTTCAACACTTACCCTTGGGTCGAGTGTTTCTTAACACTTATCAGATGTCTTACCCAATAGTCTTGTATGATGTGATATTTCTCACTAAGCAGATATGATACTCAGAGTTTGACTCTATGACCAACACACACGCACTTAAACAATCAACCCGCTTGAGATATGATGACTTTATTTTTCTTTGTGTGTTGTCTATGAGGATTTCTTTGATGAGTGGTCTCTCCCTGAGAATTTTTCGATGATGCATAGTTAGAAGACTGAGGGAATGAGAACATGTTTTCTTTCTTTATCTGCTTGTGGGTATATTTTGTTGATCCTAATTGTCATAAGCATTTATGCTGGTCTTACTTGACCCTATGGATTGACAAGGTATTATCCTTGACTGTTTTGTGAGTGCATGCTTATAGCTATCCTGACTTTCATGTGTCTTGATACAAGCATAATCTCGCCGTAACAAACTTAGGTAATCTCACTACACTAGTCATCTTGACCTACATGTCTTTGATGCTAGGTGGGATTTCCACATTTCTATCTGATAAAGATCATATTCATATCCGCATAGTTATGCTAGTGTGCATTGTATGATCTTACGACACTACCAATAATGCTTGATGATGATAATTAGATGTCTATAAGTGTTGTGACCTTGCAAGTCCACCACTTTCATAGTAGCTTGCATTTCTAGGTTCATGTTAGTTTAGTTTCTGCACCTTGCATATGGAGAGAGCTCTCCTTTTTTTCATCTTACGTGGACCTGTCAGTCAACTGCGCTCACCTTTCCTTCTTCTTGATCATGTCTTTCACTCCTTGTTCTTTTCATCTCGAACATGTTCCTATTCATCACAAGGGGTTAATCATATCATCATATCTATATCAAAATTTTCAAGAAACATAAGTCTATATCATACACATGAGAATTAAACATACATTTATGAGAGAGAAGATACATAAGCATATACATAAGCATTTTTGAGCAAAATGACAAGACAATATACATAAACTGATACATCCATCACAAGAGAGACATAAACACATGATACAATCAAACATCCAGTAATCTTATATATACATCAATGTCATGATACAATATACAAATGGGATCCCATAATCTGGATCAATGTCTCAAGATATGTATAAACATCTATCAACCTAAGACTTAACCTTAAGACTTGCTACCACCCTCGTGAGGAGCTCATGGTGGTGGAGGAGGCATGGCTCTCCTATTGAGTACTGCGTCTGATACCCCTACCCTCTGAGAGTATGATGGTGCTCTCTCACCCTCTGGAATGGCCTGCAAGTAGAGTTTGTGATAATAGGCTACCCTCGCTGACTCCCATCGGAGCTCTAGTGCATCTGCCTATGCCATCGCCTCACGGTGTGCTATCTCTGCCCTGAGATCGGCTATCTGCTGATCTTGCTCTGCTCTCAGATCTAGTAGCTACTGGTCTCTCACTGCTATAGTAATCCAAAGCTACTGTATCTCTACCTCCTGAGCATGTATCTGGGCTCTCAGATCCTCTCCACCCGCAAGCTGATCCTGCTGTGCCTCTGCCTGCCGGTGAGCTGGTCTCGCCTCATCCTCAGGCGTTGTTGATCTCTGTCCCCATGACCATTTCTAGCCACCTGATCTCGATCCCTCTCCTCTCTCCATCCTCCTCCCTCTCCCCCTCCCACCATCTCCTCCATCCCCTCCCTCCCTCCCCTCTGTCCCCTCTATCTCCTCTATCTCCCCCGTCATCTCCTCCGTCTCCTCCCTGTGCATCTGGTACCATAAACCAAGAGAATGGTGCCCTCCGCCACTCTGCTCTATAGGCTGCATGTCCCCGCATCTGCCACATCTAGGAAATACTCCCAGGGCTCGCTCTTGATACTCACTATCTCTGTGACAACCTGCTGATAATCCAACATGGGTAGCCACCCATGACCCTCCTCATCCCTGGCCCTGGCATATGTCGTAGTCTCTGTCGAGACTCACTTCTACCTCCCAAACTGCCACCACACTCGAGTGATACAAAACCTCTCCACTATCTCTGCATATCGACCTACTAGTGGCTGAGTGCACATCATGTAGCTCAGCACATCGGCTGCATCTCCCCAGACCTCCACCTCCCTGTATGGCCTCTATGTGAAAGAGGCTATCTCATCCAAAATCTTCCTGTAATATGTCACATCCTCAGTATGAGCATGTGATATGAATCCTAGGTACCTATAAATAAAGGGGTACCTCCTCTCCCTCGGGCTGAACTCTGGAGCGCACCATAGCGATGTGCTCCCAAGCCCACACTTGTGTCAGGATGGCACCGCACGCCCATATCCGACCGTCTCTGTAGATGATCTCATGTAACTCATAGTACATCTCTGCCAATATGGCAGGACCCCATGCCATCTGTCGAGGCCTGCCTACCAAATCCACCAGTAGTCTCACCCATCCAAGCGGGAAACCCTTCTAACTGTGGTCAGTCATCAAGATCTTAGAGATGATCGACGCCACTATGCATGGCACTGGATAATCCCTGCCAAAGTCATCTATCAGCCTCTCCTAGCTAACATGCCTGTCCAGAATAGTAACATCATGGAACATCTCCTGGATCAGTCGACGCCCCTCAATGGCATCCTGATCATAGTACACCTGTGCCAACAAACAAATCATGTCAATTTTCATCTTATGGAAACATTACATTTATTATTATATCTCAAAACATGATTATACTCACAGGCTCGCCATGGCACGGAACCCGTAGTATCCTGTAGACATCCTCCAGTGTGATCGATGCCTCTCCGATAGGCAGGTGGAAGGTGTTGTGCTCACTATGTCATCTTTTGGCAAGAGCAGTCAATAACTCATGATCGGCCCTGATATATGGGAATCTCAACAGATATCTGAATCCCATAACTCTGATGTCGGCATTGCCCAGATCATCCAGATCTTGGACACACCGCAACTCAGTCACCTTCGGCGCTCTGATGATTAGCACCAAAAAGACCTCCTGCAAGCCAAAAACCAAGCTAGTTGTTAGCACATATCATGACAGATGTCTAAAAATCAGTATAAAACATCTCTAAAACGTAACATTGTCTAGACCCATGTCATTTTTGCTCAAAAATACGTCAAAAAATCAAATTTTTAAACTGGGCGATATTCCTTTTTGGAGAAGTATTGCGCGATACTTCTCCCTATAGCGGGGCGATATACCTTATGCCACGCGATACTTCACCCGCTATCGTGTGATCTTTCACCCAGTATCATGCAATACTGGTGTCTTAGGTCGTGCAATACTTTGGGGACCTGCGAAGTATCACGCGACACTTCTCCCCAAAGGGTGCAATACTTCTAAAGTATCGCGCGATAGTTCACTCAACCAAAAAATTTGAAATTTGAAAAACTTGAAAAACATGCTAAAAAGGTATTAAATGCAAACAATGACTCAAAAAGCTTGAGTTTTTCAAAAACATGCCGGGGCAGGATAGTGTGGTGGCCGGTTATGCAATCGGGCGCACTCGAATTGATGCCTGTGGATGGGAACTCCTGCTTGCTGGGCCATTTTCTCTCTCTAAAGCTCTCAAGATTCTCAAATCGTTAAAAGATAAATGATCTTGAAAATGACATTTTGACCCCTTTTATAGCCTTTTGACTTTTTGACCTCATTTTCAAAATGCCTCAGAATTGCGTGAAAATTGCACTCCTAGCTAATTTTGACATCCTGGATCCATTTTGGGACTCGAAATCAAAATCTGAGGTCATCTTGATAGTAAAAATCATGTTTCAAAATCTTCCCTTCTTCTGCGCAGTTGGCTAAATCTTTTGAGGCCTAATCCTTCGATCTTTGTTGGGGCATCGTCATTTCTTCATTTCCATGTCTTCCAAACTTCTAGTCTTTCATTCATCTTCATTCCATTCCCTCCTTTCTCACGTTTGATTGCATCTTTCTCAGTCAGGCTGGGGCATGTTTTAATGGTTAACCCATTGACCTTTGCATTCGATTATGATTTCATTCTGATTTGATCAAATCTTTCTCAATTCGCTGTTCTCCTCTCTACTTGATTTCGATTTCAATTCTGAGGGGGCAGTACCTATGGGATTCTCATCCCCAATTACTTGATTTTCTTGATTCAGACATCTTTTGTGAGCTTTTGCTCAAATTTGAGATTCTTATCTCTTACTTTGAATGTGATCCCGAATCGACCTCATGTTCAAAGACCTTTGTTTATGCTTTGTCCGGATATGATCCCGAATCGACCTCATATTTGAGTTGTTTTGTGATCCTAGATCGATCTCACATTTTAATTCTTCTTTGACTGCATGTGTTTCCAAATCGATCACACATTAGTCAAAGAGGGGCAAATGTATGCACCCAAAAATGGTCGCCTAGACTTTGGGCCCCATTTATTTGATTTATCAACCCTAAATCATTTTGATCAATAATCAATATTTTCAACAATATCAATCTCTTGATCAAGTCTTAATTTTGATCATATATTGGATTTTTATCCCTGGGCTAACCATTTTATCTTAAGTCTTTATTTACTTAAAAGGAATATTTCCTCCCCTTTTAGTAAATAAAAAACCCCACCTTTTCCTCTTATCTTAAGTTGCACAAATAAAGCATTATTCATATTTTATAAAAAGGAGAAAAGAACTTTTTGTCTCATATGGACATAAAGTCAACTCTTATTTTTCTATTGGAGGATACTTGTGCACATGGATTGCTCCTCTTTCAAGCTCCACCGCTCATTAAGACTTTTTGCCTCTTAATCTCAATGGTCCATTTATTTGCATTTCTTATAAAAAGAGAGCTCTCTCCTTCATTTGGATACCATGTTTTTATGCTAATGTTATGCTGCAGGTTTTAGGTGCATTTGGAGTTTTTGAAAATATTGAAGACTTGCTTCATCTCATTACATCATTTAGTTACATATTTCCTTTGCTTAGTTTAAATAATCATGGCATGTTAGCTTAGTTTCCTTTTATGCAATAGAATAGCTCACATAGTCTAAATAGGAGGCATTGTAATCCATTGCTATTTCTTTTCATAGATTAGTTGCATTGTACTTTCCTTTCATAGCTTAGATTGCATTCTCACTTAGATTTGCATTGCATTGCATATTTGATTCTTGGAGATATTGGCATTGTTGCCCTTGTCTTCACTTGAATCTCTCATTGTGTGGTTGACTAGCAAGGTCACAAGCTTGTAGCTCTAGCTGAGAGCAAATTTATCATAGTCCCTTGCAACTCCATGCATAAAGAGCTATGAGCCGCTTTGTGATGCCTCATTCTTGAGCAACCTTGCATGTAATGGTTCATAGAAGTGCACCATTTTAGTGTGTACAGATGAACTATTTGGCGAGGTAGGAATGATGGATTGAGGTACGGGATATGAAGCAGATTGAAGGGTGCATTCTTTTTGTGGGAGGGGATTTATAGAAACATGGGTTTGAATGGAGGATAGTGGGTTGAGATATGATGGTGGATTGGGAAAAAGGATTGGAAGAATTGGTTTTTGGTTTTGAAAGGGTTTTGAAGGATATGTAGATGGAGGGTTCGGATAAAGAATGGGAAGACTAGGATTTTGGATTTGAGAATGATTTGGAGGATGAGTGGATGGATTTTTTAGATAAGGGAAGTAGCGTGAAGTGTTTCTATGGGATGATGGTGATTGGGATATGACCATAGCAGGAGATGGAGGTATGGAGGATGTGTAGGTTTAAGATAGGGATAAGTTGTGGATGGATAAGATAATGGATTTGCCTTGCCAAGGACATGAAAGGGAGTGCTAGTGGATAAGCATGAAGGCATGATAGGATATTTTGGAGGAATGATTGGATGCTGAAAGATGTTTGGGGCAAGCTTGCTAGGATTTTCAAAGTATTATCATGATCTACAACACTTTTATCATCATTGGGATAGGATGGAGCAAAAGAAGATACATAATAACCAAATTTATCATAATAGTTTTGAGACATGCTGACTGGCAGATGAGTTGGATAAGGATGAAGGAAAAAGATGGATTGGAAGACTAAGACTCAGATTGGGATGACTGACAGGATCAAACTAGGATTGGATTTTGCTCAAGTTTGGAAGAAAACTGATTTTAGAGGAAGACAAACAAGGGGATGGGGGATGACCAAGATGACTTTGCTAACCTAGGATAGGAGGAAAGGATGACAAGACTGGATTGAATATGACTGGAAGACCATGATTTGAGATTCTGAAAGCTTTGGACATTTTTGGGATTTTGGGAGGATTTGGACTGACATGGGTGCTCTAATTATCTTTGAACCAAGTTGTAGATCAGTTTGATGTTTTTCCAATGGCAAAGGATAGATTTCAACAAAGATTTTTAGAAAAGCAATCTCTACAAGGGACAAAGCAACCTTGTGAGATACAAGCAGGATAACTGACCTTTTAATCTAAAAAAGCTCTGAAAAGTGTATGTTCCAACAATGTTTTCATAGAGTTTTTTGACTGTCAAGCACTTCAAGCAGGTCTACCTAAGGAAGGTGAGTATCAAAATTGCTTGCCAATAGCTTGGTACCCCCTAGAAGGAGATACAAATGGTGTAATCTTGAGGTGATCCAGTAAACCCCTTGGATCAGTCCTTGCACAATGATTTTGATACTTTCAAATGTAGATAGGGTAGCCTCTATTTTATCAAGTTTTTAATAGTTTCATAGAGTCTCCATACCCGGTTATGCTGACCACCCGTGACTCACTTAAGAGCCTAGCTGACAAACACTGGGGGAGGAATATTTACCATCCCCAGTCATTGTATTTGGCATGAATGCCCATGGATTAGGAGATATAAGTGAGTACTTTTTTCCTTCACTTTATTTATATACCAGCTGGGGGGGATACCGGTTTGAGGTCGTTCTCCAGAGAGGAAGAACTTTTCTCCCCAGACAGGCCTCGCTAAAAGTAAAACAAGTGAACTTGTCCAAGTTCAAATGTTCTACGTTGCTTACTTTAACAAGGATTTACAAAAAATGAAAGCTCCTAGATGCACATCAAGCAAGTTGTTCTTTTTCCCAAATTGATTAAGTGATGTTTGAATTTGAATAACTGAAGACACAAGTGTTTATATTTTGAGTTGTTCTTTCTCCAAAAAGTAAGTGATTTGAGCGATTGCAAGTTCTTTCTTTGATCATTCAAGATTGAGATTGGCGTGTTGTTTTAAGAACTTTGAAGTGATTTGTTTTGATCCTTTAAGGCATTCAAGATTTGATTATGCATTTTCTTGAACTGAAAAGGAAGGAATAGAGATTTTTTTCTTTTAATGCATTCAAGAGTGCGTTTGATTTTCAAAATGACAATGACTCTTAGGACTTAGCTTCATTCCTTTAGTTTCATTCAAGATTTGTTTTGACCTTTGCTTTGATTTTTTTAGCTCCAAAAGACAAGTTCCTAATTTAGCTTTGATGTGTGAAATTTGAAAAAGAAGGCATTCAAGATTTTTGCAAAATGAAGTTAGTTTTCAATAAAAAAAAATTTTTTTAGGATTGATTTTAGGAACTTTTGCATGCACTTTTAGGATTGATTTTGAATGTTTTTAGAAATGAGATGCAAATTTGAGGTTCTCTTCTTCTTTTTTTAAAGTACCCAAAACTTGAAATATTCTTAATTTTTTGCATGAATGCATCAAAAACCTTGATGTTGCAAGGATGCAAATGTTTTGTTTGATTTTTCTTGTTTGTAAGAGAAAATTTTGCAAATTTTAGTCCTTAACGCATTCAAGAATGATTTGGTGGTTCATTTTAAGCACTAAAACAAGGTGTGTATGATTTTGCTTCCTTATGGATTGTTTTTTTTTTTCTGAGAAAAATTGGCCAAGATCCCACATGAAGAAGAAGTAGACAGAAGAGAAGAAAAATAAAGACAAGAAGAGGAAGAAGAATTCGAAGCGCTCCATCCACCTATAAGCTTGAAAAATTTGAAAACACTCCAAAACCCATCAAAATGTTTGCAAAGAACCCGTGAAGTGGGTCCCACCGGGCGTGCCAAAAATGTGAGCAAGGCTATCTGTATCTGTTTTGAAAGGCTCAAATTAGTCAAATGTTAAGTTCTAATCTAACATGAAATCAATCCAAAACAAGAACATCTAAGCTAAGCCACCTCAGATTGAGCTAAAATAGATGCGCCCATCCACTGTTTGATTTGCTCATTAAAAAGAATGTGGGTATGCTCTCAAAGCACCTGGAGCATCTTCCTAATGCAGATTTGGAGGATTTAAGCTTCATGAAAACTCCATAAATGGCACAATATTAGGTAGAACACCCAAAATTGCCCCTAAGGCTTCAAGAACTCAAGATTATGCAACTAATAATGATTAAGTAGATTTTTAAGCCCAAAATAGATGTGATATGATGTATGAACAAGAATCAAACTAAGTTAATCCATTAGTTCTATATTAAGATGAGCTAAAAATGCTTGAAAATGATTAAAACTAACAATTAGTATGAAAGCTAAATGATTTAGAGCTATTCTAGCATTATAACAATACTACAATTGAAAGTGAATTGGTATTTTGCTCTTAGAAATAAGGAGTATTTACAGGATTTTGGAAAAGGTTGGGTTAGGTGGTTGAGTTAGGGTTTGGGGTAAGGTTAGGGTCAAAGATAAGGATTGACTTCTTCTAGAAGAGTCTAGGCTTTGGATGAGGATGAAGACTTTCTAGAAGAGTCTAGGACTTTCTAGGATAAATAGGATTTTAGGAAATAAATAAAAGTTTATTTATTTCAAAGGTTTTAGGTTTTGAGGATATTTATTAAAATAAATTTAATAAACATGAGGGTTTAATATTTAATCTTAATTAAATATTCTTGAGTTGGGATTAGGGTTAAGAAATGATGGGATTAGCCTTTAATCGAAATTAAAGAGGGATTAGAAGATTCTAGAAGAGGTTAGTGGTTTTTAGGAATTTGGCAAGGTTTTGGGCAAAAAAATAAATAAATTATTTATTTTTGAATTTTTGGTCAATTTATTAATTAAATAATTAATAAATAGGGGAATGATGTGTAAGTAAGATTTAAACATTTTTGGGAGGAATTTCTTAATTAAATATTTTTAATTAAGATAAAGGGATTTAATGACATAAAAATAAATTAATTAATTAATTAAATAATTAATTAATAAATGATGATGTCATCAGGGATTTTTTAAAAAATAAAAATTCTTTATTTTCTAAAAGATTTTTAGGTGTCTACAACTAGTGTGTATTGTATGATCTTATGACGCTACCAATAACGCTCAATGATGATAATTAGATGTCTATAAGCGTTGTGATCTTGCAAGTCAACCACTTTCATAGTAGCTTGCATTTTTAGGTTCATGATAGTTAGTTTTGCATCTTGCATATGGAGAGAGCTCTCCTTTTCATCTTTCAAGGACCTACCGGTCAACTGCACTCACCTCTCCTTCTTCTCGACCATATCTTTCACTCCTTGTCTTTCATATCACATCCTTGACCTAATATAGCATTTTGACTTTTTGACCTAATTTTCAAAATACTTCAGAATTGTGCAAAAATTACACCCTTACTTAATTTTGACATCCTGGATTCATTTTCGGACTCGAAATCAAAATTCAAGTTAATCTTGATAATCAACATCGCATTTCAAAATTTCACCCTCATCTACGCAGTTGGCTGACCCTTTGAGGCCTGATCCTTTGATCTTTGTTGGGGCATCTTCATTTCTTCATGCCCATCTCTTTCAAAACTCTTAGTCTATCATTCATTTTTCACTCACTTCATTTTTTTGAGTTTGACTTGGTCAAACTAGGGCATTTTTTCACTGCCTAATGGTTATCTTGTTACCCTTTATCTTTGATCATGATTTCTAGTGCTTTGATCAAGTTTATCAATTTCATGTTCTCCTCTACCTAATTTTGATTTCAATTCTGAGGGGGAAGTACCTATCAGCTTTAATCTTTGATTTAGCTTTATCATGTAGCTCAACTTGAGATTTTTATTTGGAGAATTGATTATCACCTAGCAGCGATGGTGGTGATTTTGTCTTTCAATTTTTATCTCCTATTTTTTAGACTTGATTATTGCCTAGCAGTGACGATGATATTTTTTTTTTAAGGCTTGATTTGCACCTAGCAGCGACGGTGTTGGTCTTGTCTTTCAGCTTTTGCTTATTTTTGTCCTAGCGTGTTCCCAAAATGATCACACGTCTGGATTGTTTTATGATCCCAAATCGATCTCACATTTCAATTCTTTTTTGACTACATGTGTTCCCAAAATGATCACACATTAGTCAAAGAGGGGTAAATGTATGCACCCTAAAATGGTCACCTAGACTTTGGGCAAACATTTTCAAAAATCCCTGAATCAATATTTTCAAAAATCAACATTTTCAATTATATCAATTTCTTTGATCAAATCCTATGTTATCATTTATTCGATTATTCCTTGGGCTAACCATTTTATCCTAAGTATTTATTTATTCAAAAGGAATATTTCCTCCCCTTTTAATAAATAAAAAGCCCCCACCTTTTCCTCTTATCCTAAGTTGCACAAATAAAGCATTATTCTTATTTTATAAAAAAGGAAAAATTATTTTTTGTCTTATATGGACACAAAAGTCAACTCTTATTTTCTCATTGGAGGATACTTGTGCACATGGATTGCTCTTCTTTGATGCTCCACCGTTAATTAAATTTTTTGCCTCTTAATCTCCATGGTCCATTCCTTTTCATTTCCTATAAAAGGAGAGCTCTCTTCCTCATTTATAGATATCCATTCATATTTTATGCTAATGTTATGCTATAGGTTTTCTAGGTCATTTGGAGCTCTTTGAAGACACTTTTGCATCCAAGCTTTGAAGCCTTTTGTTGCATTTCATCTAGTTTCATATTTGCTTTCATAGTTGCATAATCATGGCATTCTTAGAATAGATTTCCTTTATGCAATAGATTAATCTCACATAGCTTAATTAGGAGGGATTATAAGACTTGTACTTTCCTTTCATAGATTAGATTTCCTTTCAAGCATTGCATTGTTATCATTTATCTTAGCTTGCATCCTCATTCTTAGTTTACTTGCATTGCATTGCATTTCATTTCATTGGAGATATTGGCACTCTTGCTCTTGTCTTCATTTGAATCTCTCATTGTGTGGTTGACTAGCAAGATCATAAGTTTATTAGCTCTAGCTAAGAGCAATTTTACAATCTTGCAACTCCATACATAGAGAGCTATGGATCAATTTTCGAGACCTCATTCTTGAGTGTTCTTGATTGTAAGGATTGATAGAAGTGCACTACTTTTGTGTTTATAGGTGATAGTGCTTGGTTCTAAGAGCTCAAAAAGGTGATGATAGCTTAATTATTTATAATTGATACATGGGAGTCCTTACCTGAGATGGTAGTATATGGTTGAGTACCTATGTACATGGGTGAATTCTCTTAATTTCTCAAAATGAAATGATATTATTTTATAAAAATCACTCTCTACTAAGGCTCGTAGAAGTTGAGTTCTAAAGGTATAATTGTGAGTTAATAGGGGATATGTTACTACTAGAGGGTAAAATGTTTAATTTTTAAAAGGTTTGGCCCCTATTTGAGGAGGACTGATTTCATCCACCTAAAAGAAAAACTCTATTTTCTAGATCTTAATGAAGTCTAATTGGGACAAGAATTCTAGTCTAAAAATGGAAGTTTTAGTTATGACATAGTAATCCCATCTGCTCCTAAATTAGCTAATTCATCCACTCTCTTATTCCCTTCTCAATAGATATGATTTATTGAGACTTCTTGAAAGGTTCCACATAGATTCACTACTTGAGAGAGGAGGAAGTTCAATTTCCAGTTAGGAGTCTCACCTTTCTTTAATGCATTGATGATAATAGTCAAATCCCCTTCTATTTCTAATTGTTTTAATCCCAAGGAGACACTTTTTTGTAGGCCTTTGATTAAAGCATACAGTTCTACCCAATTATTAGTTTCAATTCCAATAGGAGCTGTAATTAATGCTAATTCTTTTCCATCTTGATCATGTATGCAGCATCCAATGCCTACCTTTCCCGAGTTTCCCCTAGATGCCCCGTCAAAGTTTAGCTTGTACCAGCCATCCTTTGGAGGTTTCCATGTGCATTCATCTCTCTTCGATGGCTTGTTTTGTGAATTCAAATCTATAAAAGGAAGGAGGGCTAGGCCTACCCATTTTCCCCTCATTTTACCATCCTAATGACTCATTTTGAGATTAGTTTTTAGGTTTTTGGCTATCCTATAATTCACATTTTCTATGATTGCGGCTTCTATTTTATTGCATAGTTGTTTCCATTCCAATTTTTCATCCTTGAAAATTCTTCTATTCTGTTCCTTCTAGATTTTCCATATTAAAGTAGAGGGCGAGATAGTCCATAGGTTGGCATATATACTCTTTTGTTTGATGATTGGCCAGGCTTACAACATTGTGCTGAGGGAATGAGGAAAGGCTAAAGACCAACCTAAGTTACCTATCAACCAATCCCAACACTTAATGGTAAAACGGCAATTAACAAAAAGATGGTCAATATCTTCTTCGCTCTTTTCAAAAAGAGGACATCTGCTGGGACCATGGAAACCTAATTTCTTAAATCTATCTGCAGTTAAGATTCTATAGTTTATTGCTAGCCATGAGAAGAATCCAACTTTTGGAGAACATTACTTACCCCAACAAAGGTGGATAGGTAAAGTGGTTTTGGGTCTCTTGTGATTTTGGACAATGAGCTTATACCCATCCTTAGTATTGTATTCTCTAGATTTTGATCCATCCCAGACTAGTGTATCTTTCAAGTTGTTTAAAGAAATCTTTCTATTTTCTAGAATATTTATGATTGTTGCTTCCTTCGAAGATGAAATCCCAAGATTCTTTAAAGATTTCCATACCCAAATGTCCCCATTGAAAGTTGTATAGTCTTTGAGAAAAATGTCATTCTTCTCCTTTAGTAGCTTGGTTAGAGAAGGGTTATTCAACTTTTTGGATATAATTTCATAACCTCCCCAAGAATCATCCCAAAACAAAATTTCTTCCCCTGACCCTGGGCACCATGTTAATTTTTCCATAATAATATGTCTACACTTCATCAGAAAATCCCATATTCTTGATCCTTTAGGAGGATTAGATTCTATAAAGATGTTAATGGGGGAATTGTCTTTCAAGTATTTGTGGATGAGAATCTTAGCCCATTTAGCTTTTGGATTTATGAAGAGTCTCCATAATAGTTTGGCTCCAAGGGCTCTGACTTGGTCCCCTAAGTTTTTAAGACCCACCCCTCCTTCCTCTTTTGGTTTGCAAATGTTATCCCATGAGATTAAGGGGATTTATTTTTTTTCATTGTTCCCCTACCAAAAAAATGTTCTAAGGTGCTCTATAATTTTTGATTTTTTATTAGAAGGAAGGTGCATAATGGATAGATAATAGGTTGGCATGGCCACCAAAACTAACCTTACCATGGTGGTTCTACCAATAGAGGATAGCCATCTTCCTTTCCACGAGCTCATTTTGTTTTTAATCTTATCAATGATGGGATCCCATATGTCTGTGGCTCTATTGTCTTTGACTAAGGAAGACCTAGATATTTACATGAAAGTTTACCCTAATTAAAATTAAGGATCTTACATATATCTCTTTTAGTTGATAAATCTGTATTGAAGAAGAAAATGTCTGATTTGTCCAAATTAATTTCTTGTCCTGAAGCCAAAGAATAAGTATTCAAAGCCTTCTTAAAAGCCTTTGCCTTCCTTCTATTATTAGCTCCATATAGAAGAGTATCATTGACAAAATGTTGGTGGGTGGTAGGGTCCAGGTCATTGGTGATGGAAATTCCTTCAATTTCCCCACATTCCTTTTCTTTTGAAATTTCTCTACCTAGAGCTTCTACCATGATTATGAATAGAAATGGGGAGATGGGATCCCCTTGTCTAAGGCCTCTGGAAATGCCAAAAAAACCTTTTGGGGTCCCATTTACTGAAACTAAGATCATAGGGTTGGATATGCATTCAAAAATAAGGTTTATTCAACATTTAGCAAAGCCAAAGGCTTCCATGCATTTACATAAAAATCTCCAATCTACTTTGTCATATGTCTTTTTTATGTCTAGTTTAATAAGCATACTTGGATTCTTATTTTTGAGCATAGAATGAATTTCTTTTTGAGCTATGATTACCCCATCAAAGATGGATCTCCCAGGGAAAAAACATGTTTGTTCTTCACTAATGATTAGGGGGAGAAGCTTTTGGAGTCTGAGGGCTAAAGTTTTGGTAAGCAATTTATACAGTGTATTACATAGAGCTATTGGTCTAAAATCATTAAGACTTGAAGGTTTCTCTTTTTTGGGGATAAGAGTTAAAAATGTATTGTTTACTTCTTTAAGTATTTTACCTGAGTTCCTAACCCCTTCTAGAGCATCTGTAACCTCTTCTCTGATAAAGTGCCAACACTTTTGAAAAAAAATCATCGAGAAGCCATCCGGTCCTGGAGACTTATCTAGATTCATTTGCATTAAATCATGATGGATTTCATCCATAGTGAATTTACCAATTAAGATTTGGTTTTGTTGTTTGGATATGACCTTAGGGATATTTTTTAGAAGTTCAGTTTGAGAACCTAGATTCGACGATTCTCTGTTATTTAGAATGTTTTCAAAGTAGTTTACTGATTCCTCCACTATACCTTTGGGATCATCTATTGTATCACCTTTATCATTAATGATACAAGAAATCATATATGTGTTTCTTCTTTGTTTGGTGCTATTGTGAAAGAATTTAGTATTTCTATCGCCTGCTTCTAACCAAGTTTCTCTTGATTTTTGTTTCCAAAAAATTTCTTCTCTTGCTAGTATCTCTTCATATTCCTTGAGTAAATTCTTCTCCCTATGATATAATTCATCATTCATGCCATCCTTGAAAACCTCATAATTAACTTCTTCCAATTTTGATTCTAGCTCTAGTTTCTTTTCAAAGATGTTGCCAAACTTAGAAGCATTCCACTCTAACAATTTCCTTTTAATCCACTTTAGTTTGTTTACTAATTTAAACATTTTGGAGCCTGATATCTTGGGCTCCGACCACCAAGATTCAATCAGAGTTAAGATGTTTGGATCCCTTAACCATGCTTGTTCAAATTTGAACCCACACTTCTTAGGCTTGGATGGTGTGAGGATGTTGAGAAGTATCGAATAGTGATCTGAACCAGAAAATGAAAGGATGTTAGCCGAAAGTGACAAATTAGAATTTGCTAAGCTGCCTTTAAGAAATAATCTATCTAATTTCTCTACTATGTTGTAGAAACCTAGTCTTCTATTGTTCCAAGTGAAAGAATTGTCCTCTATTGGAATTTCAAGGAGTTCTTATCCCTCCAATGTGTAAAGTCCTTAGAAGCTAGTGGCAGGGAATTTGCTCCTCCTTTCTTCTCTGAAATTTTTTTTATCACATTGAAATCTCCCCCTACAAAATAGAGCATGTCCTGTGATTGTTAAGGATATGATTTGATTTCTTTCCAGACTAAAAGGTTTTCCTTATTTTGAATGGGTCCATATACGTTTATCAGAATAAAGGTCAAATTAAGTCTAAAGTTTTTAACTATACCACTCATCCAAAATTATATTTTCTCTGTAATGTTAAATGTTGTACTGCTAGGGTCCCAAATGACAGCCAAGCCCCCAAATGCATGCTTCACCAACATAGCTTCCATTTCCCTCAAACCTAATTTCTTTTTGAAATTTTATGATTCTATGTGATCTAGCTTAGTTTCTTGTATTAACATAATCTTTGGATAAAGAATTTTGATGTAGCGTTTGATCAGACGCTGCTTGTTAGGGGCATTCATGCCCCTAATGTTCCATGATAGAACATTCATGGCTCCTTGGAAAGGCTCTTCCCCTTCCCTGCATTAAGAATAGATGTGATTTTGACCTGTCCTAAAGCTTCCCCTGCCACGCTTCTTAATTCAGAATTGGGGTTTCTTCCCCTTTTTCTTGCTTTTTTTGCACAATCCGAGGTTTTCCTACTTTCCTTAAGTTGAGCAATGCCCAAAGATTCCTGCTCTTGTGATTCTATTTCTTCTAAATTAATTAACAATTCTTCAACCAATCCTTCCAGGGTAGTTCTCTTTACGTTGATTCCATCATCTATAAGCTCTTTCTGATGTTCCACTTTTTCTGGATCACAGATTTCTTCTAGAAATTGTTCCATTAACTCCTCAGTAACTATTTCCCCTAAGTAATTTTCTATTATATTAACTTCTTCCCTAATTTTTTCATCATCAACCTCATGGATTGCTTCATTGATTGACAAGTCTATATTATTGGGATCACTAGAAAATGTAGATGAATTGATATTAGCCTCAGCCATGCCCCTGCAGTTGCTAGGAGAAGGAAGATTTGTGTGATCATCTCTCAATGACTTTACCTTAGTCTCAGAATTTTGAAAATTCCTATCCACTAATATCTTCGAGACACTCTTAGATACTTCCCTCTGTGTTTCCTCAAATTCCCTCCTGCTACTGATCAAGGATTCATAATCTTTTGAAAGCTCAAAGTCAGGTTTGGAGGGAAAGATAAGAGAGTTGTTATTATATTCCCCCTATGGTGATAAGAGATCTAATTGAGTAACCAAATAGCCCTGCTACAAACTTGAGATTGGAAATACTCAACCTTTCCTCAAAACTACTCACAAGTTATTAATGTTTTTAAACACCCTTTACAAGATTCTACAACATACCAAAAGCTTGCATATTGTTATTTGAACAAATGATGTAAGTATGACTGATACCCTGCTTTTAATACATGAAAATGCTCCAATTCACAAAGGAAGTGCAAACTAGTGACCTACTAACACCTCCAACCCGTAGATAGAGTTTCATTATGCTTTGAATTGAACAATTACAAAATGAATTAGCCTCTAAGGCTCTGCAACACTAAAATCCTCAATTTTGTCTTTAAAACCTTGTTTGCTAGGGCTTCCTCAATCACCTGATTCCACACCCTCCAGAAACAAACTGGTGGTGGATTCACCTTTCATTTGACATGATAAACCACTTCTAAACATAATATGAATGCCTTAAGTGGACAAGTCGACCACTGTTATACTTTAGCCACCGTTTTCACTATTTCCTCATTGACCTAGACAGTACCCGCACGGTTTCACTCCTGCACATGCATGGTTAACAATATATAATACATGTTAAATTATGATCACTCCATTAATATTGGGCCCTCACACTCATGGAATGATTTCCATTATGCTAAATCACTACTACAATAACAGTACCGACGGGAAAGCCTACTGTTACCTAAACTGGCACAACAGCACCCTCAAAATAATGTGAAGTGCATTCAAACCAATAATCTGTGAATAATAATATAACACTGCTAATTCAATTACAAATTGAACTAATCAAAAAGAAACTTTAAGTATGAATGAATTGCAGGAAATAAAGAAGTTTCTTATTGTTGTTGTTGTTCACCAGTCATACACCAGATTCTCTGCCGCAACAGAGAGTTTCTCTTTGATATATATAACCCCCTATAACTTCTTCAAAACTAATTCAACCAACTTTATTGTTGATTTGAATGGTTAAAACTCAAAACAATAACAACCCAAAAACTTCCCTCCTAAACTAGTCATTTTATATTTGAAAAATTTGAATTTTAAAACCATAAATGGTTTTATTAAACACTTAACACTTTCTAAAAGATTCCTAAAACCTTAAACCTATCCCATGACCTATTCTAGACTTCTTAAAACATTAAAGCTTGGACAACATTTAGTCCATTACAATCAAGTCTTTAGTCCATAAGAGGACATTACACAATAAAATTAGTCCTTGGAGGACATTACAAAATGATTGAAGAATTACACTATTTTAGTATCATTATATGTTCTAAACCCTTCCAATTGGTTTGAAACCCTATTTAGACATTCCATCCTTCTAGTTTGTTTTGAGGATCTTTGAGGTCTCTATAATCTTCAACTTTGGGTTGGTTGTGTGTGGTGCTCCTGCACCATACTTCCCACCATGAAAAGAACTCTTGCTCCAAAAGTTAACCTATTTGTGTGACCTATTGCTTCTTGCTCCCATCTACTGCTGAGGGATGAAACTATCCCCCAAAGTGACCTACTTCTTCATTATAGTTACTGCAGTCATACACCAAGGATTAGATAAAAAAAATGTTTGGATTAGACTATCCTTTTTCTTGCTGTTGCACATTAGACTGTTGTTCCACATTAGACTGCTAAACAAACTTCATCTGCCCTGTCCCCCTTTCTCCTTCATCTGTCTGCCCTTTCAAAGGACACTTGACTGTCCCAATCACCAAAAACAATGGGTCACACAGTCTACTATCCTGCCCTACCTCAACTTCATCTTGTTTCCAACCAGTATCAACTAGATTTCCCTGACCCTACACTAAAACATCTCTGCCAAACCACATCACCACAATCTGCATTGTATGGTCAATAAGTGGAGTCAATTTGTATTTAATCCTGCCCTTATACACTATATAAGTGTTTGTGAAACCATCATGTACAGTCCTCCTAGACCATTGCCAAGGCCTACCCAAGATAACATGTCCACAAGTCATATCCAACACATCACACAAAATACTATCAAAATATTGCCCAATTGAAAAATGTAGTATAACTTGCTCATTTACAAGTAGATTGTTATCCTTACTCACCCAAGTAGCATAGTATGGATTTGGATGTGGAGAGGTTTGTAAATGCAACTTGCTAATGACCTACTTTGAAACCAAATTATGTGAAGCACCTAAATCAACAAGTAAACTACAAATCTTAACTTGGATTAGACATTGAGTCTTGAAAACACTTGCTCCTTGTGCTAGCTGTCCCCTTCCGACCAATAGATATTCACCTTCTTTTGGATGAGTTTCAATTGGTTCATTCTTCTCTTCCTTTCTTGGTTCTTCCTCAACCAAGTTCACTCTTATATCTCTCCCTTTGTCTTCCTGCCATTTAGGACACCTAAAGGGCTAATGTCCTACTTCATTACAATTGAAGCATCATCTTGTGAATACTCCACTTCCTCTTCCTCCACTTCTTCCAGCTCTATAACCCCCTCTTGATTCTAAAAATGTTTTGTCTTTGTCTTTGTCATTCTGATTCTGAGAACTAGTAGTACCTCTTCCCCCTCTTCCTCTCATGGAAGATCCACCTCTATTGTTGCTTTGCTTCTCTTGTCTCCTTCTTATCTTCTCTTCAGCCCTCAGGGCCAACTGATAGCATTAATCAACCGTCCTCAGGGTAGAAAGATTAAGTTCATCCTGGATGGTGAACCTCAGCCCCCCCATATATCTTGCAATCTTTTCTTCCATCTCTTCATCATGATCCACTCTAATATCAAGCTTGTGGAATTCCTCGGTGTACTTCTGTACATCCATCTCCTTTTTCCTGAAATCCCTCATCTTCCTGTACAACTGTACTCTATAATCTCTTGGCAAAAATTTTTCCTTCATTTTGTCCATCATGGTATACCAAGATGTGATCTTGGGTCTCCCATTCTTCCATCTATCTGCCTGGATAAAATCCCACCACAACAAAGTGTGTCCCTTCAACCTGGACTTTGCTACATTCACTCTGTCTTTCTCTTCTATCCCTTCACACTCAAAGCAATTTTCAATTGCACTAAACCAATCTATCAGTTCTTCATCATCCATCTTTCCTCCATACATAGGTTAGTCTTTCCTTACCCTCACATCTCCACTCTTTATGGCTTTCACCAGTTTAGCCATCCTTGCATCTTTAGGGTCTATCGGTACCTCTTCTTGGGGTCTTTCTTCTCCTTCTTCTTCTTCCACTACTACTTCTTCATCCTTCTTGATGCTCTTATCCCTATTCTCCAATGCTACTATCTTATCCATCATAGTTCTCATGAACATATCCTTCTCATGACACTCCTTGTCTCTCTGATCTAGGGTTACTTTAAGCTTCTTGTTATCAGCCAACTGCTCCTTTACAATCCTTTCCAACTCCATGTTGGTCATCTTGACTGGCAACTCTTCAACTTCTCCATCAGCCATGGTTACTTGATCAATGGTACAAGAATCTACTATAGGGCTACTCCTCCTAGGATAGTTCAACTGCAAGGGCTCGTCTAAGGACTCAAGGACCAATCTTCACAAGACCACTAAAACTTCCACAAGACCTTTCCCTTGCTTTGATAGCACTTGATGCAAAGGGAAGGGTGGTGGCATTCAAAACCCAATGAGAATTGCAAATTTCAGAGGTTTAGGCACTTTAGCCAATCAACCAACCTCAATGCTATAAGGGTCTAACTTACCAAAGTCTTCTATTACACTCCTAAATGATTTTTTTGGTGTACAGGCTATTGATGTCTTTGATTCAATGGATTCTAAGCTAATATACCAATCCCATACTCCATATTTATTAAAGTACCCACAACCAGTCATAGAGATCTAATTTAGTAACCAAATAGCCCTGCTGAAAACTTGAGATTGGAAATACTCAACCTTTCCTCAAAACTACTAACAAGTTATTAATGTTTTTAAACACCCTTTACAAGATTCTACAACATACCAAAAGCTTGCATATTGTTATTTGAACAAACACTGTAAGTATGACTTATACCCTACTTTTAATACATGAAAATGCTCCAATTCACAAAGGAAGTGCAAACAAGTGACCTCCTAACACCTCCAACCCCTAGAAAAAGTTTCCTTATGCTTTGAATTGAAAAATTACAAGATTAATTAGCCTCTAAGGCTCTGCAGCACTAAAATCCTCAATTTTGTCTTTAAAACCTTATTTGCTAGGGCTTCCTCAATCACCTGATTCCACACCCTCCTGCAATGAACTGGTGGTGGATTCACCTTTCATTTGACATGATAAACCACTTCCAAACATAATATGAATGCCTTAAGTGGATAGGTCGACCACTATTATACTTTAGCCATCATTTTCACTATTTCCTCATTGATCTGGACAGTACCCACACAGTTTCACTCCTGCACATGCATGGTTAACAATATATAATACATGTTAAATTATGATCACTCCATGAATATCAAACCGTCACACTCATGGAATGCTTTTCATTATGCTAAATCACTACTGCAATAACAGTACTGATAGGAAAGCCTACTATTACCTAAGCTGGCGCAATAGCACCCTCAAAATAATATGAAGTGCATTCAAACCAATAATCTTTGAATAATAATATAACACTGCTAATTCAATTGCACATCAAACTAATCAAAAAGAAACTTTAAGTATGAATGAATTGCAGGAAATAAAGAAGTTTCTTATTGTTGTTGTCGTTCACCAGTCATACACCAGATTCTCTACCGCAACAGAGAGTTTCTCTTTGATATATATAACCCCCTATAACTTCTTCAAAACTAATTCAACCAACTTTATTGTTGAGTTGAATGGTTAAAACTCAAAACAATAACAACCCACAAACTTCCCTCCTAAACTAGTCATTTTATATTTGAAAATTTTGAAATTTAAAACCATAAATGGTTTTATTAAACACTTAACACTTTCTAAAAGATTCCTAAAACCTTAACCTATCCCATGACCTATTCTAGACTTCTTAAAACATTAAAGAAGCTTGGAAAACATTTAGTCCATTAAAATCAAGTCTTTACTCCATAAGAGGACATTACACAACAAAAGTAGTCATTGGAGGACATTACAAAATGATTGAAGAATTACACTATTTTAGTATCATTATATGTTCTAAACCCTTCCAATTGGTTTGAAAACCTTGTTTATACATTCCATCCTTTTGGTTTGTTTTGAGGGTCTTTGAGGTCTCTATAATCTTCAACTTTGGCTTGGTTGTGTGTGATGCTCCTGCACCATACTTCCCACCATGAAAAGAACTCTTGCCCCAAGAGTTAACCTATTTGTGTGACCTATTGCTTCTTGCTCCCATCTACAGCTAAAGGATGAAATTGTCCCCCAAAGTGACATGCTTCTTCATTATAGTTCTTATAGTCATACACCAAGGATTACATAAAAAAAATGTTTGGATTAGACTGTCCTTTTTCTTGTTGCTGCACATTAGACTGTTGAACAAACTTCATCTTTCCTGTCCCCCTTTCTGCTTCATCTGTCTG
This sequence comes from Chamaecyparis obtusa, assembly GCA_027943335.1. Lineage (NCBI taxonomy): Eukaryota > Viridiplantae > Streptophyta > Pinopsida > Cupressales > Cupressaceae > Chamaecyparis > Chamaecyparis obtusa. The sequence continues at coordinate 3,408,580 of BSBK01000615.1, read as the reverse complement.
CCCTTTCAAAGGACACTTGACTATTCCAATCACCATAAACAATGGGTCACATAGTCTACTGTCCTGCCCTGCCTCAACTTCATCTTGTTTCCAACCAATATCAACTAGATTGCCCTGACCCTACACTAAAACATCTCTACCAAAGCACATCACCATAGTCTACATTGTATGGTCAATAAGTGGAGTCAATTATTATTTAATCCTGCCCTTATACACTATATAAGTGTTTGTGAAACCATCATGTACAGTCCTCCTAAACCATTTCCAAGGCCTACGCAAGATAACATGTCCACAAGTCATATCCAACACATCACACAAAATACTATCAGAATATTACCCAATTGAAAAATGTAGTATAACTTGCTCATTTACAAGTAAATTGTTATCCTTACTCACCCAAGTAGCATAGTATGGATTTGGATGTGGAGAGGTTTGTAAATGCAACTTGTTGATGACCTCCTTTGAAACCAAATTATGTGAAGCACTTGAATCAACAAGTAAATTGCAAATCTTACCTTGGATTAGACATTGAGTCTTGAAAATGCTTGCTCCTTGTGCTGGTTGTCCCCTTCTGACCAACAGATATTCACCTTCTTCTGGATGAATTTTAATTGCTTCCTTCTGCTCTTCCTTTCTTGGTTCTTCCTCAATCAAGTTCACTCTTCTATCTCTCCCTTTGTCTTCCTGCCATTTAGGACACCTAAAGGACTAATGTCCTACTTCACTACAATTGAAGCATCATCCTATGAATACTCCACTTCCTCTTCCTCCACTTCTTCCATCTCTATAACCCCCTCTTGATTCTAAAAATGTTTTGTCTTTGTCTTTGTCATTCTGATTCTGAGAATTAGCAGTACCTCTTCCCCCTCTTCCTCTCATGGAAGATCCACCTCTATTGTTTCTTTGCTTCTCTTGTCTCCTTCTTATCTTCTCTTCAGCCCTCAGGGCCAACTGATAGCATTAATCAACCGTCCTCAGGGTAGAAAGATTAAGTTCATCCTAGATGTTTAACCTCAGCCCCCCCATATATCTTGCAATCTTTTCTTCCATCTCTTCATCATGATCCACTCTAATATCAAGCTTGTGGAATTCCTCGGTGTACTTCTGTACATCCATCTCCTTTTTCCTGAAATCCCTCATCTTCTTGTACAACTGTACTCTATAATCTCTTGGAAAAAAAATTTCCTTCATTTTGTCCATCATGGTATACCAAGATGTGATCTTGGGTCTCCCGTTCTTCCATCTATCTGCTTGGATACAATCCCACCACAACAAAGCGTGTCCCTTCAACCTGGACTTTACTATCTTCACTCTATCTTTCTCTTCTATCCCTTCACACTCAAAGCAATTTAGAATTGCACTAAACCAATCTATCAGTTCTTCATCATCCATCTTTCCTCCATACATAGGTAAGTCTTTCCTTACCCTCGCATCTCCACTCTTTATGGCTTTCACCAATTTAGCCATCCTTGTATCTTCAAGGTCTAACGGTTCCTCTTCTTGGGGTCTTTCTTCTCCTTCTTCTTCTTCCACTACTACTTCTTCATCCTTCTTGATGCTCTTATCCCTATTCTCCAATGCTTCTATCCTATCCATCATAGTTATCATGAACATATCCTTCGCATGACTCTCCTTGTCTCTCTGATCTAGGGTTGCTTTAAGCTTCTTGTTATCAGCCAACTACTCCTTCACAAACCTTGCCAGCTCCATGTTGGTCATCCTAACTAGAAACTCTCCATCTTCTCCATCAGCCATGATTACTTGATCAATGGTACAAGAATCTACTATAGAGCTACTCCTCCCAGGATAGTTCAACTACAAGGGCTCGTCTAAGGACTCAAGGACCAATCTTCACAAGACCACTACAACTTCCACAAGACCTTTCCCTTGCTCTGATACCACTTGATGCAGAGGGAAGGGTGGTGGCATTCAAAACCCAATGAGAATTGCAAATTTTAGAGGTTTAGGCACTTTAGCCAATCAACCAACCTCAATGCTATAAGGGTCTAACTTACCAAAGTCTTCTATTACACTCCTAAATGATGTTTTTGGTGTATAGGCTATTGATGTCTTTGATTCAATGGATTCTAAGCTAATATACCAATCCCATACTCCATATTTATTAAAGTACCCACAACCAGTCATAGAGATCTAATTTAGTAACCAAATAGCCCTGCTGAAAACTTGAGATTGGAAATACTCAACCTTTCCTCAAAACTGCTGACAAGTTATTAATGTTTTTAAACACCCTTTACAAGATTCTACAACATACCAAAAGCTTGCATATTGTTATTTGAACAAACACTGTAAGTATGACTGATACCCTACTTTTAATACATGAAAATGCTCCAATTCACAAAGGAAGTGCAAACTAGTGACCTCCTAACACCTCCAACCCCTAGACATAGTTTCCTTATGCTTTGAATTGAACAATTACAAGATTAATTAGCCTCTAAGGCTCTGCAACACTAAAATCCTCAATTTTGTCTTTAAAACCTTGTTTGCTAGGGCTTCCTCAATCACCTGATTCCATACCCTCCTACAATGAACTGGTGGTGGATTCACCTTTCATTTGGCATGATAAACCACTTCCAAACATAATATGAACACCTTAAGTGGACAGGTCGACCACTATTATACTTTAGCCACCATTTTCACTATTTCCTCATTGATCTGGATAGTACCTGCACGGTTTCACTCCTGCACATGCATGGTTAACAATATATAATACATGTTAAATTATGATCACTCCATGAATATCAGGCCCTCACACTCATGGAATGATTTTCATTATGCTAAATCACTACCGCAATATCAATACCGACAGGAAAGCCTATTGTTCCCTAAACTGGCGCAATAGCACCCTCAAAATAATATGAAGTGCATTCAAACCAATAATCTTTGAATAATAAGATCACACTACTAATTCAATTGCACATCGAACTAATCAAAAAGAAACTTTAAGTATGAATGAATTGCAAGAAATAAAGAAGTTTCTTATTGTTGTTGTCATTCACCAGTCATACACCAGATTCTCTGCCGCAACGGAGAGTTTCTCTTTGATATATATAACCCCCTATAACTTCTTCAAAACTAATTCAACCAACTTTATTGTTGAGTTGAATGGTTAACACTCAAAACAATAACAACCCACAAACTTCTCTCCTAAACTAGCCATTTTATATTTGAAAATTTTGAAATTTAAAACCATAAATGGTTTTATTAAACACTTAACACTTTCTAAAAGATTCCTAAAACCTTAAACCTATCCCATGACCTATTCTAGACTTCTTAAAACATTAAAGAAGCTTGGACAACATTATATTCCATTACAATCAAGTCTTTAGTCCATAAGAGGACATTACACAATAAAAGTAGTCCTTGGAGGACATTACAAAATGATTGAAGAATTACACTATTTTAGTATCATTATATGTGCTAAACCCTTCCAATTGGTTTGAAAACCCTATTTATACATTCCATCATTCTGGTTTATTTTGAGGGTCTTTGAGGTCTCTATAATCTTCAACTTTGGCTTGGTTGTGTGTGGTGCTCCTGCACCATATGGACTATTCTTGGAATAATGATTATTAATTCTACACCTTCTATAAGTGTCAAGGGAGGGAGGAGCAGGCAATGGTGATGTTGTTGTTTTCCTAATAACATCTTAAAGTGTAACCGAAGTATCAATATTCATAATTTCATTAATGAGAATATTCTTTTGTCTATTAGATTCATCAATATCACCGGTTTCATCATCAGAAAGAAGTGAAAAATCAATATTATCCTTGCTTAATGATGGGTTTTTAATATTTTATAAGTTAGCAAGATAACTTGGTGTTCCTCATTCCTGAATTAAAAGGTTTTCATTTGTAAGAGTTTTTTCGAGCTGGCTAGAGTTGGATCAAATAATGTTTTTAGGGGTCTTAGTTGAAATAGGTGCAGGTATTTAAGTGGTGATCTCTTCATTGGAGGTCTTTGGAGTTGAAGCTACTAGTTTTTTATTAAAGTTATTAGTCCTCATAGATTTATCTTGCCCAGGGGATTGGTTAAGAAAACAAAAAACCCCTTCTTTCTCATTAAATAATAGCTCCGGGAAGGGTTCAACAGGATTCAAAAATTAGGGGTAAGGACAGATTTCTCCTTCCTCTAAAGATGATGATAATGTATTAAAACCATATTCTATATTATTCTTATTGTGGTGGTTGGTTAGAATAGCCTGATCCTGGATTTCCATGTTTCCCTTATTAGTTACAGATAAACCATAATCCTCTTTTTTATGTAGTGATGTTGATATTAGTAGGGTTGGTAAGAGTAGAAGGATGGGAATAGGGATTATTTGAAACCTTAAGAGTGGAATCGTCTTCCTCTAGATCCTCTGCATTGAATTTAGGATGGATTGTAATCGACCCTGACTCATAGCAAATATCTAGAGGAAGGTTGATTACTATGTTAATATTCATTTTAACAATAATGATTCTATCCGCATGAACCATGTCATTATTAACAACCCCTACAAATTGCCCTAGGTAATTACCTATTTCCCGAAGGGAGTCAGTGTCTAAGAGTTCAAATGGAAGATTATTGAGTAAAATTTGTCTATTAATTGGAAAATCTTCTAATTTTAATGGGTTGAACATAGACATCCAGTCGAAGGAAGAAAATCCTTTGTTCCTAAATTATAGTAATCCTTTAGACATGAGTTATGTCTTAAAAGTCTCACTAGAGCAATCGATGTAAATGAATTTCTCTTGGAGGATAGTGGTATGTACCTTGTTGCCTAGCTTAGATTTGATCCATGCTACTATAGTTTCTGCAGAAGCCCCTATACCATTCCATCTATAAAAAAAAACCAAATTTCACACACATTCTCTGTATGCTACTTGTTGTTCTATTCTTAATGAACAATTTTTTTTGATTAGGGTTATTTGTTGAAGAAAGTTTTCCCAAATCCTTAATACATAATGAGTTCATATTACTGTAATATTTTAGATTCAACTCCTTTTTTCTTTTATGTGGAGGGGAATAAACCTTACCTAAGGAGAGGTGAAGGTGAAGGTGAAGCTTACCAGAAATTGCTTGTTTGAAACCAGAAGGTGCTTCATGCTTTTTTTTGAGCTTAGGATCTAGCTTCTTCAAAGGGCATTAAGACCTTTGATGAGGAGGTGAGTAGACATTCTAGGAATGATTTCTAGTTTTGTTTAAAGTTGAGGGTACATTCTGACTCTTCCATAGAGAAGCCCTATGTTGGGGCCTTGGGGAAGAGGAAGACAATGCCAAAAAAAATTTAGATACGCAAAGGGAGAAGGGAACTCTAGAAACCTTAAAAGCATGCCTTCATTGATTTGAAACATTCTTCCAGCCTGAGAAACCATCATCATGCCCAGAGGTTTTAGAATATGCAATCTCCCTTCTTCCTCTGCTAGAGAAACCCGCATATTTTGTTTTAGAAAAAAAAAATTGTTGATCGAGCGAATGCACAAATAGGATTTTGGGTCACGTGCAAAGAGCAAAGCCATTTTTTTTCAATAGTCTCCTTATTAACAAATTTATTATTATTAACAATTTGCTTTCATGTCTTCTTGTTAAGTTTTTATTTGTTGGTTTTGTTTTAATGTTTTGTTTTATTGGGGTGTGCAAGGCCAAACTCACCCTTGGGAGGGAAGAGAGCCTTGATGGGTGAATGGTTTAAGTTGGGAATTCCCATTTAGTGTATAGTCCTTCCTCAAGGAGGAAGTGGATGAGGCATGGATGTATGGGCTCCATGATGCCATTCTTGTTGTATACTATTTTGGGGGTCATAAGGGTTGTATTTTGTGAAAGGAAATGGAAGGGTTGGTACTTGTTGTTATGGCCTTGTGAAGGAAATGGTTATGGATTTTGGGCCTTGTTGAAGGCATGGTTTTTAATTTTGAATGGCTTCTCCTACTTGGGTACTTTCCACCTTCACCCCTTTTCTGGGTCCAAGGTGACCCATTGTGTGAATATCCTTGGGATGGTAATTTTGTATTTACATGTACTTGTTTATTTTATATGTATGTGTGTTGAAGCATGTATTTAACCCTCATCCATCTTTGTTTCCCCAAGCTTAGGGGTGGCCATGTAATGGCCTAGGTTGGGAGGTGAGCCTCCATGGTCTTGTGGCTTCATTTTGTAGATTTTACAAAGGATTATCTTACAAGTTTTAATGCAGGAAATGGAGTTTTTTTACTTTTCTCTATTTGAATTTTTGAGTTGAAAATGGCTAAAATGCCTTGTGTAAAAAATTGTACTATAAGGCCATGAAATGCCTATTAGCATGAGATATGCTTGTAAAAGGATTATATTTCTATGTGGAATGTTTCTCCTAATGTATCTAAGTAACTTGAAGCATGTAAAATGTAAAAATATTGCATTCTTTAGGCTAGAAAATAAATGAGAAGTTGTTGGTTTGTTTTCCTTCATGTACAAAAAAAAAGTTTCATTTTGCCTTATATGTAAATCTTCCTCTTATGAGTACATGTTTATTTCAAATATGAATGAAAGGAAAAGAAAAAAGAAAAAAAAATGAGTAGATTTACTTGTTCATTGCTTTACGAGAAAATTTTCCTTTCTATGCATGTGTTAGTTTCAAAAAAAAAGTATGTATATACACTTATGAATATATACTAGGCTATATATGCATAGATGTATATAATCTTAAAAAAAAATGCTTCTATTGTTATTGGAAAGAAATAGATCTCTTTATTTTCTTCTATGTAAAATTCAATCACAAGGATTTATATACATCCTAGTAAGTATATATACACATGTGTATATGTATGAGTATATATACACATATATATATTAAAATATATAAATGTATATATATTGTCATATATACACACAAGTGTATATATATTATATATTCTTAGTATGGATTGTCATGTGTTCTTACCTCTATATCTTTCCTTATACATATGTATATATATAGATGTGTGTGTGTGTGTGTGTGTGTGTCTATATATATATATATATATATATATATATATATATATATATATATATATATATATATATATATATATATATATATATATATATATATATATATATATATTCTACCTATATATTTAAATGTAATATAATAAATAACATATATATTAATACATAATATATATCATATTATAAATAACATATAATAAATTTAAAAATATACTATATAACAAAATAAACTAACAGCAAATGACATTTTAATCTATAAATAAAAACATTTTAAAAAAATTAGGTTTGTGGTACTTTTCAGTGGGTCAGATTGTGTCCCCCTGTGACCCCAAAGGGGAAGCGAGTGGCACAACCACCACAGCCTTTGGGGGCGGTGATGTTGCCACCACCACACCCCTTGGGGGGGATAGTGGGTAGGGATTCACCACCAAAGGTGTACGGTGGCCTGTCCCCTGCACACCCAATGAAGGGGTGCAGTGGGGCAATCTCCACCCCCCCACCTTTTGCGCGGAAGTCGGTCGACAATCGCAATCGGCAATGTAATGCACTGTTCGGTTTTTTTTTTAATAATAAAGAATCACATCCCACTTCATGTAAAGGGGCATTTAGATAAAGCCCCCCCCTAAATTTAAAGTTAAAAATAATTAGTCTACAGTAATAAATAAAACATAAGTAACAGTAAGATTTAATGCAGAGTAACATGGCTATATTATAACAGAGAATAATTCTGTTTAAATAGAGAATGTTAAATTCAAAACTAATGGAACTATGGAATGATAATATATCTATTATGTAGAATTTTAATCTAATCTAAATTTTACCTTGATGTTCTTTTGCTTGTAGATGCCATGAGAAGACCTTGTAGAAATCTGTACATTCCTCCATTGATGGAGTTTGACATATATTCACAAGTCTATAATAGTGTATATACACACTTGTGTGTGTATATACACCCTTGTATACTTCTGTGTATATTTCTATTGATTTTTCTCTTCATGCATGCTTAAGGCCAAACCTGCAAAACCTCAAATGGAGAAATTAGGGTTTTGGCCAAGTTTTATTTTAGGGCCAAACCCTAATTTTGAAATTAGGGTTAGGGTTGGCTTTTGGACCCAAAATTATTTTTAAATTTTAATTTTGAACTCTCATTTAATTATGGCTAATCTTTTTAATTACTGACCTTATTAGTATTTAATGACAGTTGAGTTTTCTCGGTCACTTTTTGAAAAAAAATTATTTTAAAAAAATATTATTGTATTTTGTCTTGAGATTTTCAAGATTCCTTATTCATTATTTTATCGGGTTTTTAAATAGTGGTCATTAATTGACTATTTGATTCATTTTCAAATTTAAAATGTTGGGACAATACTTTATGGACTTTTTTATTATTTTTATCGTTATTTCTTGAGATTTGAATTTCCAGGTTTATTATTTAATACTTAAATATTAATAAAATTTATTAATGTTTTATTTAGTAATTGGTAATTAAATTTATTATTCTATTATACTGATTTTACCATTTTTGAATTAATTGGTATATTAGGGGAAGATCTAACTTGTAAGTCCTAGGTGGGACCTAGGTAAATTATTTCACCTCTAGTAATAATGTTTTATTTAATATTTATAATTTTAAATGGTTTTCAATCCCTTTTTATGATTAATATAATTGATTAATAAATTTGGGAAACTATGTATTATAATTAAAGGGTATATTAATTTAATTTGAATTAATTGAATATTATTATAGTTTAATTTGAAATAATTTGCTAACCCTAGCTATCGCTTAGGGTTATTATCATGATTATAATTTACCTTGTTATCTCTTTATTGATTTTTTGTATTTTGATCCTAGTTGGTAACTCAATTTTTCGTTAGGGACCAATAGGGTTACTAATTTATATCATTTGAATTGTACTTCTTCATATTGATCCCCTTAGGGTTTGTTGACCTAATTGTTGACTTTTCATATTTTCTTAATTCAAATTGTTACCTTGGCTTATTCCCTTTCATTAATTTATGATTAAACCTAGTTAGGGTTTCATTTGACTAATGTAGTTTGACAAACAAGGGATGTCAGAAAGCCAGTGCATGGCATGCTACCTCTTGTGAGTTGATAAGTGTTGGTTGATACATTTCATGATCGAGTTGAGTGTTCCTTAGTGTGTAACCTTGTTGATGTTATGTGCTTTAAAAAAATTTGTTGTGTGTGTTTTGCCCTAATTTTTGGGCATGACAAGGAGCCACAATGATTGCTAAAGGAGGCAAATCAGGCACTTTGTAATTGATAGAGAATCACATTGAAGTGGGACCTACAATAATAGCAGTAGGAAATGACTTAAAGCTTTGGCATAAAAGGCTTGGTCACATGAGAAAGAAGGGCCTTGAGATTTTGCACAAAAAATTAGTATTTCCTAGGATTGAAATTGGTAGATTTGGAGATAGGTAAGAATTGTATATATTTAAAATAAAAGAGGACCAAATTCTCTACCAAGGAACATGAAAAAATACATAACCATTGGTATTAGTGCATTTAAATATTTTTGGTCCATAGAGGTAACATTTATTGGCGAGTCAAATTATTTTCTCACATTTTTAGATGATTGCACTAGGAAGGTTTGGGTTATATATTGAAAAGTCAATCTCTATCATCTTTAAAAAATTCAAAGCACTTGTACAAAACTGAACTTTAAATACAATTAAGTTCTTAAAAATAGATCATGGTGGTGAATTTTATTCTATAGAATTTGATCAATCATGTGCAAAGAATCATATCCAAAGAATTTGAATTGTCCCTTTATGTAATTCTCCACTAGGGAACCTAGGAGAATTTAACTTAATACATGTTACTATGTTTACAGAATAATTTTTTTCTTAAGTGTTTACAAATAATAATGGTAACAATGTGGAAACAATACAATCACAAGATATAAAAAAATACATAAGTACAACTTGAAAATACAGTTAACAATCCTTGAGGGTTCCATGATGTAGAATTATGTATTACAAATTAAATATTTTAGATTAAGAATACATACAATGATCTCATATACAAATGAATAACAAGTACATGCAATACCATAAAGTATAGAAACAATGAAACAACATCCTTTGCACAAGTTGTAGGGTATGTCACAATAATCAAATACAAAGTATATTACAATATCTACAAATCTAAAGCATTGATACAAGATATAATTACAAACATCATAAGATAAATATGAACAAGTCTCCAATGAAGAATAAGAAGATGATATCATCAACAAGCATCATCCAACACTGCTACAGGAACATCAAAATCTCAAATGGTAAAAGAAAAAACTACCACCCAACCTCGTGCAATGAAAGGTCCACTCCCACCACGTTGAGGAGATAACAACAAATCCCACTCAAATAATAAACTCAATCAAAACAACAAAGAAATGGGTCTTGAAGGCTTTCTATCTCAAAAGGTACCACCAAATAATGATAAAGAAAATATAATAAATATCCAAAATACCAACAAGTACCAAACACCAATTACCTAAATATCGAACACACACACACCAACCACCAAGTACCAAAATACCCAAACAAACCACCGGGTAATACTATAGTACCAAAGGCACACCACCAGAGGCAAATGAAAAAAAATATAGAGGAGACTTAGGCTACATACTATGGGAGTTTCATCACATATCCATCTACTTGAGTTACCTTGGACTAGCCACATTGGACCCTGGGCCCTCAAGCATTGAGTTACCTTGGACTAGCCACTCTGAGCCTCAGACCCTGAATACGACCCATACAGAACTAGAATACCCTCTCAAGAAATTGAGGAATTTTTATCATATATACCTACTCTCTAGGCATCATCCCATTCCCATCCTCAGCCTAAACAAGTGCTCAAGGCATAGGCGAGGCATATTCTCTAAATTATCTTTTTAATGAACTCTCCAAGTTTTAATTAGTATGTTATCACTTATTAACAAACTTATGATAGGTTACCCTGGTTCTGACTATTTTGGGTCTCGGACCCCTATTGTAAGCCACTCCCCTAAGATGCTCTTATTTAACCTCCCGTAGGTGCACAATCATAAATAGATCTCACAAATCATATAAAATATGATAATCAATTTCAATTAAATCATAAAAGATAATTGGAACTCACATTGATCCTCAAACCATAATCCCACAATTACAAATTGGTCCTCAAAACATATCATGGTATAAAAAAAAACCCTCTCAAAGAGTTCACAAATTAATGAGCTTAAAAAAATGAGGTTGGGTACAAATAATTAGTGACCAAGTCAACATTATAAAAATACTAAAAATGCACATGTCACATAGAAGACAAACCCCAAAACCTCTAGTGTACCACTCCTAAAGCCAACATAATTTTTCCAAATAAACAATGTCAAACAAGACAATAAAATATACCAAGTAGTCAAACCATAACACAAGTTTCAATTATTTAAGAACAGTCAATTTTATTTATTAAAGTCTAGTTTGACTTATTAAGAAAACATTCATATAAAATCTCATGCATGTATACTTTTTAAATAAGTATTTAACTAAAATCTCTATGCATATTAGAGCACCAAGTATTTAATAATAAAATAATATTATTAAGTTTCTAAATATAAATATAAATGAAAACATTAATATTAAAACCCGCATGTAAAAAAGTCAATTAATATTTATTTATTAATTAACTTTAATTAAAAATAATTTATTTTTAAATCTAAAAATTAATAAATAATAATATATTTTTTTTATTTTAAATCCAAAAATTAATAAATGATAATAATAAATTTTTAAATCCAAAAATTAATAAATAATAAATTCAAATAACAAAACCCCCCTTTTTTTTAAACATTTAATTGATTTCTTTAATGAAAAACTAGGGTTTCACACAAAACTAATTTCTTTTGAATATGATTTCATATGCAATTTCAAAATTGATTTTTTATGCAAAAACATTAAGACAAATTTTCTATCCTTTCTGGGTAAATACCCTAACTGGAAAAAACTCACACAAATTTCTAAAATTTCTTCCTAGGTTTTCAAACCATCCAAACAGAATATCAGATCTAATTTAATATCAAACCAATCTAAAATTTCACAAAACCAAACCTGATTTAAATAGAAACCCAATTCCAATTCATACACAAATAATTTTAGACACGAAACAAACAATCTTTTCAAAGGAGAGAATTTTACAAAAAGAAGGTTTCAAGCCCTACCTCAAATAATGCCTGGAATTTCAAAACTGAGAAAATCAAATTCATCCTTCAAAATCCAAGCTTTCTAACAATCTCTAACAATGCCTACAAAATCCAAGCTTTCCAAAAATCTTCCAAATTCATCCAAGAGAACTCCAAAACCGGATAGATGTAATTGAAAATAATACCCAAAAACCCCTCATAAAGAAGACTTACTCTTCCTAGGGCTTCTAAAACATGCAAACCCTAAAAAATAGAACTCAACTCTCTCCACCTAGTTTTCATCAATTCACTTTGCATGAAAAATAACTCAATAATAAAATAATACACTTTTTAGTTATAATTCCTTACTCAACCTTTAACTTTAAATTCTAATTCAATTTTCACTAAACCGAATGTGCAACTTAAATTGTATATAAATATTTAATTAATCAATAAATACTTTAGCACATAATTAACTATATAAACTAATAAATTAAATATTAAATAAATCAACTATGCCTTAAATTTCATATTTAGATTTAATAATTAATTAAACCCTTTTATTCCAAATTTAGACTTTTAATTAAATCTTTTAATTTAACAAAGGTATTCAATTAACTCTTAATAATTAAATATCCTTATATCTAATATTTCCACAATCATAAAATATAACTATTATAATCTCATAATTACTCCTAATTTAATTATTTAAATAAAATCATTCACACAAGTAAATCCACTTGACTCCCCAAACCCAAAAATCAACTAACTCCATATCAAAAAAACACCAAGGAAGGGCTCGCGAGTTCACGTCACCTTGACGAATTTGGATGGGTAGAAACATATACTTGCCCAATATTTAGGACAATCAATGGCTTGGCTTGGGATTTGGATTTGCATATTATCTCCCCTCTCTTACCATTGAGATTTTGTGATAGGGCACGCTTATCCTGGTAATTCAGGGAAGTTAATGCCTGGTACTTACAAACCTGCATAAAAGATGAGCATGTATATACATGTATAAATATAAAGAAGTAATTGTGGGAATCCACCAATTGTGTGGATCTCGCAAGCAAGTAATTGTGACTTCGTCCCTCAACCACATCAGGCACATCAAACAAAAATATAAAACATACACGCCAACCATACACATGCAAGTATGAGGTCAGTAAAATCATAACATAATATACATAACATCAAATCTATCTGAATATTAATACAAACATGAAAAGTGGTTTAAAGGAGTCTGGCCAATTGACCTGAAAATCAAACTAGGGGAGGGGTATTACATCCACCTCCCCTAAAATTAGGCTTACTCTTGGAATCCTACAAATAAATAATGATATGCATCCGTCAAACATGAAGAATCTTACAAAGACAAAAGACAAAATGATATCTAAAAATAAGCCAAAAAATAAGGACACGATATACAGTCATTAAGAGCAATATAATTTTAGTTTAAGAATAAATTGAAAATCACATTGATTAATAATTCATTATTTAACAATTTAAATAGATCTAAATTGTTGTTTATTCATCATTATAGAAAACATCTAGTAATCAATTGTATAAAACACACATTCATATCTACATCAAATAACAAGTCAAGAGGTTCATGCAAACCTAGTTAATGCAACACTCAAATAAAATTCAATCCGAACATACAAGTTTAATATCATACCTCTAGGTTCATAAACAATAGTATGAAATACAAAAGATTTATATGTCTAAGTTTTTGTTTCAAGTTTTTGACAGTTTAGACATCTAGTCGGCATAAAAATTCCCAGAGTTCCCAGTGTAGAAACTTGGGCTCTGATACCAAGTGTAATGCCCCACTAGGGAACCTAGGAGAAGTTAACCTAATACATGTTACTATGTTTACAGAATAATTTTTTTCTTAAGTGTTTACAAAAAATGATGATAACAATGTGGAAACAATACAATCACAAGATATAAACAAATACATAAGTACAACTCAAATACAATTAACAATCCTCGAGGGTCCCATGATGTAGAATTACGTATTACAAATTAAATATTTTAGATTAAGAATAAATACAATTATCTCATATACAAATGAATAACAAGTACATCCAATACCATAAGTTATAAATACAATGAAACAACATCCTCTACACAAGTCACAGGGTATGTCACAATAATCAAATACAAAGTATATTACAATATATGCAACTCTAAAGCACTGATACAAGATATAATTACAAATATCATAATCTATAAATATGAACAAGTCTCCAATAAAGAATAAGAAGAAGATATCAGCAACAAGCATCATCCAACACCGCTACAGGAATGTCATAATCTCAAATGGTAAAATAAAACACTACCACCTGACCTTGTAGAACCAAAGGTCCACTCCACCGTGTTGAGGAGATAACAAAAAACCCCACTCGGATAACAAACGCAATCAAAACAACTAAGAAATGGGTCCTAAAGGCTTTCTATCTCAAAAGGTACCACCAACTAATGATAAAGAAAATATAATAAATATCTAAAATACCAACAAGTACCAAACACCAATTACCAGAATATCGAACACACACACCAACCACCAAGTCCCAAAATACCCAAATAGACCACCAAGTAATACTATAGTACCAAAGGCACACCACCAGAGATAAATGCATAAGACTACAAAGGATACTTAGGCTACATACTATGGGAGTGTCATCACATGGCCATCTACCTAAGTTACCTTGGACTCGCCACACTAGAACCTGGACCCTCAAGCATTGAGTTACCCTAGACTGGCCACTCTGGGCCCCGGACCCTCAATACGACCCACACGGAACTAGAGTACCCTGTCAAAAAACTAAGGAATTCTATCATACCTACTCTCTATGCATCATCCCATTCTCATCCTTATCCTAAACAAGCGCTCATGGCATAGGCAAGGCATATTCTCTAAATTATCTTTTTAATGAACTCTCCAAGTTTTAATTTGTATGTTATCACTTATTAACAAAATTATAATAGGTTACCTTGGTTCTGACCACTTTGGGTCCCAGACCCCTATGGTAAGTCACTCCCCTAAAATTCTCCTATTTAACATCTCCTAGGCTCACAATCCTAAATAGATCTCGCAACTCATATAAAATATGATAATCAATTTTGATTTCATAAAAGATAACTATAACTCACACTGATCCTCAAACCATAATCCCACAATTACAAATTGGTCCTTAAACCATAACATGATATAAAAAAAATCCCTCTCAAAGAGTTAACAAAATAATGAGCTTAAAAAATGAGGTTGGGTACAAATAATTGTGACGAAATCAACATTACAAAAATACTGAAAATACACATGTCACATAGAAGAAGAAAAACCCTGAAACCTCTGGTGTACCACTCCTAAAGCCAACAAAATTTCTCTAAATAAATAACAACAAACAAGACAATAAAATATACCAAGTACTCAAATCATAACACAAGTCTCAATTATTTAAGAACAATCAATTTTATTTATTAAAGTCTAGTTTGACTTATTAAGAAAATATTCATATAAAATTGCATGCATATATACTTTTTAAATAAGTATTAACTAAAATTTCCATACATATCAAAACACCATGTATTTAATAATAAAATAATGTTATTAATTTCTAAATATAAATATAAATGAAAACATCAATATTAAAACCTGCATGTAAAAAAATCAATTAATATCTATTTATTAATTAACTTTTTTTAATAATTTATTTTTAAATCCAAAAATTAATAAATAATAAATTTTTATTTATTTTTTAATAAATTTTTAAATCCAAAAATTAATAAATAATAATAATAAATTCAAATAACAAAACCCCCCTTTTTGTTTTAAACACATATATTTTCTCAATTGATTTCTTTAATAGAAAACTAGTGTTTGAGGCAAAACTAATTTCTTTTGAATATGATTTCACGTGTAATTTCAAATTTAATTTTCTATGCAAAACATTAAGAAAAAATTTCTATCATTTTTGGGTAAATACCCTAACTGGAAAAAACTCACACAAATTTCTAAAATTTCTTCCTAGGTTTTCAAACCATCCAAACAGAATACTAAATCTAAATTAATATCAAACCAATCTAAAATTTAACAAAACCAAACCTGATTTAAACAAAAACCAAATTCTAATTCATTCGTATAAACAATTCCAGACACGAAGCAAACAATCTTTTCAAAGGAGAGAATTTTACAAAAAGAAGGTTTCAAACCCTTCGTCAAACAACACCTAAAAATCTAAAACCAAGAAAGATCAAATTCACCCTTCAAAATCCAAGTTTTCTAACAATCTCTATCAACGCCTACAAAATCCAAGCTTTCCAAAAATCCTTCAAATTCATCCAAGAGAGCTCCTCCAAAACCTGATTGAAGTAATTGAAAATAATACCAAAAAACCCCTCATAAAGAAGACCTATTCCTCCTAGGGTTTCTAAAACATGCAAACTCTTAAAAACATAACTCAACTCTCTCCAACTAGTTTTCATCAATTCACTTTGCATGAAAAATAACTCAATAATAAAATAATGCACTTTTTAATTATAATTCCTAACTCAACCTTTAACTTTAAATTTTAATTCAATTTTCACTAAACCAAATGTGCAACTTAAATTGTATATAAATACTTAATTAATGAATAAATACTTTAGCACATAATTAACTATACAAACTGATATATTAAATATTAAATAAATCAACTATGCCTTAAATTTCATATTTGGATTTAATAATTAATTAAACCCTCTTATTCCAAATTTAGAGTTTTAATTAACTCTTTTAATTTAACAAGGGTATTCAATTAATTCTTAATAATTAAATATCCTTATATCTAATATTTCCACATTCATAAAAATAACAATTATAATCTCATAATTACTCCTAGTTTAATTATTTAAATCAAATAATTCACACAAGTAAATCCACTTGACTTCCAAAACCCAAAAATCAGCTAACTCCATATCAAACAAACACCTAGAAAGGGCTCATGAATTCATTTCACCTTGATGAATTCGAATGGGTAGAAATGGATACTTGCTCAATATTTCTAGGACAATCAATGGCTTGGGTTGGAATTTGGATTTGTATGTTATCTCCCCTCTCTTACCTTTGAAATTTTGTGATAGGACACACTCATCCTAGCAATTCAGGGAAGTCGATGCCTGGTACTTGCAAACCTACATAAAAGTTGAGCATGTACATACATGTATAAATATAAACAAGCAATGGTGGAGATTAGCTGATCATGTGGATCTCGCAAGCAAGTAACTATGACTCTGTCCCTCAACCACATCAGGCACGTCAAAAATAAATATAAAACATACACGCCAACCATACACATGCAAGTATGAGGTCAATAAAATCATAAACATAATATACATAACATCAAATCTATCTAAGGATTAATACAAACATGAAAAGTGGCTTAAAAGAGTCTAGCCAATTAACTTGAAAATCAAACTATGGGAGGGTGTTTACAGAATAATTTCTCTTCTTAAGTGTTTACAAACAATGATGATAACAATGCAGAAGAAATAAAATCATAAGATATAAACAAGTACATAAGTACATCTCAATTACAGTTAACAATCCTCAAGGGTCCCATGATGTAGAATTATGTATTACAAATTAAATATTTAGATTAAGAATAATTATAATTATCTCATATTATAGATGAATAACAAGAACATCCAACACCATAAGGTATACAAAATGATACAACATCCTCTGCACAAGTCGCAGGGTATGTCACAATAATCAAATACAAAATATAGCACAATATTTGCAACTCTAAAGCATTGATACAAGTTATAATTGTACAATATCAAAAGATGGGTACGAACAAGCCTCCAATGAGGAATAAGAAGAAGGTAACATCAACAAGCATTCGCCAGCACCGCTATAGGAACGTTGGAATATCAAATGGTAAAAGAAAATACTACCAACCAACCTTGTGGAACCAAAGGTCCACTCCCACTGTGTTGAAGAGATAACAACAAACCCCACTTGGATAACAAACTCAATCAAAACAACTAAGCTAAGGTATTGAAGGATTTCTTTCTCAAAATGTACCACCAAGTAAAGATAAAGAAAAGATAGTAAATATCAAAATGTCAACACATTCCAAATCACCAAACACCCAAAATAGACCACTAGGTAATATTGAAATAACAAGGATACACCACCAAAGGCAAATGCAAAAAACTACAAAGGAGACTTGGGCTACATACTATGGGAGTGTCATCACATAGCCATCTACTCGAGTTACCCTAGACTGGTCACACTGGACCCCAGACCCTCAAGCATTGAGTTACCCTGGACTGACCACTCTGGGCCCCAAACTCCCAATACAACCTACGTGAAACTAGAATACCCTCTCATGAAGATGAGAAATTCTAATCATACCCACTCTCTAGGTATCATCCCATTCCCATCCTTATCCTAAACAAGCGCTCAAGGCATAGGTGAGACATAATCTCTAAATAACCACATAGGTTCCAAAAAATAATAATGATCGAATCCATGTCCATAAAAGAACAACATGAATATATACTAGTCAATAAATCAAACCATCATAACCATCCTCTCAAACAATTCATGAAATAAAGAGCTTTTGCAAAACTGGTTGAATAAAGTAATCGAGTCCAAAATTAACTTTCCAACCAGTGAATAAAGGAATCAAGAGAAAACAGCCCCAAAAACAAAACCTCTAGTGTACACTTCCTACATGTGAACTTAAAACCTCAACAATTAAAATTACCCAATAAGATTTAAATCGGCAACTAACATTTACCAACAATTCACACCCATGTACTAAATCAATTATAAAAATTAATATTTTAAACACCCAAGTACATACTCATAATATTGATTATCTATTTTTAAAAAAGAACAAATTTAGTTATTTAATATAAATTAATGATAAATGCAAATTAAATAACTAACTTGAAAAAAATTAAATTAAACTAGATATTAATTAAACTAATTTTAAAAAAATTATATCAAATTTTAATTAATTTTTAAAAAATTTAAAAATAAATATTACATGTTGGGGGGGTTGCGGCCCCACCCTCAAGACTGTCGGCGGTAGCTTGGTTGTCATGGCAGCTCCGGCTACCCATGACAGTCAAGGCTGCTTTACATGACAAGAAAATAATGTGGCTCGAAGGTGGAAGATAACTAGAGAGAGCCCATGCAACATGTTCTCAAACACAATATTGGGAAAATAATTTTGGGTATAGGCTATAAATACAATGATACATTTAATTAACTAAAGTCTATCCTCTTGATTGTCCATTTCAAAATTCATGAAGAGAAGAGGCTAAGAAAGAGGATTTCATATAATCATCTAAAAGACTTTGGATGTGAAGATTTTTTTCACATTCCACAAGAGACTAATGAAGCTCGATTTGAAGTCAAAATTCCATATCTTTGTTGAAGAAAAAGATGAGAGACAGGTTGTGCGATCCTATTTAAGTATAGGTTACACATAACCAAGATGGAGATTTTGAACAAAAAAGTAATGCCTTGTGTAACTCCAAAATAAGAGACTTCAACAAAAGAATATGTTTTGTTTGATGTAAAGGTGTGAGGGTGGGAGGGGGGAGTTTATGGGTTAAACAAATCATAATATAAGTATTATCATTGTAATAATATTATTTTATAATAAACTTGGTTTAGGATCTCAAAACCAACAAAAAAAGAAGTTGAAAGTTGCCAAGAAAAGCTAGACAAAACCAATAGAAATTGAAATTGATAAGGGATTGAACTAGCCAAAATAACACAATTATCATGTATCCATTTATTATTCAACATTTAAAGAGCCAAGTGTAAGCATACCTATATCACCCAAAACTTTTGAAAATGGTCAAAATTAATGAACCTTTTGTGCCCACACCTAGCTACCATATAATCCATATTAGTCTATGAGATCTACAAAATAAAAATTAAGATAAAAAGTAGGATTTATGAAAGCTACATTAACCTTGAGAAACCCTAACCAAAATCCTTACATCTATCACAATGAACATCCAAACTAGTTGGAGCATCCCCACAACACCAATTATACTTGCATTATCACAATAGTCTAGGAATATAGGAATATCCTCCTTTGGGAACACTATTGACAAACCTTGCGCAATTTCTTGCATTTCCCTTTGCAATCATTATTGTCATCAATTTGAATGATTAAGATGGTCCAAAATGCTTCCAAAATAAGCCTTAGCCTAGTGGACAACATCCTCAATGTCATCATGGATTGAGAAAGAAATGTCAGTTCTCAAAAAACATGAAGCGCAATAAAGAGATTGGGAAGAGTTGAACATGTTCCAACACTCCCGTGTATGTCTTGGATCAAGTAGCAATTTTCCATGGCATAGTGAATGCCAAGACCCAGAGTTTTATCCATCTCTTTTTTTAAATTTGATTTATCCAAACCACCTAGCACCTAAGATCAAGGTCCATAATCTCTTTCTCTGTATCTACCTTAATGGTTTCCATCATTTATTCCTTAGCCACCATTTTCTATCTTTTTCAAAGAAATCTCTTCATGTTTTACCATCCCCTTATTTATCCCACCCTTCATATCACCCCAACCTCTCATAGTAGATTTAGAAGGGCGTGGATTAGAAAATGACACCTTATACAAGAAGAGATGGAAGGTAATAATTCACATATTGCACATGAACATAATTATTTAGATTTGTTAGGCATTGCTTACATGAGGTAATGAAAACCCACTCATTTCCAAACCAACTCATTTTTAAGTAAATAATAAACATAATTTATATTAATATTTTTTTTATAACTGAGAGGAATTGATAGGTTAGTGCAATATTTTAGAGCTTAGCTCTTCGACATGGCAAGTCGAACCTCATATAACCTCTCAAGGTTACTAGTTGGCCCCAAATGAGCTAGACACCAAATAATTTGAAGTGGAGATAATCAATCTTGTAAAACCCTTAACTAGCTACACTACCCCTTCAATTGTATAATACTAATAAATGCCATAAATATCTTAAATATATCTATCTAAAAATATCCAATTTAATAACTATTTTATTTACCTAAGAATTATTTTATTTTATTTTACTTCACAATCATTCAAATTTTATTTATTTATCTTAATTTTAATTTGATAAAGTAAATATAAAATATATAAATAAATAAATAAAAAATAACTCTTCAAATAATTATAAAAATTATGAAATAAAATAACTATTTTTTTGATTGGTTGAAATAAAATAATTATTAAACTTAAATAATAAAAACTAATTCATAAGTACATAAAAAATACTTCTCCACTAAATAATGTAAATAAAATCAAATAATTTTAAAAAATGATTCTAAGGTAAATAAGAGCCTATTTTAACTATTTATAATAAACAAAACATTAATATCAATTGGTGAGTTTAAGGGGCTTTCTAACGAATGGTTCATAAGGCACAATACTTGGTGAAGGTTTTACAAATGAGGTTGCAAGAAAAGTGGTTTTAACCATGGAAGAAATTCTGAAGTTAAGTGCGCTCGAGCTGGAGTAGTAGTAGGATGGGTGACCTCCTCGGAAGTCCCGATGCTTCACCTTTGTGAGTATCACCTAGATCCAATGAGAACTGAGTGTTCCATTCATTCTCATGAGAGATGAGTTCATGTGAACCACTACTCATGAAACATGAGTCAATGAGTTTTACTAAAAAAACTACACAATTGAATCCTGATAGCAGTATCACAACATTAATATTAACAATTGAAATATATTTATTTAAAAAGTAAAAAAATAATTATTTTATTTATTTAGAAAATTACTTTATGTTAAATAAAAATTATTTATAAATTAATAATGATATTTATTTCAAAATTATTTTATTTATTTAAGTATTATTTTATTTTTAAAATGTCAAATCTAATTTTATATTATAACTATTATAGATTTTTTATTCATATTGTAACTGTTATGTAAATAAAATAATTTATCTCTTTAGTGATTTTTAGACAAATGTACTTAAGATATCTATACTAATTAATAAATTATTTGTAATATTTTTAAAATAGAAATTAATTTTTTACATATTAGATATATTTTATTGGTTGGAGTGTTTTCAACTTGCAAAAGGTGGGGATTCAGTTTTCCTAATTGAACACATCATTATATGTTTCTTATCAATGAAAAGTCACATAATCAATATCAATATGAGTATGGATATACTAAAATAGAGAAGGAAACTATATCAAAATTTGAAGTGAAGAACAAAAATATGGTACAAGCCAACATTGAAGCAAAAATCAACCAATCAAATCAGCGTAAGTAACTATCTAGAAATGACAACCACTAGGGAAGGAAAACTAAATGAAGGAACATGAGGTTTTAGCTAGATGGCTTGATTACATGCAATGGAGATGCTAAGAGGGGAGATTTGACTTAGTTAGGGCATTCTAAGATTTAATAACTCTAGTACATATGTTTATACGTGTTGGTGATTTGAGTTGTAAAAACATTCAAAATAAACACTCCTTTAGATACTTCTACTAAGGTACAAGTTGAAGAGTTGTAAATATGCATGGAATGTATATGATGCACATGTACAAAATAAAATATATTAAAATTAGAATGTAGAATAAGGATTGAGATATATGTGTATGTGTATGTGTATGATGAGATATGGTGAATATTATATATAGCAAGTTGATGCGACTTGTGCATAATATGTTGTGTGGTGTACTCTACATTTAAATAGTTTTATATTGTCAAAGTATACTTATATTTTCTTGCCACAATCTTCTCTGGCTCAACATTTAACATCTTACCTTCTTATTGAGGACTTTGTTGTATAAATACTAAATTCTAGAGACTTAATCTCATATCATGCTCATACTTGTCAATATTGTCAAAGAGCTTCCATTTATGATTCGAATTAGAATTATATGCTAAGGACCAAATTATAATGTTAAAAATACTAATAATAATTTTAAAATATAATATATTTAAAATTATGTTTATAAATCCTTGAAAGAGTTTTTGTTGGATTTTCATATTTACTCAAGAAGAAGTGGTACGAACATTATGTTTTTCAAATACTTTTATTTTTATTTGGCATTAAAATGTTGCTATGTATATTCTATCAATAAACACTTCTTATTAAATATGTTTTTGCCAAAATTATCTCAATCATAACTCATTTTATCCTCAAAGTGTTCATTTGTTATCCATATTCCAACAAAGCTTTTTTCAATTTTTAAAGTTTTCTAATTGCAACATTTTGGTTGGAGCTATGTAATTCATGTTGACACCACATTGATTTTCAATCAAATATTTCTGATAGGAAATTATTATTGTTTAATTTGTTCTAAAATTTGACAAAACTTATTAATTTCACCCCATAATTCTATTAGAGACCACAAAAAAAATTTGAACAATTATATTAACCTTCTAATCTTTGCTTTGCATCTAAATCTCATAATCCAATCTTGTGTAAAAACATATCAATCCATTAAAATTTCAACCTCAATATAATAATAATAATAATAATAATAATAAACTTATTCAATTCTACAAAATTATTTATTATAATTTCTTAATATTTAGTTCTCAATTCTTCATTTAAATATCAATCTTCTTATATTTATAAACATAATTAATTAATATTAGAGCTACACTAATATTTAGAGTAGAAAACATTTATTATTCACCCACCCCAAATAAAAGTAGTATAGTGCAACGACTAATTTGTAATGATTTTTCTGACCCGATTTACTTCACCTTGTGAACACGAATTTTCAGTCCTAGAAGAAACAAAAGCTTATTTCCATAATGGATTCTAAAGCAATCTTTAAGAAGATCATGAAAGTGCTGAAAAGTTTCAATGATCACCGATTTACTCTTTTAAAAAAGACATGTCACAATTTCAATATTCCACGCTTTGAACACTTAAAAGCCCTGAATGCAAACTTCACATGAAACGACAGCAAACAAAAAGTAAGATCAATAAACAAATGGTTTGTTTACAATTGACAGGAATCTTGACAAAAGTGGATAGCAATCCTCTGTACTGAAACAACTTCACTCCAACTAAGGAATTTGAACAACAAAGAAGGGGAAGAAATAAACAATCCATCTCCCACCCATTCTCCACTATCCAGATGATGATTTTATTAGAAGCAATGAATGTGGTTCTCAGTAGTCCGTTGCGAGGGGAAGATGAGTGGGATTGTCAATGAAGACGCCTCCATAGACGATGCCAGCAAGACCTCCTCCAACAAGGGGACCGACCCAGTAGACCCAGTGGTCCGTCCAATCCCAGCTCACCAAGGCGGGGCCAAAGGAGCGAGCAGGGTTCATTGACCCCCCTGAGAAGGGTCCAGCCGCCAAGATGTTTGCTCCCACGATGAGCCCAATTGCAATGGGTGCAAGGATCCCCACGTCACCCTTCTTGGGGTCTGCTGCCGTGGCAT
Organism: Chamaecyparis obtusa; assembly: GCA_027943335.1. NCBI lineage: Eukaryota > Viridiplantae > Streptophyta > Pinopsida > Cupressales > Cupressaceae > Chamaecyparis > Chamaecyparis obtusa. The sequence goes on along the minus strand of BSBK01000615.1, from coordinate 3,383,983 downwards.
ACACCGTGTACACCAGTCCAAATGTTATCACCATCTCAAACACCACTCCCTCTCCTAAGCTCACGCCAGATGCCACGCTGTGGATTGGGATTGACTGCACAAATATCACAGCTAGTTTTATAACTGCAATATTAAGAAAAAGAGGTTAGTTTGTTTGTTCAGAGGAATTAAACTTACCAAGCCGCCGGTGGTGAATTTCAAGAGCAGGCATGCCACGGTGGAGCCCAGAAGCTGAGCAATCCAGTAGAAGACGCCACGTAGTACAGTGATGTGGCCGCCCAAGGTAAGGCCAAAAGTAACCGCCGGGTTGACATGGCCGCCGGAGATGTTGGCCGCAATGGAGATGGTTACAAAAAGTGCCAACGCATGAGCCAAGGCAACCGCCACTAGACCAGCTGGGGTCAGAGATGCATCCGACGTCAATTTATCTGCATTAAAACAATGGGATGGATCAGTCTTATGGTATTGCTAGGTGTTGTTTTTTAGTAAAATTTTTTGATCTATGTTTCATGAGTAGTGGTTTACATGAACTTATTTTATATTGTATCAAATTAAAATGTGCAGGAGTCAAACTCATTGACCCATTTTCATGGGTAGTGGTTCACATGAGATGAGTTCATGTGAACCACTCACTACTCATGAGATGGATTCATGTCAACCACTACTCATGAAACATGGGTCAATGAGTTTGATTTGAAAACTACACGAAATGAGTTTGATTTGACAACTACACAATTGAATCTGATAGCAATATCATAATTTGACACGTATAAAAAATACCTCCTACTCTCAATTATTCGTTTATGGCTTTGATTGTGTAAGTATTTTTAGCATCAACATTTTTTATCACACTCTATGATCCCTCATCAAGATGAGAGAGAGTGCAAATACAGAGCAAGCCTCACTCAAAAGCTACATGAAGAGGAGGGGAGCAAAGATGACACTCAAAGCGAGCGAAGAAAATAAAAGAAAAAATAAGGCTATGAAAGAAAATAAAAAATAAAACTAAGAAAACACAAAAAGGAGAACCCGCCGTTTAACTAAAAAAATACAGAGAGGGTTCTCCTTCATGTTTTCTTATTTTCATTTTATTTATTTTTACTTTTTGTTTTCTTTTGTAGCTTTATTTTTTCTTTTATTTGTTTTCCTAGCTTTGTGTGTCCTCTCTACTCCCGTCTTCTTCATAGAGCTTTTGAGTGAGGCTTGCTCGCATCTTATGATTTTACATATTCTGCACTCTCTCTCATTCTGATGATAAATCACAGAGTGTGATCCGAAACATCAATACTAAAAATACATACACAATTAAAACTAAAAACTAATAATTGAATTCAAATAGATTGTAGTATCAGTGGGATCAGTGCCCGTGATCAAAGGACAACAAAGCTCAGTTAGCAAGAACTTAAAGCGATGAGAGCGTTTAGAAAGACTGACCAAAGGCAACGGCCGACCCCACGCCAGCATAGACGAAGAGCAGAGTTGAGATAAACTCTGCAATGTATGTCTTCACTGTCTCGAACTTAATTGCATCATCCAAGCTGCCCAACGCAATGCCCAATGCCATTTTGATTACTAGAATGCTCCCTTTGAGCTACTAAGTTCAGAGTCGATATTTGGCGAAAATGGTGTTATGGGTTTCCTCTTATATACTGTGAATGGATAAACTTGATTTGTATAGCCCGAATTGTGCAGGCAGAAATGGTGGGCCGGCCTCGGAGACATTGCCATTGGCGGGTAGCAGGAGAGGACACACCGTCCATGTGAGACGTGACATCGTTACTTGCATTGTTTATGAAGGCAAACCCCTCGACCACCAATTAAAAACAGGGGAAATCATTAAAAAGATGGAGAGTGGAGGGTCGCGGGCAGATGGACCCCACCATCACCGTCCAAACCGTCCACACATTTAAATTTTGACGACCTCGTTAGAGATTAGACTTTCTGAGCAAGTCAGCAAAATTGGAAGAAAAAGTTTTAAAAAGAACGTGGTGGTCGGCTTAGTGATTGTCCACGTCGTTGTTTGCAAAAGAGATCAAACAAAGGAATTGTATAATATGGGAAGAATGATTTCTTGGTGGCCCTTCCCATTGAAGGCATTGGATTCCCTTTGTCTTCCTTACATATATTTTTTTATATTAACTATAGAGAGGTCAAAAATATTACAGAAAGTTCATCGAGTAGTAACAAAGAGGCAAAGCCTCAACCCGAGATCAAAGTATCATAATTACAAACAATTCAAAAAGAAGTAACTGAAAAGCTAATGAAGGACATCATAGTGGGTATCAACCCAAGCAGTCCACCCAAGTGGGCCTTCCATCCACACAATACTTTTGTGCTCCTAGGTCTGAGTCAGCATAAACAGCTCCTCCTTCCTAGTATTGACATTTTCCCTGATCTCTTTGTTTAGTCTTTTGCAAGTTTGTTCAAAAATCCGAAGATCATCAAGGGTTCTCGTCCACTCGATGCCATGCTTTAACTCGTAGAAGAAGAAAGTGGCGTGCCCATCCTTAAGAAATCTTCTCAGCTTCTCTTTTTCAATCATCATGGTGGTATGGACCTGCAGAAAGATTTTAAAATGTATGAGTTTTTGAAAAAACTCAGTAAGAGCTCTCGGCTTACCTTGATACCTTTCCTCATTCCTGCACTTCCAGATCTGCCAAAGGATGTTAGAAGACAGCATATTCCAAAAAAAATTGGCATCTTTATTAAGACCGTTGATATGACTAGTAACAATATCAAGAATATTCACATTAACAAGATAAAAGATACCAAACATATTCCAGATCTCTTTAGCAAATAAACAATCAAAAAGAATGTGTCTACCAATTTCGGGCAGCCTGCATAAGTTACAAATGTCAGCATTATGACCATCTTTTTTAAAGGGGAGTCTATCAAGCAGAACTAACCATTTAAAACATCTGATTTTAGGCTCAACAAGACTTTTCCAAAGAATATCAAGGTAATTTTTCCAGACCTTGGCATCAAGAGAGGAATACCAAACAGTGTTAATGTGATAAATAATATCTTCATTATGATCAATAATCCTGTATATGTTTTTGGCTTTGAGATTAGCCATGATGACCCCATCCGGCCACTTACATTTTAAGTGTCTATGGGAATCCACATGACAAACAAAAGGAAGGTTTTTAGAAGCTTGAGAAATCAATATTATAAGTCTTCTTGTGAGAATTAGGGATATTAAACTTAGCTTTGAGCTCATCCCATTGAATGAATTTATCCTGCTCGAAGATGTCAACCAGCTGGGAAATACCTTTTTTAACCCACAATCTGGCAGAGCATCTTTGGGAGAGGGCTAGGGGCTTACCATTCAGGTGTAAGTTCCACCAAATGGACCTTTCACCATGGAGCTGCTTGTCACTATGAAACTCCTTATTGGTGACAAATTTTCGGACATGATCCCAAGCTCTCCAAATAGATTTGAAAACAGCAGAGCCTTGAACAATGACCGGGAAGTTACCAACAATAAGATCACAAAAGGGGAGATTTTTCCAAGTTTTGGCTTTTTTAAGACAGCCTCTCTCAATGTTATGTCTAACAAGCACCTTCCAAGGATTATTATCCTCCAGAGAGTGAAAGATCCATTTGGCAGATAGGGCAATACCTTGAATCTTAAGGTCTTTAAGCCTAGCCCACCAACAATTTTTTCAGTATGACACCAGTCCCACTTGACCGTATGCATCTTTCTATTACCTTTACCATCAGACCATAAAAAATGTCTGATAGCCTTTTGTATTTCTAAAATTTGGTAATTATTGAACATCCAAGCAGAAGAATAATAAATACTATAAGAAGACAACATCTTTTGACAAACCTGGATTCTACCAGCAAGAGATAAAGACCCGTTATGCCATTTGTTAAGCTTCTTATCAATTTTTTCCTTAATCCAAGACCACATATCTTTAAGGAAGGTTCAACAGAAAAAGGAATACCAAGGTACTTGACAATCTTACTAGGGCCTCCCCATTGGAAGCTATACTGAGTGAACCAATTAGGGGGCTGCTCATCCCATCCCAGGCAAATGGACTTGGCTTGGGAGATACGAGCACCAGAAATGGTACAGAATAGATCCAACTTAGTTTGCAAAGCTTTAAAGTTCCTGTTAGTGAGCTCAAAAAATAAAGCAGTATCATCAACAAAATGACTGTCTATGAGCTCATCGTTATTGGGAAGATAGAGGCCTCTAACTTTTGGGGACAGCGTGTTATCTCTAAGGATATAAAACAGAGCTTCGACGGCAATAACAAACAAAGTAGGGGCCAGAGGACAGCCTTGCCTGATGGACCGGCCAAGAGGAAAGGGATCGGAGTGGGAACCATTGATTTCCACTTGAGCAAAGGCATCTTTAAGCAGAATATGAACAGCATTGCAGAAATAAGGGGGGAAACCGAAAGCTTCCAGCATCATAAGGATAAATTTCCATCCGACCCTATCATAAGCTTTCTCAAAGTCGAGAAGGAGCATAGAAGAAGTCTGATGAGAACACTTAGCCCATTCCATAGCTTCCCAACCAGTAATTAAGTTCTCCAAGATGTATCTACCCTTAATGAAGCCAATTTGAGTAGCACACACAAAATTTGGGAAGAATGTGCACGAGCCTGAGGGCTAAAATTTTATAAGAGACATTGAGGAGGGTGATAGGCCTCCAATTTTTAATAAGAGCTTTGTCCCCATCTTTGGGGAGGAGTTTAATAATACCACTATTAATCTCAGGGCCCAGGGAGCCCAAGGACATGGCCTCAGTATACAAATCATGCATATCTTTCCTAATCCAACTGATATTAGCCTTGTAAAATTCAATAGGGAGCCCATCAGGACCGGGGGGCCTTGTCATCCTTAAGGGCTTTGATAGCAACTTCAATCTCATCCAGGGAGATATTTTTGGATAAGCTAGAGATATCATCAAGATCCAACCTTTTGGGAATAAGAGGCTCACATTTATTTCTAAGGTCCTCTGCCTCCAACGAATCTTCAAAAGTGAAAATATTTCTATAATAATCAGCAAAAGCCTGATTAATGACAACAGGATCCGACACTTCCTGGTTGTCAATTGAAAGCTTGTCAATAGATTCTTTGACATGCTTTTGTTTAAGAAGATTAAAGAAGAATTTGGAACCATGGTCCCCATGCTGAAGCCAATGGGCCCGAGACTTGACCTTAGCTCCTTGAATTTTGGTCTGTTGGTGCTTTCTCAGAGCATCCTTAGCGGATATAACCTGAGACATAAGATCAAGATTGGAAGAATCAACCTGAACATTGTTTTCAGCAATTTGTAGATCAGAACAAAGATGTTTTTCGATGAACCTATAGTCCTTAGCCTTCTTTTAACTGATAGTCTGGAGGAGACATTTCCAAACAGGAAGATTAGCCTTCCATCTATCAATCATGGAATGCCCAATGAGGTTAACATTATTAATGTTCCTAATAATCTGGATGGCAACAAGAACATCCTCATCCAAAAGAAGCTTGGTATTCAAAATAAATTTATGACAGGAAGCCTTATTACGAACTGGAGCGAAGTTAAAATTGATGCGAGTGAAAATGGGATGGTGGTCAGAAAGAGTAATCGCCTTAATAGGGACAATATTTCCTTAGTTATCATAAAGAAAGGAGAGAGAATCCTTATTGCCATAAAAGCGGTCCAATCTGGAATAAATTCGAGAGTGGCCTTGCTAGAAATTGCACCAAGTGTGCCAAATGCCCGAGTTAAAATCTTTATTGCCAGCAAGAGGATCGAAGAGGTTTTTAGAATTAATAAATCTGAGCCAGTGAGTTTTTTCGTTATCTTTCCAATAAAAAGGGTTGCCACCCACTTTATCACTTTGGGACTCAATCATATTAAAGTCCCCACCAAATAACCAGGGGATATCAGGGAGAGTAGTCAACCAATTCCAGAGAGAAGCTCTCTCTTTAGGATCATTGGAGGCATATATAGAACAAAATCCAACCAGATTATTATCATGTTTCATAATAAACCAGACAGCTCTCTGGCAAGGAGAAACACCATTATCAGTAATGTGATTCCCCCACTTGGGGTTGACAAGGAGAGCAATTCCTCCTCTGCCCCTAATATGATTAGAGTAGAATTTAATAGCATCATTCCAAATGAAATAAAGATTGGTTTCAAGTATGAAACTAGTAGCTTTAACTTTGCATCATAAACATATCGACAGAGTTAAAAGAGTTTAACAGACGTTTGATAACAAATTTCCTATCCGGGGATTCAAGGCCCCTAACATTCCACGATATGCAATTCATTGGGAAATACTGGAGGGGGTAGGACACGCATCATCGATAGAGGTAAGAGCCTTATTCGCACAATCCCCTGTTTTCTTACTAGAGGGCTTGTTTTTAGATCCTAGCGGCCTCCCCCTTCTTTTCGCGGTAAGGCCATCAGATTTTGGCTCGTCTTCATATTCAGGTTGAGAATCTATGTCCATAGCGGGCAAGTTTGGGGAAGCATCAAAAGAAGGAAGAGCAAGGATAATTTCTAACGAGAAATCATTGCCAATTTCCTTGAACACTTTTGGAGGGAGTTTCTGTGAGATAGAACCAGATTTATTATTATCTATACCAAGGGTATTGATATTTAAAGTTTCAACCACAGGATTGATCAAAAGGGGAGTTTGGGGAAGGGGATTCCTGATAGGAGGAATCCTGGGCTGAGGATTACCATTACCTTTACATTTCCTCTTATTACAAACCACCATAAAACCATCATCAGCATCTAAAGCCATGCCAGGAGGTGGATAGGATTGATGAATGGAAGGGGGAGCGAAAGAGGTTGAAACAGAAGCACTTAAAGGTTTAGGAGAGGAATTTTTGGGAGGGACCAAGTCGCAAGAATGAAGAATAGGGTTAGTCGAAATAGGTGAGCTGGAAGGGGGATTAGGGTTAGATTGATTAGGGTTCTTAGCAAAAGCCTTCTTAATAATAGGGCAATCTTTCCTAAGATGGCCCTCTTTCTGGCAAAGGAAACAAGCATTCAGTCCTCCCAAAATTTCAATAGGACAAATGAAAGTTTCATTTAAGACATTAACAGAAATATCCGTAGGGATTTCTTTTCTTGGAAAAAGGGAAATGAGAATTCTGGCATCCATGTGAGGCACCAACCTGACAGTATCATCCATTCGGATGGTTTTGCCTAAAGGATCGAGCAATTGGGGCAGGAAACGCCATAAAAATAGGGGGATATTCTTAACCAGAATCCATCTAGGGGCTGAGAGGGCCAACACTTCTTCATGAACGGCCTTAGGAGTCCATGCCAGAGTGCGGAAGGATGTTGACCCAACAGTCTAGTACTATTTTTTAAGAACTTCTTTTTGAGATTCCTGATTAACAAAAAATATGACAAATAGACCTTTCTAAATCTGCCGACAAAAGGATATATGGAACCCCAGCTTGATATTCCAGTGGTTATGGAACCAATCATCAAGGAATTTGCAGGGGGGACACTTATCTATTTCAACAGTAGAAAAGAAAATAGCCGTATTTTTTAACCTATTTTTTTCCTTAACTATCTCTGCTAGCATTTCAGGATTAGGAGCTATAGAAAAGGGATTCAAAGGAGCCGAGGGATTCTTACCGTTGATGGTGGCTTCATGGGTATTGGAACCTGTAATATCAAACCTCGCCTTCTCATCAATAGCTTCAGATGATCGAGCCACAGCTTTCGAAAATGTCTTAATTTTAGAGGTTGAGTTAGAATGAGGAGGAGGGCCGCCATTGATATTGGCATTGTTTGGCTCGCTAGTAGTAGGGGGTGGGTACGACATTTGCTAAATTGCAAGTAAAGGAGAGATTAATTCCTACCATGCTATTCAAATTAAAGAGGGGCGAAGGAAAGATTACACCTGGAACTGTAGTACGCACAGGGACCTCCAGCTATCTCCCACCATCATCAACATGGTCGCCGAAAGACGCCACCTTGGAAGCAGCTTCCAGCTCGCGAATGCTGAAAAACTAAAAACCCGAAATCGCCAAAAGTTCGCTTGAAATTTTTTGCTAAAACGCAGAGCAAGGCCTCGGACAAATCTTATAATTTTCCAAAAATTCAACCCCTACATATATTTAAATTTTAAAACCTATGTTTGTTTTCACTTTTGTCGTCTGTGCATTAATTTTTATTTTATGTTGTCTTAGGAACCATATTTGTAAAATTCCAATATATAAGAGAGAGGTTTTGGGGTTGGTGATTTTAATGAAATGTACATACCTCTTATTCTCAGTTCAAGAAGTTTTAGTTTAAGTCGTGCTTGTATAGACCACCTAAATGATCATTGAATGAATAAAAAATAAAAATTAATAAATATATTTTACCATTGATATAAATGTATATTTACTATATGTCTAAAATTGATAGCATGTAGAAGTGACAATTTTGTTATGAAGGGAAACATTGTGATTAGGTACACATGAGTATGTGATAGTTAGATCTAATAATGAAATATGGAAGCATGGATCTATGTAAGAGATAACTCAAAACAAAATTATGGGAATGCTCCATGAAACCATATAGAAACAAGTATAAAAAATGGATTCATGTGAATATGTTTGAGTTGTCCTTGATGAAACCATGTAAAGTTAAGCTTAAGATGAAGTTAGGTAGATGTGACCAAGTTGATCTCCCATGAAACCCTATAAAGTTGAGACCAAAATGGAATCATGATGTAGGAGGTAATCATGAGGATATGATTAAGTTGGCACCTATGAAACATATAGGCATGACTATAATATTTGAGAAATGGAAAAATTTACCTAACGAAATGAAATAATTGAAGAAAAAATAGCTAGTATCACTTAAGATATTCTTATCCTTAAAGAGATTAACATGTTAAGTAATCACAACCCCTTCCCCTATTGTTGGTGTTAAACAATTCTTATGTCACTACTATAAAAATTGGTTCAATAATCCAGGGTGAGATCCCTATTGTGATGGCTCTCCTTCTTGAGGTGGTTGTGGGGATTCATACTCTAAACACTATTGTGAAGCTACCCTTTGGAAACATGTTTCAAACTACTCTCTGACACAAGCTCATGGTTTCCCTACTTCTGACCTAGGTTGGAGATTCATGGGCCACTAACCTAACTATTAGTGAAATTGGAGTTTCAAAAACTTGAGCTCATTATTTGGTGTCTACTATTGGATCGATTAAGGCTTTTGATGATTCCTTAGTTGTGATTTGTAACTATTATGTGGTGAAAAATTAATACTTTTATCACTATAGGGATCTAGTATGTAGATTCTTAAATCTCTAGTCTTCTTTATTTGACATGCACAAATGAGTCTCAGATCTTTAGAGTATAGTTGTAAAGACTAAGATTGAGCTCTTCCTATGTGCAAAGAGTTTCTATATTGTGTTTGTTTAGTTCTTCCTAAGTTGCACTTAAGGGGGTTGTTTGTGTGAACAAGGTATATTGCATAACTAGTTCACCTAGTAGGTCCTATTAACACATGTCATGTGTTAAGTTTATTAGGGGTCTAGGAATCTTTCTAAAATTCTAGTTGTCATGTGAACATATGTTTTCACTAATTATCTTTTGTCAATGGATTAAGACACTTATCACAATCTTGTCTAATCTTATCTCTCAAAAATTCCTATGTAAGTATCCTCATGTACATTATGTAAAAGTGTGGGTATGTGCACTATCAATTATCATATTTGATCATTATGCATTGTTTCATCCCTAATCAAGAAATCTACCATCTTTATCTACTCTCTTGTTGAAGTTTATTTTTGTATTTTGAGTGATCTTAGGCTATGTAAGCTCTCTAGTAGCTCGTAAAAATAGATTTTGTTTCAAGCCTTATGAATTGAACAATGATGGAAAAAAAAATGTTTAATCATACTAACTTGCTTCTAATATGTAAATAAAAATAAATAACTTAATAATATTAATATATATGTAAATATAGATATATAACATAATGCAAGACTTAATTCTACACAAATTACATTGTTTTTCTATATATCAAAACATTCTTCTCAAACTAAACACAAACTAAATAGAAAATGAAAAATTTATAAAAATTAATTTATAAAAAAAATTGTCTAAATACTATCTAATAAATTTTAATTTACATATATATTTACTATTTTAACAAATTTGTACATACAATTGTAATTGTTATGTTTGAACAAAAGGGAATCATTGAAGCATTTGTTTTATTGATTTTTTATAACAATAATGTATAAATATTTACTAAATTAATTAATTGACTTTCACTTTTGACATGCTGTCTAAAACATTGTTCATTTCATTTATTGTCATAAATACAAATTGGCTTTTATGCGGGCTAGTAAATCTGTTAACTTTGAAGATATGTATTATTTATTGATTTTTTAATAACAATAATGTATGATTATTTACTAAATTAATGCATTGACTTTGTCTAAAACATTGTTCATTTCATTCATTTATTTATTTTTATGAGAGCTGATAAATCTGTAAAGTTTGAAGATATGTATTATTTGAATATGTAATGATTGAGAGATACTAATTTTGAATTGGCTGCATGTGAGATGGAATATTTTTCTTTTCCATTTGACAAATAATCTTCGATCTTTTCTGCCAGCCATGTTATTATTATTTTTAATCATTCCTTGCATGTTACTCGCATGTTCAACTCAATAATCTTCCTCAAATCAATTTAGTCGTATATGAGTTTAAATTTGTGTGACTTCCACTTCAAACTGCAGCAACATTTTAAAATACTTATTGCAACAACGGATTGACTCCTTACCACATATTCCATTTTTGGGTGCCACAATGCTCCATGTTCATTGAATTGCTTGATATAGCATCTAGCATGTGTAAATAATGTAATTAATAATTATTAGATATGTAGTTTTTAATTTGGAAATTAGTTGTATCTTATGGTTATTGTTTTTTATAATTTAGTTTTAAATAGGTTGAAGATAGTATTTTTAATTGTTTAGATTTAATAACATTCAATTTTAAATGATTTGGTTTCACAATTCTAGTTATAGTTATTACGATGTTTAAAAATATTAGATTCTTTATAAGAGTCTATTTAATTGGTGGATGGTTCAAACTCTTTGAAATCTAAAGTGACCCTTTGTATTTAAAATTATTGGAAGCATATATAGTAGAACTTCAACTTGTTTTTTAACTGTACTTTTCAGATAGTAGGAAGAATCACGGGGGTTTCACTTAGTGACCTTGAATCATAGCACATATGTTCGTGACATATTAAAGAATCCTCCTATTTTCAAAAAATATTGCCCCAAACTCCTTTGTCACCCCCTCGAATACTCACCCAATACCCCCCACACTCGTTTTCCTATATAAACCCCCACTCTTCACCCCTCAAAAAATTCTCTCCCTATTTAGGCAATATATCACCCCCTTTTTTGTACATTTTAAACCCCCAATATGAATGCATGTGGTATCGTATTGCCCCTTCAGTGAAGACCCCGTGGGAAGAACATGAGCTAAACTGCTTTTATCAATTATGAAAATAGAATAATTCTATTTTTTTATGACAATGCTGGATGAAACAAACTTGTATTAGTCAAATCTAATTTGCCACTACTATGTATGAACCATTAATGGTAGACCTCCAATTCACATTGATTGAATAGATTGTAGACTACTATTGTTCATGAGACAATAGTGGTGGGAAATGGTTTTAACAAGGGAGGATTTCCTTATGTATGACAAGAATATTTGGTAAGTGTGTGAAATGATGTCATGGGTATTTGTTGTTGTTCATCGGCTATTGATTTCTTGATCCATATCTTATTGAGGTTTTCTTAAATATTCAAAGACAATGTTCGATTAATTAATCTCCTGCTTAATTTATTTTATTAAATGGAATATTTCAATTCATGGCATTATATCATGTTTGTGTTGGTTTCTTATAATGTTTGAGCTTCTTCTTCGTTAATGGCTATGAAAGTTCATATTTTTTCTCAATATTAGATATGTCATAGACCTTGCAAGTTCTAGCATTCAAATTATTAATTATTAATTATTTGTGTACAAAAACTATGGACTTGTGTTAGCCAAATTTAACCCACTGTACTACTATGCATGAATATTTAATGGTAGAGACATTCTCACATTGATTAAATAGATTGTATAATAATATTATTTATGAGACAGGGTGACCCCACAATAGTGGGTTACACTTTTTTAGACATGTTGATTTTTGCTGAAATAACATATTTTTAATAAAATATGATGATTTAAGCCTTGATAGGTTCCATTTGAAAGAATTAATTACAAATAGTTATCGCAAAGCCTCTCAGATAAGAAAAACATTGACATAACATCTATACTCCTCATTGATACCTACAATGGAGTCTCCTTCGCACCTATCAAAATGCTGACAAAAAATCACTTTGACTTTATCTTTTGATAGATCAAATGAATCCATTTGATAAACCTATCTATGTAGTAAAGTACTACTGAGAAAAATATTTCCAATGATTATAATGTTAATATATAATAAGTTTATTATGACTTTGTATTTTTAGTTTTACTAAACATAAATATTTCACCGTATGTCTACCTCTAGGTTTGACACTTATGAAAAAATATTAAATGAGAGAAAAAAATTTTAAAAAATATCTATGCCATAGGTATTGAAGTTCTCTTTCTATTAAAAAAAATAAAAAATAAATTGGACAAATACACAACAAGTTATAAGCTATGTAGTCAAGGTATGTCAAAATTATGATTTAGTCAACTTCAAACATTAATAAAATGTGCGATAATATTGGTAATGTCATCAAACCAATTGCATGCCCTCTGTATGGATGTTAAAAAACTAAATTCAAAAAAATTACATTGATATCTATTTTATAAAAAAAGTTATTATCTATGAAAATAATGTAACTCTTTGAAAATGACGTTTTCAACCACATACCAGTTTTTGTGGGAGAAAGAAAAAACCATTCAAATCAATTCAAAAATAAAAATAAAAAATATATTTAGAATCTAGATAGAAAATCCTTAAAAACTCTAATTTACTTCATTTCTGATTTCAAATGGTTTAACGACAATATGCATCTGAATCTAAAAAAAAATTTTAAAATGTAGAGTTCAGTGTTTGTTCATGCAAAAAAGTGTAACCCACTATTGTGGGTTCACCCGACACCAATAAGTATAATGGTGGAGAACTAGGTGCATCACCCTCTTCACAAGGAAGGATTTCCCTATGTATGAGGGGAATATTAGGTTAGTGTTTAATGAGGATGTCATCTAGGTATTTGTTGTTGTTTACGGGACATCAATTTCTCAATGGAACTTATTGAGGTTTCATCGATCAAGTTGAAAGACAATGTTCAATTCGATGGTCTCTTCTTATTTTTTTTAATTTAATGGGTTATTTGGATTGATCGCATTTGGCCATGTTTGTGTATGTTTCTTATAGTAGTCTTTTTTCTTCTTTAATGGTTATGAGAGTTGATAATATTTTGGTGGATTAAATTTTTCATACACCTTGCAAGTTCTAATATTTAAATTATTTAATTATTTATTATTTTTGTAAAAAAAATTATGGATTTGTACTAGCCAAATCTAACTCTATCACTAGTATGTGTGAATCATTAACATGGTAGACACATGCAATTTACAATTGATTGAATAGATTGCAAATTGTCATTATTCATGAAACAATGTTAGGTGTAATAGTGGGAATTGGGTACACCAATCTCTTTATGAGGGAGGTATTCCCTACGTACAATGGGAATATTTTGTCAATGTGTAGTGATGATGTCATGAGTATTTATTGTTGTGCATGGTGCATGTTGATAACTAGATACTAAAAAAATCATTTTTATTTTAGACATTTCTATTAATTGTGATAACTAAAAAATATGATTACTTATTCTTAATGATGAATATATTCTTATATTTTTAAAAAGGTAAATAATTGTGATCTTCCTCTTTTTAATTCTTTATCTCTAACGAGTGAGTCATTTTTTTCTACTAATGATCTAAAGCTTTAATCTTAAAATTTATAGGTGTGACTTTCCTTCTATATTATAAATAAAAAACATACAATATAAATTTTTACATAAGAAATAATTTAAACAACCGAACTCATAAAAGAACAAGAGCTGTGCACAGCAGGAGTCCCTGCCTTATATTACGGAATAAAAATAAGTACCATTTGAAATCAATGTATTAACAAATCGACTAGGACTTTGCAGTGGATTGCATTTGAATTTTAATAATATGCAAAAGTGTAACTATATTTATACATGTCGTTATTTTACAAGTATTTGATGTTTCTATGACTAAAATCAAATATATACATATTCTGTTTAGTTTTTAATACTTTTCTATACTAAGTTTACTATAAGATTCATTAATTATATTTTTCGTTAATCATATATTTCTAAACTTTACATATTTATTTATTAATGTAATATATTATATAAATTACTTATCTCAATTAAATTTGGTCCAATTGATTTGGTCCTATAGGACCCCTTTTTTGGAGGCTATACTTGATAAACTGCATAAATAGATTAAAAGTATAATTAAACAGAACAAATTTATTTATTTTTAAAATTATTTCATTAATTTAAAATTTTACAATATATATGAAAATATAATAATAGACTATTTTGTATAATACTTTTTAAAATCAACAAAAAATATTAAATATTTTTTTAATTAAAAATAAAAATAAAACAAAGTAAATTATACAAAGTAAGAACTCGAATCTCATGTTCTCATTTATTTCTATTCACTTTTACGATGACTTTCTTGAGATATTTGAGATCGAATTATAATTAAGAAACTTGCATCTCTTTTTGTTTGTATCAATGCTAATGTTTTTGTGCTAATTACAGTCTTGTTGGAGCTCTTATAAAGCTAAAATCATTTCAACGGACTTTGCCGGTTTTAAACTATTTATGAGTTTGACTCCATTGGAAGAAATATGCCTACGAACAAACATCATGTGTTTGACAATGCAAATTTTCTTTATTTGAGATCATTCACATGTCTTTTTAAAATATATATATATATATATATAAAAGGGTTCAAAAGTCTATTTTGGAATAGCAATGTTTTTTTGGAATGAAAATTATTGGTAAATTTAAACAGTTTATAAAATCAAAATTATGGGTAAATTTAAATAGTTTATAAAGGGGTTATTAAGAAAAAATTTATATAAAGAATCTATTTTTTGGGAATTTTAAGTAAAATAAGAAAATTGTATTGATTCTTGTATACTATTTAGATAATTTGAAATACAAATTTTGGTTAGTTTTACATTAGATGATCATGATATTGTTATTGAGATTCAATTGTATAGTTTTTAAATCAAATTTGAAATACAAGTTTTAACATCATAAACATCATAACAAGAAGAAGAGCAGGTTCACACAACAAATTGCCATCTCATTTATTTGCAATCCAGAAAACTGTGTTTAGGTTTTGCTTTTAAAAAGAGGGGATTGCTTGCTATAAGGAAAACATATAAAAATTAAAGGTCTTTGTAAGTGAGAAAGAAGTAAAAGGCTGAAAACAAAAGAGGATAACAGATTAATTAAAAAGAGAACCTAAATGAACATCAAGTAGACATGACAGATCCATAAACGCTGCCAGGAAACCCTTGCAAAATAAATTAAGGACTACTCATTATACGATTACGATAAACAGGAAAAAAGAGAGAGCAGCTCCGATACTTACTAAGTTTGACTACTTTTTTAATAAGCATTGACTGCTTACTTTCAAGCCCATATTAGTTCAAACACAAGAATGCAACGACTGATGATAGTAAAAATCAGTTAGAGTCATGATTTTGAGCAGCATAGAAAGATTAAAACCAACTCAATGCATTCTACATGAACTCAGAAAGCCAAAAAAATGAAAAAATGGGATTGGGTTAAACTTGTGCATCACAAGTCTAGAGATCAATTATATAGATCAAAAAAGAATTTAATTCATGTCATAGTATCACAGAGTTATAAATTAATTCTATCATATATTTTACAATGCTGTAAAAAATGGCTCCAAAATAGGTTTTTACAGTCCAAAACCAGAGCAGGGATCTTACGATGGCTGGCATTAATTCTGTCATATATTTTACAACGCTGTAAAAAATGGATCTTAAGATTGATGGCACTAGTAGGGGAAGGGGCAGCTACCCTGGGATGGAGTAGGCCTTCAAATCCAGACATAGCTCAGACACTGGAAAAAGCAGCTGTAAAAAATAATTAAATGATTCTTTAGGGGGCAGAAATTTCTTTTGGATCAATGGCTGAATTCAGTTTGGTGCCGTGAGTTATTGGTAAGTATTTTTATTTTGAGTAAGTTTGGCAGCCTAGTCCAAAAAAATTCACCATTAACTCATGGTCAAATTTGCCAGTGAGTAACTGTGAAGAAGAATCATTCTGCAAGTCACTAACAGGGACTATAAGTAACTGACAAATCGTAGGGGATGTGAAAAATTTTGGTATTTTTTAAATCGATACAGATGACATTGTAAATCAGGTAGAGTACTGCATTAATGCATAAATAAATCAAGATTTCCAAGATACAAATACACTGCAGATAAAAAAAAAAAATCCAAACGATCTTTATTCTCTATTTAAGATGGAAGTCAGGAATTAAATATTTCTGGACTAGTTGATACTCAACTGTGTCATCATGATGCAGAATTAGCTAAATTAGACAATCATACACAATGCAGTGTACAAGGAACTTGAGTCACTCCTTGACCATTCTTTGCTACTCTTGTACATATGCCCAAATTGGAATGCCCTCTGAACAAGTGCTAGATGCCAATTGAGAGTAGCTAGCAAAATAGAAAAATTCACATGGCAACACTTGGAACTACTCATATTTAAGAAAAAACACACTTAAGCAATTGCATGAGAACATAAAGTTATGCAATCACTTGATTTTTTCAATGTGAAATATAACTTCAAGGGAAAAAGTCAAATTGACTAGTATTTATGTGTGACAATAATCAAGTTGATCAATTAGTTCAATGAAAAAACCTTATGATAAGAAATGATGCTTAAACAAGTCCATACAACACACCTACTTGATACTAAGAACAAAAGGTTAGGCTACTTTGTAGAATCACTAGATCTTTGCAATATATAAATGAAAGACATGAATCAATAGTGTACAGAGAACCAGTTAAACACATTACCAGTCACATAGAAGGAAAACATTGTTCAATAGATAAAAGCTTAATATTTTCAGTATCCATAGGCAGAGCATTAGCAGTCGATGGAACATTGAAAGCATATTATAGGTAGTAGAGTCTTAAGAGCTGTCTATTATTTATAACTAGTAATGACAAGTAAAATGTGTAAAACAGTATTAAGGCATGTTTTGTATGTCAGTATTTTAAAGTGGTGGTTGCCAAAAAAGACAATGAACATTGTGACTGTGTTTGTTACAACATTGTATTGTTTTTACTTTGCCGGGAAATATTGAACAGTACTAGTCGGTAAACTATATCTATTTTGATGGCATGAATGTGTCTGTCAAAAAATTATTCTGTACATGTGCAAAATCTATTTTCTTTGCATTATGCTTAGCACATTTTTTCTGAAAATAGAAGACCGTATGTGAAGAGCCAAAACTTACAGCGAACTGCTGGAGACTTAATGTACCTGCATTTGATGGTGAACAATTATGTTAAGAGCTAAGAACTGGATAACATTGTTCTGAAACTATAGTGTTTATATATTGTAAGGAATACAAATCGGAAGGTATTCGAAGCTTACATTGTTGTATTGTGTTGCAATGGAGAGGATGCTATTGTTCATCGCTATTGTAAAGGTGCCTTCAATTTGAAATGCTCGTATGAGGCCAACAACTTCAGACAGGTTCGTATTGTAGTCTTCAAATAGGATTTCTTTAAGTTGGGGGAAGTGGGTCTCAAGGAGCTGGCCATGCATAGTGCAATCCACGATGTCATCTTCAGTTTGGACTATACATTGCAAAAAGGGTTCGTAACCAAATGTTGTTGTTTTTGCACATGAAATGCAGTGGGCATTGCTGGCGGTTGATGGTAACATGATTGAAGGTGGCTGGTGGCATAGAGTGCAGAGGAGTTGGTATGGTGCAAGGTAAGCATTTTTTATTTTCAGACTGCCAGTGACCTGCGATGGAAATCGACATCTAAGTATGGATTTGGCATGGTTATTTAGTTAGTGTGGAATGTAATTCTAACCATTTTTCAAATACAAGGGTTTGTTTCTTACCTGGAGATTGGACGATACAATATTTTGTAGAGTTATCCTTGCATATTCATCATTGAGACTGCCAATGAAGGTGGATGGTGTTGTTTTTATGAGCAGTGTTCCTTTTGGACCGTTACGGAGAACATTTTTAAGTAGCAGGAGTGGTGCTTGTGTAGATGCAAGGATATTTTGAACTGTTGCATATGCGCGTGTATGGTAATCTGGAACTGTAACCTGCAAAGGAATGAAATGTGGTAGGCAATGTTAAAAAAAGGATTGTTACGTGTCAAAAAGAAGAGGATTGAGTTTGATGTATGGATGGAATAGCTCACGGTAGCTGTGTCTGTCGTAGCTTCTCCATCTTTGACATGGATTTGGTACTCTTTAGGTGCATGGTTATGCGCTGCTACAATGACACCCAATGTACCGATTGAGTAGTGGCTGGCTGAGTGGATAAGTTGACAAACTTTGGTGTCAGGCATCAATCTTTGCTTGTTGCAGACTATAGGAATGGTTTCTATGGATGTTTGTGCAGTAAACTGTAGGCAATAATCAGCGTCACCCCTTTCATATTGTGATTTTCTCTTTATGTCAAATGCTTTTATACGGACACTAGCACCAGGCAAGAGCTGGGAAAGCAATTTGTCAACCAAATGGTTGGTAATATTTGTTGTAATGGTCATTTGGCCATGCATGTCGATCAGATCCACATGCAGTATTGGTGCTTTAGCTAGGCTTGATGGGTTTTTTGCATAGGCAGGGCCATAAGTCACGAGGACATCACCGTCAAAAATAGTGGCAAATTGCGATATACAAATATCAACAATGCTGGATGCATGTTCTACTTTTATTTGGAGCCTGTTAGAAGACAAGGTTGTGTATTTTAGATTCTACAATTATATGAATCCTAATGCAAAGAGTAAAACAGGCTAGAAGAAGTGTGACCTTTTTGCTTGCTGATTGTTGTTGATGTTCTTGCCATCTTCTAGAAGGTTGTCCTATTGACTGGAGGATGTGAATAAAGGCCTAGTAAATGGTTTTTGGTAAGTTAGTGTGGCCACTATATGTAGGTACAAGTACATGCAAGTGCAGTTGTATACATCTGAAGAGATGATAGTGGAGATGAAGGAAATACCTTTTTGCAGGTGTTGTGACTTTTGTATCTGTCAACCTGGTATGCATTTGCTGCTTGATACTTGATGGTTGTGTGTCTGGTTCATTGGGCATAGATCTGGCTGCAGTTTCTAATGCTGTTGCTTTGGAGGGATCCATTGTGATAATTGCAGCTGGTTGAACCTGGAACAAGCACTATAACATGAGCAATGAACATATCAACAAGGAAATGAAGTCTGCCAAAAACCAAACATGTTACTTGTAATAAAATGAAGTCTGCTAAAAAACTGGGAAGAACTGTGTAATTCTACAAAAGCATAGTCTTCTTCTACTTTGTTGAAATACTATGGATTGTGTCTTTATAATGGACCATATAAAGTGCAACTCCAGTTTGCTGGGAGACAATTTTCTAGTAACAAATCGTTGAGAAGTCTTGGAAGGCGCATCTTTGATGTCTATATTCAGGTTTATAACAATGTGTTCATATTAATCTAGTCATTATTCAGTGAATAGACTTGAGTGGGGAAAAGAGTCAATATCTATGACAGGTGCTATATCTGATTTGGGAACAAATTTCACATTTTAAAATTTATGCAGGGAACGAAGATGTTAAAATATTTTAACATAGAAGGGGCTGCTGGAGGAGCAGGAAAGGGTGTTGTTAAAAAAAAATTTGTGGATGTAACTAAAAACTACCTGGAGTTTGTTTTTTTTTTGTGGGCTGGAAGAGGAACATATGAAGTACCAATGACAGGGACATATGGACCTTTGGTATTAGTGATTGTAATTACTCCCGGTAAACATAACTTCAACACAAATTTGGTTAGTAATATGTAGATGTGTATGTGGTAGCTAGTAGTTTTCTATACCTGTGTATAAATTCTTTTGCTAGGTTTTTTTAAAAACTCTTTTTTGCATTATTATCCATGAAATAGAGAGCTGTTTAATTTTCATGATATTAAATGATTTGACATCTAGTAAGGTGAATGTACTTCATCTAATCTGAAAAGCGATCATAGTTTTCAGATTTTGGCAATTATCTATACTAGTACTAATATTTTTGAAAGTTTTAAGATAATTTATTTTTGTGTCTATTTCCATATGCTTAATTTGGTACTATAGATTGGATGCGAGTACACTAAGGAGAGGTTAATCTATGGAATTTGATTTGTGAGTATATTCATATCATCTTCAGCTATATATATATATATATATATATATATATATATATATATATATATATATATATATATATATATATATATATATATATATATATATATATATATATATATATATATATATATATATATATATATATATATATATATATATATATATATATATATATATATATAACCACTAAAATTTTGTTTTAGTGTAGAATTCAGATACATATATGTTTAGATGGCCATGAATGAACCTATGATTAACTGAATGGACAAGTAACTCCTATAAGAAGCAATGGAGACATGAATGCTAACAATTGCCATTCATAGTAATGAGATTTTATTGCTTCATAGGATATAATGAAAAGGCAATATTTAAGCTTTCTTTAGCATTTGGAGAGGGATGAAATGTTCACTACTTTAGGATTTTCTATTGACAAATGTCTTGAGACATGTATAACCTTCTAAGTCATCCTTATCTTCTGATTCCAACCAATGTGAAATTCACCCAAATAGAACTTGATCATGTACAGATGTTTGAGGTCAAATAAGCATCACCAATTGCAGTTTCTTTATGCATGGCAATACAAAATTTGAGCCCTAGTTAGGGAAAAAGTTGGCAAGTTTTTCTTGGATCCGAGTCTTAATTCTACGATTGTACACATGTGCACTGACTAATGAGAGTGTAATATAATTCATAGGTCCCCATGGATTTAGCATTATTGGTGCACACGATACAATATTTGCCTTGGAGTTGTACGTGGGTTGGCATATCTGCATGAATAATCTAGATTGAGAACTGTGCATCGATAGATCAAAGCTATAAACATCCTCTTTGATCAAGGTCTGAATCGAAAAATATCAAATTTTGGCTTGGGACAGTTATTCGAGTGGGGTAGATCTCATGTCAGTATTAGTGGAGATATGGTTTATGAATATGGTTTAAAAGTTCAATTCATTCACAAGGTAGACATGTACAGTTTGGGGAGACTTGCTCTTGAAGTAATCAGTGGCAAACAACACATGGACAGAAAGTTGCAAAAAGAGATGATTTATTTGCTAGAATGGGTAACTATACAAATCGGTTTCTTTTGAGTTTTTTTAGAATTTGTACTTATATCAGGGCCATGAATATAAATTTTCAGGGAACCTAACTTTTTAATGTTTGTTTATTAACTGTTGGGTACATGTTAAATTGGATAAGCATTGTCATTTTTTCATGTGGAAAAGCTAGGATGAAGGTAATTTCATTATTGATCAGGAAATTTGTATTATTAGTATTTATAGACATCCTATAAATCATTATTTGCTTGTTGTGGAGGAAAAGGAATACAAAAGTTTTTCAAAGGGAAACAATAGTATAAGACAACAACACTGCCTATGCAAGACCATGATCTACATCATTCCTCATAAGGAACTAAGATGACTTTCATGCAGGTATTATGCACATGTTCTTATCAGTTTGCTATTGATTTAGCATTGATTTTTTTGTAAGACTAACCAAGTGGTCTCCAAAGAGCAGGGCATCATGCAAGTGAAAATGGAAGTTCTAGTTGTTTCAATGACCTGCTTAAGAGAATTTGACTGAAGCTTGCCCTTTTTCATAATCTGCAATTGAGTGATCATGGCACTTCAACGACCTCCTTAAGAGAATTTGAGTGAAGCTTGCCCTTTTTCATAATCTGCAATTGAGTGATCATGGCACTTTAAGTGAGCTCCTCTCATCCAACAAAATATGTCTTCGAAAGCTATAAGACAAATACTTGTTCATGTTTTTTGACAAAGTGGTTATAGAAGAGCTTTCTACATCACAATGAGAGCAACGAACCTATTCTTTGATTTTGATTGAAGCAGTTTCTAATGCTGCAAACTAGAGGCATAGCTCTAGAGCTATTGTATGATGGTCTGACCAGTATGTATCCAACAAAGTGAATTTTTCTATGGAGAGATCAATATTGTGCAACCAAAAGTGATCCAATAGACTACCTGCATTTGTTGTTGGCTTGTCGACAAGAAAACTTAATTTGTGTTGTTCCATAAGTTCGGAAAGCATTGTTTGTGCTCTTGTAGAGTGTAGCATGTCAATGTTAAAGTCTCCGGCAATGATGAGTTTGCAATCCATTGGTAGTGTGGTAAATATGTTTATGAGTAGATTCAATATGTGATCTATAGGCGTACTTGGCAATATATAAACATTTGTGATACGAAGAGTAGTGTCAAGATGGAATATATCAATTGTTATGGATTCTAGGTATTGTGTTGCAAAAGTATCAGTTTTTAACAATGTCAAAGTTTTGGCATAGCAAGTCAACAAGCCATGAATAGACAGTGAAGAATGGAAATTAAATTTCTCATTTAGCAAGTGAAGATGTTGATGTATCTTGTCATTTGTTTCTTGAAAGCAAATTATAGTTGCTTTAAGCAAATCATAGTCGTGGGCTATTTCTTGTGCGTGCAATGCAAAGCTTCAAGTATTGAGAGAGCATACAAGGAAATGGTCTATTGATACAAGAGCGAGACTATGTTGTAGTTTCCATTGTGCTTGAGTTTGGAGACGTTGCATTTCTTTTTTTACTTTCTGGGACACTTCGAAGTTTTGATGTTGCAATTTGTGTATCAAGTACAATGTCTGAATGTTTCTTACCCGGGAAAGGGCAGTGTAGACAAGACCATGCTGGTATACTTTCGTAGGGTCAAAAGCAAGTGAATCCATTGTTAGGCCTTGTGATCTATGAATGGTTCGTGCAGATGCTAGTTGAATAGGGAATTACGATCGAGTAACAACTTTTGTAGCTGTTTTGACTTTTCTAGCTATTCTCATTATCGGGGTCCAAGAAGGTGAAATAGAACATTTGTATATGGCTTGCTTTTTTTGGCGTCGAGATTTTCCAATAGCAGGGTCATTGAATTCTATCCATAGGATGTCCTCATGGTCAGATGTGTGCATTTGGAAAATGCCATCAGCACCGTTAACCAGTCCATCTTGTGTATCTAAATTGCCAGCTATTAGCTCAACTAATATTCCTGGCTTTGCATAGATTGTGCTAGGCAAGGATGACTTTTGAACTTGGTAGTTGGCATTGTCAAGGGGAGACTCATTCTTATCGATAGCCTCAAACACATAGAGCTTGGTGGGCAAGAAGTCCAACATTTTTTTGTTATGTTTGTTAACAGCTATATTTCTTTGGAACAAGTATGGAAATTTTGGGTCCTTGGGAGGGGTCTTGTAACATGTCTTGTTGAAATAGGATATATGTTCGTCAGTTTGTTGGCCAATTCTTGTATGGTTTAGAATGGATATGAAGTGTCTATCTGTTTGTCTAACTACATTGTGCAATTCAAAGCAAAGGACATTTTCTAGCCAAAATGTGCACGGGATTTTGTCATTGCCTATTTTCGGCTCCTCAAATATCCAAGCATCACATACAGGCTGTGCTTGGTACAAGTCACCACAAAATATGATATCAATGTTTCCAAATGGTTTTGTTGGTGTGTGTTTGATTTGGCATAGCCTTCTGTCTATATTGTATAACATTCTAGATCCTAATAGCGATGCCTCATCAATGAGTAAAACTTGCAATTGGTCCAATTTCTTGGTTAGACTGTCAAGTGTGTTTGAGTCCAAAGGTAGCATCTTTGAAGAGCTACATGGAAGGTGGAAGACAAAATGTGCAGTTGTTCCACCTGCATTAAATGCAGCCTTCCTTGTTGAAGTGACAATGATTCCTTTAGGCTTGTACGGGTCACTTTCAAGTTGTCTATCAAAGTGTCGAATCATTGCTTCGAAGAGCACTTTTGCAGTGAAGGTTTTGCTAGTACCAGCTCCACCTGTCAAGAAAAAGTATAATGGTTTGTTAGGGGCAAATCTCTTTGTCATCATTACATCTTTGACTATTGATTGTTGTTCTTCATTCAACTGTCTGCGCAACATGAAATATTCTTGGTTATTGAGCAAGAACGGCTGAGCAATTTCTAAGTGTGTGGAATGAGGAATATCTTGTTTTTTTTGTGCACTTTTAACATGTTCTATGTCATCGATGATGTCATATTTCTCTAGTTCTATTTTGGTCTGGGTCTGGTCATAGTCATTGTCGAGGTCTATTGCTAGATGGCTATCATTGTTAGCTTCTGTTGCTGCCAGTTCAATGTCACCCCATGTGCTAGGTATTTGGGCTGTGAACATGTTTTCGACATATGCAATTTGTGATTTATTTGCATCAAATGCTGAACTACATGTTTTATGTCCTAGCAACAATGATTGTTCATTGTTTCTAAAAGGAACGTAAAGCATAAGTTTTTCTCTATAGTAATTTTCTGGATCTTTATGCAGATTGTATCTTACAAAGCGTATGATTTGTGGCTTATCTCTTTTTTTTTGTTCTTTTAATGGGTTGTGCGAGTAAGAAGCAGTATATTTTGCAAGGGACAAGTTTTCATAGAGTTTTGGGTGCTGTATATATTTGTCTGTTGCAGACACACACATAATGTTTTCAGAGTCATCTTTTTCCTTTGCGAGTAGCTTGGGGCTTTTTAACATTAAAATTCTATTTTCAGGAGGGGCTGTATTAATGAAAATGGTTTTGCGTGAACTTCTACGTAAGGGTAGAGAAAGAGCTATGTGAACTGCCTGGCGACTAGACATTTGTTGGTAGTTGAGCAATGCATTACCTAGCTTTCGTATGAAGTGTATCTTATCGTTGTAAGCATAAGTACATTGTTGCCGTATTTGGCAGAATGCAAGTGACAATATTCTGTCTTGTTTCGTCATGTACGAGCTACAATATGTTGCAGCAGCATATGCATCCAATATAAATTGTGTATCTGTATTTGCATACCATAAGCCTGGAAATTTTTTAGCGAATGAATTTATCCAAATATCTAAAGGATGCCTTTTTAATAAAACAATTCTTTGTGACAACGTTGATTGCAACATTTCAATGTAATTTGTTTCATCAATTTCAAGCTCGTGCAAGAAGTCGTCAAATGAAACTTCTTTTGTGTAGTGTTTGTTTTGTAGTTGCTTGAAAAATAGCTTTGCGTTGGCCTTCAGTACAGGGCTGGTATTTTGCAAAGGTTCTAGAATTATTGTTTGCCTCATGGGAGGCAAGGGAAAGCTAAATCGACAACTGGATGCTCTATATTTTTTGCATGTTCTTGTATGATGATGTGTCTGCATTTTGACTAGATGTGCGTCGAGCAATGTAGAGTCACATGAGATGTACTTGTCGATGAAACTTTCTATATCAATGTTTTTGCAATGTCCATATGTAGGTGCATCTTCCACCCATAACATGAAGTGTGTGTGCTCGTTCCCTCGGTTTTGGAATTCTGTAACAAAAAAGTAGTCAAAGACTTTACCAAAGAGTTCTTGGTTTTTGAGCATCATCTTTCGAAATGCATTAAGCCTATGATTGAAATACCGGCTGCAAAGCACATGATTTTTCCTAATTTCAAAGTCTAAGTCTTTGTCCTCTATAGTTTCACTGTGCCTACTATGTTTTGTGCTTGATATGTGTTGCAATGCTTTGCACAAGGGCTCCCATAAGTGCTCAGCACTTGTCAGTGTCACAAAGAAAGTTGGAGGTCCTAGCTGTCGTATCATTGCAAATATGTGTTTCCTATTGTTTTCTGAGTAGTCAGGAGACGTTCTAATACTTCTCAACGACCTAAAACCCAATGGCGATTTTAATATTTTTTCTTGGTTAGCAGGGTTTCGTACATCCCTGGCAAACAATTTTTCACTTTTCAATTCAGCTTTCCTTATACAAACCCATGCTAGCGAGGATATTTGGTGAATAATTATTTTAATAGCTTTGAAAAATATATTTGTCATGTGTTGAAAAGTCATTGTCTTTATGCATGAGCTCCCACTTGACTATTTTTTGGTAGCTGAATTTTTTAGTGATGTCTTTCGGTCGTGCAAAACTATAAAACAATGTTGGGAAATTCATTTCTTCTGAGTAAATATCTTGGAAAATACCAAGAGGTTTAAATCCTTCAGATGGTGCAATCTCAATAATGGTGGTATCGAGGTCTTTGATTGAATGCGCTTCATTAAACCAATGGATGAGTGATTCAGTTATGGGCTCTTCCTGAAGCTGATCCAAATCATCATCTATGTCAGTTCCAGAGTCTGTGTCTGTGTCTATGGCAATGTCTATTTGCATTTGTTGATGTTTGGATGTTAGAAGGGTTTCCCAATCTTTATTTATTGTGATATTTTCTTTTGTGTATAGTGGTGTTTTGGACAAAGAATTTAAGGCTTCCATCACAAAAGCAGGTCTGACGTTGCCTTGTGCATATGCATTTTTGTATTCTAATTTACGTTTTATTCTAATTGCAATTGTTTTTGTTTCATCTATAAGCCTAGGCAATGCTTGTTGGACTCTATCAAAATCGACAGGAACATTGATAATTGTACCGTTCAAGCCATATTATGCTCTTTTGTAACCCAATTGCCTTATCTGCGCAAAAGAAATACGTAGGGAAACTAGTCTTTCTTCTAGGGTTGTCAAGGAACGGACAATATCTATTTGTTTATTGCATCTTATGTTCCATGGTGCAATGAACATGGGTAGTTTTCCAAGCTTAACAGCTTCTATACATTGTTTACAAATTGTTTGGCCTGCCACTATGATTTTCTTATTAGGTGCCATGGAAAGAAAAGAGAAATCATGAACAAATGCATTGTTTACTTTGTAAATGTCTTTATGGAAACATAACATTTCACAGACGACACAAGCATTAGTAGGTGTATCATTAATGGCTAGCAGGTATTGCTTGATAGATTTTTGGTTTGTGTTGTTCACTGTAGTTGCATCTTTATGGATTTCTGGGTGGTGCTTTGTTCTTGGCTTACAAAATACATATCTTGTCTTTGTCTTGGCATGTGATGTTGTTCCATGCATAATATTGTTTGTATGAGGAGATTGTTGATGATCAGTGTTTGGCAAGAGCGGGTCCTTGTTGTGGATTGTTGCTTTCAGACACCTTAATGAGCATTGTGTTTTTATTCTTTTGCTAGATAAAACTGTAGTCTGTTCAGTGTTTGAACTGTCTACTGAAAAGGGTATTTTTTTTTTGTCGAAAATGCATTTTCAGTTCGATTCAACAAGTTATGTCTTTTCATAAGTATTTCATTTGACAAATGTTGTTTTTCTTGCAGCGGCTTGTAATGGCAATGGCCTGAGCTAGTCTTGTAATATAATAAGTTTATTTGTTGTTTGGGTGTTGTGCAGTTGCATAGGACGTCTACTTTAGAGTTGGGGATGATTTTCCATATATATATAGTTGTATGAAACAAGTATGAAATCCATAACAAGCAAAATTCAGAACCCTCCAGGTTGTTGCAAACGTATGGCATTCCCACTTTGCTAACTAGTGTTTGTTGCTGCAAGAGGCATTGGTTGCTTGACATTGCAGGTTGTTGATGCATGTTGAAACAACCCAATGCAAAGTTATCTTGCACTACCAATGCATTTGCCAAGGACTGTGCCATGAATAGTCGCAAAGCAAGTGCATCAAATCGAGCATCAACCAAGGCAGCAATGGCAGCGAACATGCTTTCACCACATGGGGCAACAAATTTAGGGAGTTGCTGGAGCCCAATTTGGTCAAGTTCTGCTTCTATTATGGTTGAATTAGTGTCGATTTCACAAGGCATAGTTGACAAATGTAGTTGCATATTGTACATTCTATTGTATGTGACTTTTCTTGAGAAGATAGGTTCATAGTGCCCAGCCAATGGATTGACATCATGGAAAAGAATAGATATTTCGCAATGAGAAGCATCTTTATTGAAATGCAAATATGGTTTCTTTCTTTTTAGAGACCAGATGCATATGGATAGGTTTAACCAACGAGATAGCCAATGGATAGAAAATGTGTCACCCCAAAGACCAGTTTCGCCAATTGTGTTGGTCTCGGTTGCAGAAAGTCTCATCCTGCGCAAGTATGTGGTCTTGTCAGCAACTCCATGCAAGTCATGAAGTATTGATGGGTGTAGCTCGTGTTCATAAGAGTATAATGCTGTAACACAACGGTTGTGAAGGCAATGCAAGAAATGGGTAACAAAACCATTGCGTAGCTCAGATGATGTATAGCGATAATGGAGCAATACATGGAGTGTGTCAAATAAGCAATCGCCAACCTTAAAGTTGAAATTATCAATGCGGAAGCATTGCACATTGTCCAAAGCTGTGTCAATTGATATGTTCTGTACATTGTCCTTTATTTTGTATGTTTCTATTACTATTGGATTATTTGACATTTGGTCTATTTTTTCACAATGCAGTTGGAAGTGTATTTCTGAATTGGATGAGGAATATAAATGAATTTGTACTACGTGTAGTGTTTATATATGTGCATAAAGAAAATGGTAAATATTCACAAAATAGGTAGGATGCAAAAGGATTTGCAAGTACAATTCTTTGTCAATGTTTTATTAGAGTGGAATGTGTACAAAGCATAAGAGTAAATAAACTTATAACTATGCACTAGAAAGGTATAACAATGTATACTAACCTTCAAGAGCAGGGGAGTAAATGTTCTTATTTTTTGTGCATGCAACAAAAAGTGCTGCAACAAAAATGAAAAGCAAATTGTAAGTACATATGATTTAATGTAGATCAATTTGCAACGAATGCAATATAATTTACTGCAGATGCATTTTCATATTTCTTATTCTAGTGAAATCAATTCTAGTTTATTCTGTTGCAGCAGACATGACAGTAGATGTGGATGTGTGAAGATAACATATAATTCAGTCTTATCATACCATTACATGCCCTCAAATGTTTTATAAAAAACATTCTATATATAGTTTTTGTTTGTTTGGGTAGTTTTGACCAGGGCTCTGCCTAGGTGACTTGAGTATATCTGTGACATACTAAGCCCATTTGGGCCATCTCCATGGTGGACTACAGCGGAATCAAGCCGTAGGCTTGGATCTGTGTTCATTTGGGCTAGGATGGGAAAGGCAAGTCTCTAGCATAGTTTTTGACTAACTACTGATATCCAAGTTTTCTTGTTGGTGTAGATACACCATTTATTGGGTTAAATGTTCTATGAAGTGCTGATAATGGATATTGTTCATTGGCCATTCCATTATGAGACTTTTGGGTTGACTATATGATGGGTTTTTTATTTCTTTATTATTGATAGAATCATATTCAGATGTAAAAGTTGCCAAGATATCTCTTGGAACATTGGGAGTCATCTCTGAAATAACCTTCAGATTGCAGCACATGTTCAAGTGCTCATTTTTACCCACTGTGAAAGAGGATAATAACTTAGAAAATAAGGCAGAGAGTTTCCTAAGAGTTGGTAAATACACATATGGCCACGTAATAAAGCTTAGATCTTGGTGTGCACGAAGTATCACTATAGGAAAAGAATGGAGAAACTAGTCATTCATTGTAGGACATTCATCATTTTAACATGCATTTAGAATCATCTGAATTTCTGAAATCACATCTATGCAACGTAAAAATTGGTACAGCCATAGGTCTGGAATGTTTATAATATCTTCTGAGAAGATTATATGATATATTCTGTGAAGATTTTATAATATATTCTTAGAAGAAATTGTAGGTTGTGAGTTCTTATGAATTTTGATGCAGCAAGTTAACTCTTTACCAAGGGCATTTTTAATGAAGAGTGTTATATCTATTTAAAATCATAGGCCATAGGCAACTGCTCAAAAACTAATTTGCTGGAATTTTTCCAATTGCATTGGCAACTGCTCAAAAACTAATTTGCTTGTTTTTTGCCAATTGCATTGGCAACTCCTTCAGCAGATGTTAATCACCATAGAGTCAACTCCTTCAGATTTGAGGGCATGTAAATCATCTGAATTTCTGAAATCACATCTATGTAGCATAAAAATTGGTACAGCTGCAGGTCTGAAATGTTTATAATATCTTGTGAGAAGATTATATGATATATTTTGTGAAGATTTAATAAGATGTTATTAGAAGAAATTGTGTGTTGTCAGTCCTTATGAATTCTGATCCAACAAGCTAACTCTTTACCGAGGGCATTTTTCAATGAAGAGTGTTATATGTATTTATAATCAGAGGCCACAGGCAACTGCTTAAAAACTAATTTGTTGGGATTTTGCCAATGCCATTGGCAACTCCTTCAACACACGTTGATTCTATGGTGATCTGAGCCTTGGATCAAACAAAAGAAACCTGGATTAACACTACAAAAAGCCTTTTTCAAGGGAAATACATTGTCTGGAATTTTTAATACTAGAAGTTTGTTGCTGGTCCATGTTCTCCAATAATTTCGTATAGCAAGGTGTTGCAGAATGAGATGTTCTGGAAATAAACTCATCATCCAAACAATTTGAGATTGGTGTAGTCACTTGATGCAGGTTAATGCTTCAGAGCTTATAATGTCTGAATACTTTTGGATGCCCTTGGTCCTAATCTCTAAATCTACTCAGAAAGAAAACAATATATTTGGTCCTAAAGAAGGGAAAACTATAAAGCTTATTGCTGATGGTTAACATACTAATATAATGATTTCCACTATTGTCATTAAGGTTAATATGTTAACAACAAGAAGTCAAGCATGAAAGGATTTTATTATTGAATACATTATTGTTTCACTTTCTGAAGCAACAGGAGAATGCAGTCAACAGATCGCAAAGAACCCCAAGTCTATGAAATTACGGAATAACAAGTCAAATTTGTACAGTCTGAAATGAGTGCAAGCAAACTCTTTTCCTTTAAGCTTGAGAGAGTCTAGAAAACATCTTGTTGTTTAGTGTAATCAGAAACGTTTCTAGCCAGTCAAAATCTAACTATAAACCCTGCATTCACTTCCTCTTGCATGGAGGTCATCGTTGAATGTCTGGAGACTTGTCAATATCCTCCAGTATTGCCTCAGCTTATTACTATTAAATTCTCACTCCTCTACTATTGTATCAATAACAGCACAACCCTATGACCAGCTCTGCAAAATACCATCCAGTTTCAAACCATTGCAGGCTTAGTGTAGAGTCTCATGTAATAGCATTTAAAAAATTTAGTAATCACACTAGGAAAAGTGGATGATGACAAACATTTGATGCTTTTTGTAAGCCATGAGAAATAAGATTGAAAGTCTTAATTAAGGACAATGAGATGACTAATTACATTATCGGTTGATAGATGATACCTCTAAAGCAACTTGGTAGCTACATTAAGGATGTTCATAAACCGCACATGTTGTCATCCAGATTATAGATATTATTTTGGGGTGTCACAGATCATATATTCTATATACATGAATATAAGTTAATATTTCCTAAGTTATTATATCCCAGAGCATGTCAAGGTGCTCTGTAGAAGTTAATAAACCCCATAGCTTGACAGGGTGTCTCATACAGACTAATATATCCCATAGCATGAAACTTAGAAGCAAATCCAAAAAGCATGTAATGGAGACTAAGTTCTTTTCTCTAAGCTTTGTTGAATCTGTTAATAGTTGTTACTCAATAAAGCTCATCTCATTCTAAATGATGTATACCAGCATTCTTATTGTAATCAAATTTGTTTGACAATTTTCAAGCTTCAAATACTTATAATATGCTGTTGTGAAATTTGTTTGACAAATGATAGAAAACATTAACTCAACATAAGAAAACCTTGACAAGAGAAGCATTAGATTGATGTAGAATAGCCAAAGGAACAACTGTAATTTTCAAATCAATCTTGATAAAAATACAAGCCATTGCATTTGACAGCCTTACCTTAGCCCAAACAAATGCACAATGATCCCAAAGCGCTGAAAGGCAGCAGACCCACAATCCTCCTGCAGAAGCGACAGAAAAAACACACCAAATGAGTTCATATCAAAGAGCTGCAAAACAATTAGCGTTTCAAGAACTCAGCAGTGTGTCAGTAATGTTTTATCTTGATGGTTTTGGTAGCTAAATTACTCTTAGACCAGCGATGGATTTTTAAAAAAACCTTATCCGGCAACTTGTCATTGCTGGACAATAGTCCCGCCTTGTGCAAAAAAGAATAAGTATAAAGCATTGTAGGAGTTGTTTGAAGAGAAGAAAGTCCAATAAAGATATTTGTCTATATAGTAAAAACAAAGGTGATGATTACAAATTGGATATTGAATATTGTGCTCAGTAAATGTTGTAACATTATCTGTTGCACAATGAAAAGGCAGCGAAATAAAACCTGCATAGTTAACATAATTAAAACATAAGTCTTCTAGCATAGAGTTGAAGAGGATATCAATGCAGGAAGCCAGTCTTTGTACTTGTCAAAGATATGAAATCAATTATTTTGTTCAACTATTGTGTGTCACCATGAATGTGCTAAATATTTGCACTGGTTATTGCAAAATGAGTTAGCAAAGATATAGCTTATGCAATGCGAATTGAATGTACACAGAGGATGAAAACCATGCATGATTTCAATACAGTTCAGATCAACATAACCAATGTAGTCATTTTTAAAGATCTTAAAATAGCGGTGCAGAGTTATGGATGGGAACATTTAGATATAATTTAAATTATTGACAAGTTTTATTTTTCTTAACATTAAGAAAGAAAATTCACTATTCTGGGTTTGGCAGGGGAGGCGAGTGCAGTTAGTCGGAAGCAAAGTTTCAAGAGAAGAGTGATGAATGTATTCAGGGTTTGTTGGAGCTTTTTAATTTCAAGTTAATTATCTAGATTAATGGTTATTATTAGTTTCTTCTATTTTTTTTTCAAAGAATTTCCTTTTCATTCTGAGAGTTTTCTTCTAGCGGCATGTTTTTCTAATTTAAGAGGTCTTTGTATTGTTAATTTGTTGATGTAATTATTGGTTATAGTCTTAATATTGTTGGCAGTGTAATAATTTTTTGATTGTTTCTTGGATTGAAATAATATTTTTGAACAAGTCAGTATTTAAAAATTTAAATCTTTTTTAAAAATCATTTTTAATTTTAATTCTAACAAAAAAAAAAAAATTAAATGTATGTTGCTAACAATTTATAAGATATGAACTACCTCTTCCAGGAAGAATAGAAGCTCTTACATAATTCATCCACACATCCAATTTCTTCAAAAAAAAAATTTGGACTCGCTATATATATATATATATATATATATATATATATATATATATATATATATATATATATATATATATATATATATATATATATATATATATATATATATATATATATATATATATATATATATATATATATATATATATATATATATATATATATACTCCAGCTCTTACAATATTCAAACACCTCTTTTATTTTATAATTAGAAACTTTTAGTCAAAGATCACAACTTTGGCAACGAGTCATGAACAGACTTCCATCCACATAAGTCATCCCCCAACTTTCCACAGTAGTAGAAGATTGAATTATACTATTTTCATAATGATAGATTCTAGTGTTTTGCAGTTATAATTTTCATTCTGTAATATTGTTGTTAACATCCACTTCAGGTGCAAAGTAACTTTAATTTAGGTATGGGTTTTACATGTAAATAACACTATGAAGATTCATTATAAGAATGGAAGTCTTCAATTCGTTCTACCAACAAAGATATAATGAGATCACAACTGAATTCAGCTTTTCCTGAACTCTAGTGGTGGTTTTTCAACTGAAAATAGCCCTAAATCATGCTCGTGCAGCTAAAAGGGGGAAATTTTAAATGGTGCAGGTGAACCAAGTTTTCCAAACAAAAATGGCCTTCCAAATAGGGCTACAAATTCACCAAATACTTGGGAGACTCATGAAGTCCGTATACAATTCTACGCTGGCAAGACCTCCAGACTTGTTTCCAGGTACTAGCAAATTTGTCCAAACTGGCGGAGTCTAGCAAAATCAACTGGCAAAGGTCACATGAAAAGCTCATTTTTTTAAAAGAAAGAAGTTTAAAAAGAAATCAAATTGAGTGCCAATTATTGTTGAGGTTTGTCGCAAACCATAGTGCATTTAAAGGAAACTATATTGAATTTAGAGGAGCCTAGCATCCATTTCAAGAACAAAATATGAAGACGTACATTTCTTTGAATCTTCTCATTTTTCATTGGCATATCTTCTACATTTGTTTTTTTTCCTCCCTCTCTTCTTTCTTGATCCATTATCATTTTTTTCTAATTTAATTTATATTTTTTAATCTATAGAACCCTGAATGTAAACTAATTTTTTCCTTGTAGAAGCTACTACTAGAAATAGATATGATTTCCTTGCATGGCTCCAAA
Source organism: Chamaecyparis obtusa (assembly GCA_027943335.1). Taxonomy (NCBI): domain Eukaryota; kingdom Viridiplantae; phylum Streptophyta; class Pinopsida; order Cupressales; family Cupressaceae; genus Chamaecyparis; species Chamaecyparis obtusa. The sequence continues at coordinate 3,349,273 of BSBK01000615.1, read as the reverse complement.
AAAAGTAATAAGTACAGAATAAAGGGGGAATAGAAACATATTTTTTAAAACACAAGTATATTCAGAAACTATGGTGTCATCAGAGAAGTGATTTTCAACTGATTATCACAAACTGTTTCTTAAAGAATCTCACAACTGATGCATATTCCTAACGAAAGCTAGCTTAAACAGTAATCTACAACGATGTTTCTAGACAAGTTTGGCAAATATGTACCTTTCAAGTTTCAAGTTAGAGATTTCTGACATTTCGTCAACTACTAAAAAATTAACAACAAAAATTCTTGCCATGAAAGAAGAGGGGAAACACAATACTTACAAATAAAATGTTGATGTTGAAGCAAGTTGACGAAGAACTAGCTCATCTGCAAGAATCAAAAGTGAATCAAATTGATAACTACAATTATTATTAAAACACTGACCATGTTTCGAGCAGAAGTGATTAATGGCAGTATTTAGAATTTAATGAAGTAAATTCTATTGCATCCACCAAATCTTCATAGACCTGTATAGTCTATTTTGAATAAAACTAATGACAAATATGTAGACCTCGAGACAGAACAAAAGAAAGGAAAAGAGATTGAAAAAAAACCTAGTGACTTGTTCTAGTTTATTTTTATAGTAATCAGGAGAATGAATATTCTACTGTTATTTTCCCCTAAGGCCACATGTAAATTTGGAATCAAACCTCTAATAAATACCCTATCAACTTTGTTTCCAAGGATTTGACATAATAAGTATGAACTATATTATCCAATATTATTGACCCCTTGGATTTACAATTAATGGAAATGACAATGCTTGGAGGAGACCATTCTAACTACAGCAAACTGGAAGCATAACAATGAGGTTTGATGGCATGTAGAATCTGCACTTTAAGATTTGACAAACTCAAACAATAGTGTCCTACCTTATATGCATATAAAATTGTGAATATGGGAAAACAAATTATTAATTTTGAAATCAAAATATAAGAATTACCTTTTTTGGAAACAAAAAGTGCCTACAATCCGGAAGAAATAAAAGACTAAAAAATATTATTCTAAAAGGATGTTAGCAACACTTCTATGTATTTTTTCATAAAAAATAGAGACATAGAGGATTAATAAATAATGTAATAACATGGCACCCTAAATCTGGATTTTTAATATTTTTTAAATCATCAGTTTTTGACCAAAAGATATTTGGCTGCCAATATAAAATAAATCAAATCAATGTTAGTTATAGTTTGGTCTTGTAAAATATAAACATTACCTGTTATTTTATCTATTGATTGTAAAGTTTTAATAGTCAGCCAGAGTTACATTCTGAATCCTTTTGTAGTCATCCAGGAGTTCATTTCTTTGGCATGTTTATCTGTATAATTGGCAAACACACAAAATGGCATTCACAAATTATTTTGGGTCAAAAAGATTTAGTGACTTTTTTGAGATCCATAGAGAACAAAATTCTATTACATTCACCGCTTTCTCCTTTCATTACAGCCTTCAATCTACTTGTATGCCTTTCTCCTTTATCAAGGCCAAAAGAAAATTATTCTATCATGAATGCGATATAGCTATGTACTAAATATAATATGATTAAATGGTGCTATATCTAGAGGTCTTTGGGATGCACTTGATGTTGATTATAGCTCAAGGCTGGCATCGATGCCTTCAAGAATTAGTTATTGAAAGAAACTTATGAACTCATTACGAAGGATACAAATGTGTACAAGGAGCACTCCTTGGTGAGTAGAAGGAGTTGTAGTCTAGGTTTCTTGATACTGGAATTCAGATGTGTGAATAGTGGAGGATAACAATTTTAGTAACTATGACATCTGCTATTTATGCAATTCTTAATAAATTTACAGAATTCTGTTAACCCAAACTGTAATGTAATTTACCCTTTTACATCTCTTTCTATAACAGACTGTAAACAATTTAGGTTAAATTATGGCAATAGAATAATTCATGAAGAACGAGAAAACTCTGTAGATAGAGTAATTTATCTAGGAAGCTATATTTTATATAACAAAGCAATGGTGCATACCAAAGGGGTCTACGAGGGAAACCTGTAAATAAAAAAGAATAGAACAAGTTTAAGTGGGTATAAATTGGAGTTTTAAAAATGTTGGAGTGGTGAAATGAAGAGTATTTTTTTCTTTGAATAAGTAGAATAGTATTGAAGTTAAGAGTACTTTTTAATTAAGAGTAGGATATGAGAATAAGTTCCAAGACATATCTGATAGATATATCTTTATTAATGAGAGGACAATGGACTATTCCCATACTAATTTGGAGAGAGAAAGAACATTGTCAATGAGGAAATTGAAAACTAACATGGAAATGTTTGATGAATTTGTCCAACAAACTAATGTATGACCACAGCTGGCAAAAGGCTTCCTAAAAAATGGTAACAATCTCTTACATACCATCATCCACTCAACACACTCTTCATTTGCAATGGAAACGCCAAGTAAATGATGGCATAAATGTAGTATCAGTATTTCTCTACCATGTCAGCGTCATGATTTTATCAAAGATTTTTTAAGCGCAGCTCACTTTTGTTCAATGCATAGACCTTACAAAACTAAGTTTTGCTCAAATTAAAGTTGTGCAAGTATTTATGTGCATTCTGGGTCTTGGGTTTTTGCCCACCACTCACATTGATGTGCAAACCTAGAAGATTTATAGGCATGTCTATTTCTATATATTAGATTTGTTTTTCTTGCTGTGACTTTGGCTCGCGAGGTACAGTTTTCTAGCACTCTGCAAGTCACAAGCTCTACTTCAAGGAATCCCAATTCTCGAGGTTTTATGTTTGTTAATAACCTAAAGGCTGTTGCGTCAGATCTTTGTTAAGGAAGGGGAATTTTAGATTTATGTTCAATTTCTTTTGTATCTTCGTTTGATTTGGTACAATTGTTTTAATTTTTTTTTGTCTAAGGCCTATGTAATATGTATGTGGTTTGCAGGTCATGTATCCACAGAAATGGAGAATAATAGGGAAACATGTAGGTTGTCAGAGCAAAAGAACTGTCTTTTGCGTTGACAGGTTCAGCTGCTATCGGTCTAGATTCAGTTGCGCCTGTCTATGCCGTTGGTGCGGGGGCGGTTTCTCCAGGCCAGTCTCCCAGTTGCAGTAGAGCGTCTGTGGATGCTCTTAGCTGCATGGATGCTATGGTTATTTGACTGAAGCACACAATATAAAATCATTCCACAGCAACTAGACCTACTTATAACACTAGCCGTTTCAAGAACCCAATTCTAATGCAAAAGTGCAGCACAAAGATAAATTTAATGGAATTAGAAGTGAGTACTGTGGAAGTCATGCATGCAAAATGTGAGGTCCTGTCTAGAAGTGTTATCTCAGTATTTCACTTAGCATGGTCAACCTCGAGTTCAAAGAACCCGTCATGGTCAAGCTCGGGTTCAAAGAACCCGTTTGCATTGACTAGCACAGTCTCGGCCGAGGTGTAGCAGTGTTATAAAAAGCTCCTTGAGGAGACACTCCTGTGAGAGAAAAATTTGGAGGAATTTGAGTTCCAATTAGAGATTGACACTCGCGATCAACATACAAATTTTCGTCAACAATATTAGATCTTTGGTTTTCGCAATGTTGATTCTGCCAATTTATGCTGAAAAAAAGTTACAAAGATATTTATCAGCTAGTTCCATGAAAAAATATAAATCAAATTCAACAATCCTTGCAAGCTTAGCACTGTTTCTTACAAAATATTAGTGGGTGCAAGGAGTGCGGACTCAAAAACAAATTTTACCAGGAGTTTGAACAAATTTTACAAATTTTACCTTGATCTCAACTCTCCTTGCCACTACAAAAGTTGCAGTCTCGAACAGGTTAACTGTCTGAGCAGATGATAAAATGCAAAATCGCGTTCAGGTTAACTCTCTGAGCAGATGATAAAATGCAGAATGGCGGTCACAATACCCAAGGTACATATTAATAACAACTCAGAACTGACAGTAATAACAGCTGGAAATATTTAATTTTCACCGTCCGAATTGTACAAAGCCATGTGAATTAACAAAACAGCTGGCGTTCATTTTTATTAGCAATTACTCTTTAAAATTATTTTTACCCCCACAAAAAATAGTCTACTCCAATCAGAAAATTTAGATTTTGTATTTTTAAAGAAAATATAAATTAAGCGCTCAAAACATTGCAGAAAACTTTAAAAACAAATTTAAATATTTGAAAAAGCAATGCAAACTAATACCAGATATTTGACCTGAAAACATAAGTCTCTGCCTATAAATAGGCAGGGACTAATAACTTAAGACCTTATTCTAGTCTTTATGGGCTTCAATCCAAACTAAATTTTACATCACAAGAATAAGACACGTACGTAATGATACACCCTTTAAAAAGTAATAAATGCCAGTCTTGTGGATGCTCCAAAACAAATATTCAATGCATTAAACACCATAAACCAAAAAGTTAGCAGCACGAAGTTTGACATGAGTTGTGACGTTATTGGGCAGCCTGGTCGGTGGCGGTGGTGACAAGAGAGTCCCGCCCTTCCCCTCCAATCACATGTAAATATCTCCATCTCCTTAACAATGCAAATCATTATTTAATTCCGCTTGATGTCTTCTCTTTATTTTTAGTGGTTTTGTCCTTCCGTAATTAATACGTGCTTTCTCGACCAAAAAATGTCTCCTACTTTAATATAGGGATGTTTATCTATTTTTATTTTTAATCTTTTTAAATATATTTTTTTATAGTAAAGTGTTTCATTGCATTCTTAAATTGAGATTTTGAGCTTGGCCAAATCAACTGGTTACAATTAGAGCAGAGCGCCACCTCCTTGAAGAAACAAGTCACTCAAGTGCAAACACTCGTTAATAGGTCAATAGTTCATGTTTTTTTTGGCTCCATTTTTAGTTTGTGACTTAAGGAGCTTATTGGAATGTTTGACCTTATTTGCCCTTTTATTTCTTCCCCTGCACTACTCTCCAGCCAACCTCTAACCTTGCATCACCTTGTCACTTCTTAATTGAATCGTCTAGGGCACCCCTGATACTCTTGTCTACACTACATGAACCCCCATTTCTATTCTTTTCTTCCACTATAGAGTTACCTCTAGTATTAGCACAGTCTATTTTTACTGTTTCAGTCCCTTCCGAAGACTCTAAAGATGGAGGCTTCTTATTCTACAAATCCTTCACTGCTCCCTTTTCAATTTCTTCGGGGGTACATTTGGACCTTTTTTTTTCCACTTAATAAAATTAGGGGAAGACCTCCTTCCACCATGTTCCCTATTTGTTCAGTTTTTATTTAGCATAGTTAGGAAGTATATGCCCAGTTTGAAAGCATCTTCGACAATTGCAAGGGATTTCTTCATAACTAAAAACTTGCAATATTTTCCTTTGCAGATTTAAATAATAAATCTATAGGAAGAATTTTCATCATGTCCATTATAGTATACATGTATAGATGGTATGCAAAAGAACTCTCATTCGAAATAAAAAATCTACTTAAATAATTTACAACAACTTCGAGGCAAAGATTCAAACCAATATTGTAATAAAAGATTAGGCATTCTTACCCATATAGGAATCTTGTCAAATGATTTAGTGTCAGATTTGAATGTCGAGCATCATGGTTTCAACATTAACAAGTACTTCTCCTCCTAGCTCCATTGATAGTTAAATAAGATCTTATTTCCAACATTCTCAAAAACTACCACAAAAACCCTTAGGCCCTAAGATAAATCTACACATCCCCCTCTAGGACGGGGCTCCAGAATTTTGAGATCCATTTGTGCAAATCATTGAGGCTTAGTTAGAAATTGTTAAATCTCCTAATTATACCCAAATAAGCAAAATACTTCTCAAATTCTCTCACTTCATTCTCTATTTCTTCTCATAAGCATACCATAAGCCTATTAGTTGTTGGCATGTTATGATTTAGGCCCAAAATGTAATCTCTTGCCCCCCCTTCCCCTTCACCCCTTCTTGATCCTTGAATCCTCACCATCTACTTCCTTAGTGCAAAATGTCCATCATTGGATATTTTGTTTTGGCATAACTACCATCTCCCCTTCACTTCATCCCTAAACTCCAACCCCAAATTAGAGTAAAAGCTATAGCTTCCCATAGCAAGTATAGCTTGCATAAACCACCCGAAGAGATCCACCATTAGAGATCACCACTCCACATAGCTTGTAAGGTAACCCTAGCCACAATAGTAGGGAACAAAAGTTTCGATGTCACTTCTCCATCTTTTTAATTATGTTAAAGAATGTAGATGTTCACTTTTTGTTATTAAAAAACTCTTTATTATTATTTTTTTATCTTTTTGCATCTCATGAATTTTATCCATCTTTCAATTCAAAAAGGGTTCATAAGTTGTTTATAAAAATGGATTAACTAGAAAAATCATGAGGTTGGTCACTTAGGGCATACACCTAAACATCTAGGGCACATAAGGGGTACCCATTTGTATGAGATAAAAATAATTTCATGTAATAGGACCTCTATTAGTATACCACCATTGTTGTAGCAACACACCTTACACCCAGGGCTTCTTACTTAGAAGTATTTTTCAAATACTATTGTTAAATTAATCCAAATATTAGAGTTAGATCCTCAAATATGCCACAAGCGACCATTTTTTTCCAAATAACCATTTTAGTGCAAGTGCAAGTACAAGTGTAAAGTTCATTGTTAAGAGGTGTAGAGAATTTGATCATAAGCATAGAGGGTACTAATTTATATTATTTAGACACTAGTGTATGCATACCAAACACTAGCACATAGAAGAGACAAAACCATGAATGCAAGATTGCATTGAACAAAAAAATATCATATCATCATGGAGTTTCTACTTGGTCTCCTTTTCATAAATTCGTGATTTCTTCTCTCCCTTTTTACTTTACACATTTTTATTTATAGTAGAATCTCATTCACCTCTCTATTTCTTTCCTGAAAAGTAAATTTAACATATTATTACGTTTTAAATTTATATTCTAAAAAAAAGGAAACAAGTAAAATAAATTATAACACTATGTTTATATTTTCATATGAAGCTGTTATTTTTAACCCCAAACATATAAAAGTCACTTAAACCCACCCCTTATCAACATGGAAAATGAAGGGTAATCTATTACAAGTAGATTTATTATTTAAGAATGCTAGGTTCACCAATTTATATAGAGGAAATAAAAGCTTTAATCTATATTTCTTACACTACTGTAGATCTAATATAATGGTGAAATATAATCAATAATGAATTAGGCTAGATAAAATATGGTAGTAATTGGAGACATTAGTGAAAGAATAAAATTTTATTTGGTTTGGTTTGATAGATGGTTGATTAGCTAGAATGATGTAACTAATGGTTCAAAGATGAGATTTGCATATAAATATACAATGAAGGCATTATGAGGATTATGATATGTGGAAATGCTTCTTAAACCAACCTTAGAGGAGAGTATTGTGCAAACTAAGATCTTTACAAGAAAAGAGAAATAGAACCAACCTTATAGGAGAGTAATGTCCAAACTAAGATCTTCAAAAGAAAAGAGAAATATATATAAACAATATACCACAACATGAAAGCGCATATAAGGAAAACCCTTATGAGAGGTTAAAACCTTATACTCCAGAACTAGAACCACTTGTATTATTTTTGACAAAACTATGGTTATAATACAATCAAGACTATGTCCCTTACACGAGTATCACCAATATATATATACAATTTTGGAATAATTATAGTATCATAACAATACTTGTAAATTAACCCAAAAATTACATCTAAAAGCACTAATTAATAATCAAGGTATCATAAGAAGTATGGCACCCAAAAGCATGGGTCCAAATTCAAATGTATATTTTTGGTTTAGTCCTCTTAGCTAGTTCTAATATATTCTTCACACACTTAGATTGTCATAATCCATCATTCAAAGTGAGTTCTTGACAAGTGTTTAATCTTTTCATAATGTGGGACACTTACCTCCCCATATGAGTAAAATCAATTAAAAACAATTCCATGTCACCTCCAATTGGATGCCAACTCCCATTTGAAAACAAATTATACAAAAATACAAAATAGTGAACACATCTAAAAAAATTTAAATTAAACATTAGGAATGCAATGTTGAAACATAATTTCTCATAAATTAGAGTAACTAGACATATGTGATCACATTTATTTGATTTCGTTTAATAAGTGATTGACTAGCAAAAATGTTGTAACTAATGGATTGAAACTATGAAATGAATATAGATATGTAATCAAGGTATTGTGAATATTATATGTAGAGAGATTTATTATTGTATATGAGGTTGTGCTTGTGAATTAGTCTAGGTGTTATGTATTCAATTTGGTCTTCTTTCATGATGATATGATAGCTAGCTTCACTTGCTTGTGCTTAAGTATATTTATAAATGGTTTACTTAGAAACATAATATTAGTTACTTTAAGACATGGAAGAAATACCTTTTCTTGTCTTGATAACCATGTTCTAAATGGAAGAACACCATGTCATAAACACTCCAAACAAGCTAAATGAATGCAAGATCTAGTGGATTGATGAATTCATATAATAGTTAAAGAATTTAGCTTTCATGTACACTTGAATAAAATCTCTCTCTCTCTCTCACACACACAACACTTTAAATACATATTTATAATTGCTAATTTAAATTTCAGATTCATGAGTGTGCAAGATGACACTTCTTTAAAAAGGAGACAACCTTTAGAAGAAAAAGAAAAAAAACTTGAAATTAATGGACTAACTTACACCTCACAAACTTGTCAAGTACATTGAAAAATTATAAGACAAGCAATATAGGCATTGAGGTGACAAGGGATGGTGAATGATTAGTAAATATTAACTAAAAGCCAAATTGATGTCAAATAAATCCAATCATATGCCATGACTAGAGAAAATGACTTAATAGATGAGTATGTATCAATAGTTTCTATGGTGCCACACACTTAGACCCTAGTGAATTATATTAAACTAATTAGTAGATGATAAATAATATATTATAATTTTTTAATAGGAAACCAATACATGTGTAGCTATAATCTTCATAAATCGTATCAAAGAAACAATCAATCATATGATCAAGAATACATGCCTCGATGTATGTATTTCGGTCTAACATTTGCTAATATGTTCTTACACAACTTAGCAAAGACATAACTAATTAGATTGCATTCTTAGAATTTTTATGAAAACCTAATATACTATTTAAAAACTTAAAATACATAAAATTATATGTGCATATACTAGATCCTCTTCCCTATATATTTATAACTACCCAATATCTTTAATTCTCATAGAAATGTGATATCCTATTGCAGAAAATTAGAATGTCTGAAATCTGGGTGTGGATCATTTGCCCCTTTATATTTATATCATATGCACAAAATAGAATAAAGAAGTAAAATAGCGTGCACTTTTATCCATCATATAAGCAAGTGTGCTCAATAATGCAAGTAGCTAAAATACGGAGATTGTGCTCTACAAGGCCAAAAGTGTGGATCATAATTATTTAACGTGCTCGCTGCTCACATGCTCTCACCCACAATCATATCCCCATTACGATTACGATTCACCCAAAAATGAAGCAGCCAAATGCATGTTCAAAAAAGAAAAACCCAACATTATCTCCGGATTCCATCCTATCCACACAGATTAGCATCCTAACTAAACCAGGCAAAGACTGAATTGCATACTAAGAAAGCCAGCCTGTCTATTCGCGGGTCCCACCTTAATAATATTTTATCACCGACCCTCTCTAAACGATAGCCTTCTTTTTTATTGCCTCGCCGTCCCGCCACTTTGTAGCCCACAATTAATGAACTTGTAAACACCGCCCATCACCAACCCTCGCGCTAACGGCGGTAAGCCAGACCCGCGACCAAATAATGCTTGTAATCAGCCCTCGAATTTGACGCTCACCCCTACCAGTTATATCAAAATTTTATGATGGTTTTTATCAAGTATAATATTTGTTGAAGGTTTTGTAAATGGAGTTGTAAATCAAGTGGAAATTTCGTAGTTAAGTGTATTTGTGTTGGAGTAATATTGGTATGGCTGACCTCTAAGAGAAAGTCGGTGTTTCACCTCAGTGAGCATTATCTAGATGCAATGAGTAAGTGATAAGTATAATATTCATTCTCATGAGAGATAGGCTCTTGTGAACCCTGGCTACTCACGAAACATGAGTCAATGAATTTGACTCTAAAACTACACAATTGAATCATACTTGCAATATCACAATTTGATTAACTGTAGAAAAATATCTCTTATTTATCAACATATTGATCGTAAAAAAATATTTAATTTATAAATAGTTATATATAAAATCTTTTCAAATTAATATTTTTATCAATTTTATAAATCACATATATTAAATACAAACTAAATATTTATATTTTTAATTCAAAGTGATGATAAATTAGTAATATGCAAATATCTTAAATTTTTATTGTTTATAAATCTATATTAAAAAATATTCAACATAATTTTATTTACAATTCTAATTATATAAATAAATTTTAATTAATAATAATTAATAATATATATCTAAATTTTTAAATTTATCTATTATATCATATATGTAAGAATATCGCTCTGATACCATGTAAGAGTTTGCCTAAAATAAAAAATAGAAACTAAGATCTAGAAGCTCAAGAGATAGCACAAGAGAGATAAAATATGATATGATCAAATGATCAAATAATGAATAGATAGATTGAATGAATTATTGAATTACATACAATGTAGGAATGCCTAAATATATAGGCAATGCAATAAGACTACATGATAAGGAGATGATAAGATATCACTCACACAAGGTGGAATCACATGTCCACCAAAGGTGGATCATCCTCCATTGTACATCAAAGTATGTGAAGCATGTGCAACAATGAGAGGATGATAATGTGATAAGAGCACTAAAGGTGGATCTCACACACAAAGAGGTATGTGAAGACAACTATCACACCTAAAGTGGAAGTTCTCCTAACCATGTGCTAAAAAAAAATGCAAACTCCTAGGTGTCTCAAAGACAACTAATATGCAAATGCATTATCCTAAGTAAACTTAAGTAAAGTATAATTAGTAAATACTTAATTACACCAACACCCCCCCTTAAGTGCAACTTAGGGGAATGCACTTAAGCTCACAATGCAAGATGGGTCTCGACTACTAGGCCATTTTAAGTACCCATGTACAATAAGAGCAATGCAATCTTTCATAAAGCGAAGAAAGAGGGAAAACCTCATGGGAAAAATCTTCCCCCCCAAAAAGAGATGAATACAAGATGCATGCATGAATGGAGTAGTCAAGACCCCCCAATTATGACATACATCATGCATATACAATAAAAAATCCCCCCAAAGGAAGGAAACAAGGAGACATGATATCCCCCCCATAATGAGTAATCTCCTCCAAGGATGGTAAGTGCTTGAAGACAAAACATAGTCCAATGCCTACAAACAACATTTCTCCTCTTAGGAAGAAGATACACCAAGTATAGATGTAAGAAGATTTCCCATTGTGGATAGGAAGTAGGAAGGGGAATCCAAATGAAGTATGATGTCTCTAAAGTATGCCCAAGTGTCACCATGTCCTTGGTTGATGAAGATGTCACGAACCAATCAAGATAAAGCCCAGTAGAAGAAGGTGACAAACAAGGAACCAATGGTAACTGATCTACGTAAGAATTTGGATCAAACTCCAAAAACAAAGATGCATCCTCAAATGAAGTAGGAAGAGAAGCAAGAAAGCCCCCCCTCAATGTAGAATATACACCCATGATAGGTGTGCCTAGATCAATATAGAAACTGTACCAAGAAAATTGAATAATGTTCCTCCCCTTATGCAGAAACAAGTCCATAGGTGGATCAATGAATCCTCCCCAATCTCTAGGAAGAATACTCAAAATGTATGATGTCTCAGGAAACTAAATAGAAGTCTCCAACACATGAGTATGATCAACCTTAACCATGCAATGTGACATCTCAAGTGAAGTTTGAGACTCGTGAAACCCAATCTCCAAAGACTCAAATGTCTTATGTGAAGTTAAAGAGACCTCCTCCAAATTTTGTATCAAAGGATCCATAATCATATCAATCTCGAAAGAAGAATAGAGTGGAGAATGAAGCTGAGGGTCAACATACTCCCTCACAACACCTGAAGAAGGGTCATCCTCAACAAAGAGAAGATGAATGTCATCAATGAAGTCTCCCAAATCTGAAATGTAGAACTCCACAAACAAACCTACAATGTCTATCAAGTAATCATCCCATGGAACAAAGTCTGGAAGACAAAGAATATCTTGCTGCACTGAATCACAAGAGTCAATGGCTATAGGAAGACATGCATCATCAAGAGATGTGATCTCAGAAAGAGGAGAAGAAGCTGCAACTGGAGGTTCTGGACGTTTTGGAAGTGGAGGAATATGTGGATCTCCATACAATTCCCAAAGAATAGTCCAAAGACCAAGAATAATTTATGTCTCATCATCATAGTCATCAAGGGAATCTATAACATCCATATCCATATTCAAATAGATAATCTTCATAACTTCTAAGTAAGAGTCAAGATTGAAAGGACTTTTAGGTCTATACTCATACAAATAAGACAATAGGTTATGCTCACTAAGATGAGCAAGAACCAATTCACTCCATTGCTTATAGTTCCTTCTTGTCAACTTAATTAAACCATCCATGATGTACTTCTCACATGAAACAATGAGACCAAAAAAATAATGTACCCCCCAAAATGCAATGAGCCAAAGAACCCCCCCAAAATAGATGATTTTGGTACTTTATATATAGTGCATGTACAATTGCCACTTGTCAAAATAGATCAAAGTGGACTTCTGATTTTGATGTTTACAACTGAAAATATGAAGCTATGGTAGACTCAAACAAATAAGACACGAGATCTCTCAAGGATCTAAAAAATTACAAGTGCCAAAAATAGGTCAAAATAGACCAAATTCTGAAAGTACTATGTCTACTCAAAATTTTTTCAAACTGATACCAGATCTGGAAAGTAGATAAAAAATCATGAACTTTTAAAAAAAATAGAACCTGAAAATGTGTCCATATGAGTCCAAACAAAGCTTCAAAAGTTGTAAAAATCAGAATTTGAAATTTTCATAAAATATTAGAAATAGATATCAGAAATCACCTACACCATTGTGTAGATTGTGAAATTCTACCCCAAAATAAAAAAAAATTGCTTTGAAAAAGGAGTCTGGATGATTGAGATATCGTTGTTTGAAAATCGTCTCTGAAATTATTTTTTCTGAATCGCCGCTGTCGAACCTTGAAAATTCAAATGGCTCTAGATTTTGTTTCAAATATCCGATTTGAATGAAACAAAATTCGATTTAGGAGTTTTGGACCTCTTCAATGTGATGTCAACTTCTGATTTGCACCAGCAAGCTCCAATTTTGACCTGCAATAAAAATCTCTCAAAATAAGCTATACAATGAAACTCTTATAGCTCTAATACCATGTAAGAATTTTGATATCACTCTGATACCATGTAAGAATTTGCCTAAGGCAAAAAATAGAAACCAAGATCTAGAAGCTCAAGAGATAGCACAAGAAAGACAAAATATGATATGATCAAATGATCAAATAATAAATAGATAGATTGAATGAATTATTGAATTACATACAATGTAGGAGTGCCTAAATATATAGGCAATGCAATAAGACTACATGATAAGGAGATGATAAGATATCACCCACATAAAGTGGAATCACATGTCCACCAAAGGTGGATCATCCTCCATTGTACATCAAAATATGTGAAGCATGTGCAACAATGAGAAGATGATAATGTGATAAGAGCACTAAAGGTGGATCTCACACACAAAAAGGTATGTGAAGACAACTATCACACCTAAAGTGGAAGTTCTCCTAACCAAGAGCTAAAAAAAATACAAACTCCTAAGTGTCTCAAAGACAACTAATATGCAAATGCATTATCCTAAATAAACTTAAGTAAAGTGTAATTAGTAAATACTTAATTACACCAACAATATAAAACATTATATTAAATTTATCTATAATAAAAAAAAATTATAGATAATAGACCAAAGCCAAGATCATCATGGTGCTCAAATAAACTCAAACTCAAGACCTACTTCCAAAATGAAAGACTCAATGTTCCCTTTATCTATAATAACTTTATATAATTTATTAATAATTCAAAATATTATATATACAATTTCATTAAAATATACCAATTCAGAGTCTAGTAAATTTTTTAATTGTCAATTACAGTCAAAAAGTGAAAAAAAAGCCCATTTAGACCATCAAATTTCCGGCCTCCTTGTAATCATAGAAACTTGTGATGAGGAAGGAATATCCACCGTTAGATTCCCCATCCGTGATGATCGAGGTAGGTCCGGTCAGTCTGGTGGGCCCTGGCCGAGTGGCGCTTAGTTGTGGGCAGCTGTATGGTCGGCAACGTGCGCCGGGTAAGGGCTGGGAAAATTCTAGAATAACATCATCCCAATGCCCATCCCATGCCATCATCCAATTAAATATCATTTTCCTTTTGTCGTCTTAACAGTTGATTGGTTGGGCGGTGCCAGCGTGGATGAAAGCGACCTCAGTGCAGGGCTCCCCGTTCCCTGCTGCATTTTCCTTATAAAGCAAGCTTGTCACCCGACCCCTTGCTTAACAGTTGCATTCTCTTTCCACTGTGTCTACACTCAGTTCTACCCTCATCAGCTTCAACAATGGCGATCGAAATAGCTTTCGGAAGGTTCGATGATGCGTTTGCCCTCAAGTCCTTCAAGTCTTATCTGGCCGAGTTCATTTCCACGCTTCTCTTCGTCTTCGCTGGTGTTGGATCCGCCATAGCCTACGGTTTGTGCACTCTCTGCAACTCTGTTTTGCCCCTGTTTTTCCATTTTCTTTTCCCTTCTTCTGACCTTGTTTGGAACTGCAGATAAGCTGACCTCGGATGCTGCTCTGGACCCCGCGGGACTGGTAGGGGTTGCACTGGCCCACGCTTTTGCTCTCTTCGTCACCGTCTCCATAGCGGCCAATATATCTGGCGGGCACGTTAACCCCGCGGTCACATTGGGGCTCGCCATTGGCGGCCAGATCACCATCCTCCGCGGTATTTTCTACTGGATCGCTCAACTTGCAGGCTCAATTGTTGCCTGCCTGCTCCTCAAGTTCGTCACCGGTGGTCTGGTACGTAACACAACTCTTCTCCTACTTCAGATTCTTGAACCAGAGAGGCAGGGGATAAAAAATTCAATCTTTACTGCTGTTTCTCTGTAATTTATCACAGAAGTATAATCTTTACAGCTGTTTCTGTGTAATCTGTCCCAAAAATCCATTCTTTAGTGTTGTTGAACTGTATAATCTATCCCAAAAGTCGAATTTTACTGTTGTTTCTGTGTAATCTATACCAAAAGTCTAATCTTTGGTGTTTTTTCTGTGTAATCTATCCCATAATTCTAGTCTTTTGTGTTACTTCTGTGTAATATGTCCCATAAATTTAATTTACTGTTGTTTCTGCGTAATCTATACCAAAAGCCTAGTCTATAATGTTTGCTTCTCTGTAATCTGTCCCAAAGGTTAATTTTTAATGTTGTTTCTGTGTAATCTAACCCAAAATTCCAATCTTTAGTGTCGCTTCTCTGTAATCTATCCCAAAAGTCTAATCTTTACTGTTTTTTTCCCGTGTAGTCTATCCCAACACACTCCGTGGCATCCGGCATGAGCTCGTTGGATGGAGTGGTAATGGAGATAATCATCACTTTCGCCCTGGTGTACACAGTCTACGCAACTGCGGCTGATCCCAAGAAGGGAAACATCGGAATCGTTGCACCCGTTGCAATTGGGTTTATTGTGGGCGCAAACATTTTGGCGGCTGGGCCATTCTCCGGCGGCTCCATGAATCCTGCTCGCTCTTTCGGCCCCGCAGTGGTGAGCGGCGACTTCAAAGACAACTGGGTATACTGGGTGGGTCCTCTCATCGGAGGTGGCCTTGCAGGTCTCGTCTATGGTGGTCTTTACATTGATCATGACGAACACATTCCTCTGTCTCAGGATTACTAAATGGGCATTTTGGGTCTCCTCTGTGTTTCTGCTTCTGTCATAATTCGGCGCTTAACTCGGGATTCTGCTGCTCTATCATTGTCTGTCACCGAATAAGAGGTCTTTTTTGTGTGTGTAAATCAGAGTTGTTTTCCTCTGCGGAGGATCAGAACTCGTGATCGTGTATCGGGCTTATTGTCAGTTATGTTAATGTGTATGTACGATTGTGAATTAAAACGGATCCGTTTTCTGTTTCAGTTTGGCCCGTTTTGATCCATCTTTGGGAATTGATTTTAAACATAAGGAATGTTATGTGAGTAGTTAATGGAAACCGTGAATTGTTTAATGTTTTTTTGGACGTCTGCAAGGAATTTTATCTGAACTTAACGTTGCCAATTATTGGCCGGGTGCAATTATTGAGCAAGCTTTACAGATTTAATGCATTTATTGTGTTTTTACCTTGTACATTTGGTGCATTGATTTGTCACGGCAAAGGTCAGTTGATGTGGAGTGATGGAGAGGTGATACAGGTGTGGGGTTGGTGTCGGCCACCTTCTCACATGTCTTATCTAATGACAGGCCGTAAACTTTGTTTTTTTACTCTTGAAGAATATTTTTCCCTGTCAGGGATAAGGCTCGTCCTTACATTTTTAATAAAAAAATATCTTCTCAATGGGAATTATTTATTACTATAAAGATTATACGAATAGTACAACATACTTAAGTGCATTTCACGAATATTGTAACATGCTTAGGCCTAACCCTCACATACATTCACAAATATCTTCCTCACATACATTCACAAATATCTTACTAGTAGAGCTTCTATTATTAGTCCCTGTCATAGAGGCAGGAGACTAAAGTTTTCGATTTTTTATGGTATTTTTTTTTTTCCATTTTCTATATTGTTTCATCTAAAGTTTCATTTTTCATTATTTATGTCAAATTTTTTAATAAATAAAAGATATTTTGTGATTGGTCATTTCTAATTTTCCTAGTGGTTTAAGATATTTATTAGAAAATAAATTATAAACTTTTTGGGTGATCTACTCGAGGCATCATGGATAGTGCAATCAATGCACCAGCTTTTCGTGCTTGTTTCCAATGCTTTCATTATTTTTTTATTTTCTTAAGAGAAATATCTACAGTCTATAGCGCGCCATTTTCCACCTGTCATGCTACAGTATGCACGCCAGCTTACTTCTACTGCAGGAACATTGATGCTCTATTGTACATTGTCACATAGCATGTTCTCTTTATTATTAACTCCATTTTTTGTCCATTTCAAATACCATTCAGGCAGGAATGTTGGAGGAGGTTGTTTGTGTTAGCGGACGTGGATGCCAGCTGGGCACCCATTTAATCTTCCCTGTCTACCGCGCACCTACCTCACCTTCCGACCGTACAATTTTGCCTTGTCGCATGATCGCAAGGCTTCTCTCTCCTCCCTTGTGATCATGCGACCACTTTAATCGCCCAACTCTCTTTTTTATTTTTTCTGCCAACTGCGATTTCTTTATTTCCGCGTGGGCCCCATATCTTTCCCTTGTCGCATGATCGCATAACTGTTATACAGCTTATGCGATCATGCGACCTCTTCCTACAACACCCAGTCAGCAGTCTGTCCTTTCATCCGTCCCACCTCTGACGCAAGGTTTATTCTCTTGTCGCATGATCGCATGAACATTATTTTATTCATGCGATCATGCGACCAGCCTATTTTTTCAAATCGCCAACTATTGCATTTAATATAGTTTTAATTTATTATTTTTTCTTTGACTTTTTGGTTTCATTCGGACGTAATCCAAGCAATTCGAGAACTTTCTACAGGTAAAATATTTTGTAAACAAAAGGGAATGTTTTGTTGTTCAGTCATACACAGAAACATTGATGATATTTTGAGCATTGGCAGCTCTGGGCACAATCTGTAAATCTGAAAAACTTGGCATTAATATATATATAATATAATTTCTGAGAGTGCTCTGTTCCTATTCTATTTATTTTTGCAACATTGTGTTTTTGTAATCTCTGTTCCTCCATCAGTTTGATAGTTTCACAGATCATTGTTGTCACTGCAGTGCCCAGATTTGGAGTGCCCAGTTCGAATCCTGGCTAGACTCATTAGTGGGTTCTTCTCTACTCATTGAGATTGCAAAGACTTTAGCGAAAAGAGCCAGATTTTCCTAAGACAGTGTACACTATTTTTACATTTTTCCTCTATTTTCCTTTTTCCCAGCTCTGCATTGGACATGTTTGAAATGTCTAGTTCTGTACGAAAATCTTTTCCTCAACCAGTATATACAAAAAAAATCACACTTTCTATATTGTACCTGTTTTGGCCATGTCCTGCAACCATTCTTATTTTGAGAAATTATTCTAGTGTTGTTTGCCGAACAAAATGCTGCTAAAATGTTTCAAAATGTTCTAGGATTTTTTTCATTAAAAAATTATTAGGAGGTGTTGTATATCCCTCTTTCATCCTCCAGTATTGTGTCTGATCTGGGTGTCTCAGAATAACTCTTTTCAGTGCTTTGATAATATCTACTTTGGCAAGCACTCATGTAGGTCTCTTTTTAAAAAGCCCTACTTTAGAGCTCTACATATAGTCACTACACCTCAAATGCTCAAATTAATGTAAGGATTGGGAAAACATTGGACTAGAGAATAGTACACTTGCCAAGTTGTCACTCTCATCTCACTGCAAACCAGGTTCTTCTTTTGTTTTAAACTGGTTGATTTAGCTTTTGTATTAGACTTAAATTTCCAATTAATGCATTAACCTATTCCATTGCATAAGTTTCAATCTTGAAATTTTTGAACTCTGTTATGTGGTGGAAGGTAGGAAGTGAGTCCAAAGTACTGTAGGCTTGGCTCCTAGAGTATGTTTGTTTTCTTTTCTTAGTTGCATGTTGGCGTCATCGTTTTATCTACCCTGTTACTCAAGATACCCTATCTTTTCATACTAAAACTAGCGGTGTTTTGCTAGGCATTAGGAGTAGCAAGAGTGGCATATCTATTAATTATTGTTGTTACCCAAACTTGTCACCGTTACCTTAGGAGAAATCTTTGCCAAAGCTGCGAACTGCCATATGTGCCTGCCGACAGTTCAGAAGTGGATGGACTGGAAAGTAAACAAACGCCTCTACTTCTAAAATTTTTCATGGAACATGCCAATGTCTATAGTCTATATTTAGGAAATCATAGCCCAAAGAATTATTCAAAAGTTTTTGAGCCAATATTTAGCCACACGTGAACTCAATTCCATTGCTAGATTTTATTTCGTGTATCATTTAAATAATCCGTTAACGAGCGGACCAGTGGTGAATTGTGCATTATTTATGCTTAATACTGTGGCATGCAATTAAAACTAAAATTGTTTATTGGGAATTTAACCCTTAGCACTATTGATAGAAAGGATTTGAATTAAGTTTGAATTAAAGAAGTGTTGAACGACCATCAAACCTGAAATTACCGTGTAGTTTGTCATCATCCTCTGTTTACTTTAGTTTTTACAAATACAGCAATAGGCTAGACATATCTGTAAACTCTAAACTTGATGCATCATTATTGATTGATGATAGAAATTCAACATTATGGTCAAAGCATAGAACAAGCTTGAAATGATTTACCTTTAATTTTGAATATTTCTAATGGAGTGAAACTGAACAGTTCCATATCAAATAGTTAGATGCAGGATATCCCTGATTCACTCCAATCACAATGAAGAGCTACCAAAAAGCTCTGAACCATATAAAAAGGTGCAGGGCACTACAGATTCACTCCCATCAAATTGTAGAACATATAGACCCTTCAGTATCATACAGAAAGGTGTAGCCAGAATGCGATATACAGTTTCTTGTATTGTTTAATTTTCCTTTTATTATTTTTGCTATCGCCTAACAACTGTACATACTACACACACCAAAATAAATTGCTTTTGGCTGACGGCGAAGGCAGCCACCAATATGATGTATGAGACTCGTTGGCATTCACAGCAGAATTTATTTCCATTTACCTTTCCGACCTCTCATCCAAAACACACACAAACATAATATATTTACACCACATATAGGTAACCATTTCAATCAATGATAGGTGCCAAAAAATCAACATATCTTAATAGAACACTTGCCTTTCCAAAGAAGATTTTGGTCTGTACAGCCTTGTAACTCTGTTTATTTGAAAACCTATTTTTTTAAAACATTGCCTTGAAGAATAAAGGTTGCTATTTGCACATAATGTTCGGGAAAAAGTCAGCGAAGTAGCCATTCTGAAGCAACAGAATAAGAAAAACAACTGCAAAAGCCATAGATGCCAACTGACATGAATTTCAATGAGTCTATCTTCTTGGGTTCTACGTTATATACTTTATTTCATGTTACCACTTGTCCTCTTGCTTTAGATTATCCATGCGCTTGAGCACATACTTTATGTTAAAACATGCCTTGCAATGAGAAACTATTTTTCTCAATAGTGGATGTAAAATAACCAACCTGCTTGAATTGCTGCAAAGAAAATGTTTATAGAATGATAAAATTATTATATAGAATGATTTTTTAAAGAAATAAGGAATATAAATAAAGGTATTCAATAAAAATATAATAATAAATTATATATTTTAATATTTTAAAAATTTAATTTGTGTAGTAGTAAAGTTATGACTGAATTTTGTAAAATATTCAAAGTTTTTATAAAGAAAGGGGTCAAGTATTCTTTTGTTCGTATATTCTTTTGGTGTATTTCAAAAGTACTATGTTATAGATGATTGTTTTTGTTGATATTATTAGTGTTTTCTTTTGTTAAGTACTTCTATGTAATTCTATTCATTATGATAATGTTTAGTTTTTGTCATTTGTTATACATGAATTAATTCTTCATTATTTCTGTTAGGAATGAGATTTCAACTTTACCACATCATCATTACTTCATCCAACATCATAATCTAATACATTTTCTTAATAAACGCCAAGTGGATTGTGAGACAACCGAAAAGACATAGATTTCAAACAATCAACCTCTAAATAACTATTCTAATGAATTAAGATATGATTATTTTGACTATTTTCATCCCCACAATAGATACATGAAGAATATGATCTAAAAAATTTATACTAAAAATCTTATACAAATTTAACATTGAAATACTATTATATATAATATATATTTTATTAATTAAATAATAATATATTAGATTTCTATTATATTATATATCATATATTTAATTATATAATATATTTAATATTAATTTATATTTTATATTGTATATTTAATTTAACTATTATATTAATTATATTATTGATTTCTTAATATGCATATATGTATACTATTTTCTAATCTACCAACCACACTCATTATATTTAAATTGAATTAATACTTAAAAATTTGATAATTTCCATACAAGTCTTGAAAATGTACTCTAACCTAACTCTAGATAAACATCACTCATCAATAGTCAAATAATCAAACACTCAATCATAATTTTCACTTTATTTTCATCCCCAAAAAATCTTACTTTGATTAACCAAAACTTATATTTAACCTTTAAATTAAATAATATATAATGTATATTTCTAGCAGCCTAGAAACGTGCCTACACGACTAGTTATGGTCAAAATTGTAAGTTTTGTCAAAAGATTCTCTTATCAATGAAACGTCCCTCGTTTTACGAATATTTTTGAGTAACTAAAGATTCTTCTTATATTTTGATTGATCAATCCCATGTCTTACACATAAAAGCATCTTTCCACACACATTTTTATGCTATCTTTTTTTACTCTAATTTATGAGAGTGAGAGTGGTTTCACGTTGCTCTTGGAAACTATGTAACCCTAATATCAATTGCAAAAGTGCAGTTCTAAATGTCATAAGTTTAAGAAAATAAAATTACACTATAAGTTTAAATATTATTGCCATATCATTGATAATTATTAATAATAAATATCAAAATCTTAAATAACTACACAATTGTCAACTTTTTTGAACATGCTTGAGATCCTTTTCTTGCTTCATCAGATTAATGCTATGTATATTTTGTGAACAATGAAAGCCTACTGATATGGCATCGTCAATGCTTCAACATGCCCATGACACTCAACAACTTTCGCATGACCTTTTGAAGCTTTTGCTACCTCCTGAGATCGTTGATACAAACACTTCAGTTCTTCCAGTTTACATTTCTGACCTTTTGTTGCCACCTGAAATTGGTGCTAGAAAATCATTTATGGTTCCAATTAACATGATTGATCTTCTACTCCCAACTGAAACTGCTTATGTAGAGTCTCCAGTCATCCCGATAAACATTCTTGACTTTTTGCTGCCAGAAGAGAACAATAATGCAACAGCTCCAGTTCATTCAATCAGCCTTTTCGATCTTCTATTGCTCATTTGTAATTCAAAATCATGCCTTGTACAAGAAATCCCCTTAATCATAAATGAAAAACTTCAATTTAATGCACAAGAAATGTTTGTTGGTTGATCACAATTAATTCTATTCATTGTTTTGCCATTCTAGTGTCTTGCTGATCAGATTTGCAGCACAAGAAATTTGCAAAGGCACCAACCAGAAATTTAAAAAAGACATGTAGAAAAAATATGTCTTTGTTCATTCACATTCTAGTTACTACAGTCAGAAAAAACATATTATGTTTTCTTCCATTCCAATGCTTTAGCTATTTCGTCACACAAAAAAAAATTACATAGTTTTACACATAGCAAAGCATCTGCTCAGCTGTCTATTAATAGTTTTGTCATTTCTTTGTTTCGCAGGTCCTTTGCTAAACAGCGCCTGTCCAAATGCTCTTATCTCCATTGTCAAAAAGTTCATTTGCATTTCTTTACTTTTCCTTCCCATAGAATTGTAGACCTAATTTCTAGACTCCTCCTTTGTCTTTCTCGTTTCACTACTTCAAGAGGGGGAGACATATGCATTTTGATGTTATTTGTTTGTTGATGCTTCATCCTCTGCTCTGTACATAACATAGACACCTCTCATTTATGCTTCCATTTTAAATCATCCATCAGATTACATCTCTTCCCGACTATATCTCTACAAACATGGGTCAGAATCCAGAAAATGCACTCATGGTCGAGACATATGCGCCATCTGAGCAGTTACGCACACTGTCTATTGATGAAGCCCTTGAAACTGTCCATTGCTTCCATCTACCCTCGTTCTACTTCAATGTGGGTGACTGTCTATTTGACATGATCCAGGTCTTGCTACATTGTCGCTATACATCTGATCAACTTCGAAATGGCTTGGTGAACCATTTCTTGCATTCTCTCCATCGTGGCTGCTTTGCAGCTGTCTCTTCATACGAACTTGAACTCCATCCATCAATACTTTCTGACCTGCACAATGTTGATGACAAGATGACATACTTGCGCAGGATGAGACTTTCCGCAACAAAAGTCAATTCTGCCAATGAACATGGCCTTTGGGGTGACACTTTTTGCATCCATTGGCTTGCACGTTGGCTAAACATATCCATATGCATTTGGTCTCTCACACAAAAGAAACCATACTTGCATTTCAATACAGATGCATCTCTCTTAGCTATATCAATCCTTTTTCATGATACAAATCCATTGGCAGGTCAGTATGAGCCAGTCTTCTCTAGAGTTAGCACATCTTTTAGCCTTCACATTTCATTAGCAAACACTTTGCCTAAATCTTGCCAAACAAGCGCTGCTTGGAGCATTGTCTCGGAAGAGTTTGATGCTAATGGCTTTTCTCGTCTGCCTACATTCCTCACTTCATGTGGTGAAAGCATGTTCTCTGCTATTGCTTTCCTCACTGACCACCATTTTGATGCAATCTCTCTATGCCTTTTCATAGCTCAGTCACTTGCAAATGCATTGGCTAGCCAAAGTAAATTTGCCTTTTATTGCTTCAACATACATAGTGAATCACTGTCTTCAAATGATAGTGTTGTCTTGCACATGCGCACACTTATCTATAACATTGGCCGACTGTTTGTTGAAACTGGTATTGAAGGCTCTGAATTTCGCTTGCTCTGGCTTTCGCATATTTTCCGTGTAGCAATTTATATCTGGCAAGCAGTGCCTCACTATCCACCTGCAAAGTTTTGTAATTGCATAGACCCAACAAAAATTATTCACTTGATTTGTTTCAAAGATAGTTCATCTCATTATCATTATGAACCACTACTAGAAAAAAATCACCCTTCACCAGAAATGCATCAACTCAACCATGATTTCCTCCACCGCATAGCTTCTTCAATTTCACAAAGAAAAAAAGCTCCTTCACCCATCAGAGATGCTAAAGATATAGCAAATGTCAACTGCCTTCTCATCTCGACACCTGCTCATGTCTCACTACGCTCGCTAAAACAAACCATGCATAGCAGAGAGATGGAGCCAACCAGCATATTCGAAAGCCCCATCGGTACACCACACACTGATATGACACATAGCAAGGCACATGCACATACAAAGACAAGATATGCCTTTCGTAGCCCTCGCACACTGCACAAAAAACAAGCCCGAAATGTCATGCCTATGCCTAGTACTCAATCCCAAAAAGCTATAAACATATACTACAATGACATTAGCGACATCCCGACCAATCCATGCTTGCTCTGTGACATGCTATTCTTTCAAAAAGACATTTGCAAGGTCACTAATGCATTTGTTCATGCTTTTCATGTGCTCTCCCTTCCACCCATGAAAAAAACAATCTCAATTGGAAGTTCAATTTGCAAGCAATGCTTAAAAGTTGTCAAGAACAGAAAAGTGCCTGTCTTCGCTGCACCATGGAACATATGACGCAATAAACGGATACATATTGTCCACTCCTTGACTAGTCTTGAAGAGAGACTTGTCTCCCTACGCATCGCATTTGCACAGATACGAAAACTTGGGTATAAAAGAGCACAATATGGCTTGATAGGCACAATAATTAATGTTCCTGTTGACTTTGACAAGATACAACAAGCACTTCCCAGAAACATTCCTGCAACTAGAACTGTTGCTGTAAAGTTAAAACGTAGGCTACAATATGACAATGCCTTTGCACAGGGCAATGTTCGGCCTGCATATGTAATGAATGCTTTGACGATCTTGTCTAGAACTCCACTATATAGAGATGAAAAAATCACAATAAATGAAGATTGGGAAGCATTGCTCTCTATTGACGAAGAACATCTACACCTTGATTCTAACACAGAATCAGATCCAGATTCTGACTGCCTTCAGACTGATGATGAACCCATTACTGAATCACTCATTCACTGGTTCAATGATTCACAAGTAGTGAAAGACCTTGATACAACCATTATTGAAATCGCGCCTTCAGAAGGCTTGAAACCTCTTGGAATTTTCCAAGATACCTACTCAGAAGAAATGAATTTCCCTACACTCTTTTATGGACATGCACGCGCAAAAGACATCACAAAAAAAATTTCATACCAAAAAATAGCAAAGTGGGAGCTTATGCATAAAGACAATGACTTTGCAACACACATAACAAATATATTTTTCAAAGCTATCAAAATCATCATCAAGCAAATATCGTCACTGGCTTGGGTTTGCATAAGAAAATCTGAATTGAAGGGTGCAAAATTATGTGCAAAAGATGTGCATTCCACAACAAACCTAGAAAAAATTTTGAAATCACCGCTAGGATTTAGATCACTCAAAAGTATTCGAACATCCCCAGACTATCTAGAAAAGACAAGAAAAAATATATTCGCAATGATTCGTCAATTAGGCCCTCCAAATTTTTTCGTAACACTAACAAGTGCTAAACACTTCTGGCAGCCACTACACAAAGCATCGCAACAATTCTAAAAAATAGATATAAACAACCACCACGAAACTATTGAAGATAAAGACCTTGACTATGAGATTAAATCCAGTTCTATGCAGCAGGTATTTTAATAATAGAGTCAATGCATTTTGCAAAATGATGCTCAAGAACAAAAATCTCTTTGGCAAAGTCTTGGATTACTTCTTTGTGATAGAATTTCAAAATCGAGGAAACGAACATGTGCACTTCATGCTATGGATTGAAAATGCACCTACTTATGGATAATGCAACAACCTTCATATTGAAAGCTTTGTCGACAAATACATTTCATGCGACTCCAACCTTTTGGATTCTAGTCTCCTAAAAATGCAAACCCATCACCATACACGTACTTGTAAAAAGCACAAAACATCTAGCTATCGATTTAGCTTCCCTTTGCCTCACATGAGGCAAACAACTATATTAGAGCCATTAGAAAATACTGATCCCACCATAAAAGAAAAGTCGATTCTTTTCTTCCGACAATTAGAATGCAAACACTATTCAAAAGAAACTATGTTTGATGCATTCCTCCATGACAACCAAATTGAAGAAACGACTTAAACTAAGATGTTGCAACAAGTTCTAACACGAAGAACTATCCTTCTCAAAAGAGACCCTACTGATATTTGGGTCAATGCATTTGCTAGACATGTGCCACCTCTATGGTATGCAAATACAGATACACAATTTATATTGGATGCATATGCAGCTGCCTCTTACTGCAGCTCCTACATGACAAAATAGGATAGAACATTATCACTTGCATTCCGTCAGCTACGACAACAATCTGCCCATGCATACAATGACAAGTTGCAATTTATATGTAAACTAGGCAATGCATTGCTAAATTACCAGCAAATGTCAAGTCGACAAGTAGTTCACATTGCCCTCTCATTGCCGCTATGCAAAAGCTCAAGAAAAACCTTCTTCATTAATACTGCACCAGCAGAGACTAGGATTATGATGTTGAAAAGCCCTAGACTAATTGACAAAGAAGATGATGACTCTAAAAACATCATGTATGCATCTTCAATAGACAAATATATACAAAGGTCAAAAGACTTAGAAAGCTTAACACTGGTTGAATTTGCAGCATTTTACTCATGCGACCCAATGAGAACAAAAAGAAGAAAAAAACCGCTAATCATTCGCTATGTTAGATACAACCCACATATTGACTATGATAATTATTGCAGAGAAAAACTTATGCTCTATCTTCCCTTTAGAGATTCTGAACAGTCATTATTGCTTGGACATGAAACGTGGAGCTCAGCCTTTGACACGAACAAAGCACATATCATAGAGATTGAAAAACAATTTGTTGTAGACATTGATAAGAAATGGGGAGACATAGACAAGGCAGCAACATAGACTACTAATGAACCATACCCACCAATCAAACTTCCTAATCTCCCTGGCGATGAAATAGAAAATCTACCAAAAAAATATGACATACGTGCTGATCTTGCACATGGAAAAAGAGCAGAACCTACTCTTCATTCTTCACACTCACTGTTCTCTGAGCTACCGCATCCATTGTTGTTAGGCAACAAAGAATATTTTGCCTTGCGCAAACAATTGAATCAAGAGCAACAATCGATTGTAAAAGATGTCTTGATGAGGAAAAAAATAGCTCCTTTAAAACCGCTCTACTTATTCTTGACGGGAGGTGCTGGCACAGGAAAAACCTTCACTGCAAAAGCACTCTTCCAAGGGTTGATTCGCATCTATGATAGCCAGCTCAACAGTGACCCACTAAAGCCCAAAGGCATCATCGTAGCTTCCACAGGCAAAGCTGCATTCAATGCAGGCGGAGTAACTGCACATTCTATTTTCCATCTCCCATGTAATTCTGCAAAGATGTTGCCTATGGACTCAAACACACTTGATAGCCTAACCAAGAAACTACAACAACTTCAAATTTTTCTCATTGATGAGGCATCTCTAGTTGGAAGTAAAATAGTGTACAATATTGACCTCAGACTTCATCAAATCAAGCACACCCCCACAAAACCATTTGGAAATGTTGATCTTATCTTTTGTGGTGACTTATACCAAGCACAACCTGTATGCGACAACTGGATATTTGAACAACCAACAATAAGCAATGAAAAAATACCTTACACATTTTGGCATGACCATGTCTACTGCTTTGAATTACTCACTGTCATTAGACAAACCGATCAGCCCTTCATTTCTATTCTTAACCGTTGCAGACAAGGCCATCAAAACAATCAAGATATATCGTATCTAAATACAATTTGTTACAAATCCCCTCCGCACAATCCTACGTTTCCACACTTGTTCCAAAAAAATGCAGCTGTCGATGCTCACAACAAGAACATGTTAAACTTCTTGTCTACTACGCTCTATGTCTTCAACGCTGTAGATGAAAATTCTTCCCCAATGGACAATAACCACTTCCAAACCAGTAAACCGTCCTTGCCAAGTACAATATATGTAAAGCCAGGCATGCTTGTAGAACTCATAGGAGCCAACTTAGATACGGAAGATGGTCTTGTAAATGGTGCTGATGGAATTTTCCAACTCCGCACACTTGATCATGAAGATATTGTTTGGATAGAATTCAGCGACCCGACAATTGGTGCTTTGCGATGCAAAAAAATGCACAGGACCTACACAGATTCTATTTCTCCCACATGGACTCCAATTATGAAAATAGCTCGAAAAGTTAGAGCAACTGGAAAGACAATCATCCGAACACAATTTCCTTTTCAACTAGCTTCTGCACGAATAATTCATAGAGCACAAGGCTTGACCATGGAATCGCTCGCCTTCGATCCTAGCAAAGTGTTCCAACATGGACTTGCCTACACTGCCTTGTCTCGTGTAAGACACATTGGAACCTTATACTTACTCCATAAGCTGCAGCACCAGAATTTCAATGTGTCGCAAAAAGTCCACAAAGAAATGCAACGCCTTCAATCGTCCGCATAGTGGAAACTTCAATACATCCTTCCCAATGCACCATCAAAAAAGCTCATCATTTTCTCCTTGAATACTCGAAGCTTTGCATTGTATGCCAATGACATTGCCCATGACTATGACTTGCTTAAAGCAGACATTCTTTGCTTCCAAGAAACAAAAGACAACGCTTCTCATCACCTCCATCTATTAAATACACATGCTCTTGTTCACATTCTATTCATGGCCTCTTGACTTACTATGCAAAATCAATAACATTACTAAATACTATCACTTTCACAACAAATCATCTTGAATCCTTTGCTGTCGATATTCTCCACCTTGACAAGATCGTGCGCATTGTCAATGTATATGTAAGACCAAGAACTCCCCTCAATGACATATCCAGCCTACTCTTAAACATTTTCAATACATTGCCACTCAATGCTAAACTCATTTTTGCTGGTGACTTCAACATCGACATGCTCTGTTCAACAACAGCACAGACAATGCTTACAAAACTTATGCAATAATACAAATTATCACTTCTGGTTGATAAACCAACAACACATGCAGGAAGTCTATTGGATCACTTTTGGATCTATAATATTGACAATGCCTCTGCAGAATTCACTGTCCTCGATACATTTTGGTCAGACCACTTCGCAATTTGTGCCCAGCTCAGTCTCTAATCTGCACATACTCACCCTCACTTTGCCCCACCAAAATAACAAGTCTGACTTTCTACCCTCGCTCTTGCTACTTTTACTTCTGCACCATATACTTTAATTTGTTTCCACGCTTCTCTAATACATGGTTGTTTTACAGATAACAAGACATACCTTGCTCTTGTTTGCACACCACCCTTCAACTGCTCGACTCAGGTACTTATTCTCTCTAGTCCTTATTCCTTTTCAATGTCATCCTTCCCCTTCAAATAATCATTTCTCCATCTTAACTCTTTTTCCAAAAAAAAATCTCTCTGAGTGATATGTCATTTGCTTAGCATAGCCCAACCTAATGCAACATTGCTGCCAATGTTTTGTCAACTACTCAGATTTATCATTGTTTTAAACAACTGATCTTTATTTTTTTCCTCAAGCACAGGTTTTATATTTCTCATTCATGGATCTATCCAAAAAAAACACATCAGATGCTGAAAAGATTGTCCCTGCCAATGAACCACTCACGCAACAAACTTTTCCACCATCCACAAAATGTCCACTCTCCACTGGCTTGACATCCACTACCCTTGCACCTGCTATAAAAAGGTACTCCCATCTATCATGCTTCATATTTTGTTCCTTCCATGCATACACAAAACCCATTAAAATTTGTCTTCTTTATTGTATGCTCATGTCTCACTCTCTTCTTTTGTACTCTTTTGCAGAGCACTCTTCTCATCCTCCAGCCAGCAACTGAGTTCCGTCGAAACTACCATGAACTCTGACAACTGTTCTCCATCACAAAGGCAATATTTTCCTTACTTCACAAACTATTACCATTGCTGTTCGATTGTCTTCTGAATTTGACTTTACATTCTTCTCTCCCATAGCTTGCAACAAGCAGAACCAAAACCATCTACCATTGTCAAAATTTGTTCCACCTAGTTCGCGTCTGCTTTTGAAGGTGATGTGCTAATCACTTATGGTCCTGCTTATGCCAAAAACCCTGCAACCCCACCCAAAGCACAGATCATGCATATTGATCTTGTCGACAACAATGGACAAATGACTATCACAGCAAATATCAACAACTAGCTGATTAACACATTCCTTCCAAATCTCCTACCTGGTACAAGTGTACACATACAAAACTTTGCAATCAATAAGAAAACTCAATATGAAAGAGGAGACACTAATTATTCACTCCAATTTAAAGCTGACACAACCATCCAAACAATTCCTACAGTCTGCGCACAGCGCAAGCTCATGCCAGATACAACAATAAGTCATCTTGTCCACTCCCCAAGTGACTACCCAATTGGATCAGTTGGAGTAATAGTCACATCTTACAGTAAAGCACATAATGAATATCAGCTCAATGTCAAAGATGGAGAATCAATCACTGACATAGCCACTGTAAGTTCTTTCTTTCATATTGTAAATTATATCTTCCACTTTTTTCATATTCCAACTTCACTTTTCAAATGACATACACATTTTCTCTTTCTGAAGGTAACAATTCCAAAATACAATGCTCATGCATTTGAAACATTGCAAAGAATATTGCCATCAGCACACACACCACTGCTCCTGGTCAAGAATATTACTCATGATGGACCACGAGGAACAAGAAATTTTAAATCAACATCAACCATATTCATTGACACTCTAAATGATGCTTGTGCAAAATTTGATTTGCAAAATCTCACTGAATGCAATACCTAGGTACGCATAAACCCCATTAAATCTTCAACCAACAACACTCATCACAATAGAAATAGCATATACATCCTCTCACTCACATGCCTTGATCTGCCTTGCTAACTCACAGGTGACTGGTCTATTGAAACCCAAAAATACTTACTTGCAACCATACCATCTCCTCTGCAGCACATGCCATGAGCCAGCTCCAAATGCACAGTCATCGACTGCTAAAACAACTCAATGCAATGCTTGTGCTGCCAGGTCATCCTTCACACATCAGCCTTACCTGCAATGCATAGTCCATACAGAAGCTGATGTGATTGACTGCACTATGCATGGCGACCTCCTTCAGCAATTCTTTCCAAAGTTGGTGGAAATACCTTTCGACACCTACCAAAAAGACATGTCCAGAGTCACCAGCCTGCTGCGCAAATTTCAAATTAATGGCACTTTTATGATTGCGATCGATGACAACATTGTGCAGATTACACCTAGCATCAGCAATGTAACATCTAATAACGTCTTCTCTCCTTTTATTTCCATTTCAAACAAACATCGTTTTGCACCATACTTTTCTAGCCTCAGTATCACTTACAAATCTCTTTCTGTTATTTGCAGCTTTACTGAACGCCTCTAAACACAATCCGAGCTGGACTTGTAACAATCTTCTGTCCTCCATACCGATTGCACCAGCTCCATTTTTTTGCACAATGAAACAAATACATTCCATATGCATATTAATGTTTTGCTTTTTTGTACAGCCAATACTAGTACAATCTTCTATTATTATTTGCGATACACTCAATACAAGTTTTTTTTGCATTCAGCATATGGTTTTAGTAACACACTTTTATTTTTAATCAGATATATAAATTTTAATCTTCCATGTTTCGTTCCATATCATGTTTACATCTTTGAGACCTATACTGCTTCTAGCTAAACAACTGACAAAAGTTGCCAATTTTTCTAGACTTTTACAAACAACATTGAAAGACCACAAGTTTATATTTGATTTCTTGGGTGTTTACATGCATTTGATTATAATTGTAAACAGTGCTGAAATATTGATTCACTACTTTTTACAATCTAGTGATCTACTAAGCTTCTAGAAACAACCATTGCTATTTGCAAAACAAAACAGTTTATAATTATTATGGAGTGGCCCATCATGGCCAGCATGCATAGCTTTCTCAGAGCTTTCAAGCCCACCAACGCTGAATCCTTCATTTCAAGCTTTGTTACCAGCTTCGCCATAGTATCTTGCTCTGTAGAAAACATAGCTTTCTATGATTAGTAATATTTGCCTTATAAATATCTTGCCCTGAACAAAAATGGAACTTTCTATGAATAGTCATATTACTGTCTTGCTCTGAGCCTATTATGTTGTTGAGTGGCCCAAAGAATGGGAAAAAAATTGCCAAGAACCACAGTATTTCCCTAATTTGCTTCTTTGATTCTTATGCTGACAGTGCTACAAGAATGTAAGGGCTGACATTATTTGTTTCAGGAGTTTGTTTTAGGATGCCAATATGAGGGAGTAGGGTCCCATATAAAGAACAATGTGTGGGATGTTTTCTTGGAGCCAAGTATGAGGTTGTTAGATAGAGTATTAAATTATATCTTAAAAGGGCTCTCTCTTTGAATACAAGCAACTTAGAATTTACTCCATTTTTCTGACAACTTTTGATGGATTTGAAGTTTGCAAATGCTACTTTGCTCTTATAGCACTCAGAATCTCTTAGATTCCTCAACAAAAAGGAAATGTAAATCCTTGGTCTTGAGCTGACTTTCAAATATTCAAAATGATCATATTGGAGGGGGCTACACATCAAAGCAAAAATAATATTGACAAATTTCTAGTAAAGGAATAAGTAAAATTTTAAAATTTATACTGTATGAGGAAGCTCTAATTACATGATAATAAAAAATGCTATGGAATAATTGATAATATTTAGAAGTCAAGTTAGGCTTGTAGGGTGTTACATGCACCAAAAAGCTTAGTCAATCCAGAAGCTTAACTTGGGGTGCAAATGATTGGGTGGCTATTTGGCATCCTCCTCTCTAAGTCTGACATTGATTAGAGGTGCTTGTGTGCTATGTGGAGCCTCTTGACTTGTTACAATTCACCAGATTACACAGTTAAAAGCTCATGGAAGAAATGACTACTCATGGAATTTAGTTTTCCAAGTGATGACTGGTTAAAAAACAAAACTCTGACATAGGTTACCCCATGAAATAAAATATCTGAACAAACAAACTAGTGTTAAAAGACTTGCTTAGTAGGAAGTGAGTCCAGAGTACCATAGGCTTGGCTCCTAGAGTATGTTTGTTTTCTTTTCTTAGTTGCATGTTGGCACCATCGTTTTATCTACCCTGTTACTCAAGATACCCTGTCTTTTCATACTAAAACTAGCGGTGTTTTGCTAAGCATTAGGAGTAGCAAGAGTGGCATATCTATGAATTATTGTTGTTGCCCAAACTTGTCACCGTTACCTTAGGAGAAATTTTTTCCAAAGCTGCGAACTGCCATATGTGCCTGCCGACAGTTCAGAAGTGGATGGACTGGAAAGTAAACAAATGCCTCTACTTCTAAAAATTTTCATGAAACATGCCAATGTCTATACTCTATATTTAGGAAATCATAACCCAGAGAATTATTCAAAAGTTTTGGAGCCAATATTTAGCCACACATGAACTCAATTCCATTGCTAGATTTTATTTCGTGTATCATTTAAATAATCCGTTATCGAGCGGACTAGTGGTGAATTGTCCATTATTTATGCTTAATACTGTGGCATGCAATTAAAACTAAAATTATTTATTGGGAATTTAACCCTTAGCACTATTGATAGAAAGGATTTGAATTAAGTTTGAATTAAAGTTCTAAACGACCGTCAAACCAGGAATTACTGTGTAGTTTGTCATCATCCTCTGTTTACTTTAGTTTTTACAAATACAGCAACTGTAAACTCTAAACTTGATGCATCATTATTGATTGATGACAGAAATTCAATATTATGGTCAAAGCATAGAACAAGCTTGAAATGATTTACCTTTAATTTTGAATATTTCTGATGGAGTGAAACCGAACAGTTCCATATCAAATAGTTAGATGCAGGATATCCCCGATTCACTCCAATCACAATGAAGAGCTACCAAAAAGCTCTGAACCATATAAAAAGGTACAAGGCACTACAGATTCACTCCCATCAAATTGTAGAACATATAGACCCTTCAGTATCATATAGAAAGGTGTAGCCAGAATGCGATATACAGTTTCTTGTATTGTTTAATTTTCCTTTTATTATTTTTGCTATCGCCTAACAACTGTACATACTACATACCAAAATAAATTGCTTTTGCCTGACGGTGAAGGCAGCCACTAAATAATGATGACTTTATCACCTAAACCTTATTTGGAGATAACTCTTTTTCATGTAATGTAAGTTTGTAGCATTCACGTTCTCTTCTAGATTAAGTACTGTAAGATGTATTGGACTGTTGTAATGTATTTTTGGTTTTCTGTAGTTGATTTTTCTCCCCTACGAAAGCTTTAATTTATTATTTTTTTCTTTGAATTCTAAAAATTAATCCTGAAAATTATTATACTGAAGTTGCATCATCATGAAGTTCCACACCATCCACTCTCATCAAAAGTGGATAGTACCGTATATAATATATGCATTATGATTTAAATTATAATAGCCATTGGTTTACTACCGTCAGTGCTGAACA
Organism: Chamaecyparis obtusa; assembly: GCA_027943335.1. Lineage (NCBI taxonomy): Eukaryota > Viridiplantae > Streptophyta > Pinopsida > Cupressales > Cupressaceae > Chamaecyparis > Chamaecyparis obtusa. The sequence goes on along the minus strand of BSBK01000615.1, from coordinate 3,314,389 downwards.
TATTAATTGTTTTCTTGCAAGCAAGAGACATTGACGGTTTCTGTTCGTGAGTGTTGAACGCAAGTGAAATTCAAGATTTGTGTTTCTTGTTTTTTTGTCATCTGCCCACAAATCATGCCATTGGTGTGTGAGTATGGAAAATAAAATCATCCATGCCCACTGCACTTCATTGCCCTCTTTTCCTCTTTCCATTTGGTGCCCAAAATATTTGCTAGTAACAACTTTCCTCTGTTTTCTAACTGGATACAATAATAATGACTTGTATACATGAAATCATTCTATATTTTCTATATTAAAATCATTTTTTACTTGCTTGCATTCAATACTGACTAAAATGAAATTATTTACAGAAAGCAATCGAAATGCAATATAAAAATTCATTTTTTTATATCTGCAACTGCTCAAATATGAACTTAGCAAAATAAATAGTTATCTGATTTAGAGCAGAATTTCAAAACTACAATCTATTGCTCAATTGTGAACATATATGAAATTAACAAAAGGCAGGGACTGCAGCTCCAGCAGAGCTCTTCTTACAAATATTAATGTATGATATATAATAAATATTAAATGTCAAGTGGGGAAATTAAATAAAGAGGTTTAGTACCAAGAGTCTTAGCAAGCTATAGGAACAAGTAGCAAATTTAACCTCAACAATAATCAAGAGGACCAATTTTATTGTTTTTCAAGTGTTCGACTATAAAAATAGAATACAACCAATACAACATTACCTTGGCCTAAGTCTTATATGCATTCACATATATCTTTCTAGCAGAGTTTCTAGTGTTGCAATTAATCACCAAGTTTAGATTCATTGACTACAAAGGATTTTTTTTTAAAAATTGAGTCGTAGCAATTCTAAGTTTATAGAGGAAGTCATCCCATTTTGTTCTATTGTTTCTTTTTAATTGTGATTCACATTAAAGATTATTGCCTTCCAAATTTATCACAAAGGAAAATTGTTAGCGATTCAAAAGTACTAACTCAAGTTGCTTTCCAGGTGCGCTTAGCTACTTTCCAAAAATTGTGTGCCTTTAGCGTGAAAGTTTTGTCATGATAGGTTGGGCCACATGGTGGCATCACAATTGTATTGTACAAAGTTTTTTTTCATTCACTTGTTATTAACTATCTTTGGCAATCCATGATTAAGATGAACTTCGTATCATTAACTAATATATATCCATATGTTCTCTTCTTATAATAACACTAAGTTCACCTTAATCATGGACTCAATGATTTAATGTTTTCAACAAAATAAGGAGTTCACAAACAAAAGGTTTTTCATACCCCAAACTTTTTGACAAAAATGTGGATTTTCCAGCTCCCTTTCAAATCTTTAATTTAAGTCTTTTCATGATATTTGTATTTGACAAACTTGGCTTCAATGAAAATATTTCTTCACAAACCATTATTTCTTTCACCTCAACTTTCTTTTTAAAAAATCTCTTTTTATAGAAAACCAAGCGGTTCACAAACCAAATGTTTCAACAAAACTAAAGGTTTGCTAACTAAATATTTTGGTGAAGATAAAAACTTTCTAACTTTTTCTCCTATGTGTCTTAATGAATTGAAATTTTGGCAAATTTGAGATCTTGTAAACCTTCAAGTTTGCAACCTTTTGATTTTGTTGGTAGGTTCTAACTTTAGTAAAAGCTTCCAACTTCACCAAAGTGGTCTTCTTGACTTAACCCAAATTGATTTGAACAATTTTTTTAAAGCAAAGCTTTAAAATAGCGACAAAGACATTGAAATTGAAATAAAATCAAATTGGAAGGAAATTTGAATCTACAATTTTTTTGGTTGATGTTGATCACTCATGTATTCTAATTCTCGTGCATCATACATGTTGGGTAAGTGGAAATTTTCATGAATTCAAGAATCGTGAATATTTTTCCAAGTTTGGAACCAAAATCCACACTTAGCCAACTCTATAACACTCATCCAAGAGGCTTAATTTGTAGCCCCTTTCTTCTAGTGGGCTAGATATTTCACATGGTCCTTTCCTTTGGTCTTCTAGTCACTTTGGATTCAACCACTCTATATATTACCTCCACCTTCTCAAGAAATCGATGCACTCTCCCTTGAGAATCATATAGATTACAGTGTATAGCTTTTTGTAAACTCATTTCTCCTCCATAAAACTTGTATAGGTCAACAACATTGAAAATATGAAATATTGACCTATCCCTTCAAGAAACTCAATCTTATAGGAATTTGGATAGAACTTCCTCAATATCTTGCATGCGCCTACTTTTCTTTCATTCTAACTTATTGCATGTTCCTTTCAAGAGCCTTTCTTTCCTCAAATGTGTTGTCACCTAGTTGCAACTCATGGTTTTTATGTGCATATTAATTCACTCTTTGTATGTCATAAATTTCTCCTATAGATTTTCTCTCACATTCTTGTATAACTCATGAAGACCTAATCAACAAAATCCTTTTCTATAACACTCAGATTCATATGCAAATATGAACTATCACTTTTCTCATCAACACCTCTTGGACTAATTATATAGCAATTTGGTTATAGGGTAATTAGTGCACCAAGATGGTGTGCAAAAAGGGGGTATAAGTGACCACTTGTTTTTCTGAAATCATGTAAACTTGAACTTCAAAGAGAAATTGGAGGGTCTTGCACTCAAAATTAGAAGATCTGCAAAGAATAAGAATTGTAGTACTTTAAATCTAGTTTCTAAACTACTAAAGTTTTTTATAAATGGATAAGATTAAGAGGGTCAAACCCTTCGCGCACAAAAAAATGTTCCTGATTTTTTTCAAAAAAACATAACATACCTATTTCTGTGCGATCAACAAAAGATATAGTTAGATTTAGTATTTTGAAAAACTGTTTGGTAGGATGGTAGGTAAGAGTGAGATCTAGAAGTTGTGTATTTTTTTGTATTTTTATGTTGAGTACTTCTTTTTTTATGATTTTTTGAAGTGATTGCATCCTGAAAATCTGGTACCAGTTCGTGCACTTGGCATAAGTTGCATCAAAATAATCCAAAATGCAATTTTCTTTTTCTTTTAAAGTGTATAGATTCAAGAGTAAAACAATTTTATATATATATATATATATATATATATATATATATATATATATATATATATATATATATATATATATATATATATATATATATATATATATATATATATATATATATATATATATATATATATATATATATATATTTAATTGGTCTAGTAGATCAAAAGTTATTAAAAAAATGGTAGACATATGTCTGAGGCCTGTCAAGACACCGGTAAAGAAAATTAAGTTTCACTATGTTAATATTGTCCAAAAATTGAAAAACTTATATGGTTAGAAGGATGAGAAGACGTGTGAGATTATGGTGGTAATTTTAGAGATACCCACTTGATCATTTGTAAACTTGATGAGGATGAAGTCGAGAATTCATGTTGGAAGATAAAAAACTATGTAAAGGGACGAAAATGGAGGGAAAATGGGCTTTCAAGCCTTAGGGTCGCTTATCAACCTCCCAACCAACTTGTTGATCATTTGATGATCACAGATCAATGATGTAAACCTTATTTCAGACTGAAGTTCTGAAGGATAAAAAGCTTTACAAACTAAACTCGTGGAAAAGAGAGATGTGTTGAGGTTACACATTTTGCCAAGACCACACATCCATCATGTCTAAAGAAGTCATATCAAAGAAACACTAAAAGATGATGGGATGCTAAATATGTCACACCAAAAGGAAAAGCTACGTCAAAAATTTATTTATCGAAGAGAGATGCATACACCTTCGAAAATATAAGTGATTATAGCGATGTCATTATAACATTGAAAATATAGTAGGGCTGAGAATTGTCACATTAAAGGGCCATGTTACAGCAAAAAGATATATTTCGATGCGACTTACATGTTTTTTTATCAAAGTGAAAATAAGAGTACCAACATTAATATGGTTTCATATGTCTAACAAAGGTGTGACTAGTCTTATTGAAATCAAAATTTCACTAGCTTTCAAGGAGGCATACAACTATATCTCATTGAAATAATTGACATTGATTAAACTTCAAGCATCTACCAAAGCTAAGAAACATCATATTGAAAATAGATCAATGAAGTATACTTATTTATTAAGTTAATTAAGTAAATTTAGTTAGTACCTATGTATATTTACCTTTTATTAGATGAAAGAAGATTAGTGAAGTATAGTAGTGTAACTATAGTTTTGGCATTCACATAAGTAGTACCACATAAAGATCAATTTGATTCACCATTGATGAATAAATTAATGAAAATAGAGCACATAGATGAACATAAAAAATTAAAATGCTTGGGATAACAATGGTTGCTTCAACCAAATTACAAGTAAAACGTAGATCAAACAATGTACTCCAAAAGTTATCAAAATATACCTTTATTGCAATAAACCTTTGTTCGATCAAATCAGACATCAAATCATACACCACTTCCTTAGTGTGTTGGCTCTTCTCTTCTGACTTCTTCTCCAGTTTTTGTGCCCTTAATCTCCAATAGGTAGTATCCTGCAAAGCCACAACCACTCTCTACTCATGTTCATATGATGGTTCTCCTCCTTAGAGGTTGTATTTGGCCTTTTCTTGCAATTTATTCTTTTTGTGTTTTGATCTCTCATACTTGTCCTTGTATGCATCTCTTTCTCTAATTATTTACTCCATATGTGCCTTGTTGAACTTTGCAACATTTATGCTCAAATATGTAGTACTTGAAGGATCTATCTCCCCTACTCTTTGCACCATGATGTTGCCAAAAATTTTGTCATTATTTATAAGGGTAGACCTCTTATCCTTAGGGAATAATTTCGCTTAAACAAGGCCTTGTTATTTGGGTCATATCCTCAACTAGTATAGATTTTGTCTACATCTTATTAGAACAAATTTTTTGTTCTAAATCTTGTTGTTTTAACAAAACTATCAAATTAAATAGATTAACTCATGTTCCAACTAGGAAAGACCACAATACCTACCTCTTGCAATAATTGTCGATCCCTCTTTCAGGAGTCATATTGTTCATTTATCTTTCCACATCTACTTGTAATTCTCCTAGCAGATCATCCTCATTGAGTTGAGTAATCTCATTTACCTTTTGTCTTAGTAATTTTTCATTTATATTTATATAGAAATGTCTTGAATTATGTGGTATGAGAAAATTCATTATCAAAAGTTTTTTCTATGCCATTTGCCTTACATCTGTATCATCTTAAAATGGACACACTCCTCATTTAAGACCTTTTATCTCCTTTCCTTTATCAAATTTTTGGACCATGGATGGATTCATGCTCAGTTCCCTTTTTCTCATGTTTAGACCCATTTTTCCCGCTTTCATCTGTGCAGTTTCTCATACCTCAGAGTTTTCTCTTTGTGGCCCACCCCAAGAATAGGTCGACCAAGTCTTGCAACAGGTCAACTAGGTCAACCTATTCTATAATAGGTCGACTAGGTTGACCTATTCCCCGGGGGTTGTGAGCCTCAGGCCCAATGTTGTCTCAAAGATTTGAAATTTGCAAAATTTGGTGACCTTGTCGGCTTACTTTGTTTTCCTGCCCATAAAATTGTATAAAAGGAAGCCTAGGAACCTCATTTTGGAGGAGGAAAATTCATGATAGAAATATCACATTCAAACATTCAAGCATTCAAGCATTCAAGCATTCAAGTCTTCAAAGATTCAAGGATCCTTTGTGGGCATCTTTCCTCTTAAAGATCTAGCATATTGTTGGCCATCAATGGAGGAGATCTACATTGAGGCATTCATCATATTATTCATTTGATTCACACTTACATCCATGGCTCCATGAAGTGATTTTGGTAGATCCATAGCATTTGTGGAGATTTCCTACATTGCAAGTTCAAGATCAACATAGAAACACAACAAAATCCTTATTGACAAGAGTTTCTTCAATAAAGGTGAATATTTACATTTTTCTTGTTTCATTTACACATTTACATTTAAATTCAAAGTTGATTCCTCAATCTAGGGCTTGACCTAGGCAATCCCTTATCCACCCCAACCCCAAAACCTAGTTTTTTGTGTGCAGGAGTAGGATCTCAGAATTATAGGTACAAATCTAGAAGTTACAGACAAAGATCTACCAAAAAAATTTGGGTTGACTTTAGTTAAGTTCCTTGGGAACATGGTAACATTTTTGACCTATTCTGGAACATAGTGACATGGTCAACCTGTTACCGATGACATAAGATTTTTAGAATTTTTTGTGTTTTCAGTCGTGATCGTAGATCTACAATCAGAAATTCAGCTATAGGTCCAAAACAACACTTTTCAGAGAAAAAAAACATATTCCTCTTCATACTTCAAGGTGAGTACCTCATTATCTATTTCATATCTTACTTTAGATCTGTTTTCACATCTAAATTGGGCTGACTGCTTATGTTTAGCACCTAGATCTCTATTGTTTATCTTGCTAAATCAATTAGTTCAATTTTACAAGTGCATTTACACAACCTTAATCAAATCTTACATTGCATGAAAGAGGACTTGCTTGTGTACTTCCTTAGTATAATTTGGGTTTAGCATTAGCATCCTCTCATCTTCTTGGGTTTTGCTAATCTAACTTAGGTTATATTGAGAGTTACGCCTAGAATCCCCTCTTTCTCTTGTAATTCTAATGCCAGTGTGGAAATGGTTAATTAATGAACACATCTCACATAGTTTACATTACTAAATTCATTGAAACCATTTTCCACATGAACAACATCATTAGTCTCATCCGCTAGAGGTGGTCCCATTATGATCTCTCTATCATCATCAGGATTAGGGCCTAATTATAAGGCTTGATCAAATTGATTGCTAGTCACCTCTTCCTACATAGAAGCATCCTCATTGTCACATCCTATCTCTGGTTGTGGTGAAAGATGC